>CM032451.1:80257957-80455457 GCA_019049505.1 Pachyrhynchus sulphureomaculatus | reverse complement strand
TGGACTTTATAATAATGCACTGAGTCAACTGAGCTTGATACAAAACTATATTGTTACAGTAATTTTCTTTCGTGATAGACTTTTTCCAACCAAGAGATTATATAATGAAAATATAATGAATATAAGAAATTTATATCTTTTAAACATTTCTCTATTTTGCTACAGAAATGAAAAAAAAATTGTGAATCATCAATATGGAACTAGAAACAGAGAAAATGCGATATTAGTTGTACCCTTTAGAAAATATGACCGAAACCAGAGGTCTTTGCCAGTTTTGGGACCTAAAGTTTTCAGTAAGTTGCCACAGAATATCAGAAATATAAATAATTATAAACTGTTTGAAAAAAAATGTAAACTGTTCATTACAGAAAATTCTGAACTATTATGTGGATTGTTATAATTCATAAATGCGATTGTCTGCATGTTTATATGTATGTTTTTTCTTTTTCTTAATTTTCTTATGTATTAATTATTATCTTTACCTTCTACAAATCTTAGCATAATTTAAATTGTATATTTAGCCTGCGCACCTGCGCATACAGGTGTCTCTATACCCCTAGGCGCACCTTGTTTACTATTAGCTTGATTCTAGGTTAAAATATATTATGTACTGGAAGTATTACTATTGTACTGTGAAATGAATAAATAAATAAAAAAAAATAAATAAAAAATATATATGTATATATATGTATATATATGTATATATATGTATATATATGTATATATATATATATATGTATATATATATATATATATATATATATATATATATGTATATATATGTATATATATATATATATATATATATGTATATATGTATATATATATATTATATATATATATATATATATATATATATATATATATAAATATATATATATATATATATATATATATATATATATATATATATATATATATATATATATATATATATATATATATATATATATATATATACATATATATATATATATATATATATATATATATATATATATATATATATATATATATATATATATATATAGTATATATGTATATATGTATATATATATATATATATATATATATATATATATATATATATATACATATATACATATATATATATGGCCTTCCTGAACGTTTTTGGTTGCGAATTTCATGTCCCACAGAAAATTTTTTTTATGATGTAGTTCTCCTTGGCATCCACATATCACTCGCAATCTGTGGATTCGAGTGGACCATTTTGATGTCTCGCAATTATCAGAGCCCGATTTTCAATGGAAACTTCTTTCGTTTTTGGCATTTTCACAAAATAATTGAGTCTGTATCAATGACAAAGTACTGGTTAATTTCCAAAAGGGCAATGGTATTTATAGCATAGTTTTTATCATAAAATGTCACTAGGAATAACCATAAGTCCTAGAAACTTGAAATGAGTTCTTACTTCAACGGGAATTCTCAGAAATTGCCTCAAAACGATTATCATGCAAAACTTGGAAATTTGTTCTAATTGGTGTGTTTCAAATTCAAGTTAATTTTATTAATTATAAATATATAGCATAAGGTTCATTATATTAGCAAAGTACAGTAATAGCATAAGGTTCCTCATTAAATCAGCAAAGTAGAGTAAAACTTATAGTAAAAATAATATCACAACAAACATGTATATTACCAAGATCCAAAATTCTACCTAAAATTCTACTGCGTTATGAAATTACCTGAGCATATATGATAGAAATTTTCATATATGTAACGAAAAAGTGACAATGTTTAATTGATATTAAATTTAGATAACTTGTACAAATACCACTATTTCACTCCATTTATTACAAAAATAGTATATATGGGTGGTTGGATAAAAAAGAACAAAAATAAAATTATTGGCTGGCAGGTGTACAGGAGCAGAAATCAAAATCAACAAGCAAATATAGTTAAATGAGTAAAAAAAAAAAAATATTATTTTAATGCAAGGGTAGATAATTATATACCAAATAAGGTGGAAGTTTCAGGTCTGAGAAAAGGAATAGGTTACTGCATGTTAAGTTGTTATTTACTGCTTTTGGTAACAAAATTAATCAAGGTGTAAATTCCATGATATATGTTAGATAACTTAGGCCGAATGGGCTAAGGAAAGGGAAAGACTACCCGAAGGAGTATACTAAACAATATTGATATGTAGACTTGCAAAAGTATTGAATTATTTAAAATAACAAAGCCTAGAAGATAAAATGATGACCCAAAAATGGGTAATAAAATAAAACCCATACCAAAAACTTTATTTTAAACGACAATTTCTTATTTCCACCCATTTCCCATCCCGTACAACCTGTAAGGAATGGAAAACGGACTATACCTTAGTTACCAACATTGGTACGAAATAACATGACAGAATCACAGTTAGGTATTTTTGGTTCATACTTACTCAAATACAGATTTTTTTTCCATTTTTAATGGTAGATGCATCTCGTCATCTAATACTTCTTGCTTAACTTTACAATCATATATTTTATTTTCAGTAGTCAAGCTTTTCACCAACTTGTGAGCATCTATCGAATTCATTATTAGTTATAATAATCTAAGATTAAAAATTTCTTAAAAATAGTCGTTACAATCTATTCAACATACAAAACACACGATAGTGTAAGCATCTGGTACTCAATTTCCAACTATTTTGAATCATCGTGTCAAAAAAGGTTAATCAGCCTTAAAACGGTTGGTTCTATTAAACAAACTGTTGCAAATTTGCTACTTATGTTAAAAAACAAAAGCAAGTTAGGTTAGGTCGACATACACATATCAAGAAATGTCAGCTGAATAAATGACATTTTTTAATATGTTCGTTTACTATACTCTTCCCTATAAAGACGCGTACACACTAAGCGAACGCACGTGAGCGAATACATTCGTTCTGTCAGTGTGTGCGTCCAAATGAAGGCGTTTGAACGCTTCCGAACGCATTTGTTTGCCTTTGCTTCGGAGACGGTACATCAAAGAAAAATGCAGCCCGCATGTGTTCGGCTTGGTTGTAGTGTGTACGTCAAGAAGAACACTGTGGTTTTGTACTTTGCACTAAGGATGGAATAGTGTAATTCTGATGCTTTAAAATTAATACAGTTATATAGACAACAGGAGTGTTTGTGGAACCCTATTCATAAAGATTACAAAAATAAAATCAAGAAAAGTGATGCCTGGGATGAAATAAGAGATGTTATGAAATGTCATTCAACAGAGGCAAAAAAGAAAATGGAATCGCTATTGGGTTCGTTCAGACGTGAACGTCAAAATCAAGAAGATTTAATTAAAACAGCCTCTGCAGCTGATGGTATATTTAAATCGACATGGCTCGATTTCAAAGTTGTTGCTTTTTCTAGTGATAATAACGCCACTTTTCTTAAAACTCTGAAAATGGCAGACATAATGCCGAAAACATTTTCAATGATGCGTCGTGCACAGCAAAATCTATAACTAAAAACCCGTTTTTTGGATCTCTTTTTTTACTCTACGGGATACGCCTTTATTATATTATATTCAAAAGCAAAAGCATCATCATTAACAATACAAATGGAACTTTTATTTTCCTATTACCTAGAGCAGTGATTCCCAAAGTGGTTCAGGTGGACCCCCAGGGGTCCACGGGAGACTCGACGGGGGTCTACGTTGGCGTGAAACAAAAATGGGGGTTCACAAGTTGTAAGTGGGGGTCCACGAAAATTTATCTGGTTTCGATAGTAAAGAACAAAAATGTTGGCTTGGCTTTACCTATTAATGTAGGCAGATAATACACTACTCAAAAAAATTAAGGGAGCAAAAAAAAAAATTCCAAATTTTTCGGTGATTTGACAGGCTGTATTTCGGTCAAAAATGGTCGTATTGAGACTTTAAAAAAAAGCATTTTGAAGCTTTAAGATTCTAATTTTCAGATTTTATGTCTAAAATTTTTTAGGAGCTACGGTTCTCATGCAATCCTAACAGATAGCGCGAAAAAATAATATTGCAAATATATTGCTTTTTTTTTAGTCCACGGGATTGAAAAAAATGTTTTCAGTTAGGCCGGCATATGGATCAGATAGCCTGTTTATTAAGCATTAATTTCCTTGTTTTAAAACCTCCCTTAATTTTTTTGAGTAGTGTATTTTAAGAAGGTCAGCGACTGTTACTTGTAAAAACTTGCATATTCGATATTAAGTACAACGCGTGTCGAGACTTGCAAAGCGCCGCCCGCCTGCCCGCAACGCAACCAGTTCAGACGTGCAAAGGGACGAAATACGACTTGTGCTGTGCTTGCAATCTTGCATGAACTTGTTTGATTCTTCACCATTATAAATACGAATGCCAAGGACAAATGTTACTCATTTGTTTCCGGAATTTTAAAAAGAAAAGTGTGAGTGAATCGATGTCAGTGTTTGCCAGTGCTGGAAAAAGTAAGTACCTGCCTATTTGTTATTCATACTTTTATTTTATATTGTAATAATATTATATTTGTTCTGTTTGCGTAAAGTAGGTACGTAATAAAAATTAAATACTGAACAGGGCAATTATTCGATACTTCTATAAAAGAACAGAAAGCCGAGAAAGATTGAACTTTTAGTACTTTTTATTATAAAATTATTTATTTACCCGACTGTGGTGATTCACTAAAGGAGAGATATATGATTGACCTGCATGTTTGTACATATCTCAGTGCCCTCGTAGTTGCTAATGCTAAATGACTAAAAATATTTTCATAAATTGTACGTGACTTTATGTACCACTCGTAATGTACATCAAAGTAATAAATAAATCATTAAAATCGCGGAGTTTCAATGTCAAAATATTCATTAAAAGTATTTTCTCTCGAATTTACAGAAATGTATCAAAATATAATTAATCAAAAAATATTTTAAATTACATTAAAATAGGTTCAGCCATTTTGTAAAAACCTGTATATGGGTCTTAGCAGTTTATTGATTTTAATAAAATAAAATCAGTTTTTCCGCCGCCATTTTGGTTTTTTCATTGCAATAATTAATTAAGTCGCCTTATGATTACTAAAACAAACATTTTTTTCTTTACAGGTAGGTAACTGATACGAAACAGGGCTGAATCTAAGAAGAAATGTCGACAGTACAGTGTTGATTATTTGAAATTTGGTTTTCTTCCTTTTATGCAACAAAATTTTGAGCAATGACTTTATAAAACCATCGAAGCTCGAAGATCGTCTAAGAAGGTGTCATCCTGATAAAATAGGTAAAGATTTAAAATATTTTCAAACATTGAAGGAAAAATATGAAAAGAGACCCACCGTGCACAGTATGTTCGCTTCAACGTCTCAAAGTAACGATGATGGCTTGTGGCATCTTACAATATCTCATTGCTTATAGCGAAATCTGGAGAACAGCACACCATCGGAGAACAATTAATTTTACCCGCTGTTGAAGAGGTTTTAAAAACTGTTCTGCACAAACCTCCATACTCAAAAGAATTCCTTTGAGTAACAACACTATACAAAGACGTATTGATGAAATGAGCTCTGATATTGAAAGCTTCTTGTGTAATTATCTGCAAACAACTCATTTTTCTATTCAACTGGACGAGTCAACTTTACCTGGTAATAAAGCATTATTATTGGCATATGTTCGATTTGTTATGGACGAAGAAATCCATGAAGAGCTGTTATTCGCGAAAACTTTGGAGACGGACACTAAAGGCGAATCAATATTTAATGTCCTGAGTGATTTATTTAAGGAAAAATCGATTCCATTTACGAACATTATTTCGGTAGCAGCAGATGGAGTTCCTGCCAGCTTAAAAGAATTATACCAGGAGTAACTGCAATTCACTGCGTCATCCACCGACAAGACCTAGTAGCGAAAAATTTGAGTGATAGATTGCACCAATCGCTTCAATTTGTGATTAAAGCAGTTAACAAAATAAGAAGCAATGCGTTGAATACCCGTTTATTTGCACAGTAGTACGACGGAAATGATGAAGACTTCCAACGATTGCTCTTACATACTGAAGTACGCTGGTTGTCGAAAGGTGCATGTTTAACAAGATTTTACTCACTTTTTGAATCAGTTTTAGAGTTTCTGGAAAGTAAAGATCCAGATTTAAAAGAAAACCTGATCAAATTGGAAGCAGACATCGCATATTTGACAGATTTGTTCAAAACATTTAATGACATTAACTTGCAGTTACAAGGGGGACAGCCTAAATTTAATAAAAACAAAGGGTGTAATTTCGGCTTTTCTTGGAAAATTGAAATTTATGAAGCAAAATATTAGTCGGCGCGAATTCTCCCAGTTTCCAAACTTGTCACAGGCAGAATGTCTTGATGAGGATATTCAGACATACGTTCAACATTTAAATGCCCTGCATGATGACTTCAAAAATAGATTTGAAGATATTCTGACGATGGAAATACCACCATGGATCATTAATCCATTTGATGAAACGGAAGTGGCGAATGTGGTATTACAAGAGGGGCTACTCGAGCTTAGCACCAATGAGGAGCTGAAGGTGAAATTTAAAAAAGGCTATCAAACATTTTGGCTGCAGGCAGAAATACCCGAAAAATATCCTGGGCTGTGGGAAATTGCGAGAAAACTTTTGATAACGTTTCCCTCGTTTTAGTGTCCTATTAACAAAAAAAAAGGGGCAGATTGAACATCACAGAACGGGGAGATTTGCGGTTATTCCTTACAAAACTGAAGCCAAATATTAATAATTTGCTGTCAATCCATCAAGTACATTCCTATCTATCTATTAAGTCTGTAATTATATTATTTTAATAAATAGAACACAAGCAAATATATTATTTTTCTTTTTATTTTTACCACTCCGAATTTAGGGTTGGAACGCAGCCACGACGCAAATTTCCATCCTTAGATCTAATCTTCACATTTTTTGTCGAGTTTTGGGAATATGGTAGAAATGTAGCAGCAGGGGTCCACCGAAACCAGTAAAATTTTGAAAGTGGTCTACGAGAAAAAAAGTTTGGGAACCTCTGACCTAGAGCCTCTTCAGAAGGCAAATATAGCTCTTTGTTTTGCAATTTTTTATAAAAAGTAGTGATTTTGATTATATCACCATCTGAAATCCGTTTTTGGTAGTTGACATTGACAAACAAAAAGCAGTAATCTGCGTCAGCAATTCTTAATAAGACAATACTAAAATCTCGTTGGTAATTGTAATAGTCATTTTCACTGTGTACTGGTGCCTGCAGTACGCAGTGTAGGCCGACGATTGCTCCAAGACAAAAATTGTATTTTTCTTTATAGTCAGTCAGCTAAGTTAAAAAGTACCTAGTTTAAATTGGAAAAAGTTTGATTATGATACTAGTATGTCTAACTAATAAATATTTTTCTTTCAGGTTGAGGGTAAAGGAGGTAGTGCAAGTAATGAGATCATCCACGTTGATCAAGAATCGAATGAATGAGAACTCCAACAGCAATTAGCATCCAAAGGTACACAAGACCCAGTACCTAAAAGAAAACAAGTTCTTGCAAACATTTCAAACCCTAGATCATAAGAAAGTTACCAAATACTCAAAGACACTGTTGCTAATCGTAATCTCAGAGATTATAAGACGATTTATGGAGAACATGTGGCTTCGAAGCATAGAAAATACAGTACCCTTACACGAAGTGTAGTTGAACACCTTATTGGAAATAATTTGCTTCAAGGCTGATATGGGTCACTATGAGCCAGTTGTGGCCCTATCATCGTCACCTGCTGTATCAATATGGCCTTTATCAACAGGCTCATCAACCATGCAAGACCAACACTCATTGGCCCCATCATCCTCACCTGCTCTAACAAACCCAACCCAACACTCGTCATCAGCCTCTGACAAATATCCATTAAATGTACCCACATTTTTGGAATTACAACCAGCCTCTCAAGAAAATAATCATTTCACATCAACTCCATTACCCTCCCTCCACTCTTTGGAACAATCATGTGACGATTATTCTTTTGAGCCTCAACCAATGCTCATCAATTTTATAAATAACTTTACAAACAACCAGTAATGTTGCTATTTTCAAAATAAATAATTCCTTTTATTATTTATGACAAAATCAATGTTTGTGCTTTTGTTTAATAAATGAATTGAATAATTATATTTTAAATTTTTTACTTAGCTTTACACATTGTTTACGGCATTCAATAATTGCAGAACATACTTCAGATATTATTCCCGAGATAAGGTGTTTTAAATATTTTGAATGTACACATCAAACTTGTGAATGAGTCTCCTGTAGCCAGGTATCATAGAGTCAGCATTAACCCCTTTGTTGCCGGTATTGCTTCCCTGAATTTCGTAACTTGTTTTGACATCGTCGGACCAATCTGCTGCACTAATATTTCAAAGTCGGTCGACTTCATTCTGCAGGAACTTTTAGAAAGCCCATATTCAGTTTCAGCTGTAACTTTTGAACAAAAAAGTCATCCACCACCGTTGTTGTCTTCCTCTACGCCTTTGCGTTTCATTATTGGCCTCACTAATAATAATGTACCACGCACTAGCAATGATTAAGTCATCTTCTGACGCCATTTCTATAGTGGTAGGTATTTAAATACTATTTTTTATCCCTGGTCTACCGCATATACCCGCGAACATGAACGAATGATTGTGAACGCATTCGCTCGTAGTAATGTGGACAACAAGCAATTTTCTTAACGATCGTTGCACACATGCGGCCGCATTCATTCGGCCGCATACATTCGTCTAGTGTGTACGCGGCTTAACAGTTGATTGTTTGGCACGAACAATCTGCCATAAGCTGTTTTATGCATTACTTTATACTACTTGTTACATAAGTCGACAAGTTATGAAATGGTTGATTTAAAAAGAAATGTTTCACTACTTTCAAGTCAATCTCCTGAATAAATGACGAATATTTGTGTACAGAAATATATCCGACGAAAACGTAGTTTGTTGGAACAATTGTTTTTAATTAAAAAGTGGAAATTTAATACAGATTACATTTTTATAAAGAAAATGAATTTCCATCAAATAACGGCTAGCTCAATACATGACTTTTCAATTGACAATGTCAGATTCATGAATTACAAAAGACGTAGTGAGGACCAACTCCGATATATCTTAGTTAATTAGTATGCTTTACATACTATCTCCTATGAATTTGGATATCGTATAGCAGTTCGTCGAATGAAACTTCTCTTAAATAAGTATGCGATTCAAGTGTGGGGATAATTAAATATCATGTCTCCTTAGTGACATCGGGAAATAATGCTTGCCTTTACATCAAAATTATTATAATTGAAACAAAGGTTTTTGTCAAGATTTTCATTTTATTTTAATTATTACGGCTATTTATTCGAAGGAGCTGCGTCTTTTATAGGTGGCTTATCAGTCTTAAAGATTTTGACATAAATATTACATATATATTGGAAATATGATTTTATAAAGTGTATATACAAAGATTTAAATTAATAATACACCAAAATTTATTAAAGAGGAATTATTGACATCTAATCGGTCACTGAGAAGAATGTGACATTTATTTCTTTTTGGAAATTCGAGGTAGTTAGGCTTATGGACCTTGTTTCCTGAATGCAGTATTTTGAAATTTGGTTTAAAGTCGTGACTTGACTCAATACGTAGGCTGAAAAGTTTTTGGTCTGACACATAGATGTCGCCCTTTTCAAAAAAATCCATGTGATTTTCAGGAAGTACCAACCTTCAAACGATATGTGTTAAAATTTCATGACATTTCGAAGATTAGTTTACAAGTTGCAGTGGTTTTAGTGACTCTATTTTTGATATTTTTAAAACAATGAAAAAAATCGAATTTCACGTGTTGATTAAATATTGTTTTTTGACGGGAAAAAATACCGTTCAAGCAAAGCAATGGCTTGATAAGTGTTACGGGAACTCTGCCCCGGGAAAAATTACTCATTATTTACTGGTATGCTGAATTTAAGCGCGGTCTTATAGACACAAATGATGCTGAATGCTCCGGATGCCCAAATGATGATTACACCGGAAAACTTCAAAAAAATCCACAAAATTGTTTTGGAAGGCCGTAAGGTGAAATTGCGTGAGATAGCTAATACCCTAAAGATATCAAAAAAACGTGTTGGTCATATTTTGCATGAACATTTGGGCATGAGAAAGCTCTGTTCGAAATGGGTACCACGTTTGCTCACAGTGGACTAAAAACAACAACGTGTTGATGATTTTGAGCTCTGTTTGGACCTGTTTCGGTGCAATAAAAAGGATTTTTTCGTACGATATGTGACAATGGATAAAACATAGATCCACCACTACACACCGGAATCAAATCGACATGCAGCTGAGTGGACAGCAGCCGGTGAAAGTCGCCCAAAGCGACCAAAGACAGAACAGTCGGCTGGGAAGGTACTGGCCTTTGAATTTGGGAAGTGCATAGAATAATTTTCATCGACTATGTTGAGAAGGGAAAGACCATCAATAGAGAATATTATATAAAGTTATTGGTGCGTTTGAAGGCAGAAGTCGCAAAGAATCGGGCACCGTGTCACAAGTCAATGGTTACGATGGCAAAATTGCATGAACTGAAGCTCGAATTGCTTTCTCATTCATTCTATCATCTATTCGCATTCCTCAAAAAAATACTCGCGGGAAAGAGATTTGGCTCCAATGAAGAAGTTATCGCCGAAACTAAGGCCTGTTTTGAAGGCAAAGACAAATCCTTTTACAGGAAAGGTATAGAAATGTTAGAAAAGCGTTAGACTGATTGTATCGTTCTCGAAGGAGTCTATGTTGATGAATAAAGTCGAATGCAAAAAAAATGCAAACTTTTCAGCCTACGTGTTTATATATATATATATATATATATATATATATATATATATATATATATATATATATATATATATATATATATATATATATTGTCGACTTATGTAACAAGTAGTATAAAGTAATGCATAAAACAGCCTATGGCAGATTGTTCGTGCCAAACAATCAACTGTTAAGCCGCGTACACACTAGACGAATGTATGCGGCCGAATAAATGCGGCCGCATGTGTGCAACGATCGTTAAGAAAATTGCTTGTTGTCCACATTACTACGAGCGAATGCGTTCATAATCATTCGTTCATGTTCGCGGGTATATGCGGTAGACTAGGGATAAAAAATAGTATTTAAATACCTACCACTATAGAAATGGCGTCAGAAGATGACTTAATCATTGCTAGTGCGTCGTACATTATTATTAGTGAGGCCAATAATGAAACGCAAAGGCGTAGAGGAAGACAACAACGGTGGTGGATGACTTTTTTGTTCAAAAGTTACAGCTGAAACTGAATATGGGCTTTCTAAAAGTTCCTGCAGAATGAAGTCGACCGACTTTAAAATATTAGTGCAGCAGATTTGTCCGACGATGTCAAAACAAGATACGAAATTCAGGGAAGCAATACCGGCAACAAAAGGGTTAATGCTGACTCTACGATACCTGGCTACAGGAGACTCATTCACAAGTTTGATGTGCACATTCAAAATATCAAAACACCTTATCTCGGGAATAATATCTGAAGTATGTTCTGCAATTATTGAATGCCGCAAACAATGTGTAAAGCTAAGTAAAAAATTTAAAATATAATTATTCAATTCATTTATTAAACAAAAGCACAAACATTGATTTTCAGCCTACGTGTTTATATATATATATATATATATATATATATATATATATATATATACATATATATATATATATATATATATATATATATATATATATATATATATATATATATGTATATATACATATATATATATATATATATATATATATATATATATATATATATATATATATATATATATATATATATATATATATATATATATATCTATAATATATATAAAATGCAACGTCTCTCTGTCTGTCTGTCTGTCCGTTAGTGCGCTTATCACTGGAGAACCACTTTTCCGATTTACGTACTTTTTTTTTAAAACATACATATGTTCTCGGGCCAGGTTATAGTCTACATTTTATTACGATAGGTAGCATAGGGAATGAGCAGTGACGATAATAGTGAATGAAGTCGGAAAAAAGTTTGCCGCGCGTTCCCTTGCAATACACAGCCTAAACCATTAAATTTGGAACAATATTATGTAGCAGAGAATATCTATAATCTATAATCTGTAATATATATATATATATATATATATATATATATATATATATATATATATATATAAAATGCAATGTCTCTCTGTCTTTCTGTCTGTCCATTAGTGCGCTTATCCCTCGAGAACCACTTATTCGATTTACGTGATTTTTTAAATTCATACATACGTTCTCTGACCAGGTTATAGATATATATTTTATTACATCTATAATATATATAAAATGCAACGTCTCTCTGTCTGTCTGTCCGTCCGTTAGTGCGCTTATCACGGGAGAACCACTTATCCGATTTACGTGTTTTTTTTTTTAATTCATACATATGTTCTCTGGCCAGGTTATATAATAATCTATATAATATACCATATATAAAACGCAACGTCTCTTTGTCTGTCCGTTAGTGTGGTTATCATTCGAGAACCACCCATCTGATTTACGTGATTTTTTTTTAATTCTTAATTTAATATATGTCAAAAAAAATCTATAATATATATAAAACGTAACGTCTCTCTGTCTGTCTGTCTGTCTATCCATTACTACGCTTACCACTCAAGAACCACGTATCCGATTTACGTGTTTTTTTTTATAAAATACAAAGGGAATAAACTGAGACAAAATGCTAATATGTAGTAAAAAAATGGAAGTTTAGCAGTAAGCTTGGTAGAAAGACTGAATAGTTGGGGGGAATACTTTAAAGACACACTAAATGGAAATGAGTTGAATGAGAAATAATAAGGAAAATTAACTGAAGGGCAGGAGGGGACAAATAAACCCTGCAAAGAAGAAATAAGAAAAATATTCAGAACCCAAAAAAAATAAGGCCCCGGGTGGAAATTGTATAACAGCAGAACTGATCAAAGCTGGAGGACTAGATCTGGAAAATGAAATATGCCGGTTGGTGCAAGAAATATGGGAAACAGAAAATATGCCAGTGAGCTGGAGAGAGTCGCTCATTTGTCCAATATACAAAAAAGGAGAAAAAAACTATAAGTGCTAATTATAGACCAATAGCCTTACTGGATGTCGTGTACAAGATAGTAGTGTTGACTATCAAAAACAGACTAGCAGAGAAAGCCGAGTCTATTCTGGGAGAGTACCAGTGTAGATTCAGGAAAAATAGATCGGTTACAGACCAGATATTTTCGATTAAGCAAATCCAAGATAATAGCTTAAAACAAAATTTGGCACTACACTTGATTTTTGTGGATTTCAGAGAAGCATATGACTCTGTAAGAACTAAAAATTCCAAGTAAATTGATTCGCATGGTGAGAATGACCCTGAATGACACAGAAAATAGAGTGTTGGTATCAGACAAGTTTAAGGTGAAGAGAGGATTAAGACAGGGGGATCCATTGTCGACATGTCTATTTAATTTGGTACTAGAGAAGATAATCCGTGAGTTAGAAATAAAAACAAATGGAACGATATACCAACAAACCTGCCAATGCTTGGCCTATGCAGATGATGTAGCAGTGATTGCAAGAGCAAAAAAGAACCTCAAAGAAGCCATAAGTAGGATAGAAGAAAGGGGAAGGATGAGAGGACTAAAGATAAATGAGGAAAAAATAAAATACATGGATATTACAAAGATAATAAATTACAAGGATAATAAAAACAACAAAAGTTTAGATATAATAAACAACTTAGGGAAAAATATACATTTGCAAAAGTAGACAACTTTAATTATCTGGGAGTAACAATAACAGAGAGTGGACAAGAAAGGACGGAGATACAAGAAAGAATAGCGAAAGGACAGAGATGTTTGGGGGCAATTAATCTAATATTGAAATCAAAGAATGTATCAAGAAAAGCAAAAGAAAAAATAAATACGACAGTTGTCAGACCCACGGTGACATATGGATGCGAAACGTGGAAACTGAATGCAAGAGAAAAGAAGACGTTGGAGGTGTGGGAAAGGAAAGCTTTGAGAAGAATCTACAGAGGAAGGAAAGAAGAGGGACTGTGGAGAAGAAGAACAAATTACGAATTAAAATGCCTATATACGAAACCCCTTATAAGCCTAATCATAAGAAGCCAGCGATTAAGATGGTTGGGACATCTGGCAAGGATGAAGGAAGAAAGACAGGCAAAGCAAGCCGTAATAAGAGAAGTGGCTGGAAGAAGAGGCAAGGGTAGACCTCGATCTACATGGATTGAGGCAGTAAAGCAAGATCCGGAGTTGATGAGAATCTCGCACTGGGAAAAGGAGATAAAAAGAAGTGGAGACAAGTATGCAACTAAGCCATGGGCCTCTAAGGCCCCTTGAACTATATAATAATATAAACATAACGAATAAGGAGTGACGATAAAGGCGAATCAAGTCCACGCGAGCGGAGCCGCGGGCACAGCTAGTATATATATATATATATATATATATATATATATATATATATATATACATATGTATATATATAAATATATATATATATATATATATATATATATATATATATATATATATATATATATATATATAATAGGTGTTTCGGTTAATAATGTTGATTTTTTCGCAACATACATGCATATATATATATATATATATATATATATATATATATATATATATATATATATATATATATGTATATATATACCAGGTGTACAAGTATAAAATGCGGATTTCAGACAACAGATGGTGCACCAATGCAGTTTGTGCTATAAAGATTATAATATAAACATAACGAATAAGGAGTGACGATAAAGGCGAATCAAGTCCACGCGAGCGGAGCCGCGGGCACAGCTAGTATATATATATATATATATATATATACATATGTATATATATAAATATATATATATATATATATATATATATATATATATATGTATATATATATATATATATATATATATATATATATATATATATATATATATATATATATATACATATATATATATATATATATATATATATATATATATATATATATATATATATATATATATATACATATATATATATATATATATATATATATATATATATATATATATATATATATATATATATATATATATATATATATAATAGGTGTTTCGGTTAATAATGTTGATTTTTTCGCAACATACATGCATATATATATATATATATATATATATATATATATATATATATATATATATATATATATATATATATATATATGTATATATATACCAGGTGTACAAGTATAAAATGCGGATTTCAGACAACAGATGGTGCACCAATGCAGTTTGTGCTATAAAGATTTGACACTGCGCCATTTTGTTGTGTCATCAACAAGTGTTTAGACGCGCACGAGTGATAAATTGGAAAAGAGTGTGTATAGTGTTGTGTTGTTGTATTCAATATGTCGAAATTTATACCGAATAAAGAGCGTTCGCGGACAGCATTAATTTTTTGTTTTCATTTGAAGAAAACTGCTGTTGAATCATACCGATTACTTCGAGAAGCTTATGGTGAACATGCTCCATAGCAAGATACGTGTGAACGATGGTTTCGGCGTTTCAAAAGTGGTAACTTCGATGTTGCAGACAAGGAACGTGCAAAACCGCCAAAAAAATACGAAGATGTGGAATTGCAAGCATTGTTGGACGAAGATGATCCGCAAACACAAAAACAATTCGCCGAGCAATTGGGCGTTAGTCAACAAGCTGTTTCCAATCGGCTACGCGAGATGGTAAAGATTCAAAAGCCGAAAGCTGGGTACCACATGAGCCGAACGACAGGCAAATGGAAAAGCGCAAAAACAGCTGTGACATTTTGCTCGCTGGGTACAAAAGGAAGTCGTTTTTGCATCGTATAGTTACAGGAGATGAAAAGTGGATTTATTTTGAGAATCATGAGTAGACCCAGGCACACCATCCACATCGACCGCAAGACCGAATCGCTTTGGTAGAAAGACGATGCTCTGTGTTTGGTGGGACCAGAGGGGCGTGGTCTATTATGAGATGTTAAAACCTTGGGAACGGTTAATACTAAACGTTACCAACAACAATTGACCGATTTGAACCGTTCGCTGCTTGAGAAAAGGCCAGAATACCGAAAGAGGCAACACAAAGTCCCCCGTTCCATCAGAAACGGAAAAACCAGTTCGCGACACGTTGGAAGCACTCAGCTGGGAAGTTCTACCCCATGCGGCTTACTCACCAGACTTGGCTCCTTCCGATTACCACTTGTTTGCATCGATTGGTCACGCACTTACTGAGGAAGATTTTTACTGGCGTGGTATTCACAAATTGCCCGAAAGATGGGAAAAATGTATAACAAGCGATGGAGCATACTTTGAATAAAGCACTTTTTATCATTCTTCCGAATTTAACATGTTTTTTAGAAAAAAAATCCGCATTTCATACTTGTACACCTGGTATATATATATATATATATATATATATATATATATATATATATATATATATATATATATATATATATATGTACCTATAAAATAATACCATGATTGACTGAGAGACAATGCACAGCCTAAATCGGTGAACCTAGAAATTTGAAATTTGGAGAAAATATTCTTTTTGAGTATCCTAGGGGTGCTAAGGAGGGATTTTTTGAAATTCCATTCCTAAAGGAGTGAAAAGGGGTGGTAAAGTTTGTATGAAGAAACATTTTTTTTTTAAGTTACTATGATGACACTTTCTAAATATACTCTGCAAAAGAAATAAAATAACACGTTTCATTATTTTGGAAAATTCATCTCCTAAGGAGATGAACGAGAGTGGCAAAGTTTGCATGGAGAAATATTAATTATTTTTTCAAGGTAAGAGTTTGAAATTTTTTTGTTACTATTCGAGAGTAAGTAATACAAAAATACGCTTTGACTGATTTAAGGATTGATTTATCAAAATGTATCTAATTTTCACGAATCTACCTGAAAAAAATACGAAACGCGCATAGAAACTGACGGAGTTTGTATGTAAAGAAATATTTATGTTGAAACTTTGAATAAATATTCTTATTACAAAAATAATTAGACATATTTAAAAAAAAAAAACAGCCTCCTGAAGGTCAAAATTAAGTTGCAAAGTTTATATTCTTACATTCTTGAAACATTCGGTAGAGGGGAAGTATTTGAAATATTGAGCAAATTTTATACGAAGAAACAGTTCATTTTTTTTATACATCACTAAAAATGCATTTTAATAATTATTTAAAAAAAAAACGCTTGCTTGAACAGAGAATCGAACTGGCCTAAATGACAACAAATAAGTTATCCTGCCTTTTATAACATTAATGGATAGACACAATAATGAGGATCCAATACTTTTGAGAAATATTAGGCCTTTAATTAGAGGAAATTCATATTTCATGGTTTTTCTTCTAATTTAAGAAAAAACATTTCTGAAAAGCATTTTTGTCAATGTTTGGTTCATGTATTTTTCATTTATGCCGGTTCGATTCCCGGCTAAGACAAGCGGCTTTTCAAAAATATTTAAATATTGCTTATTAAATTTCCACCCTGTATCCGTCCCCCAACGCTAAAACGCAAAAACCTAAGCGTAGTGTCGCGATCCATAATGGGTCATCCCTTCCAATCAGTCGCATCGAGCTTACCTTAAACATTTCTTGATTAGGTTTATTCATATAATTCCATAGTTTTAGTTGTATAATTTCATAGTTGTATTTGTTATTTTTGTTACTAATTCTAAGTATGGACCTACTGCCTACTTATATTTGTTTTGGTCTAGCAGTTGATTTGGTTTTGTTTTGTAAATACGGATAGTCATTTTTAGCTTAGGTGATTTTTCGTGCTAATTGCACTTTCATTGTATTTATTCAAAATGGTTGTGGCAATTTTGATGATTAAGGAGGAGAATATCCCACAGACTGTTGTTAATTTTGTTGGAGATGGAGCCTATTTTTTTCCGGCCTTATCTTTTTTCATTAATGGAACCTAGGAAATGCATAATGATGTGTGTGGGCAGATCGTTAGGTATGTTGTAGATAACTGGATAGAATTTTCTATTATGTTGTGTGACAAAAATGGAGATAACTATGCCACATCGTCCGATTATAACAACGATATGATAAAAACATCAACGTTCGGTAGTTTATGTGAGTTGGAAGCTGCTGGGCGAATCTTCCCGTTCGTTTTCGAATTCTATCGAAATGGTACGCTTTATGTGAAAACAGGAACTGAGGGTCGACCTGTTAAGCTGCTTAGGTTTACAGCAAGTCTTTCGAATGGGCATTTTGATGCATATTCTTGACAAAAATTTTCGGTTTCGCAAGTTTTGGACACAGGTATTCTAAAAGTTAATACTGCCAAAAAATAACAACGCGAAGAGTAGGAATACCAATAACTCCATCGCCTGAGAGTCAGCCCCTGTCTTTATCTTCGTCATACCATAGCTGGTTATTTTGTCGCCTCCACATAAACCAACAAAAAACGTAGTTTATAAGGAAATTTTACACTAAGAATCATCATCATTTAAGTACACTGTTTCCACCCAATCGAGTTGTCCTTTTTACAAAAAAATACAACAACCTCACTCTCTTCCAATAAAAATCAGTAGTTATATTACCTAATCATCTATGCGTACGAAGTCGTGGGTAAAAGCTAGTATATATATATATATATATATATATATATATATATATATATATATATATATATATACATATATATATATATATATATATATATATATATATATATATATATATATATATATATATATATATATATATATATATATATATATATATATATACATATATATATATATATATATATATATATATATATATATATATATATATATATATATATATATATATATACTAGCTTTTACCCACGACTTCGTACGCATAGATGATTAGGTAATATAACTACTGATTTTTATTGGAAGAGAGTGAGGTTGTTGTATTTTTTTGTAAAAAGGACAACTCGATTGGGTGGAAACAGTGTACTTAAATGATGATGATTCTTAGTGTAAAATTTCCTTATAAACTACGTTTTTTGTTGGTTTATGTGGAGGCGACAAAATAACCAGCTATGGTATGACGAAGATAAAGACAGGGGCTGACTCTCAGGCGATGGAGTTATTGGTATTCCTACTCTTCGCGTTGTTATTTTTTTGGCAGTATTAACTTTTAGAATACCTGTGTCCAAAACTTGCGAAACCGAAAATTTTTGTCAAGCATATGCATCAAAATGCCCATTCGAAAGACTTGCTGTAAACCTAAGCAGCTTA
Source organism: Pachyrhynchus sulphureomaculatus (assembly GCA_019049505.1). Lineage (NCBI taxonomy): Eukaryota > Metazoa > Arthropoda > Insecta > Coleoptera > Curculionidae > Pachyrhynchus > Pachyrhynchus sulphureomaculatus. Next base: position 80,436,155 of record CM032451.1, on the reverse strand, counting down.
ACAGGTCGACCCTCAGTTCCTGTTTTCACATAAAGCGTACCATTTCGATAGAATTCGAAAACGAACGGGAAGATTCGCCCAGCAGCTTCCAACTCACATAAACTACCGAACGTTGATGTTTTTATCATATCGTTGTTATAATCGGACGATGTGGCATAGTTATCTCCATTTTTGTCACACAACATAATAGAAAATTCTATCCAGTTATCTACAACATACCTAACGATCTGCCCACACACATCATTATGCATTTCCTAGGTTCCATTAATGAAAAAAGATAAGGCCGGAAAAAAATAGGCTCCATCTCCAACAAAATTAACAACAGTCTGTGGGATATTCTCCTCCTTAATCATCAAAATTGCCACAACCATTTTGAATAAATACAATGAAAGTGCAATTAGCACGAAAAATCACCTAAGCTAAAAATGACTATCCGTATTTACAAAACAAAACCAAATCAACTGCTAGACCAAAACAAATATAAGTAGGCAGTAGGTCCATACTTAGAATTAGTAACAAAAATAACAAATACAACTATGAAATTATACAACTAAAACTATGGAATTATATGAATAAACCTAATCAAGAAATGTTTAAGGTAAGCTCGATGCGACTGATTGGAAGGGATGACCCCTTATGGATCGCGACACTACGCTTAGGTTTTTGCGTTTTAGCGTTGGGGGACGGACGTGTCATCAAGCAGGACTACATACAAAATTTAGATCTCGATTGTAACTTCAGCGAAGTGATATTAGAATAAATATGAAAAACGTGTCTAATTATTTTTATTTAATAGTATTTATACAGAGTTGTAAGTTAAAAAAAAATACTATACAGGGTGGAAATTTAATAAGCAATATTTAAATATTTTTGAAAAGCCGCTTGTCTTAGCCGGGAATCGAACCGGCATAAATGAAAAATACATGAACCAAACATTGACAAAAATGCTTTTCAGAAATGTTTTTTCTTAAATTAGAAGAAAAACCATGAAATATGAATTTCCTCTAATTAAAGGCCTAATATTTCTCAAAAGTATTGGATCCTCATTATTGTGTCTATCCATTAATGTTATAAAAGGCAGGGTAACTTATTTGTTGTCATTTAGGCCAGTTCGATTCTCTGTTCAAGCAAGCGTTTTTTTTAAATAATTATTAAAATGCATTTTTAGTGATGTATAAAAAAAATGAACTGTTTCTTCGTATAAAATTTGCTCAATATTTCAAATACTTCCCCTCTACCGAATGTTTCAAGAATGTAAGAATATAAACTTTGCAACTTAATTTTGACCTTCAGGAGGCTGTTTTTTTTTTAAATATGTCTAATTATTTTTGTAATAAGAATATTTATTCAAAGTTTCAACATAAATATTTCTTTACATACAAACTCCGTCAGTTTCTATGCGCGTTTCGTATTTTTTTTCAGGTAGATTCGTGAAAATTAGATACATTTTGATAAATCAATCCTTAAATCAGTCAAAGCGTATTTTTGTATTACTTACTCTCGAATAGTAACAAAAAAATTTCAAACTGATTCTGATAAATTTTCGTGCTTTTGGTTTGGGATATTGAATATTTAATATAAAATTGTTTTTCTATAAAAAGTATATAGAAGGTGAAAAGGATGAGATATAAAAGAGTCATTATGTGTATGACGTTATATACTTTTATTTTATTGTTCTTCTTTTCCTATTATTTCTAATTTTAACAGAAACAGTATATAGATGGAACTGAAATCTAATTTCAGAATAACCTAAAAAAAAATATTTTATATAGAACAAGTTTCCTTGCTAACGGGAAGTATCGTATTCGTAAAAAAATTACTCTCCGAAATTTTTCTTTTTTTCAGGTCTTAATGTGTTTTCGGTCTCAAAAAAATCATAATCTAGCTACACATTGTAAAATAGGTTCATTTTTTATTTACACTTCAAGAGGTTTTTTGTAATATACCTGACAATTCTTTAGTCTGTATCATCCACATTTAAATATTAGTCTTTAGGATACGCGAATATTTGGTTGGCAGATATTTTGTTCGATGTGATTTTTAAAAAGAGAATTGCAGTTTTTAATCCTTAAATACTTTTTTTGATTACACAGGGCAACAAAAAATATTTTTGTTTTGGTGCCTGGGATTTTAGAGCTGATTTTAACTATATTTGGGACGCTAAATCTATACATGCAATCCGTTTTTCTCTATCAGCTCTACTTTTTTAGATACATCAACTTATCTACCAATGTGGTTTTTATTCAGTATATTCATTTATGAGAGTTCTAAAATTATTATATATTCATTAATGTAGGTACAATGGTTTTATTGTCAGTCCGTAATTGAGTAAATTCCAGGTAAATCTATAAATAGTGGAACCATTGCCTATCAGGTACCTGAACTGACCCTTTTAATCACCTAACTCGGGTAAGTCTCGTCAGTTTGTGCGTTCTTACTAATGAGAGTAGATCGAATTCGGCGTGTTATTTTATGTTAAGAAAAGAGTGTTTTTGTGTTATTGAACAGAATTAAAATGAGTTCAGGTTCCAGTTCAAGAAGAAGTTGTGTAAATCAACCTGATGTGTTTTGCTATATATGCGGAGAATACATGTTTCAACAAAACAGACAAACTATTACTGACTTTGTAAAGCGAGCGTATCTTGGATACTTTGGAGTTAAGCTTGGTGATCAGGACAAAACGTGGGCCCCGCATCTCGTATCGACTTGTACAGAGCATTTACGGCAGTGGACTACCGGGAAAAGAAAATGTCTAAAATTCGGCGTACCAATGGTTTGGAGAGAACCAAAAAACCACTTCAATGATTGTTATTTCTGTTTAGTAAATACTAATGGATTCAATCGAAATAACCGCAGTAAGTGGACTTATCCCAATTTAGACTCGGCAATACGCCCTATCCCGCACTCAGATGAAATACCGATTCCAACATTTCATCAGCTACCACATATCTCTGATGACGAATATTTTCCCTCTGATCGCTCTTCTGATGCTAATAAAAGTTCTGATGCTAATGAAACTAACAGTGACTATGAGGGGACGTCATCAGTTCCTCAACGCTTCAATCAAAATGAATTAAATGATCTCACCAGGGATCTCAATTTATCGAAAAAAGCTTCTGAAGTACTGGCTTCTAGGTTGAACGACAAAAATTTACTGGAACAAGGAACCAAAATTACCTTTTACCGTACAAGAGAAAAAGATCTGCTACCATTCTTTTCTCAAGAAGACAATCTTGTATTTTGTCACGAAATTTGGGGGCTCATGAAAGAAATGGGACTTTCTGAATATATTCCAGATGATTGGCGCCTATTTATTGACAGTTCAAAGCGAAGTTTAAAATGTGTCCTTCTACATAATGGGAATAAATATGGTTCAATACCACTAGCTCACTCAACGAAACTGAAAGAAGAATATAATACCATAGCTTTGGTCTTGCAGAAGATAAAGTATTACGAACATCAATGGATGATTTGTGTAGACTTAAAAATGGTAAACTTTCTTCTTGGGCAGCAAAGTGGTTACACGAAATATCCGTGTTTCTTGTGCCTCTGGGATAGTAGGGACAAAACACACCACTGGGTTAGAAAAGATTGGCCTCAGAGAGAAAATATGGACGTTGGGAAAAGAATGTCATTAACGACGCTTTGGTTGAAAGAGAAAAAATCATACTTCCTCCGTTACATATAAAGTTGGGCTTAATGAAACAATTTGTAAAGGCTCTTGATAAGAATGGGTCTTGTTTTGCATATATAGGGGTAAAAATGCATCAGTTGAACACAGAAAAACTCAAAGCAGGGATATTTGACGGCCCACAAATAAGACAATTAATTAAGGATCCTGCCTTCATAAATTCAATGAATCAAGTTGAACGAGAAGCTTGGACATCATTTGTTGCAGTTGTAGAAAATTTTCTAGGCAAACATAAAGCTCAAAACTATGTTGAAATGGTTAACAAGATGCTTAATAGTTTCAAATCCTTAGGGTGCAATATGAGTATTAAAATACACTATTTACACAGCCACTTAGACCGTTTTCCAGAAAATTTAGGAGACATGAGTGAGGAACAAGGTGAAAGATTTCACCAAGATATTAAAGTTATGGAGGACCGCTACCAAGGAAGATGGGACATGCACATGATGGCAGATTACTGCTGGAGTTTAAAAAGGGACTGTTTAAAAAAACATTCAAGAATATCGCGGAAAAGAAGCTTTCCAAGTGTTGAGTGACTATTTCATTTCTTCAATGTTTTTTTTTTGTTTGTAAGTACGACATAATATTGTATTTTGTATAACTAAAATAAAAATTTCGTATCTACTTTTGTTTACTACACTTACGGATTTGAGTTACAATAATGTAACTTATATTTCTCTAAAATTGTATATCTTAAAAATTTGAGCTCCTAGGTACAAATGAATACGTTATTTGAATTCAGGACATCAAATTGATATAGAATCAGCTCAAAAAACCTCGACACCAAAACAGCTGTTCCCCTGTGTTATTTAAACAAGGTAAATTTCTAATTTTTTTTTTATTAGTATTTCACCATAAAGTGGATTGTTTTAAGTTATTCTTTAGTGGGAGGTAGTCAAAGTTTGTGTTAATTTTACAACTGCATGTTGGCAAGGAATGTACTGACTAAGTCATCTTACCAAGTTTTTATTTTTCTTTTCTGGCTCTTTTTTGACGATTGACAAAGCTTATAATTTAGGAAAAGGCAGCGCTCTAATTGTATGTTGGAGGGAGGATGATGATTAATTATTTTTCTAGTTTTATGGAGAGTAACAAATGACCTGATTGTTGCTTTTCTCATTATATGCGCATTTTTTTTTCCTTAGATGGAATGCATTTGTGGGCTCTAGCTGGTGTGTTTTTGCACTTCTTAGTATAGTGAGAACTATAATCCAGTCTCTTTCGTTTCTTGAACATCTGAATCTGTTTTAGACATTCCCCGTTTTTAGATACGATTAAGGAGGTCCTGGTTTCTTGGGACGGTCGACGTTTTCTTGCGTGAGGCCAGTGTACGGGAGCTTTTCATGCCGCTTAAAAAAAACACAACGCTGGCTCTTTCTAATCTCTCGTTTAGGGAACCTGATGAAGTCTGTTTTTCTTATGCTCGAGATTCTGGGTAAACCTACTATTTTAGGATGGTTTTCCGAAAAAAAACTTCTTGCTTTGCATCCTTTTGAAACTTACTCAATATTCTAAGTAAACTTATTACCTTTGGAAGAAGTCCTAGAAGAGAAATATTGTTTTCTGTTCCTTGTTGAAACTTAAAAATTATCTTCCCGGATGTTGTGCAGATTTTGATGAGTCTATCTCATTAACTAAATTTACTGATGATACATAATAGTATGTCATTTGGTACAGCAGATAAGTTCGTCCTTTTTAGTGTTCCGACGCAACACTTATAAGATCACTTCGGTGTCTGTCTGTCTGTCACACCCGATTTTCTCCGAAACTATTTGACGCAGAAAGTTGAAATTTGGTACTAATAGAGAAATTGATGGCCTCATCAGAGCCGTGTAGTTTTGAAAGTTAAATTTTGACTTATGGGGTTAGTTTTGGGGGGTGAAATTGGAAGTGAAAAAAAAAATTACTAGGTCATCGAGAGGTGTGTCAAATGAAAGCTTGTATAAACACGAGTTCAAAAACATATATAATGTACACACTTTCCTTTGTATTATTTTGAAAAAATCGCGAAAAATCGCTGTCCCCCCCTCTATCTCAAAAAGTACTGATTCAAAAATTTTGAAAAAATTCTGGAATATTCTCCACAGGGTGTAGATTGAGCGAAAATTATCACGAGTGCATTGCCTTTAATAATTTATCTGGTATATAAAAAACAAAAATTTCATGGTCATCAGTTTTCAGTAAAGATCGGAAACGAACTTTGTTGAAAACTCATTTGGGGTGTTTTGTGAAGTCACTGATCATTTTATACCTCTGTAACAAAATTTTTATTTCAGAAGCAATCAACGTACAGAGCACTAATTGCGCAATATAATTGTATTAATATGAACAAAGCATATTTAAATTTCAAATATCAGCAAACCAAAAATACCAAAAAATACCAAATAGGGAAATTGTCATAATGCTAAAATATACTTAAAAACCGGTCAAGTGCAAGTTGAACTTTTTAATACACCCTTACCAATTTTATATTTTTCCAGATCTCGGCTTACCAATTTTGATATCCGAAACGGTGGGTGATACATGAAATTATCAATCCAAAATTATTAGATAAGAGGGGATCTTATTTTTGGTAACATAACCTATCAAAACAGCCTTTTTTGGGAAAAGGGTAAATTTAGCGTTTATTTTTTACAGAACATTTATCACGCTACAAGATTTTTGGTCAGAATCTCTATCAATAAATCAGATCCCAGTAGAGTATTTCTACAAAAGAAAGTCTTCTCTTGCTGCATTGAGCATATTTTCTCTTGAGAATTCCCTTTACATAATATGGCGTGATACATTTCTGTAGTATATAGCATGGCAGTGCTATTGCCATTTTTATTTAAATATTTTATTTTCTCGATTGATTTTTTAAAAGAAAAATGTTAAACATATCTCGTTACATTTACTTACTTTAAGCAGTGCACAACTACGTCTCTCGTATCCCACTGAAATGCTTTTTGACATGAATGAAATTCACGGTTAAGACAGGACTAGTATTTATTGACTGGCGAAGCAGAGTGCCCCATTATTTTTGGGTTGACCTGTCTTATCTAGCCAAGTTGAGCATTAACACGTGTTCTGCAGTTCTGGCCTAAAAACTCACCTTTGGGAAACAAAGACGATGTAGAGTCCATGATTGATTCTTGAATTCGCCTAGAAATAATATTTCGGGATTGAGAAGGATTTTTACTTTTTACCGTTCACCGCTTGCCGTTTTTCTTCGTTTTCCTTTGGCTCCTGGCACGGTTGTACATAACGAGTTTCTTTGTTATACTTCTAGATACTGATCTTAGGCTACAACTTTTGTGATTGCAGTTTTTTTACTTTTCCATTTCATCCTAGTTGCACATATGTAAATATCTGTTGAACAGTTTGGTGCAAGAATACATTTTGGTTTCCAGAGGATAATTCTGCTTCATAGAGAGAAGCTTAATAATGCATACTGCATATATAGAGTGTTATGAAAATTGTTTAATTTATTGAAACCGGTGAATTCTTATGGAAAAAGGGAGTACATAAAAATATTAATCACTAGCTGTTTTATTTTCTAATGGAAAATTTCCACTCTAAAAAAAAATGATAAAATAAATGAAATGAAAAATCGTTTTCACTCTGCTACTGGTAAACAAAGTAACTTGGATATACAATGTCGGCGTGGTTTAATTAGAATTTTCATAACAAATTTTATAAAAAAAAATAAAAAATTATATTTTATTTTGTAATGTAAAAAAATTGCGATCTTCCCTGGAATCAATTACACTTAAAGTTTTTGGTTTTAGAGTTACAAAAACTCTAAAATTCTACCCAAAAACAAACTGTTGGCAAAATTCATTACATTGAACTAATAATTTTACACTTTAAAAATAACTTATTAACACCCTATTACTATCTAAACGAGTAGTGTAAAAAGTATTTATTCAAATTTTGGCCCCAATATGCAAACCTTTGATTTGATTTGTTTATTGTAAAATAATTAGAGTGATATTCTGAAGTCAAGAGCGACTTTTTTAAAAAAATAGGTCTTGTATCGTACGTTTGACGTAATAATTTAATACTGGTATTTTATTAATTCATTTTTTAATCATAAATGTTTTTAAACCAATACTACTCCTAAACAGTAATTACCAAAGCTGACTGAAATTGGACACATGTTGAATTTAGCAACGAAGTGATTCGATATGTAAAGAAGTTTCCATTTTATAGAGCTATTTTTAGTTATGAATTTTTGTTGACCCTTAATAAAGAGGAAGCAAAAATTAAATATGAAATCAAAAAGTAAAAAATATACATAGAGAAGGTCTCTCACTTTGAGTTTGATGAATTGTATACCTCTTGAGATACTTTAACTAGTACTTATTCAACTTAGCTTCTCAAACCCTTGAAAAGAGTGTCAACGACCCCTATCTAAAATCATCAAAAAATATACAGAGAATTAGTTCCAAATTGAGTTTGATATAATGTTCTCCTTGAAACATGTTCCACATTTTGAAATCTTGGTAAAGGTCTAAGCTACCTTTATTGGGAAATTATTACTAAAATTAAACACATACTAAAAAAATTTGTTCCACCTTGAGTTTGAAATATGGGATACCTCTAGAGATAGTTATGTGAGTACATTTCTTCATTTGTATAAAAAATTTTAAATATAAAGTGTTCAAGACGCTAAGCTGTATAACCACTAGTTAAAATGTCTCAAGAAGTATAGCTTACATCAGACCTAATGTGGAACAAATTGTCTATGTGCATTTTTTTTTGGATTTTTTAAATTCATTTTAGAATAAGGGAAGTTGACACCCTTAGCAAGGGTTCAAGACGCTAAGTTGTATAACTACTAGCTAACTTATCTCAGAAGGTGTACAATATATCAATATCAAGATCGTAGAAATTCTCTGTGTTTATTTTTTAATGTTTTATTTCAGATTTAACCTTTGCTTTATGGGTACCTTACACCCCTATCAAGGGCGAACGAGAATTCTTAACTAAAGTTCTCAAATCGAAACCCTTCGGGGTGTAAAATTTTCATGAAATAGTGATTAAGTATCAATAGTGATCAATCAGTGAACGTATTATCTCTGGGCTCTATAAAATGGAAATTCGTTGGCACTTCGTTACTAGCTTCATGTTAGTATAGACCAGAATTTTTCAAATTGCATTTAGTAACCGTATACAAATAACGAAAGAGTTATAAAGCTAATTAAAATAACAAAAAAAAAACAATTTTACGGGCATGCCAAAAAATAATAATGTCTTTGCCAAATTTAGCTGATTTTGTGTTACTTTTATAGTTTTTATATATATTTTTGTGGTTTTTAACAATTTAAAAATGAAAGAAAGGCTTTAAATGATGTGTTGTTACTACCTGATTATGGAACTATTAGTTTGAGAACACAACAAAGTAAATAATTAGTAATAAATTCTCTTCACCCCATGAGTTAAGGTTCTCAGAAATATCTCTTTTTTTCTCAATAAAGAACAGTGGATTTGTAACAAGAACATTGTTTACCATTTCGGTATTACTCTTGGAATTGTTATTAGAACGTGTATTTGGCAACAATAGAGAACTGTGAAAAACATTTTATATTATCATTTCAAGTCCTTTGACGCAGGAGCTGTAGATGCATGTGATTTATGGTTCGTTAGCACTTTTATTGTTATGATAAAAATTTTAAAATGACTTAATAAAAAATTTTGTTTCATTCATTACTGGCAACATTATTTTTCTTTATTATCATCAAGTGGTTAAATGCGTAATTAACTAATACTAACTAAACTTAATTATTCATTGTTTTTTATTCTTATTCAATAATAAATATTTTAAGATTTTTTTAAAGATATATACCTATATCTAAAGCATCTTTGATACGCCTAGAATAACGATTCCATATATTCAATGAATTCATGGTTTAGGGATTTAGTCTCAAAAATAATTTTGCTGTTATACACCAAAATATTTATCTTCTCATTTTTCTGTTTATCTCATATTTGTGTTCAGAATTCCAAATCTCAAAAATGGACAATTTCAACTCAGTTGATATCTCAAGTAAGTAGGTTTAAGGCAGACATGACCAATTTTTTTCAGATAAGGTCAACATTTACATTTCATAAATGCTCTGTCGGTGTCGGATTTCAGGATATAAAAATATTTTAAAATAATTAAAACCGACTAATGTTCATGTAAATTCTTACAGCCCTTGTTATCTTAAGGTGTATTCTGCCATCAGTTTTGACCTTTAGCCAACTTAATTAAACCAATTGTGTATTTACATACTAAAATAAAAAAATCAATCTTTCGTTAAGAAAACTTTTCCTGTATACTCCCCAGAATATATTTTTTTTTTTTTTTTCCGCCTTAGACCAGTATTTCCGCTAATTACACAGGTATTCAAAAAAAAATTCCCTGTCTTTTAAGTGAGACACAAGTATTTTTTTATGCTAAATCCAAAAAAATCATAAAAAAAGACATCCACCGTGAGGTTTTTTCAGAAAACACACTTAAAGTTGCCATAAAACTATTAAATTGAAAAATATACATTTTAATAAATAATATAAAACTGTATTATCATTAAAATTATGGAATAAAACTATTATTTTATGTTCTGAATCTACATTTATCATAAAAACTTAAAAATATTAGGTTTTAGTGTTCACGATTAACAAATAACCGGTCAAGTGCAAGTTGAACTTGCACAATTAGTGCAATACGTTGATTGTTTTTAAAATAAAAAAATTTGTTAGGGTGGTATAAAATGATCAGTGACTTCACTTAACACACCCCAAATGAGTTTTCAACAAAGTTTGTTTCCAATCTTTACTGAAAACTGGTGGTTTTGTTTTTTTTTTCTATACTAGATAAATTATTAAAGGTAATGATAATTTTCGTTCAATCTATACCCCGTGGAGAATATTCCAGGGTTTTTTCAAAATTTTTTGATCAGTACTTTTCGAGATAAGGTAGGGGACAGCGATTTTTCACGATTTTTTAAAAGTAATACGAAGAAAAGTGTGCGCAAGTATTACATTATATATATATTTTTTACTCGTGGTTTCACAAGCTTTCATTTGACACCACACTCGATGACCTAGTAAAAAAAAAAATTTTTCACTTCCGATTTCACCCCTCAAAACGAATCCCTTAAGTCAAAATTTATGTTACGGTGATACAAAATGATCAGTGACTTCACAAAACATACCCCAAATAAGTTTTCAACAAAGTTTATTTCCAATCTTTATTGAAAACTGGTGACCTTGAAATTTCTGTTTTTTTATATACCAGATAAATTATTACAGGTAATGCACTCGTGATAATTTTCGTTCAATCTACACCCCGTGGAGAATATTCCAGAATTTTTTCAAAATTTTTTGATAAGTATTTTCCGAGATAAGGCGATTTTTCGCGATTTTTAAAAAATAATACAAAGAAAAGTGCGCGCAAGTATTACATTATATATATATATATATATATATATATATATATATATATATATATATATATATATATATATATATATACATATATATATATATATATATATATATATATATATATATATATATATATATATGTATATATATATATATATATATATATATATATATATATATATATATATATATATATATATATATATATATATTTTTACTCGTGTTTTCACAAGCTTTCATTTGACACCACACTTGATTACCTAGTAAAAAATTTTTTTTTTCACTTCCGATTTCACCCCCCAAAACTAACCCTTTAAGTCAAAATTTAACTTTCAAAACTACATGGCTCTGATGAGGCCATCAATTCCTATATTACTACCAAATTTCAACTTTCTATGACAAATAGTTACGGAGAAAATCGGATGTGACAGACAGACAGACAGACGGACAGACACCGAAGTGATCTTATAAGTGTTCCGTACGGAACACTAAAAACACACCTTTAACTAAGCTACGTAGCAAAAAGCTGTTTAAAATAAATATGTGCAACAGCTAAATTAAAAAATTGTTTTTAATTTTTATTAATATTGAACAAAACTATTATTTCATTGCATTTATTTACTTAAAAAAGCTTTTTACCAACCACATAGCACCGTTGTAAGTATTAAAAGCGAGTTTTTTGTTGAAACTGAACATAAAAGTTTATTTTTTGATGTCAAGTCAGGATTAAGAACTTCAAAAAACACTAGAAATAATACTTTTGTTCAATATTAATAAAAATTAATTTAGCGGTTGTACATATTTATTTTAAACAGCATTTTGCTACGTAGGTTAAAGGCGGTGTGTGCGTGTTTTTTGTTAAACATGAACATTAAAACTTAATATTTTTAAGTTTTTTTTTATAAATGTAGATTCAGTACATTTAAAGATGACCGAAATAATAGTAGCCTATGTTTTTTGGCAGAAAATGCCGGACTAGGACTGCGACTCGACTCAGTATACATATACATATATTATAAAAAAAAAAACCGGTCAAGTACAAGTTGAACTTGCACAATTAGTGTTCCGTACGTTGATTGTTTTTAAAATAAAAATTTTTGTGGTATAAAATGATCAGTGACTTCACAAAACACACCCCAAAGTTTGTTTCCAATCTTTACTGAAAAGTGGTGACCTTGAAATTTTGTTTTTTTTTTTATATATACCAAATAAATTATTAAAGGTAATGCACTCGTGATAATTTTCGTTCAATTTATACCCCATGGAGAATATTCCAGAATTTTATACCCCATGGAGAATATTCCAGAATTTTTTCAAAATTTTTTGATCAGTACTTTTCGAGATAAGGTAGGGGACAGCGATTTTTTAAACGTAATACGAAGAAAAGTGTGTGCAAGTATTACATTATATATATATTTTTTACTCGTGTTTTCACAAGCTTTCATTGACACCACACTCGATGACCTAGTAAAAAAAAATTTTTTTCACTTCCGATTTCACCCCTCAAAACGAACCCCTTAAGTCAAAATTTATGTTACGGTGGTATAAAATGATTAGTGACTTCACAAAACACACCCCAAATGAGTTTTCAACAAAGTTTGTTTCCAATCTTTACTGAAATCTGATGACCTTGAAATTTTTGTTTTTTTTTTTATATACCATATAAATTATTAAAAGGTAATGCACTCGTGATAATTTTCGTTCAATCTACACCCCGTGGAGAATATTCCAGAATTTTTTCGAAATTTTTTGATAAGTACTTTTCGAGATAAGGCCCGGGACAGCGATTTTTCGCGAATTTTTAAAAATAATACAAAGAAAAGTGCGCGCAAGTATAATATTATATATATATTTTTTACTCGTGTTTTTACAAGCTTTTATTTGACACCACACTCGATGACCTCGTACAAAATTTTTTTTTTTCACTTCCGACTTCACCCCCCAAAACTAACCCCTTAAATCAAAATTTAATACTCAAAACTACATGGCTCTGATGGGGCCATCAATTCCTATATTATTACTAAATTTTACCTTTCTATGTCAAATAGTTTCGGAGAAAATTGGGTGTGACAGACAGACAGACAGACAGACAGACACCGAAGTGATCTTATAAGTGTTCCGTACGGAACACTAAAAATATATTTTTTTATTATCTTTGATGATATATATCTTAAAATTCCTGGAATAAAATTTTAATGACAATTTTACTTAAATTATTTAACCTTATCAAATTGAGAAACCTCCTTTTTTGGTTACAATATATGAGAATTTCAGACAAATTTTAAGATTGAAATTTCCCAGTTTTTATATACACAGATATAAAATAAGCAATATATATATATATATATATATATATATATATATATATATATATATATATATATATATATATATATATATATATATCGTGGTAATAAATTGTACCTAAAACTTAAAAGCAAAGAATGGCCAGCAAATTGTCAACATTCACCGCAGTTTTAATGATTATAAAGTTTTACATTATTTATTAAAAAGTATTTTTTTCTCAATTTAATAGCTTTCTGTCTTACTTAAGAAAATACGTGTCGCACTTAAAAGACAGATAATTTTTTTTGTATACCTGTGTTATTTATTCTCTGTATGTGGCAAGAAAATAATATTTTAATATTTTATAAGTTTATTCTAAAGATATAATTTGTATTTAATCAATCACAAGAACTATCAAAAATGTTGAACTACTCGTAGAAAGACTATGTTAGGAATTTGGAATCTTCGGCACAATGACCCTACTCAGCATGCATCACCACTATATCAAACACTTTATTTGTGCACTTGATGTGCGTTTCGCTAACCATGCGCTTCATCAGGAGCGATGATTGACAGTCAATAAAATAAAGTGTTTATTATGATGGTGATATACAATCACTCCAAAAAGTCTCTACACACCACCTGCATCTTTATGTTATGTTTAACTAATTTGAATTATGTGAAAACTTGTTTAAATTAATATTTGAAACTTAATCAACGAGGATTAGTATTATAAACAGCTAGGGAACATTTTATTTAGAAGTTATATCATTGTTATAAAAATGTAAACAATATTAATGTCAAAAAAGTCTCCATATACCTAACAATTACCAATAATAGTTTGACGTAGTTGTTTTTATTACTAATCCTTATTGGTTAAGTTTCAAATATTAATTTAAATATGTTTTCTCATAGTTCCAATTAATTAACTAAACATAACAGAAAAATAGTACAGAAAGCAGGTGGTGTATGGAGACTTTCTGGATTGACTGTATATTGAGTACTGTCGTAGAAAGACGTAAAGTTTTTTAGAGTAAAGAATCATTAATTCAAGCTGAGTGATTATTAATTTAAAAAAAGGTTATTAAATAAAATTAAAGCTAATAAAGTACATCGTATACAGGATTTTAGAATGCTTCTATATGAAGAGATTTTTAGAACTTAGCATCAAAACATGCGACACGTTTTATATATAGGTTATATTAAATACCTCTAGAATTTACGGTATAATCGAAATTTGCTAAAATACATAGGGCTTCAGAAAAATTAAACTCGGAGTATACAAGAACTGTGTAAAAATTACTTTATTAGCTACAACTTTGATTCTAATTTTCTTTTATAGATAATAAGAAAGTCAACACAGATTAATACTTTATTTTCTTGTGCTTTACTTAAAGTAGTTTTATGAATTCTTATTAAATGTTTATTAAAATAAATTTAATCAGATTCAAAATATGTTTTACGAAACACTAAAAATGCACATTTTGATACTATGGGATGTCATTGTAGCTAACTTTTAATTCTTTTGAAAAGCATAAAAATAATAAACCATACACAAACTGAGAGCTTTTTTACATATGCCATGTGAGAAATCATTGCTGTTTTATATATACTCTTCTTGTTGTATATGTAGTTCTGAATAAAATTTACATTTGATTGAATAAAGGGGGTAAAGGGGAGAAAGGCACACCTCTAAACACAAGTATAGTGGAAGATATCTCGATTGGTAAATATTTATACCCATTGTTGTATTTTCCTCAATCGTATTTTTTTATGGGTCTAGCATACGTGCCTAGGGCGCTCTAGGAGCGGCACGTGTGCGGAAAAGCGAAAATCAAGGATTCAGGTTGATTTAACTCAGTGTATCTTAATAGGGGTTAAATTCATTACCAATATTTACCTTAATAATTAGAACAAGTTCAATAAAGGTAAGGTAATTCATACAGAATTAACATGGAGACTATCTAATATAGAATTAGATATTTTTGACAAAAGTACGAGACTTAAAATAGATGAAATAGTACAGAATAAATATATGAAGCAACTTTCCAAACTGAAGAGGTTACTTAATAAATATAACGTCAATAACAGCTAACGCACAAAAAATAACATAAAGTACTCAGACCATGTTTTCTACAACAAATTTGTCAATCTAACAGATGTTAACTTTAAAAATCAAAAAATTTAGTTATTAGAAAAAGGTTTCCAGTATAATTTACCAGTTAAAGATTGTACTAAAACTAGAAAATATTTAGGTGCAGAATGTGAAATAGTAGTAATTCACTAGATGTTACGAACAAACATAAAATTGCTAAAATGTTACGAACGGAAAAGTTTAAATTCCATAATGAACATAAGATTGCTAAATAATTTTTACGAGAGAGGATAAAGGAAAAACTGTAATAGCAATAAAAAAACAAACTACATTGAAGAAACAATAGATTTCCTAAAACCAGATGTATTCAAATTCATCAACTTCGATCCAACAACAATTAAAGATGTGCTGAAAGACATAAGCACTTTCACAGAGAATGAAAAATTCAGACTCGTCTCGATGAGACCTCAAATTCCAAAACTATATTCTTTTATTAAATTACATAAAAATAACTCACCAATTTGTCCAGTAGTTCCATACATAACATCTTCAGCTTTTTCTTTATCAAATAAATTGATTGGGGTTTTGACAAAATATTGTAAATTCACACCTAAATATAGTATTAAAAAATAGTAATGAATTGATAGCAAAAATTCATCCGTTAATTATACTAAGTAACTCCATCCTTATATCATTTGATGTACAAAATCTTTTTCCTAGTGTACCGTCATCAGACGCTATAATTTTGGTTCAAAGATTACTCAATAAAAATAATGTTATTACTCAATAATTAAACAAGAAATATTAGACATCTTAAAATTGTGTTTAGACCAGAATTATTTCGAATTTAATGATAAGATTTATATAAGGTTTAATAATGGGAATCCCTCTTAATAAAATTTTATCTGAATTTTTCATGGACCATTTAGAAGAACAAATTAGTAATTAAAAATTCATTTTATTGGTACTAGTATATAGATGACATATTGACATGCTTTACCGGCACAGATCGATAATTAAAACTATTTCTAGATTATATTAACCAACTTCATAATAATCGATTAATAGATTAATTTCCTAGATTTAAAAATATCAAAGAAAATGAAAAAACATGATTTTGAAATCTTCCATAAACCAACATACTCAGATATATATACACGCTATTCTAACTATCCGTTCCCACATAAAATCTGTGCTTATAATAGTTTCATCCATAGACTAATAAATACACCATTAACGGAAGAAAATTTCCGAAAAGAATTAAATATTATAAAACAAATTAGTATAAACAATGGGTACAGGAGTGACTTTGTAGATAATATTTTAATAAAAAAACAATTTAAAAAAGCAATACCCGTATAAACAACTAAACAAAGATAAGTTTCATACACTCACTTATACCGGTAAATTGACTAATAAAATTCAACATTACTTCCATAAAAATCATGTGAATATTGCTTTCCGTACCAATAACACATTAGTTCGACAAATTAAAAATAATAAAAGTAAAACAAAAAAAGAAAATAAAACGGGGGTTTACGAATTATGCTGTGGCACTTGCAATAAAACCTATATAG
Source organism: Pachyrhynchus sulphureomaculatus (assembly GCA_019049505.1). Lineage (NCBI taxonomy): Eukaryota > Metazoa > Arthropoda > Insecta > Coleoptera > Curculionidae > Pachyrhynchus > Pachyrhynchus sulphureomaculatus. The sequence goes on along the minus strand of CM032451.1, from coordinate 80,419,096 downwards.
GACAAAGGCAGATCTTTTTATAAAAGAATGAAGGAACATAAACAAAGCCATAGAATGAAAAATAACAGATCTCATTACGCTAAACATTTAACAGATGAAAATCATACGTTCAATGAAGATTTCAGAATTTTGCATAATGGAAAGAAAGGGAAATTACTGAATTGTTTAGAACAGGTAGAAATTAACCAGAAAAAATTCTCAGGTTTATTACTCAACGATCAATTGGATGGGGGAGGGACTCTTTATTGACCTTGTTCTAGGTATTAAGGTAAATATTATTATTGAATTTAGTACTTGTAACTAGGTAAATTATATATTCTATAACATACTCTGTAGTTAATTTACATATTGCTCCAGAAGAAGACACAGTGTGTCGAAACAATTGTCAGCAATAATATAATAAACATAAGTGGTGATCTTAAACAGTTGTTTAAATTTTTATTCCTAGTTAAAATATTTTTATTTAAAAATGCTGAACGAGTAGTTTTGTGAGAAACAGGATCGTTTTCACTTGTGTTTAATTTCTTTTTTCAACAACGATTTGTTTTCTGTTTCTTAAGGTAGTATTTTGGTTTAACTAACTGTACGCACGAAATATTTTAGCTATTATATACTTATCTAGTTCAATATAAAAATATATGTATATTTTACTGTTACAGTTATTCCGATAGACGAAAAACAAATATATCAAGAAAAAGTAATTAGTTGTGATTACGGCAACCGAAATGTCAATGAAAAAATAGTTCTAACTGTTACTGACAGTTACAAAGATAAGTTGTCCACACAACACCGTAAAGATTTTCAGGAACACAGTGAATATAAAATTAAAGAGGATAAGCATGAGTATAAAGAAAATAATAAAAAATTTGAAGGAAGATCGCAAAATCAAAAACTGGATCGGAATGGACCAAAGGACAAATACAACGTTGTTTATATTGTGTGTTTTCTTTTAGGAATTGTACATGTTCTTCCTTATACATTCTTTGTAACAGCAAATGAGGTAAGCTCACAGTAATTCCTTCTATGGTTTGGAGATATAATGTGGAGTGTGCAAAAATTTAAAACATACCATTCAGTATTTTTATAGAATATTTTTTTTGCCAAAATTTCGATATCAACCCTGTTTGATTGACCACTAAGTAACAATTTTTGTATATTTTTATCCCAAGTATCAGTATATTATTATTTTTTTAATTTTATCTTCATTATTAAAAAAATATACATTTATAACTAGGATGTTTAGTTATTTCAGTTTTATTTTCATTTGTTTCCTTGGCATTTATAGCCACGTGCATATATCTATGAAGAAGATTTGAGAAAAATGATATTCACTACCTAAGCAGTATTTGTTAATTTCAGTTTTGGAAATCAACTAAAACTGGCAAAGAAAAATGTTTTAGTAATTTAGTGAATTGTAAATTTAGTTAATATTATATCGAAAATTATTTTCCTTGATAAAAAGTTTTATTTATGGATCATTTACTATGGCTGAAAAGTTTTTGGTCTATCTACTTAAAACACATTTTTTTTGCAAAATTCGACTTTATTTATCAATATAGTCTCCTTCAAGAGCGATACAATCAGTCCCACGCTTTTCTAACATTTCTATACCTTTTTTGTAAAAGGATTTGTCTTTGCCTTCAAAATAGGCCCCACTTTCGGCGATAACTCCTTCATTGGAGCTAATTTTTCCAGTGAGCATTTTTTTGAGGTCTGCATAGATAATTGTCGTTCGGGGCCAAATCTGGAGAATACGGTGGATAAGGAAGCAATTCAATTCATGCAATATTGCCATCGTAACCATTGACTTGTGACACGGTGCATTGTCTTGATGAAAGATCACTTTTTCCTTGTTCATTTGGGGCCGTCTCTTTGCGATTTCTGCCTTTAAACGCACCAATAACTTCATATAATATTTGAGATTAATGGTTTTTCCCTTTTCAGCATAGCCGATGAAAAGTATTCCATGCACATCCCAAAATTCAGAGGCCAAAACTTTCCTAGCCGACTGTTGTGTCTTTAATCGTTTTTTATGTTTTCCGGTGTAACCACCTCATTTGGGCGTCCAGAGCGGTCAGCATCATTTGTGTCTGTACGACCGCCTTTAAATTCAGCATACCAGTAAATGATGAGTGATTTTCCAGGGGCAGAGTCCCCGTAACACTTATCAAGCCATTGCTTTGCTTAATCGGTATTTTTTCCCATCAAAAAACAGTCGATTTTTTCCATTGTTTTAAAAATAAAGTTTGAAATAAAAGTTGCGTCACTAAAACCACTGTAACTTGTAAACGAATCGTCGAAGTGTCATGAAATTTTGACACGTATCGTTTGAAGGTTGGTACTTTCTAAAAATCATATGGATTTTTTGGGAAAGGCGACATCTATGTGTCAGACCAAAAACTGTTCAGCCTACGTGTTACAATCGTTGTCAGGAACAGTGATGTTTATCGACATACATACATTTAAAAATGTGTTCTCTGACTAGGTATCCTAGATAAAATTTTTACTGTAAAATATAGACATACAGACATATAATTTATAAAAATTTTTTATTTTTAGCAGGTTCCCCATCAGATAAAAAATACTGCAGTGCGCCACTACACCAAACGCTTTATTTTTCCACTCTTTTTTTTTGACGGGCTTTGTAGTGATGTTTGACTAAACGTAAGATTAAACACTGTACTATTTCTACCAAAACTGTTATTGACTTGAGCTTAACTGACCAATGACAGACGATAGTTTAGTGCCGGTCAAGTAACCCGTACAGAGAAGTGTCGGTTGGTAGTGGGCGATTGTGCCTGTTTGTGAACTATGGTCTCTTGGGTTATTGTGTTCTCCTCTCTTGGACCTTTAAGAGAGTTTATTAGCTTCCGAATAGTTTATTTCTGTTCTGAGTTGAAGCCGCACATTCATGAGGGATGTGTATAGAGGTTTCTTCCGCTGGCCGGTGATTCCCACGACTAGTTTGGTCTGGGCCCCTGTTAAACCAACGCCGTCAGTTGTTAGTTTCTTCGAGGGGCTTCCAATTACATCCCTCGCAAGTCTTTGCTGCGAGCCAACGATCTAGATGTTGCTGTTGATTGTCATTTTTACTATCTGTTTTGATATACCAAATGTTGGTTCTGGATTCCCGTAAGATTTTCTATCTCCAAATCTCGCTAAATCCTGCACTTTTTTATTACGTTTGATCGTAAAATATTAACATCATCGCTCCTGAAGATGTTAACATGGTTAGCGACGCCAAGGTTGAGTGCAAAAATAAAGTACTGTCTGCTGTGTACTGGGGTGGATTGAACACTCTTTCAAGAACCACGTAAATAACGTTTTTTTTTGAAAAAAAACAAAATTTATTTCTCAACATAATTTCCATTAAGCTCAATATATTTGGTCCAGCGGGATTCCAATTTTTGTATTCTGTCCAGAAATTAATACAAATCTTATTTCTAAATGTGATACCTCAGGAGAAGTCTTCGCCGCTTTTTATTCTCTCTTTTTTTTTAAGAAATTAATAAAAGAATTTGAGTTATTTTAACATAGTTAAAGTTTTTGATGAAATTTATGTTAAAGCAAGTAAATTTTTATATTGTCTTTTAAAACGTTATTCAATAAGGCCAATCGTATTATGAACATCAATAATTAAATGGTATATTTAGAATAAGACTGCTGGTATATACATATCTCATATCTGTCTATAAATCTAATATTTTAAAACCCTTCAAATTGTGGCTCAAATTGTAAAGCAACGTCTACTTCATATCCGTTTCTGTCATAAATTAAGTTTTCTATAATATTCCTACGAAATATAACACTATATTAAAGTAAGGTGGCGACATAGTTCTATCTAGATATGTGTATGTTAACGACTCTAAAGTTCAAAATCAGTGTATCTTTTAAAACAAAACTGAATAATATTAGTTTCCAAAATTACGTATCTTGTGATTAGACACAAGTCAGTACAGCGTCAAAACTGTAAGCATCATGTACACACAGGAAATATAGCTATCGCTACATAATTTTTTTAACATTTTAGCAACTATACTTTCGAACAAAATATGTGTAAATTAAGCTGTTAGAAAACTTTAAGTTACTAAATGATAACAATTATACGATACAATATATATTTAATACAGTATGTAAAAATGCATATATGTTTTCAAAATACATTTTCAATTATGCTGTAATTTCTATAATATTAATTGTTAAATTAAATAGTTTAAAACATTAATACAAATATTTTTAATTTCGTGTTATACTTTTTCGAGCCTGCCAATAACCCAAAGCACTGTTTATTTTATAAAGTTGTAAATTATCCTGTTATTGCCCAACACAACGGCAACTTGGCTAGAGATTCTTTCGGTATTTTTTATTAAAATATGGTACGGGCGGCAGGCACACTATAGTATTCTTCTCACGAGAGAAGTCTTCCTATCGCCCATTCGGGAATATGGAATAAAATTCGGCACTGAAACTATTTTATGATGCAGGTAACTGCAAAGATGGGCCAAGACCTTATTGTTTTGTTATCAGGGACAAGTATTAATCTCTCTATGTTTACATTGTTTAAAACCGATAAGAGATAAAATGGTCAGTGTTTTCAAGTGTTTAAAAATTTATTCAAGAGGTTATTTGTTTTCGGTAGGAATTAATTATAAATAATTGCAGGTGATTTTGGTATAATTCTAATTTATATTTTGTAGTATTTTGACAGCAACTGTGTTATTATAAGTAAACAGTGGTATGTGTAATTATTGGCGCAGCAAAATCTATTTTTTTTCTTACAAAATTGCATTAGGGACATCTTTCTCCTGGATTTAAGCGAAAACTAAACTCCCTTGTATTTTTCAAATTTTTTTCTCTTTAATATGTATTTGTTCAATTTTCATAACAAAAATCTTTTTGTTCTTGCGGCAAAGGATAAAATAAACTACCGCTAATTTCTATTTTATCTAGATAACAATTATTTTGTTTAATTATCAGCGTTATCTAATAGACACTTAAAACTTCGTTACTACTGTTCAACTTGAGTTTTAAGTGTTTGTATAATTCTTAGAGTTTAGCAATAATTACAATAAAACAATGTTTTTGTTTCTATCATAAAAATACTAAGAAATAACGGACGTAGTTTTTAATTAAAGTATTTTATTTGTTTTATAACACTTGAAAATTACAAGGAATTTTTGGTGACAATATGCCAAACGAATCTTTTTATTGATGTGGTGACTCCAACCCATGTATTGTCCTTGTTTTCCTGCTATTGGTTTAATAAAGTTTTAAAATCGTCTTATAATATCTCCCAATAGACTACCCGTGTGTTAAAGAGCTTTTCAAGAGTAGAAAGTTTCAGACAAATTGGACAATTTTTTTCCATTCATACTTGTGGGATACTAATAAGTTTAAAATTCTGGTAATTTGATAACAATTAAAGTTTTTCAAATTATATTTTCTGCTTGCCTTATATGTGTTCCATTCCAACTATTACTTTCATTCTTTTAATATTCGTTTGGGTTATCACGTAATTTTAGATTTCCTTATTATTTATTGGGATCAAACTTAAATTATTTCTATTGTCTGGAAATGTATTAGTATTTAATTAGATTTGTAATTTTTGTGCTTAATGAGATTTACAGTGTCCAAGTTTTTGTCTAGAAATATGTGTCCGTTGTGCGTTATTGTTTTTATTTTTATTTGTCTATAAGATTCGGACAATGTCCGTTATTCTTTGCTATGATTTTTATATCTTTTAATTCATACCTCGGAAACTGATTTTTTTATGAAAATTCTATTTGAGACAAAAATGACCGGAAACATTATGAATTAAAAAAAAAATTGTATAATGAAAAAACCGGTCAAGTGCAAGTTGAACTTGCGCAATTAGTGTTCCGTACTTTGATTGCTTCTGAAATAAAAATTTTTGTTGCAGAGGTATAAAATGATCAGTGACTTCACCAAACACACCCCAAATGAGTTTTCAACAAAGTTTGTTTCCGATCTTTACTGAAAACTGATGACCATGAAATTTTTGTTTTTTTTTTTTTATATACCAAATAAATTATGAAAGTGATAATTTTCGCACAATCTACACCCCGTGGAGAATATTCTAGATTTTTTTCAAAATTTTTGGATCAGTACTTTTGAGATAGAGGGGGAGACAGCGACTTTTCGCGACTTTTTCAAAATAATACAAAGAAAAGTGTGCGCATTATATATATTTTTAAACTCGTGTTTTACAAGTTTTCATTCGACACACCTAGTAAATTTTTTTTTTCACTTCCGATTTCGCCCCTCAAAACTAACCCCTTAAGTCAAAATTTAACTTTCAAAACTACACGGCTCTGATGAGGCCATCAATTTCTGTATTAGTACCAAATTTCAACTTTCTACGTCAAATAGTTTCGGAGATAATCGGGTGTGACAGACAGACAGACAGATGGACAGATAGACGGACACCGGAGTGATCTTATAAGTGTTCCGTACGGAACACCAAAAAAAATTTTAATGACAAAAAAATTACTTTATTGTAAACAAACTGGAATTTAATAAGATTCTTAACCACTTAAAAATGAAAAAAAATCTTTCGGCCCTCATTTGACCTTCAAATGACCGTTAAGCGTGACGTGGCGCAGTGCAAAGCAGCGTGACGCAACGTAGTGTTATTAGACGTACATATAATTCAAGATAATCGCATGTTTATATAAATATGAAGGGTTACCAAACACAGTAATTTTTTAATTAAAAATCGTTTAATTTTAACGGGAAAATACACTTTTTAGTGTAGTAATTGAGAAATCTGGTCGTAATGTTAAAGTAATGGGTTACATCATAACTAACAAATCTGTCATTTTTTTAATAAATTTTATAACACAATGTCTTTTCATCAATTGGCACGTAACTGTGGAATTGACGTGTGTTTGGAATTTATTTTTTTATTTTTATTTTTTTTATGGGTCTAGCACACGTGCTGCAGGGAAGTCCCTAAAGCGCTCCAGGAGCGGCACGAGTGCGGAAAAAGCGATTCACGTTGTTCTTGAATCGCTGTAAATTGTACTCGGTGGGAAACACAGCGCTGGGCAAATTATTCCAAAGGGATGACGTTCTCCATATAAAAGATTGCTTGAAAAGCGTTGTACGTGGAGTAACAAGCTGAACCTCATACGGATGCGAAACACCAGCGCGACGTGTATTTCTAACATGCACCGCTTTGGGAGGAATTAAGCGGGCTACATCCTTCGAACACTTTCCATGAAAATACTTGTAGAACAGACTCGAGTAGCCAACCGTTCTTCGATGTCAATTTCGGGTCCCCAATCAGACGGACCGCTCTTCTCTGAACAGAATCCAACAAATGCAGTGTATGTTTGGGAGCGGAGCCCCAAACGTGGGAGCAGTATTCCATAGTTGGTCGAATTTGGGCTTTGTAAAGAATTAACAGTTGCTGTGGGGTGTAAAGCTTTCTGGTTCTAAATAATATTCCCAACTTTTGAGAAGCTCTCCTTGCTATGCCTGCAACATGTTCATGCCAAGACATATTTGCTCCCAAACTAACGCCCAACAAATTGAGCGACGATGCTAGGGGAATGGAGTGCCCCGACATAACTATGTCGGGTTCAACAACGTTAACTTTTTTAGAAAAAACTGCCGCTTGGGTTTTCGTAGCGTTAAATTCCACTTGGTTACTGTCACCACAAGATAGAATTTCTTCCAGGTCTTTGTTAAGTTGAACGACCTCCTGCTGTCTGCGGATATTCGCCTGAGCAGCCGATGTCCGAGCGTTCAAGGTGAATGAAGAGACAAGCGTACTGTCATCTGCAAAGCTATAGATTGGATTCCCGGTCTTTTCCAGCAGATCGTTAATGTAAATGAGAAAGACAGTAGGAGACAGTATGGAGCCGTGGGGCACACCGGCGTTGATAGTGAGGGTGTCAGAAAGAAATCCGTCGACCGCCACTCGTAAAGAACGCTCTCTGAGGAAACATGAAAGCCACAAACAGAACCTTTCAGACATACCATAAGAGCGTAACTTAGCCAACAGTCCATCGTGCCAAACACGATCGAATGCCTTGGATATGTCAAGAGCAACCGCTCGAGATTCTCCAAAGTGTTCAATTGCGTTGTTCCAAACATGTGTTACATAAGTCAGAAGATCTCCTGTTGATCTATGTTTACGAAAACCATATTGGTGATCGCTAATAATATTGAATCGTTCAAGATATTTCAGAAGATGCTCATTGATAACCTTTTCCATGACTTTCGATATTATTGAAAGCAGTGCAACTGGTCGGTAGTTATTTGGCAAGGTCTTCTTACTTTTTTTAGGTATCGGCTGAACAGTGGCACATTTCCAGCAGGACGGAAATATTCCCTTTCTGTAGGATAGGTTAAAAAGTCTACAGAAAACTGGTGTTAGTTCCCTTGCACAGTTTTTGAGAACGATGGCAGGTATTCCGTCAGCGCCAGAAGCCTTCTTGGTGTCTAGCTTCCTTAAAATACGCTTTATGATGCGCTGTCTGAAGACAACATCGGGCATCCTTGACTGCAATATGGGAATAGTAGGTGGTGTTTTTCCTTGGAAATCGACAGTAGAATGTGAAGCAAAGAGTTCAGCCAACAAGTTCGCTCTCTCAACAGGTGTGGTTGCAATGGAATTATCTGGCCGTGTGAGTGGTGGTATGGTGGATTTGGTAAAATTTTGACTAACTGCCTTAGCGACTGCCCAAAAGGACCTGGAATTGTTGGGACAAGCGAGAAGTTTGTTTCTAATTCGTTGATTGTGTGCCTCCTTGGTTTCGTCGATAATTCCCTTGCATCTGTTTCGGGCATGAACGAAGATGTTACGATTTACGGTGTTAGGATTTTCACGCCATTGTCGATAGGCAATATGTTTAGAAGCAACAGCTTCTTTCCATTTTCGGTCGAACCAAGACTTGCCGTTGGAGGAGCATTTCTTCGAAAAAGGGATGTAAGCTTCCATACCAGCCAAAATAACATCGGAGACCTCCCTGGCGCAATCAGATTGGTTATCGGATCGAAAACAAATGTCCATCCACGGGAAAGTTCGAAAGTATTCCATAAGATCTTCCCATTTAGCAGATTTGTAGTGCCAAATCTTGCGCGGCCTAGGCGCCTCTCTGTCACTGATTGGCAGGATACTCGATGTCGAAAGCAGTTTATGGTCGGAAGAACCTAACGGCGGATTTACGGTGACCGTGTAAATTTCCGGATTGGTGGTTAAAAACAGATCAAGAAGACTGGCGAACTCCCCGTCTCGATCAGGGATCCGTGTTGGTTCGTCAATAAGCTGAGTTAAGCCATAACTGATTGAAAATGATATAAATAACTTCATACATGAAAATTTTGTTATTATTTCGGAGCACAACAAATATGATTCAGTAACTGTTTTATTTAACAAGAGGTTAGTGGCGTACGTAAAAGAAAATCACGGTTGTCAAAGTGTAAAAAAAATATTTTATTCTTCGGATGGATCTGGTGCTCAATACAAAAATAAATTTAATTTTTTTAATTTGTTAAAGCATAAGTTAGATTTTAATGTAGAAGTGGAGTGGCACGATAAAGGTGCGTGTGACGGCATAGGCGGTACTGTAAGACGCCAAGCATATTTTGCTAGTTTATGTTAAATTGATGGTGCGAAAATTCTCAATGCCGAAGGTCTGTATTATATGTGCATCTGATAACACTACGTTATGCCACACCGCTTTGCACTGCCACGCCTTCGTTCATGAAAACCTAAGCCATTTGAAGGTTAAATGAGGGCCGAAAGATTTTTTTTTCATTTTCTGCAAAAAAATTGGCGGATCTACGGAATCAAACCTATTGTCGATAAGTGGTTACGAACCTTATTAAATTCCAATTTGTTCATAACAAAGTAATTTTTTTGTCATTAAAAAAAATTTCATTATGCAATATTTTTTTTGAAACTAATAATGTTTCTGGCCATTTTTGTTTCAACTAGAGTTTTCATAAAAAAAATCAGTTTCCGACTTATGAATTTTTGAAAAAAAATTGACCTAAAACTTGTATTGTTTATAACAATTATGATAATCAACATCAACTAATATTTCAGAGCTTGTTCACTGCCTGTATGTAGTATTAAAATAAATCATTCTTTTGGGAGTTCCGAAAAGTGGGATCGGAGGTGTTCCGTTTCACGAATTTTCCTCCATAGGCATTGACAGATAGTTAAAGCAGTTTTGAGACATAACAAAATCGATTAACTAAAAAACACAATTCACAACAGCAATAGAAACTGAAAGAACAATCAATTTCTTGAATCTAAAAATTAGCAAGGTGGATTAAAATTGGAGTACAAAATTTTTGGGAACCTAAATTGATATTGTAATTTGTTCTGATGCGAATTAGTTATAGGAAGTGTGTGTCAGCTTTTTAGATTAATTACACTACTGACAGGCAAAATTATGAAAAAGATTTAAAAACTATAAAAATTATGGCCCAAAATAATGTATGTAGTCCGAACATTATAGACAAATTGATTAAAAATAACAATTAGAAAACACAACTGAAACGTTTTTATCTACAAAAACATGAACTACTCTTTAAAACACATAAAAATCACGAACCATTTAGAAAAATTTAATATTAATACATTTTCAGTCATCTATTATATATATATATATATATATATATATATATATATATATATATATATATATATATATATATATATATATATATATATATATATAGATTTTTTATTACGTTAGCTAACATAGGGAATAAGTAGTGACGATAATATTCTCTCTGTCTGTCCGTTATTGCTTAAAATGAACATGTATTGTTTTTGTAATAAATGAATTATTTAGAGGAAAAATTCAATTGTTAACGTTTACTTTGTTCGATCTACATTTGCAAACACATACTGGGGATACTACCTATAATACCACGTTTCAACAATGAAAAAATTTGCAGTATCGTTATTTGTACCTACCAATATCATTTTTATTACGGACACGTATGGGATTACTTCAGTGTCCGTCTGTCCGTCGCACCCTATTTTCTCCGAAACTATTTGATATAGACTCATTTAGGGTATGTCGTTTAAGTAAAAAATGTTATTTAGGTAAACTATCTAAACTTATTTATTATAATTTAGACGATTGAAAATTTGATGGAGGCGAGGACCCCTACTAAAACTAAACCATATATGCAGGCCTGATGTGTTTATTGGCAAAAAACTTCCCGTTAATAATAATAAAACATTTCCTCAACAATAAATTATTTCAACATTTTAAGATAAATATTGTGTATTTGTTCATATTTTTGAAGTCATTCAATGAATGGCCATAATCGAAAAGTCTTATTTAAAACATAATAAAGCTACTCAGTATATATCACTACTACACCAAACACTTTATTTTTGTACTCGACGTGCGTTTAGATAACTATATTAACTTCATCAGGACCGATGATCGACGAAAGCTAAACCAGAAATCTATCTTATTTATACTTAGCCTAATATCTGAATTACTCAAGCGGAACTAATTACATGGGCCAGGCTATGAGTTCTGTTCAAGTAATCAATAGAGGGGACTATCAGGAATAGGCTATTGTCTTTATTTAAACTACTTTTACATTTTATAATTTCCAAACTTTCGTATGCGTTCAACAATCTCCTATCAGATACATCTTTAATGAATCTTAGATTATCTAATGTCACAGTACGATCAGCTTCAAGGGCATGTTCGGCAATGCTAGACTTTCCTATTCTACCGTCTAGCATTGCCGAACATGCCCTTGAAGCTGATCATACTGTAACATTAGATAATCTAAGATTAATTAAAGATGATAGGAGATTGTTGAACGCATACGAAAGCATGGAAATTATAAAATGTAAAAGTAGTTTAAATAAAAACACAGTAACTGTTGGCCTCGTCCGTGTAATTAGTTCCGCTTGACTAACTCAGATGTTAGGTTAACTATAGATAAGGTAGATTTGTAGTTTAGCTTTTGTCAATCATCACTCCTGATGAAGCTAACATCGTTAGCGAAATGCGCGTCGGGTACAACGAGGTAGTCCTGCCACGGACGTTATTGCATTTCTGCGGACAAAGACTACTTATGTACGTGGCCAGGCCCAATGTACTTAAATAAATTAATAAATAAGTATACTGACCTGCGGGATTGGACCCTCAACCTTCTGCCCTTTAAGCAAGGTACTAGGCTACGGAGCCACGGCCCGCCACAAAGTAATGGTGATATATACTGAATAGTGTTATTGTGCCAAAAATGCCACATTCCCAACATAACAGAATAAAAAATTTAATATCCCAACCTCCCGATATTCACACCCTACTCTATATTTTTTCAAACATATCTAGGGATCAAATGATTGATCACTATATGTTAACTCAGCAATTAATTTTTATTTTCGAAGTAATATAATTTTTTTAAATTTACGAACGTCTAAATATACAAATCTATCCAGTTTTGATGAAATATGTTAATTATGTTTAAAAATATTTTACATTTAAATTACGTTAACTTACATACCATTTGCCATAAAACTCTAATACCAAGATAAAATAGATATATCTAACTTGAATTAATATACTAGTCATATAATAAGTAACAATTAACGGTAATTTGGTACCAACAACTTAATGTCTGCTAGTGTTTTGACAATAAGGTGATTCAGCCGGATATGTGACCGAAGTTCAAAGCTCTAGTCTAATAAAGCTTTTAAATTCAACTCCGCACATGCTATTACAATGTTTTCTTACATTAAATTTAAACTCAATATCGTTTCTGTTTGCAAGTTATGAAGTCAAGAATATAAATGTGAACCACAGTTTTTTGACTGCACGAATCTATAGTAGTTATAGCTTCAGAATAAATTAAAAACTTACTGAAAATTTTTTAATAACTATGGAATTTAATATATTCCTTAATGTCGAAGTGATGAAATTGGTAAATTTAAGGCCTTACCTAATATCTAGTTAACTTAACTATAGCTATCCAAATTACCAGTATAGACTGAACAAATTTCGTGGTAAGCTCTTGGTGAAACATTGTAATAATATGAATTAAAACCACACTTGATATTGTCTTACAAATTATATTTTCTATCTCTGACATGTTTCGGCCTATTTCTACTTTCTTTAAGAGATCTTAGTTTGAACTAATTAACAAAACAAAATATGCTACACTAAGGCATAAAATTTAATGCACTATTAAAAATGAGGGCATTTTCAAAATCTAATTGGGTACTTAAAACCTGTATTCCTCTTATTGCGTTTTTAATTTTTTCAGATAATTTCAAACTTTACTTTTTCTGCTTTTATGAGTTTGCAGTTTTGTATCTTCATTATTGAAAAAATTGTTAAAATTAAATAACATGTTCGGAAAAAAACCGTGTTTCTTTTATAATGCATAGTTGAATTTTTATGTTCTTTTGGTCCTACGTCTATTGACCTACTGGTTTGTCCTATATTCCTAGCTTCACAGCTATTACGTTTAATTTCATTCCCCCCTGATATATTAGATAATTTTGGCATTTATTTATTATTTACTAGGATCGAATTTAAATTACTTTCAACTAACCGTGACCGCAGCTCCGCTCGCCTGGAATTGATTCACTATTATCGTCGCTGTTTATTCCTTATGTTACCTAACGTAATAAAATATATCGTATAACCTGACTAGGAAACATATGCGTTTTATAAAAAACACGTAAGTCGGATAAGTGGTTCTTGAGTACTAAGCGCACCAACAGACAGTCAGACGGACGTTGCATTTTATACATATTAAAGATTTTTTTTGGATAAATATTAAGTTAAGAATTAAAAAAAAAAACACGTAACTCGGATTAGTGGTTCTCGAATGATAAGCACACTAACGGACAGACAAACAGAGAGACGTTGCGTTTTATATATATTATACAGATTACTATTAATATTATTTAACCTAGCCAGAGTAGTGTATGAATTAAAAAAAATGACGTAAATCGGATAAGTGATTCTAACGCACTACCGGACAGACAGATACACAGAAAGACGTTGCATTATATATTGTATTCTTTGTTACATGATATTGTTCCATATTTAACAGTATTACAAGAGAGTGCGCTAGTGGCAAACCTTTTCCGACTTGATTCACTATTTTAATCATTGCTTATCTCTTATATTACCTAACGTGATAAAATATATTCTATAACCTGGCCAGAGAACATATGTATGAATATTCTCGAGTGATAAGCGCACTAACGGATAGACAGACACACAGAAAGACGTTGCATTATATATATATATATATTAGTATTCTTTACAATACAATATATATATATATATATATATATATATATATATATATATATATATATATATATATATATATATATATATATATATATATATTGTATTCTTTGTTACATGATATTGTTCCCTATTTAACGGTTTAGGCAGCGTATTGACAACGTCACTGCTTACTTATATTACCTAACGTAATAAAATATATCCTATAACCTGGCCAGAGAACATATGTATAAATCTAAAATAACTGGTCAAGTGCAAGTTGGACTTGCGCAATTAATGTTCCGTACGTTGATTGCTTTTAAAATAAAAATTTTTGTTACGGAAGTATAAAATGATCAGTGATATCACAAAAACATCCCAAATCACTTTTCAACAAAGTTTTTTTCCCATCTTTAGTGAAACTGATGAGCTTAAAATTTTTTGTTTTTTTATATACCAGACAAATTATTAAAGTTAATGTACTCGTGATAATTTTCCTTCAATCTACACCCCTGTAGAGAATACTCCAGAATTTTTTCAAAGTTTTTTGATCAGTACTTTTCGAGATAAAGGGAGAGATAGCGATTTTTCGCACATTTTTTTAAAAAGTATTAAAAGTATTACATTATATATATTTTTGAACTCGTCTTTTTACAAGCTTTCATTTGACACCCCACTCGATGACCTGATAATTTTTTTTTTCAGCTCCGATTTCACGTCCCAAAACTAACCCCTAGGTCAAAATTTAACTTTCAAAACTACACGGCTCTGATAAGGCCATCAGTTCCTATATTAGTGCCACATTTTAACTTTCTATGTCAAATAGTTTCGGAGAAAATCGGGTATGTCAGACGGACAGACAGACGGACAGACACCGAAGTGATCTTATAAGTGGAAGACTAAAAAAAACATGTAAATCGGATAAGGGGTTCTCCAGTGATAAGCGCACTAACTGACAAAGAGACAGACAGACAGACAAAAAGACGTTACAATTTATATATATTATAGATTAAACATTATTATTATTATATAACCTGGAAAGAGAACATATGTATGAATAAAAAAAACACTTAAATCGGATAAGTAGTTCTCAAGTCATAAGCGCACTAACGGACAGACAGAGAGAATATTATCGTCACTACTTATTCCCTATGTTAGCTAACGTAATAAAAAATCTATATATATATATATATATATATATATATATATATATATATATATATATATATATATATATAATGCAACGTTTTTCTGTGTGTCTGTCTATCCGTTAGTGCGCTTATCACTCGAGAATATTCATACATATGTTATCTGGCCAGGTTATAGAATATATTTTATCACGTTAGGTAATATAAGAGATAAGCAATGATTAAAATAGTGAATCAAGTCGGAAAAGGTTTGCCACTAGCGCACTCTCTTGTAATACTGTTAAATATGGAACAATATCATGTAACAAAGAATACAATATATAATGCAACGTCTTTCTGTGTATCTGTCTGTCCGGTAGTGCGTTAGAATCACTTATCCGATTTACGTCATTTTTTTTAATTCATACACTACTCTGGCTAGGTTATATAATATTAATAGTAATCTGTATAATATATATAAAACGCAACGTCTCTCTGTTTGTCTGTCCGTTAGTGTGATTATCATTCGAGAACCACTAATCCGAGTTACGTGTTTTTTTTTAATTCTTAACTCAATATTTATCCAAAAAAAATCTTTAATATGTATAAAACGCAACGTCCGTCTGACTGTCTGTTGGTGCGCTTAGTACTCAAGAACCACTTATCCGACTTACGTGTTTTTTATAAAACGCATATGTTTCCTAGTCAGGTTATACGATATATTTTATTACGTCAGGTAACATAAGGAATAAGCAGTGACGATAATAGTGAATCAATTCCAGGCGAGCGGAGCCGCGGGCACGGTTAGTTGAAAGTAATTTAAATTCGATCCTAGTAAATAATAAATAAATGCCAAAATTATCTAATATATCAGGGGGAATGAAATTGAACGTAATAGCTGTGAAGCTAGGAATATAGGACAAACCAGTAGGTCAATAGACGTAGGACCAAAAGAACATAAAAATTCAACTATGCATTATAAAAGAAACACGGTTTTTTTTCCGAACATGTTATTTAATTTTAACAATTTTTTTTCAATAATGAAGATACAAAACTGCAAACTCATAAAAGCAGAAAAAGTAAAGTTTGAAATTATCTGAAAAAATTAAAAAACGCAATAAGAGGAATACAGGTTTTAAGTACCCAATTAGATTTTGAAAATGCCCTCATTTTTAATAGTGCATTAAATTTTATGCCTTAGTGTAGCATATTTTGTTTTGTTAATTAGTTCAAACTAAGATCTCATAAAGAAAGTACAAATAGGCCGAAACATGTCAGAGATAGAAAATATAATTTGTAAGACAATATCAAGTGTGGTTTTAATTCATATTATTACAATGTTTCACCAAGAGCTTACCACGAAATTTGTTCAGTCTATACTGGTAATTCGAATAGCTATAGTTAAGTTAACTAGATATTAGGTAAGGCCTTAAATTTACCAATTTCATCACTTCGACATTAAGGAATATATTAAATTCCATAGTTATTAAAAAATTTTCAGTAAGTTTTTAATTTATTCTGAAGCTATAACTACTATAGATTCGTGCAGTCAAAAAACTGTGGTTCACATTTATATTCTTGACTTCATAACTTGCAAACAGAAACGATATTGAGTTTAAATTTAATGTAAGAAAACATTGTAATAGCATGTGCGGAGTTGAATTTAAAAGCTTTATTAGACTAGAGCTTTGAACTTCGGTCACATATCGGGCTGAATCACCTTATTGTCAAAACACTAGCAGACATTAAGTTGTTGGTACCAAATTACCGTTAATTGTTACTTTTTATATGACTAGTATATTAATTCAAGTTAGATATATCTATTTTATCTTGGTATTAGAGTTTTATGGCAAATGGTATGTAAGTTAACGTAATTTAAATGTAAAATATTTTTAAACATAATTAACATATTTCATCAAAACTGGATAGATTTGTATATTTAGACGTTCGTAAATTTTAAAAAATTATATTACTTCGAAAATAAAAATTAATTGCTGAGTTAACATATAGTGATCAATCATTTGATCCCTAGATATGTTTGAAAAAATATAGAGTAGGGTGTGAATATCGGGAGGTTGGGATATTAAATTTTTTATTCTGTTATGTTGGGAATGTGGAATTTTTGGCACAATAACACTATTCAGTATATATCACCATTACTTTGTGGCGGGCCGTGGCTCCGTAGCCTAGTACCTTGCTTAAAGGGCAGAAGGTTGAGGGTCCAATCCCGCAGGTCAGTATACTTATTTATTAATTTATTTAAGTATATTGGGCCTGGCCACGTACATAAGTAGTCCTTGTCCCCAGAAATGCAATAATGTCCGTGGCAGCACTACCTCGTTGCACCCGACGCGCATGTCGCTAACGATGTTAGCTTCATCAGGAGTGATGATTGACAAAAGCTAAACTACAAATCTACCTTATCTATAGTTAACCTAACATCTGAGTTAGTCAAGCGGAACTAATTACACGGACGAGGCCAACAGTTACTGTGTTTTTTTTAAACTACTTTTACATTTTATAATTTCCATGCTTTCGTATGCGTTCAACAATCTCCTATCATCTTTAATTAATCTTAGATTATCTAATGTTACAGTATGATCAGCTTCAAGGGCATGTTCGGCAATGCTAGACGGTAGAATAGGAAAGTCTAGCATTGCCGAACATGCCCTTGAAGCTGATCGTACTGTGACATTAGATAATCTAAGATTCATTAAAGATGTATCTGATAGGAGATTGTTGAACGCATACGAAAGTTTGGAAATTATAAAATGTAAAAGTAGTTTAAATAAAGACAATAGCCTATTCCTTATAGCCCCCTCTATTGATTACTTGAACAGAACTCATAGCCTGGCCAATGTAATTAGTTCCGCTTGAGTAATTCAGATATTAGGCTAAGTATAAATAAGATAGATTTGTGGTTTAGCTTTCGTCGATCATCGGTCCTGATGAAGTTAATATAGTTATCTAAACGCACGTCGAGTACAAAAATAAAGTGTTTGGTGTAGTAGTGATATATACTGAGTAGCTTTATTATGTTTTAAATAAGACTTTTCGATTATGGCCATTCATTGAATGACTTCAAAAATATGAACAAATACACAATATTTATCTTAAAATGTTGAAATAATTTATTGTTGAGGAAATGTTTTATTATTATTAACGGTTATTAAGTTTTTTGCCAATAAACACATCAAGCCTGCATATATGGTTTAGTTTTAGTAGGGGTCCTCGCCTCCATCAAATTTTCAATCGTCTAAATTATAATAAATAGGTTTAGATAGTTTACCTAAATAACATTTTTTACTTAAACGACATACCCTAAATGAGTCTATATCAAATAGTTTCGGAGAAAATAGGGTGCGACGGACAGACGGACACTGAAGTAATCCCATACGTGTCCGTAATAAAAATGATATTGGTAGGTACAAATAACGATACTGCAAATTTTTTCGTTGTTGAAACGTGTTATTATAGGTAGTATCCCCAGTATGTGTTTGCAAATGTAGATCGAACAAAGTAAAAGTTAACAATTACATTTTTCCTCTAAATAATTATTACAAAAACAATACATGTTCATTTTAAGCAATTAGAATATTTTTCCTATCCAATTAAACTCTGAAAACACAGCTAGATATAAACATTAGATTTACCATCGTACATTTTACAAAAACAGAATGATGTAAAAATTACAGTTGTTCATATATGTTGTAAGCGCGCAGTTTACAATTACTGTACATACTTAAGTAATATGTACTTCCAAATTTTGACCTATTCTTGGTAATAAGAATATCAGTTTAGCAATTCAGTGCTTTGAGTTTTTTATGTGAAGGAAATTGTACTTGACATTGTTCACAATTTTACAGAAAATCACTTGCTTGCTACAGTCTCAATCAAAAATAAGCTGAGTCAGTACTCAGTTAAATAGCTTACTTTCGTTTTCCTAAAAACAACTTTTTTGGATATACTTCTAGAGAATAAACTTTTAAATTTTATTTAACTTTAGTCAATCACAAATAGTGAAACTACCTCGTTAAAATAAAATATTTTTCTTAAATTATTTTTACATCACACATTAAAAATATATGTTACAAGTCCAAAATTACTTACTTCAAGTTAGATCTTTCTCTGTATATGAAACATGTCTAGTACAGATCATGAAATCAAAATGTTCCAAAATATAAAAGAAATGATTTACCGGTCCAGGTAATATTGGCAAATTTAAAGTCAATTAGCGTTAACTAATATTAGATATCAAAATATTAGTATTTACTAATCAAAGACAATAATTTGCTAATTAGCATGAGTTAGTTGAAACGTAAAAAATATTAAGAGCGGTAGTCATCGATAAAGAGATTTAAATCATATAAGGTATTCAAGTGTTTAGTAAATACCAATTGCCCCGAAAATAATTTTTTAAATAAATAAAAATATAGTATAAAATAAAAAGAAACCTTTTTTGTAGTACTGGATGTACAAGTTTAGGAATACGACATCAAACAGCACAGATGCAAACGATAGAACCTATTTACAAGCCAATTTTTCATCATTATCTCAACTTATATCTGCTGGACCTGGTTTAGTAACACAATTTCTACTGACATTTTTTGGTCACAAAATTAAAGCTAAGACAAGGATATTATTAACGTTGGTGCTCCATTCTTTTATTTTTGTAATGCAAACTGCTTTCGTGACGATAAACACCGATAATTGTAAGTAGAAGATGAAATATTCCTCATAACTAACATACCCGATATATCACTACACAATACTATAGTTACCTTTAAGATTATTATTTCAGAATTTCGTGTTGAGTTTATGTGGACGCATTTGATTTTTTAGGAAAAGAAAATTGTTAAATCCAAGAATTTTATGACAAATTAGTAGAGAGTAGGTATTATGAAAAACGTTCAAAATCTATTTATCACATGCCAAAACATTTTTTTTGTTATACAGTCTGAAAATTTAATTTACTAAATAAATTAATAATACAGTTGTTGGAGGAGTATCGAGCTTGACGTTTAGCAGGGAATAGCTGATAAGAGCGACTTAATAAAATACAAATCGTAAATTTTATTTTTAGTGTTTCATATTATAACATAACTTCGGTGTCTATCTGTTCGTCTGTCTGTCTGTCACACTCGATTTTCTATTTGACATAGAAAGTTGAAGTTTGGTATAGGAATTGATAGCATCATCAGAGCTGTGTAGTTTCGGAAGTTAAAATTTTACTTAAGGGGTTAGTTTTGGGGAGTGAAAAAAAAATACGAGTTGGGATGTCAAATGAAAGCTTGTAAAAACACGAGTTCAAAAATATATATAATGTAATACTTGCGCACACTTTTCTTTGTATTATTTTTCAAAAATCGCGCTGCCCCCCCTTATCTCGAAAAATACTGATGAAAAAATTCTGGAATATTCTCTACAGGGTGTAGATTAAACGAAAATTATCTCGAGTGCATTACCTTTAATAATTTATCTGGCATATAAAAAACAAAAATTTCAAGGTCATCAGTTTTCAGTAAAAATCGGAAAAAAACTTTGTTGAAAACTTATTTGGGGTGTGTCTTGTGAAGTCACTGATCATTTTATATCTCCGTAACAAATCTTAAAAGCAATCAACGTACGGAACACTAATTGCTCAAGTCCAACTTGCACTTGACCGGTTTTCTTAAATTATATAATTAAACATATGTCATTACAGTTGTTTTTAAACAAAAGTTGCCAAGAGAGTTAAATAATCGCACGTAAGGTATTGGTTACACATAAAAACAATTTATTATCAAGACAAACGATGCCATTCATGAAATAGCTTCCAGTCAAATCAATTATTCATTTAAAATAAGAGTGAAAAGAGCAACGATAAGTAGAAAACAGTTTAGTACCGCCCTGTCTTATGCAACAAGTTACCTTACTCAGCTTCCGTGCAACATCGCTAAGAAAACTAAATCATCTGCCGTCTTTTACTAAAACCTGCCTTACTACTACTTATATTTGTTGATTTTAATAGCTGATTGTATATCTTATATAACTTATTAAAATCCAAATTCAGAAAATATAATAATATTTCCGTTCTCTTAAAATTATGGATTTAATTTGATTAGACTTTTAAAATCCACGGAATTTTTTTAACGTTTGGAAGTCTGACAATAACTACACATTTGCAAGATTCATTAGCCGTCGATCTAGTCATTTAATTTTTGGAACAGGTTAGATGTATTATTAGGTTTTACTGTAAATATGCGGATACCTAGCTACGTAGTTCTGGTATTTAAAGTTAAATTTTTATATGTTTATTCGTACATATCTTCAATAGTTTCAAATTGCTATAAACAAGTTATGTTGAGTGCACTACCAGAAATTCTGTGACAGTGAAACAATTATCACTTAAAATAGCTTGGTGTGCACTAGCTCAGTAAATAGAATTCGCTCCTCTACAGCTGATCGATATTGACTGACTAGATTATCAAATGGCGAGTACTTGTAATACCTTTGTGGATTAGAATTTAATCTCTATTATATTATTTTTTGTTGTTAATAATATATTTTGAAAATGATTACTAGGAGACGAACGCAAGTATTGGAATGTGAGCATTGAGATATGTGTACAGGTTATAGATAGAATCTCGACGTGACTTGTTAGAATTATCCTCCAGGAACAACAGCATTAAAGTACTGTGGGTTCTAGCACATTTTGGGATAAAAGATAAAGCAAAACCGAATTAGCAATTGGCGGAACTATAAAATCATACAGGGGTGCAGAATGAGCGTTTGGTATACCAAAACAGGTGGTAAAAATGACAATCGGCAACATCTGGTCAAAGAGATGCGGGGAACGTAATTAGCGGCCCCTCAAAGAAAGTAACTGCCTGACGTCCTTTGTTTAACCAGGGTCATACCAAACTATCTATGGGACTGATCACCGGCTGCTATCACCTGAGGAAACATCTATAGAAAAGGGATACTTACAATGGTCTCACGAAAAACCGACTTTATCGTGAAAAGGAGAAAACCTCTATGCACATCCTATATGAATGTGCGACTTTAATTCGGGAGAGACATATACTGTTTGGAGATCTACTTCGTAGCGATAAATTATAAAATAAACTAATAAACCTTCTTAAAGGGACGACACTCAAGTAACCAAGAAAGGGGCGCATAATAAGTTAAGGGGCTGGAGTGTACAAATATATACCCGTCTACTACCAACTAACCACAGGTTATAATAGAAATTATTTAATATAATTAAATGAGCAATTTGTAGAGTCAAGAAAAGGCGCACTCTATATTTTTTATCCTACTTATCCTAGCCCAGTGTTCTTGGGTACATAGTCTGCGATAGCTGGAAAAACAGGCTGATAAAACGTTTCGAAATAAAATATTTTTTAGAAAAACACTGCACGGCCGCAAAGACCGTTTTTGGAATCAAGGAATCAGCTAATAAAATATAAATAAACGATAACATACGATCAACAAATATAATTTTAAATTACATTAATATACTAATATTTGCCTCCTATTTTATTTAACTGCAAACACGATGTACGAGTAAAACTACCAGCTAACTAATCACTTATTTTAATATTTTGTAAGTGGAAAAAGTTATTTGAAATTAAATCAAATTCGGCTTTTTCCTTTTTTCAGCATATGACCATAAGAGATTACAAATAAATGAAAATTTAGAAAATGTTTTAATTGTTGAATTTGCTATTTAAAATCGAAAAATGGTAATTTTCGAATTTAGAATAACAAAAATTCTTCATTGGTATTTTTTGTAAATAAATGTCAATAAAAATATATCTGATATTAAAAACATTTAAAGTAACAAAAAGTATGCTCGTGGGGGGGCTCTACAGAATACCACCTCCAGTACGTTCTGCCTGTCGTTCCCATTAGGCATCATACGGTGTGATACCATATCATCGGTTTAGACTGCGTGAAGTTGCTTAACGGTTCTTGCTGATGTTCCCGGATTTCGTGTGGCAAAAACCTTGCATCTTGAAGCTCCCAGGATCAAAATATTCCGGATGTCTGGCTGAGGGCTAGTTCGGGGAGGTCAACATGCGGAAATCGTGATTTTGATAGTAGATTTTTCTAATATACGAGGTTTAAATTCGAACATAAATTTAGTGCACCAACATCTGCAATCAAATAAACCTCATATATTCGCTCTCTGAGAAACTAAGATCGGTTCATTGACCAGCAGAGTCAACTTTCTCTATCCTGGGTATGACATAACGTTAAATGAGTTAATGAGCGTTTCAAAATAAGTAAATTTAAGAACAACTCTAATCTGTACAACAAAATTTCTTTTAACTATTGAGAACTTGTTGATGCGGGTTTCAGAAGCTATAGTAAGAATTAAAATTCTTTGTCTATTTAGTCATGGGTATCTTTAAGCTACTCAATAATTTATATCCTTAAGTATTGTGGGGTGGTATGACTGTATTACTTTGGCCGGTTAGCCCTTTGGTTTAATGTGTTCAATATGTAACAGACCCTTTGTAATTTATGGTTTTAAAAAGTGTATTACCTAATATTATACTTAAATATTATTTATTTTATAATTCTTTTTATTATTGAGACATTTTATTTTATGGAATTTAATTGGTTAAAGTAATCAATAAATTTCTAGAAACTCTTTTATACAGTAGAATTTAAAAAATAATTGCTCATCAAAAAAGACCTGTCTCAAAAAGAGCGCTAGACTTTATATCCTTAGGAGCAATGGACCTTTTCGCCCCGACTAAGCGAGTAGAGAAAAACAAGATTTTTTTAATTGGAGGAAGCTTGTAAAGTTTTATTGTATAAAGAGTTTTTCAAATTGGATTGAATTTTGTTAAGTTCCTTTTTGTGAAAAACTGCTCCTGCCTGGTTATCGATTTTTAAATTAGGTTTAAATTCTGATTGTTCTATTGCATGAAAAGATTGTTTTTGTGAAAAATCCTTCCCCTTCTCTATCATCAGTTTTAAATTCTAGGGTCTAAGATTTTAGAGTTTCAGTGTCAGAGATGTTTTTTTTTTCAGGAGGTTATCGATTGGCACATCCCTCTTCTTCTTGTAAGTTGTCTTTCTAGGATGGGGAGAAGGGCATTTGTCAGATGGCAATCGTATAAATTGTTTTGACCAGATTACGACTTTTAAAGACGCTAATCGACATAGATTTAAGCACTTTAATATTCCAAGATTATGAATACACGCAGTAACAAACCTATTGAATCAGGCTGAAGACCCTCAGAATCCTACAATACTGTATAATTTAACATGGTCCGCATTTGGGAGATATTTCTAAAATGAAAAAGATGAACATATTAAAAGCCGAAATAGAAATCGAAACTAAAAGTTTATTTGTTGACCTGTTCAGAAGCTTTTGTGTCTATAAAGACGGGGCTCCGGCACACAAGACACACTCTGTTCAAGGATACGGTAATGAAAGAATTGAAAACTGGCAATTTCAAGTCATGATGCGGCTCGATCGCTTGATTTAACTCCCATGGATCATTTACAGCACAGCTTCTGCGACATTTCGAGGAATTTGAAAATTCGAAATGCATTCAATTGTTAATAGACACTTAAAATAACAACTTTGTTTTCTTGTGTAATTTGTAGTTTCCAAATGAAAAAAAAACCGGTCAAGTGCAAGTTGAACTTGCACAATTAGTGTTCCGTACGTTGATTGTTTTTAAAATAAAATTTTTTGTTAGGGTCGTATAAAATGATCAGTGACTTCACAAAACACACCCCAAATGAGTTTTCAACAAAGTTTGTTTCCAATCTTTACTGAAAACTGGTGACCTTGAAATTTTGTTTTTTTTATATACCAAATAAATTATTAAAGGTAATGCACTCGTGATAATTTTCGTTCAATCTATACTCCGTGGAGAATATTCCAGAATTTTTTCAAAATTTTTTGATCAGTATTTTTCGAGATAAGGTAAGGGACAGCGATTTTTCGCGATTTTTTAAAAGTAATACGAAGAAGAGTGTGCGCAAGTATTACATTATATATATATTTTTTACTCGTGTTTTCACAAGCTTTCATTTGACACCACACTCGATGACCTAGTAAGAAAAATTTTTTTTCACTTCCGATTTCACCCCTCAAAACGAACCCCTTAAGTCCAAATTTATGTTACGGTGGTATAAAATGATCAGTGACTTCACAAAACACACCCCAAATAAGTTTTCAACAAAGTTTATTTCCAATCTTTACTGAAATCTGATGACCTTGAAATTTTTGTTTTTTTTAAATATCAGATAAATTATTAAAGGTAATGCACTCGTGATAATTTTCGTTCAATCTATACCCCGTGGAGAATATTCCAGGATTTTTTCAAATTTTTTGATAAGTACTTTTCGAGATAAGGCGCTGGATAGCGATTTTTCGCGATTTTTTGAAAATAATACAAAGAAAAGTGCGCGCAAGTATTACATTTACATATATTTTTTACTCGTGTTTTCACAGCCTTTCATTTGACACCACACTCGATGACCTAGTAAAAAAAATTTTTTTTCACCCCCCAAAATTAACCCCTTAAGTCAAAATTTAACTTTCAAAACTACATGGCTCTGATGAGGCCATCAATTCCTATATTATTACCAAATTTCAAGTTTCTCTGACAAATAGTTTCGGAGAAAATGGGGTGTGACAGACAGACAGACAGACACCGAAGTGATCTTATAAGTGTTCCGTACGGAACACTAAAAATATTAACACAAAATGGCCATTTAGCTAAATAATATAATAGATATTTCGAATCTTTTGATTTGTTTTCTCACGGCTCTATATTAGATCGTTTATTTAATTTCAACATGGACGAAAGCCTTTGGAATGTAAAGTAACATTGTTCTTAAAACTTCATACCAGCTTAATAAAAATATTAGATTGGAAAACAATCAGTCATATCTGCTAGAGGCATTGTGATATTGGCTGATAGTTGGTAATGAAAAGTGTTTTTTTCTGCTTTAATTATAAATTAAATATCGTCTTATTATTCATTGGAAAGATATTTTTGTGAAAAATTAGTTTCCATTCAAAAAATCCAAGAAAAACGTGATTTCTTACCAACCTTAACAATAACGGATTAAATCGTGATTCTTCTGTCATTCAAAAAAAATATGTCACTGACTCTAAATATAAAGTAATCAGTTTTTTTTTGTTTCCATGATCTATCGCGCAAAAAAGTTTTTTCAAACGTAACTAGTTACTATCATTAGTAGAGCAGAAAATCGGGCTCTAATCGTCATATTAGAATTAAATACCATGTTGTGATAAGTTAGTGGAAAGCTACTTTTATTTAGATTTAAGAAATTATAATATTTAGGGGCATTTGTATTCAGTTAAAAAAGTTTATGTTACTTTTTGAGGTTAAGATTTTGTTAAAACATAACAGTTTATGTTCTTAGTATACCGTAACATTTTTAAGACCTTATTTGAAAAATTACAAAATATGGCTTTTATTTTATTTTAGGGCAAGTACTATTTTTCTCGATTACTGTGTGTAGCTTAACTATCATAAGTTGTTCAGTATCTCTCGGCAGTTCAGGAAATATGGTAACAATTTCGCAGTTTCCCGATAGATATTTAAAAAGCTATTTAGTTGGTGAAGGAGTAGCTGGACTATTTACTGCTATAATGAGACTGGTTTCAATTGTCGCAGCACCTACTACTCTAGGAGCGGCTTTGTTGTACTTTGTAACTGGAAGCTTTGTTATGACAATATCAATGATATTGTTTTACATCATTACCCATCTGGAATTTTTCAGGTACGCCAACAACTTAACTTTAACATACCTTTCTACTCCAACCGCTATTAACCATTAGTTTAATGTTATATATAAGCATATGTATACGGTAAACATTATATATATATATATATATATATATATATATATATATATATATATATATAATGGAACGTCAGCGGGGCCACCCCATACCTAAAAATAGAATTAAAGAAAAAAAACTCAAAGGTGTCAATTTCTTCGCTGAAACGTAGGCTTTCAAATGCAGTGTGACCATTTTGAAAAAAAAAAACAAGAAGACGGATCAATATGGTGGCTAGAAACAAAAAAAGCAGGATCAAATACAAGAATCATTTTACAGCTCCTTCACATCTGCAGAATCCCGACGAAATTAACTCATTTTTCGTTGATTCTGTGCTACAGATTACTGACGTTAATCCGGATATGATTTGTTACTATTCTGATAACAAGGTTACCGATAGTGTGTTTGAGGTCTCATTGGTTAACGACGGCGATGTCATTTCGGCTATCTCTGATACAAGGTCGAATACTTCTGGAACTGATCAACTTACGTTGCAGATGTTAAGACTTTGTTGCCCTCTCATCGTATCATTTCTCACTCATATTTTCCGATTCCGATTGGAAGTTGACCTTGGTATTGCCTTTGCCCAAGGTGTCAAGCCCTAAGGATTACTCTGAACTGCGTCCGATTAGTCTTTTGAATATTCTGTCTAAGATTTTGGAGAAAATAATTTTTAAACAAATTGTTAACTATTTTAATAATAATAACTTATTCTTTGGTCAGTCGGGGTTTCGCATGGGTGTTAGCATTGCAACAGCCTTGCTAAACATTTTAGATGATATCCTCGGGGCGGCGGATAAAGGAGAGACAACTGCCTTGGTTCTTCTCGATTACAGCAAGGCATTTGACATGCTGGATCCCCGCTTGCTGTGTGCCAAACTTCATTATTATGGTTTTAAAAAAAGAACAATAAATTTATTAAAGGACTACTTGGCGGATAGATCACAACGTGTGCTGATTAATCGCCACGTGTCACAAAGTTTGGCTTTAGAGAGAAGCGTCCCTCAGGGGTCGATTTTGGGACCATTGTTGTTTGTCATTTATACAATGGATATGCATTGTTATGTTAATAATTGTACGTTAAAACAATATGCAGATGACAGTCAGATTTTAAGGAGCTTTAATAGTCTTAACGCATTACGGGCGGAACAGGAACTTAATTACTGTTTAAATTCGATTTTTACACACTTTAATAACAATGGTTTGAAGATAAATCTGAGAAAGTCGGTAGTACTGTATTTTGGAACAAACAGTGAATGGGCTTCGGCAAATTTCAATTTAAATATGGCGCAGGAGAGAATTCCGTTTGTTACTGAATTTAAAAATTTGGGAATATTATTTGATAGTAAGCTCAGGTTTAGAAAACAGGTTTCTTTGGTAGCTCAAAGGGCGTATTGTTCACTACGTAATGTATATAAGAATCGGCATATCCTCAATTTGAGCTTAAAAAAATATTTGTGAGAGACTGTTGTCCTTTCTCATTCTAATTATTGTAATTTTGTTTACGGTCCGTGCCTGGGCCTTATGTCGAACTATAAGCTGCAAATAATTCAAAACTCCTGTGTACATTTTACTTTTGGATGCAGGGGGAGGGATCATGTGAGTGACAGGCTGAAGGAGCTGAAATGGTTGCGTATTAAGAATAGAGAAAGGCTACATCTGGGTTGCTTTTTGCATCGACTGTTGAGGACCGGAGTGCCACAGTATCTATGTGGAAGGCTGCATCATCGAAGTTCGATGCATCAGCGTAATACTAGGTACAACGACCGCTTTCAAATACCTAGGCATCGTACAAGTATGTTTAAACAGTCTTTCGGCTATACATCTGCTAAGCTTCTGAACGAAATTCCTGAAAGTTTGCTTGCTCTGCCTGAACTATCTTTCAGAAGACAGCTAAAGGAGATTTTATTTCAAACTTATTGACTGTTATTATTTAGTCTCTTTTATAGATAAGGTGGGGATCATGGTTCGTATATGGGTATCGATATGATGTAGAATTACAATGTTTTCCTTTTTTAGTTTAGAGTAAGTAGAGTTTAAGTACTAATGGATACTTCTTACATTGTATTTGAGTTTGTATTTTTATTTTATTTTTTATTTTTTGTATTTCTTTTGTGTATTTTTGAGAACTCGGTTAACAACAGCACTGCCAAGTATAAAATAAAGATGTTTATTATTATTATTAAATACAAACAAATGATGATTTCTAAGCGGAATTAAGTTAACTTAACTTCAAAACTGAGACACAATGTAATATTGATGTAATAATTAGAGCAACCAAAATAATTTTGTGCAATACCAATATGGCGGATCCAATATGGTGCCTAAAATGGAAAATTACACGAAAAATGAGCAATTATGGAGACTTCGTAGTGAGATAGTACTTTTTCTTACCGGAGCACTATCGCTGGCTCATCATATAATAGAAATTAACAATCTATCGTAACTTAACCAAGCCTAACCTACTCCAAAGAAAGGTAACTTAGCCTAATAAAACTGAATGCATCATACTTTACATAAATGTAATAAAACTTTGTATTAACTAGGTAGCTTTTAAAATTTTTCTTATGATTTTAGAATAGACATAAATTATTAAATACAAAGATACAATTGTGCACATAATATAGGCACATTTACACAAAGGTAGCAGTTTTAAATAAGTGTAATAGGGATATTATTTAAAAAAAAAAAAAACTAGACAAATCTTAAAATTTACTCTTTTAACAAAATTTTGTTAAATGATACTTTAAATAAGCGCTTATGTCGTTTGTAAACCTATTAAGACCATTCAATATTAGGTAAATAAAAGAAGATTACTGAATATGCACACACAGGAATATACATATTCACACATGAGATAATACAGATCTCATACAAATGATTCTGAATAAAGCTAAAATAGAGTACTAAAATAAAGTAGACATATTTTCATTACAAATACACATTATGCATACCCGGGTATCGAATTGCTGTTCAAAAAATTATAGAATATGTGCTATGATGCATTAGGTTCTGCTAAGTTAAGCTGCCTTTATATTATATAAGCTAAGATGCCTCAGGTAGTGCTGCCTTTCTGTTGTATAAGCTATGACGCCTTTGGTTATGTTAGGTTAAGCTGCCTCTGGTTAGGTTAGGTTAAATTGCCTTAGATAAGGTTAGGTGAAGCTGCTCTTCTGTTGTGTAAGCTATGATACCTTAGGATATGTTGGCTTAACTTGCCTTCCTGACGTCTAAGCAATGAAGCTTTATGTTTTTATCGATTAATATGCCGTAGACTAAGTTAGGATAAGCTGACTTAGGTCAATTTAGGTTAAACTGCCTTAAGTTAGATTAGAATCTGCTGCATTAGGTTAAGTTAAATTCTCTTTATGCTCTGTTAGTTATGACGCCTGAAGTTTTATCACATTAATTTTCCTTTCTGTTTTGTAAGGAATGATCCATTAAGTTTTGTTAGGTTAAGTTGTCTTTCTTTGGAGTAGATTAGGCTTGGTTAGGTTACGATATGTTGTTAATTTATATTATATGATGAGCCAGCAATGCTGCTCCGGTAAGAAAAAGTGCTATCTTACTGCGAAATCTCCATAATTGTTCATTTTTCGTGTAATTTTCGGTTTTTTTGCGCCATATTGGATTCGTCGTGTTGGTATTACATAAAATTATGTTGGTTACTCTAACCATTACATCAATATTACATTTTGTCTCAGTTTTAAAGTTCAGTTAACTTAATTCCGCTTAGAAATCATCATTTGTTTCAATTTTATCATGATTTTTTGTTTCTAATTGCGATATTAAGCCACCATATTGTTTTTTTCAAAAGGGACACATTGCATATATATATATATATATATATATATATATATATATATGTATATGTATATATACATATATATATATATATATATATATATATATATATATATATATATATATATATATATATATATATATATATTTATATATATATATATATATATATATATATATATATATATATATATATTATATATATTATATATATATATATATATATGTATATGTATATATACATATATATATATATATATATATATATATATATATATATATGTATATGTATATATACATATATATATATATATATATATATATATATATATATATATATATATATATATATATATATATATATATATATATATATATATATATATATATATATATATATATATATATATATATATATATATATATATGTATATATATATATATATATATATATATATATATATATATATATATATATATATATATATATGTATATATATATATATATATATATATATATATATATATATATATATATATATATATATATATATATATATATATATATATATATATATATATATATATATATATATATATATATATATATATATATATATATATATATATATATATATATATATATATATATATATATGTATATATATATATATATATATATATATATATATATATATATATATATATATATATATACATATATATATATATATATATATATATATATATATATATATATATATATATATATATATATATATATATATATATATATATATATATATATATATATATATATATATATTATATATATATATATATATATATATATATATATATATATATATATATATATATATATATATATATATATATATATATATATATATATATATATATATATATATATATATATATATATATATATATATATATATATAATGTGCAGTGCGACATTCGATAATTAAACCCGCGGTGACCCGAATTAGTAAATAATTCGAATTACTGAAGCAGGACATTATTTATATTAAAAAATGAATCATTTAATACGAAACAACTAAAAAATAGTACATACATAGAATAATATTTAAAATAGAAGCATATTTTATCAAGTTTTATCTTATTTTGTAAAAAAATTTGTAATTTTTGTTTGCTTGACCCTTCTCTCGTTCATCATAAAAGCAATTTATTTTAATCTTTGAAGGATATCATTTTCTTCTGCCCATCTCCTGCAGACATTGAAACTTTTAACTGCCTCATCTTTCTTCACAGTGTTCTTAACAGTTTGGTTTGTATTAGTATATATATATATATATATATATATATATATATATATATATATATATATATATATATATATATATGTGCAGTGCGACATTCGATAATCCGGACTAATTAAACCCGCGGTGATCCGAATTAGTAAATAATTCGAATTACTGAAGCAGGACATTATTTATATTAAAAAATGAATCATTTAATACGAAACAACTAAAAAATAGTACATACATAGAATAATATTTAAAATAGAAGCATATATTATCAAGTTTTATCTTATTTTGTAAAAAAAATTGTAATTTTTGTTTGCTTGACCCTTCTCTGGTTCATCATAAAAGCAATTTCTTTTAATCTTTGAAGGATATCATTTTCTTCTGCCCATCTCATGCACACATTGAAACTTTTAACTGCCTCATCTTTCTTCACAGTGTTCTTAACAGTTTGGTTTGTATTAGTATTTAACTCTGTACTTCATTATCACTCTCGTGTTGTTCATCTATGTCTTTCAGTGGTAACAAAGCTTCATCATTTTAAAGCCAATTACATATTTCCCCATTCGTAACATTCTGCTCAGTGAGAACATTCAGTATATCTGAAACATCTGTTAAATATTTACGAATTAACCAAAAAAATACTAAAAGAAAAATTTCAGACTTTACCTTTTATTTCTTCATTCGTGGAAAGCAAATTATGCCGAAATGCACTCAGAGGAATCAGATCTTCCGCATCATATTCAGTGTCTGGGTTAGTATCTGCTTCATAAGCCACAATTTTGTGCCAGCACTTTTTCAAGACTTCAGGGGAGACTTTTTCCCATGAATTGCATAGTAGACATACAGCATCTTTTAGGTTAATGCTTTTTAATAACCTAACAAGGTTCTCTTCATTTGATAAAATATGGGCTAAAAGACTTTTCCGATAAAATAATTTTGTCAGTCTGATTGCATTCTGGTCCATAGGCTGCAAAAGTGCAGTACAATTTGGTGGCAGAAATAATGTTGTAAAGTGTCCATCCTCACTAGCCAGCTCTTCTATAGTTTCATGGCTCGAAGCGTTATCAACGATTAGCAGGGCTCTTTCAGGCAAGTTGAGACTTCTTAAATGACTTTTGACTTGACAAATAAAAGAATGATGAAACCGGTTTAAGAAAATTGCTGTAGTCATCTATGCATTGGCAGATGATTTGTACTCAACAGGTATGTTCACATTTTTAAAAGCTCTCGGATTTTTTGCCTTTCCTATCACTAACAACTTTAATTTTTGTGATCCATCAGCATTGTAACATGCTAGAAATGTAACGCGTTCTTTGTTTATTTTTTCGACCTGGTGCGGTCTTTTCCTGAGAACGAACCAGCGTTTTTTTCAAGCATTTTCCAATACAGAGCTGATTCATCTGCATTGTATATTTGAGTAGGTCCAAGATTTAATTCTTTTATCTTATCTGCGAATACAGTTAGGAAGGGATCGACGGCACTTTCATCATTGGATAGTTTTTCGTCACAAACTTTTAAAGCACGCAGACCATGTCTTTTTCTGAAGTTAGAAATCCAGCCTCTGCCAGCTCTAAAATCATCATTCCCGTAGGTTTCAGTGTAAAACTGTTTTGCTTTGCCTGATAAAATTTCGTAGGAAATTGGGACGTGCCTTGATCGTTGCGTACAAAATCATGTATACAGACGAGTTTCCATTTCTGAATATTCGGCTTTTCGTAAGGTTTTTCTGACGCCAGGACCGGAATCACATTTGGAAATACATCTAAAAGAAGTTACACGTCCATAGTGAATGTCCAAAACTATCTTTAAAATAAATCATATATAAATACCTTTTGATTTTCCCTTGCTTCTTTTTTATATCCGAAATTGTGGATGTTCCTACTCCGTATTCATTTGCCAACACTTTTCCGCTTTCACCAAGAACTAATTTTTCTAATATATTGGACTTTTGTTTTATTGTTAGTGTAATATGTTTTCTTTTAGAAGACATTTTAATATGTAGGTAAAAAAAAACGTTTACATATTTATATGAACCACATAAAGTAAAATAGAACGTAAGCATGTTGTACAAACAACTACAAAGTCCTTAACCTTTAGATGCGATACGCGATGCTTTGTAGGCAAATCAAAGGCATCTACAGTTTGTGTGAAACCCAGATGTATTAGACTGGAAGTTAGGGGAATCCCCTCACTATCGATTTCAGTTTTCCCATGTAGTTTAAATTAAGTAGATGTCTAAAAATGCAGGTCCGGATTACCTAGTACTATCAAATCCGGATTATAAAGTACACAATGCAATAGAAATGTTTATCCGGATTATTAAAGAATCCGGTTTAGTGGAGATCCGGATTATCGAGGTGGCACTGTATATACAAATATACATATATATATACATATATATATATATATATATATATATATATATATATATATATATATATATATATATATTGCTAGTAACATTCACTATAGAAGCTTCGAATAGATGAAGCGAGGCAACAGACATACTGTTAAGATTACAGTACATTTACAAATATTTTATAAAATAGTTTTTTTAAAAATTTTTAATATTGAAAGACTGGCTCTTCTCTTTATACCTATCAACGTCTCTTTTTCATTATTTATTATACTTTTTATGTGTTGTTTTATTTTTAGCCTGGTAGTATAATTTTTTATGTAGGGTACAAATAATTTCAATTATAAGAAATTAAATAGGTAGTATATGCATAATGGATCCTAAATGAAAGACTCACACTTTTCTACTACAGCAAATATCTATCGAACAAACAGGCTTCATTCCAGGAAGAGGGACTAGAGAACAAATTCTCATCATACGCCAGAAAAAGTCAGGGAATTTCAAATAACAACCTATATCTGTTTTATAAACTACTCTAAAGCTTTCGACTGTATACAATGGAACAAACTCTTGTCGATTCCAATCAACATGGGAACACCTATAGAACATGTAAACCTTATCCGATCCCTGTATGAGAACACAAATAGCAGAATTAAACTAAATAATTCTTTTTCCGACTGGAATGTATTCTATCATCCCTACTTTTTAACATATATAGTGAACATTTAATGAGGTCTGTTTTGGATGGCTGGAGTAGGAGTGTGACAACCGGTGGAAAAAAGCTAAGTAACCTTAGATATGCGGATGATACTGTTATACTTGCAACTTCAATACAAGACCTAGAATCAATTATGGAGCGCTTGGAAATCACTAGCAAAAACTATGGATTAACAATTAATAGAGCGAAAATCAAACTAATGATTGTTAGTCGTAATGAAGATGTGTCACACATAAATGAAATTGTTGTAGACCATTTCAACTATTTGGGATCCCTCATAACTAACAATGGTGGCTGTGAAGCGGAAGTAAGAAGACGTTTGGTTATGGCTAGAAACTCGACAATCAAACTCACTAAGGTCTGGAAGGATCCAGCTGTCACAAAAAACACAAAGTTAAGGTTGCTATCCAGCTATCCCCCATAGCAACTTAAGCATCGGAAACATTGACCATTAAACAAACTGACAAGAGACGAAT
The DNA here is from genome assembly GCA_019049505.1 of Pachyrhynchus sulphureomaculatus. Taxonomy (NCBI): domain Eukaryota; kingdom Metazoa; phylum Arthropoda; class Insecta; order Coleoptera; family Curculionidae; genus Pachyrhynchus; species Pachyrhynchus sulphureomaculatus. The sequence continues at coordinate 80,383,238 of CM032451.1, read as the reverse complement.
CGATGCGTTTGAGATGTGGATATATTGAAGAATCCCAGAGTATCATATACCGAACTAACTAATGTATCTATTCTTGAAGAGCTTAGTTTAAATGACCGATTTTCAAATAGAATTAATAGACAGTACCTGAAATATTTTGGTCACATTATGAGGAAAGTGGATGCCATGGAGAAGTTGCTAGTAACGGGGAACGTAGAAGATCAAGGGGACGGTCTCCAACAAGACGGTCCGACCAAGTAAGATTTCTTCTTGGTATGAGTATGCACGAGTTAAGTCAGGTCGCGTAGAATCGAGATGCCTGGAGAATGACTGTTGTGGCAGCAATTGCATGGTGTCACCGAGAGATAAGCATAGTAATACGCTTAGCCAGTTTGATATACTCTATCATCAAATGGAAAGAAAAGGCTAGGTGATGAAAAGCGAGCTGTGATCTCTCGCGCACATTGCGGTAAGAAAAAATAAACTATATGCAATTTTAGCATTTTGAAACACTAAGTATTTTATGACTTAATGATGTTGATGTTTCTTACAGTAAGAAAATATTGCTAAAAATTTAGATGTACCAACCGACTTTTTACTTTGGCATTATATAGTTCGGGCACACCCGGTATATGTGGCCTTTTAACGGTTATATTTAACGCTAAATACCGTAGGTCTAATATGATGCAAAGTTACAGGTCGTATGTACGCACTTTATGTGAAATCTGGCCAAGAGATAGAGTCTATTTTTTTTTCATTAATTTATTACTCTTTTCTTTATTGATAATATCCTTAATTTTACAGTCATATAAATAGGACTGCTTTTCACCGAGAGGGCAAATCAATCAAAATACTTGTTAGTAGATCATTATTGTTTTAGTTAAATTTTAATTCTATTTCGACAGATCAGCGGCCATAAGAAAATATGTTCTTGCAAACGATGTTAGATAAAAAAACCGGTCAAGTGCAAGTTGAACTTGCACAATTAGTGTTCCGTACATTGATTGTTTTTAAAATAAAAAAAATTTGTTAGGGTGGTATAAAATGATCAGTGACTTCACAAAACACACCCCAAATGAGTTTTCAACAAAGTTTGTTTCCAATCTTTACTGAAAACTGGTGACCTTGAAATTTTGGTTTTTTTCTACACCAGATAAATTATTAAAGGTAATGATAATTTTCGTTCGATCTATACCCCGTGGAGAATATTCCAGGGTTTTTTCAAAATTTTTTGATCAGTACTTTTCGAGATAAGGTAGAGGACACCAATTTTTCACGATTTATTTAAAGTAATACGAAGAAAAGTGTGCGCAAGTATTACATTATATATATATTTTTTACTCGTGTTTTCACAAGCTTTCATTTAACACCACACTCGATGACCTAGTAAAAAAATTTTTTTTTTCACTTCCGATTTTACCCCTCAAAACGAATCCCTTAAGTCAAAATTTATGTTACGGTGATATAAAATAATCAGTGACTTCACAAAACACACCCCAAATAAGTTTTCAACAAAGTTTATTTCCAATCTTTACTGAAAATGGATGACCTTGAAATTTCTGTTTTTTTTTTTATTTACCAGATAAATTATTACAGGTAACGCACTCGTGATAATTTTCGTTCAATCTACACCCCGTGGAGAATATTCCAGAATTTTTTCAAAATTTTTTGATAAGTACTTTCCGAGATAAGGCGGGTGGACAGCGATTTTTCGCGATTTTTTAAAAATAATACAAAGAAAAGTGCGCGCAAGTATTACATTATATATATATTTTTTACTCGTGTTTTCACAAGCTTTCATTTGACACCACACTCGATTACCTAGTAAAAAATTTTTTTTTTTTCACCCCCCAAAACTAACCCCTTAAGTCAAAATTTAACTTTCAAAACTACATGGCTCTGATGAGGCCATCAATTCCTATATTACTACCAAATTTCAACTTTCTATGACAAATAGTTTCGGAGAAAATCGGGTGTGACAGACGGACAGACAGACGGACAGACAGACGGACAGACACCGAAGTGATCTTATAAGTGTTCCGTACGGAACACTAATTATGTCATGCTTATTTTTTAGGCTTTCCTTAGCCCCTTTTAGAAAGACTGTAGGTCTTATTGCATTTTAGAATTTTTTTTAATTCTGAATAGAACTATCTTCCACGCGTCTTAAATCTAAGTACAATTTTTTTTGTTATATGTACTATGTTTATTATACAGTAAGAAATTAATTTCTTTTTTACTCGTTGATTTTAATATAAATCTTTTTTTATGAATTGTTAAATTATCAAGTATTGATATATGGTTTTATTCGCGACTGTATTTAGAAATCAATAACTTGATTTTGCCGGATATCTTTGAAAGTATTAATAAAATCTAATTTTAAATGTCGGAGTAGGTCTGTTTGGACAATTTAATAGAAAATTAGGTTTTTACCCTGATATATAGGCATATAAATTAATTATTTAATTTTTACTAAGATAAATATAATTTTTAGGTATTACACAAAAAATATGAAAGAAGCAACAAAAAAGCGGATTCCAAGATTCCCGGAATTTAAAGAAACTTTAAAATATACTTGGTTACTTTTAATTACTCAGGTTGTAATATTCGGAGTTCCACACCAGGCTTTAGAGACTTTGGTCGTGTCTGAATACTATGGAACTGATAATGTATGGGGAAGTAAGTTTTTTCCGTACCTTTTTCGCAATTTAACAAAATAATATTTTCAGAGTCCTGTTGTTTCTCAATATTTGTCTTGTTTTAATTTTTAATCGAAAAATAATGCCGAAGTGGATTAAAAATTAAAGTAAGGGCAGAGTAGAATTTAAGATTCATTTTTCTTGTATTATTAACTGATCTATGAAAAGAATGATGTAATGATACAAATGAAATAATACAAAGTGATATTCGTATTAAAATATACGTGCTATATATGTTGTTCTCTAAGCTAGATAACTTATTTCAGCAGGTTATAATACTCATTAAAATAAGTTACTTCATCAAATATAATTGTAAACTCACTAATGTACTACCTGCTTTAAAAGGTTAGTGAAGTTGGAAACTCTGAGAGACTGAACACATGTGTCGCGAATCATTTTCACTTTCGGGGAGATGTAAACCTGCGAAAGAAGGAAGGTTAAAAAATACTATGATGCTAATAATGTGTCAGTTGCTACACATTTTTAGAAGGATTCTTTTAAAGTAGCTTTTTCACACTTTCATATAGGCTATATGTCGGGAAATGCCTTTATTTAGAATAAAGTTAATTCCCCCCAACCTAAAATATACATTATATTTTAGATTATAAAATTATGTAAAAGTTGTGTTGTAACTGATAATGTATATAGTAATCTTTATTGAAAGTTTTTATATTGACTTTGTTTATGACATCGATTGTTAACGTTATATCAACATGTATCGATAGTTATCAATAAATAGCTAGTTATGTTGTGGGTTTGCATCAACTTATTTACCTAAAACTCATTAACACACATCCCTAGTCATGATGCATACCAAATTTAATACTATAGAACGATTTAAATTAACACTTTATTTTTTTTGAATATTTCCTTGGATTCGCTGATCTTCAGGAAAATTTGTTATTAGAACAAATCTGGCAAATATTATCAAGATAAAAAAATATATCAAAAAGTGCCTCCCCCTTGCCAAAAAAAATATTTCTAGGGTAATATAAAGTTAAGCTCATGTTTATAGAAGAAAATTCTCATTTCTTGAACTAAGGACCACACATATTGTTCGACTGCTTGACCTGGCCTATTTTATTATTTAATTTACTAGCTTCAATGTTTGTTTTTTGGATTGGACTTAATTAAAACTCATTTTTAATTTTAGATAAATATTTTGTCACTTGTATAACCTACTTACTAACGGCATTCTGTGGCATTATTGGACGATCTACCTTCAACAAATTTGAAATGGTAATTATTGATCTTTTGTTTGATATGAAAGTATTAGTATTAATATTATTCAAATTATATTTTAATACTTCAAGTTACTTGAAACCAAAAATAATTTAAAAATATTATAGCTATATGTAGACGCTTTAAATTAATGACTGGACATATATTTTTCCAGGAAATTCCTACCGGGAAAACAACCTAGACCGTTTTTAATTAAGTTAATATATATGTTAAGTAATAGTGAATTACGGATGGAGAAATATATAGAAGAGTTAATCCAGGAATCGTCTGTTAAATTCCGGGTAGTACTTTGCAGACGTTTCACATTTTCAATATACACTCATCGGAGTTCATTGATTTACTGAAAGATTTGGTAGTAGTTTACCCTGCCCTCCCTGGTTTGTCGTTTAATCAATCAATATGATAGCCTTGTGTTGTGCCAGTGTGGCTGGATAGTTTGTGCCACCAACGCAAAAGAATGAGACAAAATCCTGAATTGGGGAATAGGACATCTTCTGAGAGTATTGTCACCATTTCAGGGCTGCCTATATTAACTCAAACTTATTTGTAGAATGGATGAAACATGTTATAAGAGTGGTAAAGCTAACCCCTGAAAATAAAGGGTTTCTTTTGCTTGATGGAAATGAAACGTATCCGAAGAATGTGAAAGCGTTGAACATAGCAAATGCTAGTGGGATAATAACGTTACAAGTGCCAAGCTTTACTACTTACCGGCTTCAGCCACTAGACGTCCCTCCTTTTTAAACCTATGAGCAGTTATTATATTCAAGCAACAGAAAAATAGTTGAGGACAAATCCAGGTCGTTAAAGTTGCTGGAGTTTAGCCCATGGACAAACACGTCTTTCCCAAACATTTGTTTAAAGCAGCTGAAAATATAAATGCTCTCTCAAACAAACTCAAGTAATGAAAACACATCGATCTTACAAGATGCTTCTACTATTGTCAATACTGAAAACAAGCATATTGCTCAGCAATCGCTTCCAAAGTTACCTTCGCAGTCTCCGAATAGATTGCTATATTTAAATAGTGAACCGTCTACTTCGGGATTTAACGCTAAAGCTTTAAAGAAAACTTTAAACTTTTTATGACCAATACCAAAAAATATTTTAAAGAGAAAAAATACTGTACAAAAAAACTGTGGAAATTACATTAACTCATTATAAAAATATATTCGAAGAATCATTAGTAGCCAAACAGAAGAAAAATACAACCAAAAAAGGACACCAATAAACAAAAGAAGAAATAAAAAAAAGAAAGACGCCAATCACAAAAAACAAAACGCACTCCTCGATATACTGAAGCCTTCATTAAAAAGCTATCGATAAAGTCAGCCGACGCCAACAACAAATCCTTTGTTAGTTTTAGAATACAGTAAAGCCCACGGCCTTGCAACCTACCTTGACAATTTCCTTGTTGTTCCATGAATTAGATGTGTTAAAATTTTTACTTACTATAATAAAATATTGAAATATAAAACGTAATTAATTTGTTGGTGTCACGAAGTAATTATTTTAAAAGGTAACATTTTTTATAATATATATTTCTTTAATTTGTTTGGGAAATTCTTATTTAAATCTGATCAACACTGTAGACGTTACGTTCTGGTTAATAATCGGCAATATTGTGGAGTTGTATGGCTCACCAGTAGCGGCACGAAAAAAGTATTCTTGTAATCATTTCTTTAGGGTCGATTTTTGTCCTTTATTACTACAAGCAGGCACCAGTTCCAATATACGCAGTGAATTCCATAACACCCTTTATATATTGATAGACAGAGGCGCAGTGAGACCCTATCGTGCACCTGCCTTCGTTTGAGGTTGGGAAGCTAATATTGTGGCCTAAGACATTATTGGTCCAAAATTATTAGAGATCCTGGGTGAGTTTTTCTTGCCCCTTCTCCAAAACAAGGCAGGACATAATTACATGAAGAGTTATTATTTTTTTTTTAATCCTGTGCTTATTTATGTTAGTGTCGTGTAAGGAATCTTGTTACAATCTTAAGGTCTTTCATGTTTAATTATAAAGGGCTGGTATACTGGGAGTTAGATCTCCTATTAAGACTCCTTGAGTGGCTCATACCTAGTTCAAGTCTTTTACGAACTTGTCGTTCAGAAGATCTATAATCCTTGCACCGCCAATAATATACGGGATTCATTAAAAAATTACTGGTTGCGTGGGGTTCACTAGAGCTCTCTATTTAGCTAGATTGTCATCTCGTTTCTATGATTACCCATATCACCGAGTACCCAAATGATTTCCGCTTGGAAAGCCAGCCCATATCTGCTTAGAGATGTTGATAATTTTGTTCCTGTTTCTCTGACAGTACGTAGCTGCTATCGCGTCTTTTTCCTGTTGGGATTCATCTGTATACTAGATGGTTACGCTCTTTGGGAAGACGGTTCCATTGGTTCAGTTTCTCCTCTCTAATATCAGGACCTTTAAGGACAGGGAAAACTCTTAAATTACTCCTTAAGGTCGAATCGTTTACTTCATCAAACACTTGATTTTTCGAGAGCGTTATTTCTATCCAGCGTATTATGCTTTCTTTGACCCTTCGATAATCTTGCCAATCAATTCGAGGGATGCACTCTGCGCCTTCAGTGTCTCTAAAAGCCAGAGCACAATGTTGGCGCTCCAAAGAGTCTTCAGACTTACCTCAATGCAGCGTCATCTCCGTATACTTATAGTACAAGGCTGGTAGGCATGCTATTTGGGATGCAGAAACTGTGTCTCCAAAACACCTACCCTTATGTGCTTGTCTACCGCTTTTTCGGGACTTGTAAGGCCTACCTTAGGAATAAATATGACTTTAACTGATCTGTAGGCTAGGATATAACCTATAGCAAGGCAAGCTCGGAATATTCGCACTTGCTTCTAGCAAGCATCTTCCCATCAAAACTAGAGCAGGAGGAGTTGGCCGAAATTAGTATTCTCAAAGTCTCTCTCGGTGTGGAAGTATATCTACCCTCGTGGCGCAGACATCGTAGCTTCAGGCTTCTAGGATATAACATACAACAAAGCATATTCTAAATATTCGCGTTTGTTTCAAGTGAAGAGCCCAAGTGTTTCCAGCGAGCATTTCCCCGCCAAAATTAAAGCACGGAGAGTGGGCCAAGGTTAGTATTCTCAATGTCTCCCCTAGTGTGGAAAAACTACTCCCATGGAAAGGGGCATCACACCGACCTTTATCTTTAGCGAGTTTAAAGTCCTCTCAGTGTTTTTCTTGTTGTAGTCCATAACAGGTAAGTTCTCCCATAGAATATTTGCCGCGTTAAGCCTCTTTCTCAAAGGATACCTAGCTTTGTAAGACTGAATAGCGAAGCTAGCTCTCCGGAGTCTGATATCTACTTCATTATCGTAGCGGGTAGATACTCCAGATAGCCTACCGCTCAGGACCTCTCCTGTGCTCTTCCGTTGGCTCCATATTCGCCTGCACTTCAAAAAGAATATACCTGTGACCTGAGAACAAGATGCCTGGTCCTACCCTCTATTCTTTGCGTTATTCTAGAATGATTCCATGCATAGTGTCCGCTCTACCACTGATTCTCAACTAATATTGAACAACGTCGGCAACGAACCTCGGTTCGCTAAGATGAACCCAACAGAGTTTAGTAATCCCAGCAGCATCATCTCCATAATGTGTGCTGGAAGATGGAGGCACATGCCATATTCAATTTCTGCCCCCTTTGTTATGTAGTTATAATTTTATCCCTAATAAGTTTATTGTACAGAAGCTTTGAATTGGAAAAACTCTTATGTTTTTTTGCAGAACTAATACCCTTCTCACACATACCTCTGACTGTATTTTTGAAGAATCAGAGTATATGTCAAGCTCAGCAATACGTCTAGATAAAAGACCTATAGAGGTATTTTTGTGTTGTGTCTTCACTTGCAAATAGTTAATTTCTATTACTGAAGGCTAAAGAGATATTACCACCGGACATAATTGCTGCCGCTTGCATCTTCTTGCTGAGCTAAGTCTGCCTGAGGACTGGCACCAGTAGTGGAGTTAATTTGAACTGGCACTAGTAGTGGAGTCATTCTTTCGGCTCGCACACGTTCTACTTCGCCAGGGTATCTATAATGGTCTGTGGTCTATCAGGATTTTGGGAATTAGAAGGTACCCAGGGAATTCTTTCAGAGAATAGGATGGAAAAGGTAGCAAAGATTCCTGTGTTGGTTTTTTCTGGAAGTATGTAGGGTCTCCGTTGGAGTTCCTCGGGAATGGAATAATTTATATTAGTAAAGTTTTATTTATAAGGTAATATAACAATATAATAAATATTGACAGGTTTAAATTTATATCAGCCCATATATTTTTATAGTTTATTAGAAATATAGTACTGAATAACTATTTTCGTGTATCCACGATGTTATCTTTTTGTAGTTGCTAAATTAATTGCAACCTACTTGTTTCTAAATTCGACTTAGAATAAAGTGGGATCTGTATTTTTCTATCGTTAAAATAGATGAAGCAATACAACATAGAAAAATGGTAAATCTAAAAATATGCTGATACTTGATGATTTTTTCTACGAATTAATTTCTAACAATAATATTTTTTTTAGGATCCTTCGCTAAAAGTCCTCCTCGCTTTGACAGTTGCCTATCAACTAATATTTTCTCCTTTATTGTTTTTCGTTAATGCTAAGCCAAGAACACATTTGCCAGTACTATTTCCTCATGACTGGCAATACGCACTTATAGATGGAACGCGATATTTTGTTTTAGGATATTTGATGAATATGATGACCATGAAATCTGTAAGGTAATTGTTTTAAAAGTAATTAAAACTCATTTTATTGCCTATATTTTATAAGATTTCAAAAATGTCTGCGTCACATTGATTAACGATTTGTTGTCAGAATGAAGATAGGTTTGGACAGGCTATCAGGACAACTCTGGGCCCTCACTCATACAATGTTTTTTTTAAGATAGCATTTGACCTGTTTAAGGTTGCCTAATATTTTGGTGTATTAAGCGGATGTGATGTGAGGTACCTAATTAGTAGAAAAAAAAAACGCTTCAATAAAATATTTCAAATTCGACACGTGGAGATAACTAAATATGACCAATTTAAAAATACTGTAGACCTCATTGTCACTTTTTTCTTTTTTTTTTTTACAAGCCCTATCTATTTGTCTTATTTTAAATGTGGTACTCTACTTATTGTTACTGTATCAGGACACCAAGGTTCATTTTACTAAACCATGAAAATCTTATTTTGCTCGTGTAGGGGAAATGTATGGTTTACCAAACTTCATCACAAAAAAAATAATATGCTTTTTCATACACCTACAAAGATTTTGTTTAAATACATATTTATGACAGCGTATTTGAAATTGGAGAGTTACTATGTAGTAGTGTTAAAGAAAATCAGATCTTTTAGTGCTTTCTGCTAACTGCCTGCTCTGAATTAATCGTCTTCGCAAAGTCTCTAGTATACCAAAAAACCCATGATAAATACATTGCTCTAACTGGTGCCTTCTCAGAATCTTTTTCGTATAAAACAGTGTTTTTGTGTGTCACAAAATTTCGACAAATTCTGTGAATAAAAGGTTTACAAGTTCACAGACTATTAATTTTCTTTACAAAATAAATGATTGTATGAGATTTGGAAAAAAAATAATTATTCAAGAACACGTACAGGGTGATCATTTTTAGACGCCCGCTCCCGATTGACGGAAAGTGATCGGATATTTATTTTTCTTTTAAATGTAGAATAGTCTAATGTATGTCAAGGAGTATACTAACATATTTGACATTTGATAGTAAAAACGACGCTGGGTGTTGCGGCGCCAAACAACATTTTTTTCTATCGATATACCTTTTGTAAAACGACACTGATAAGCTCTAATTTGTCTCAACATTTTTTCCTTAAACTGTTAAAAAAAAAAAGTTATGCTTGCTGCACCCTCTAAAATATTATTTTTTTGTTCATTGTGGATTATAACGACGTTTGGCGGTTTTCAAACAATGGAGAAGCAAGTAGAAATTTTCGGGAAGCCGTTAGACTGTATCGGGAACGTTACCCCGATAGATATATCCCGAATCACACTATGATTTGTCGATTAGAACGAAATTTGAGGAGCAATATGGATGCATTTTTTGGGCAGAAAGGTATTTCTAAACGAAAAACTGTTTTAATAGATGAATAAGTAGCCGAAATTATGCAATATTTTCAAAACCAATTCAATCAGACAAGCAAGCAGGCAATTGAATGTATCTTATGGGGCTATTCAGAAATCTCTTAAAGCTTAAATACACCATGACTATAAAATTGATAATCTTCAGTTATTAACAGAATTTCATTCAGAAAGAACACTGAGTTTTGTAGGAGAAATAATGATTAAATATGATGGAGAACGTTATTTTCGGAGTCATATATTATAGAGAGATCAAGGTCATTTTATCAGCAAGGGCAAACCTAGTAGAAAAAATGGGCTGACGAGAATCCACACAACGTTAATCAAATTCAGAATCAAGGCCATTACGGCGTTAATATATGGTGTGGGATAATTGGGGGAGATTTGGTTGGACTATACTTTTTTGAGGGAATACTAACTGGAAATAGTTACTTTAATTTCTTAGTTACTGTGACTGTGACTATCAGTTTTATTAGAAAATGTTTCCCTTATTTTAAGAAAGAATATTTGGTATCAACATGATGGAGCACCAGCTCATACAACTGCTGCTGTTAAAGAGTATTTGAATGAACGGTTTCAACGAAGATGGATAGAGGTTCGCAGCCCAGTTATTCAATGGGCACCTAAGCTGCCAGACCTCACCCCGTTAGATTTTTTCTTGTGGGGAATTCTCAAAAATATTATATACATACAAAACTGCGACAAATGATATTGAGCATTTAAAGATAAAATTATCAGATGCGTGCAATAGTATATCTGGAGAAATTATTTACAAAGCCACTCATCAAGCGCTAATGAAAAGAATGGAAAAATGCATGATAGAAGAAGGAAGATATATAAAAAATTTCTTTTGATGTTTTTTTTTTTTATTTTTTAAGTTTCAAACATTTAATTTTATAAATATGTAATAAAATACGTAATGTTAAAAGTTATATAGTTTTTCGTGGTTTTAAATACTTTATGTTTCAAAGATATTTCATTAAAAAAAATCTCAGCAGCATAGTAACTAATACTATTATTATTACTATCAGATTAAAGTATGACAGCCGCCTACTGGAGAAGGTTGTTTGAAAATCGCCAAACGTGGCTACGATCCACAGTGAATAAAAAAATAATATTTTAGAGAGTTTTTGCTGCACAACTTTTTTTTCAAAACAGTTTAAGGAAAAAATGTTGGGAAAAATTAAGGCTTTTCAATGCCGTTTTATAAAAGGTAGGTCGATGGAAAAAAAAGCTGTGTGGCGCCGCGGTGCCCAGCATCGTTTTCACTACCAAATGTCAAATACGTTAGTATAATCCTTGATATGCACTATATAACTCTACAATTAAAAAAAATAATCACCCTGTACACTGAGATTTATACTTCTTTATAAGAATGTAGTATGTATTTTGTCTGGGCTATGATATGCCAAAAATTTTCCAATATGGCCCTAAAATAGTGATTGACGTCATTGTGCCTATTTAGTCCAGTAAATAAGAATTTGAAATGTTCTTTCGTAGTTGAAGCCTGAATTTTTGATCAAAAATTAGTTTTAATACATAGATCAAGTATCAACAATCAAAAATTGGAAACTGAATCAAAGAGGTTGTAAAAAAAATAAAAACTACCCCAAAAACCACTTTTTCGCAAATTTCTCGGAAAATATAAAAATTACAAAAAAATATTTCAAACAAAATCGATAAATAATACAATTGTCTATAAAATCGTCGTGAATCACTTTTCACGTATTTCGAACAAAATTGATAGATAATACAATTGTCTTTAAAATCGTCGTGAATCACCCACGTATTTGCGATATAAAATGAAATATTTACAATTGAAACTTATTATTTGACGCACAGCTAGATAAAAAATACCCGAATCTGAAAAAATTCATAAAACAAATAGAAAAAAATTTTGAACTTTTTTTTAATTGTATCTATTGTAACTAATATTTTCAGAGATTTTTTTATTAATTTTTTGAAAAGTTATAAATAATTATATTTTGTGAATTTAATTTTAAAGTTAAAATTGAAAATTATTTTTTTGTTTTATATAGAAGTCTATATATAAATAAAATTTCAAAGAATGTAATAAGACAAAAAAAAAATTTTCAATTTTAATAAAAAAAATTAAATTAAAAAAATATAATCGTTAATACCTTTTCAGAAAGTTAATAAAAGAAATCTCTGAAAAAATTAGTTACGTTAAATAGATACGATTTAAAAAATGTTCAAAAATAATGATTTTTTATGAATTTTTTTAGACTTGGCTATTATTTAGCTTAGCAGTTCGTCAAATTACAATTTTTAGTTGCAAATATCGCGTTTTATATTGCAAAATAGTGGAAAAGTGATTCACAACGATTTTGTAGAGTATTATCTATCGATTTTGTTCGAAACATTTTTTGTAATTTTTATATTTTCCGAGAAATTTGCGAAAAAATGGTTTTTGGGGTAGTTTTTATTTTTTTACAATCCCTTCCATTCAGTTTCCAATTTTTGACTATTGACACTTGATCTACGTAATAAAACTAATTTTTGATCAAAAATTCAGGCTTCAACTATGAATGAGCATTTAAAATTCCTACTTACTACTATATGGAGAATATTTGACTGTAGAATAACAACGTTAGACAAGAAGACAACAGCTCGCCTCGTGAACAGCTATTGTAAGAAAGTCAAAACTTATAACTCATTTACTGAAAATATTTTAGGATACTTCCTAATAACAAAAATGTACATGCTATTTTACTCCCATTTCTTATTCTTTCTTGTTTTCAAATAATTTATATCAAAATAATTATTAAATGAAGAAATACTTCAGCTTATAGTAAACAAGAAAATAAAAATGAAAAACTGAACACTAAGAAAACACCGCGAAAATTACTAGTTTCAAAGTCTTCAGAGTCAAGTAAAACGGATACATATTATATACTTCTAAAGAAAATATTTGGTACTATTTTTAAAACTGGTCCCATTATCCTTTCTTTTCTAATCTAATATAATTTCTGCATTCCGTAGTATTATCTTGTCGCAAAATGTTAAAAGATAATTTTAGATTTTATTTTACATTTTTGGGAAGTGACTTTATATATTTTAACCATTTTAATTTTTCTATTTTTTAACAATTTAATACCTGTTATTGTAAGAATTGTGGGTAAGGATTCTTAAGATCAGAATTGTTAAATCATATTATCATAAAACCCATAACATCTTCAAAAAACAGAAAAATACAAAATTTAAGAAACAAAATTATTGCGTCTGAAAATTGGGTAAATGTACAAGGTGCCCTTGGTTACTGGAGAATTGTAAAACTAAATGAAATTGCCACTTGTTTAACCAACTGTTTTAAAAAGTAAGATCTCAGAATCAATATTATATAGGTATATACTACGTCTCATTCATTAATTTAATTTTAAAGGCGCAAAATCTAGGAAAGTAATCTTACTATATTTACTAATTTTAATTTTTTTGTAGGGTTGTGCCACCAGAAAAGCTAGAATTATCGTGGTTAGTTTTCTTATTTATTATAAAAATAGTGGGAGTAGCTGCATCTCCTCTGGGTCTTGTCGTTGTAAGTCTACTGTGATATTGTTTAGAAATGTATGCTAAAGTAAAGAAAATTATTAAAATTATTATGTTGTTTTATTGCAATCTTGACTATCGAAGCGGGCAAAATTATTTTGCCTTTGACTCTCCTGTACAGTGGGTTAAAATAAAATCGGAATATTTCCATATTATTTTTATATGATAATTAAAACTACAAATTCTAAGACAAATTACCACAAAAAAGTATTACTACTCAGTATATATCACCACTACACCAAACATTTTATTTGTGCACTCGACGGGCGTTTCGCTAACCATGTTAGCTTCATCAGGAGCGATGATTGACTCTGATGACTCTGACTGACTTCAATCATCGCTCCTGATGAAGCTAACATGGGTAGCGAAACGCACGTCGAGTGCAAAAATAAAGTGTTTGGTGTAGTGGTGATATATACTGAGTAATATAAGTCATTGTGGCAAAGATTCCACATTCCCAACAAAAAAGTATTAGTATATTTCTCTCGTAATCAACAGAACTAACAAAATATGAACAATATAGGAAAATATTTCTATGCATTCTGTTGGATCGTATTTTTAGTACCGGTAATTTAAAACTTTACTAAATTATTACCACTTTTTGAGCTTTCTTAGCGAAAATGTCATAAATTTTATATATTTTTTACATTATTATTATAATTATATTGTTCCTGGTTTTTTATTGAGATAAAGAACAAATTTTAGGCTAATAATTTTCACGTAAAATATAAGGGGTTAAAAGGATGGGGAATGTATTGCCTCGTACATATTGTATTTTAAGTCCTTTTCAAGATTTATGAATTCAAAAATTTGAAAATTATATTATTTTTTCATTATCTTCAATTATTTATTGTTAATCATTAAAAATATTTAATATGTCATTTGTTCTTTTCAAAGATATCAAGTTGAATAATCTGAAATACATATGGTGTTTAATGTGGTTTTCAGAGTTCTTGAAATTTGAAAATTGTGTTTTATTCTTTCATTATTTTCAAATCTTTGTAGTCAGACAGGCGTTAAAGGAGTGTAGAGAAGAGTTAAAGGGGTTGCTCTATATGTATATATATATATATATATATATATATATATATATATATATATATATATATATATATATATAATGTGATGTGATGAACCCCTTTTCGGGATTATTGAAGTAGAGGATTTTAAAAATTGTGTTATGTTACATTATTTTCAATTATTTATGATAAAACAAATTGAAGTGTTGAAAAAGTGAGAGAGGGAGTTAGAAGAGTTACTCGTTATATATTATGTTACACATTCTTTTCGGGGTTCTTGGACTCTACTAAGTTAGAAATTGTGTTATTCTTTCATTATTTTCAATTATTTATAGTCAAACAGCTAAAGTGTTGAATGAATAAGGGTGAAAGTTGGAGGAGTCATATATATTTGTGATATAAATATTTGAATGTTACTTGAAATCGAGGCATCTGAAAATTGTGTTATTTTTTTAGTACTTTTATTTAATTATTCGTATGGAGGATTAAAGAGGTGAAAAATGAATTCACAGTTTGTTGGTTGGGAGAATCTAAAAATTGCATTATTTTTTCATTATTTTTAATTATTTAAAATCAAACATATAAAAAATTCAAGACATGAAGGGAGTTGTAGAGAGTGCTCCCTGCAGAATTCAGAAATATGCTCAAATAGCAGTTTTAAAAAATTTTCCGCCCTATTTTTGGCCCTCGGAAGATATATAATAATAAAAATCAGTGCATGTGTCAGCAGCAGTATTATTAGTCTGATTTCAAGAATTGTTTACTCTCTTTAGGAAAAATTTAAAGAAATGATTTATTAGCATCTCTAAATGCACAGCTTCCTAAATAAGTGGTGTGTAGTTTATTTTTCGTTACACAAGCCAGTACAGAATCCAACAAATGCAGCACGTTCAAGTTTTCAGTCGGTTGCCTATCTGTGGCAGGAAAATCAAAGATATTTTCTAAAATGTAACTTCGGGACAATTTTCTGCTTGACGTAGTTAGTGACAAAATATGTCACATGCAGTTAAACAGTGAACGTTTCTGAACACTACACATCAAATTCTCGCCTGTGAATTCAGAAAACAAGTATGAATTTGCAAAAGTAGTCCAAAGTCTTTAATGAAGTGGCTTTAGAGTCTGCATAAGTAATAGGTTTTATATTGTTGATGACATTTGTCCATCCGCGTTGCCCATTCTTAACAAAAAGTCCTGAAAAATGCTGAAATTTCGGCGAATGAACGATAATGAGATAGTATAGCGGTTTTTGACTAGAAAGGCCTTAGTTTTTTCTATGAGCATAGTATTCGTGCTGCAAGGAAATCCTTGAAGCGCTATAGGAGAGACGCTACACAGTTCTGGGAGGGATGAGGTTCTCCATATAAAAGACTGCTTGAAAAGGGTTGTACGAGAAGTGACAAGCTAAACTTCATACGGTTTTACTAGGAATTAAGCAGGCTGCATCCACTGAACACTTTCCTTGAAAATAATTATAGAATAGACTCAAGTCGCCGACCGTTCTTCGATGTTCCAAAGAATCAAGATTGCTGAATAGTTCTGGCTCTCCAATCAGGCGAACAGCTCTCTACTCAACAATAACCTATAAATGCAGTTTATGTTTGGGAGAAGAGCCCCAAACATGGGAGCAGTATTTGAGCTTTGTAGAGAATTAATAGTTGTTGTAGAGTGTAAAGGTTTCTAGTTCGAAATAATATTCCCATTTATTGAGAAGTCCTCTTTGCTATGCCTGCAACATGTTGATGCCAAGATATATTTGCTCCCAAATTTACGCCCAGCAATTTAAGTGACGATTCTAGAGGAATGGAATGCTCCGACATAACTACTTCGGGGTCCGCAACGTTAACTTTTTTAGAAAAAATTGCCAGTTGGGTTTTTGCAGCGGTAAGTTCTGCTTGGTTACTATTACCCCAAGATAGAATTTCTTATAGTTCTTTGTTAAGTTGAACGACTTTCTGCTGTCTTCAGTTATTTGCATGAGTAGCCCATGTTCGAGCATTCAAAGTGAATGAAGAAAAAAGAGTATTGTCATCTGTAAAGCCTGGTCCTTTCCAACAAACCGTTAATGTAAATGAGAAAGAGAGTAGAAGACAGTATGGGGCCTTGAGGCACACTAGCGTCGATGGTGAAGGTGTTAGAAAGACATCAATTGACTGCCACTCGTAAAGAACGCTCTTTGAGGAAACACGAGAATCATAAACAGAACTCTTCAGACATACCATAATTGCGTAGGTTAGCCATCAATCCGTCGTGCCAAACGGGTATCTTTGACTGCACTGTAGGAATAGTTGGTGATGTTTTTTCTTGGAAATTGCCGGGTAGAATGCGCAGCAAAAAGTTCGGTTTACAATTAGTGTTTCTCAATTGGTGTTGTTGCAATATTGTCGTTTGAGTGGTGATATAGTGGATTTAGTGAAATTTTGACTAATGGCTTTAGCGACTGATCTGGGGCAGATAAGAAGTTTGTTTTCAATTTTTTATTGTTTGACGCCTTGGTTTAGTCGATAATTTTTTTGCATATGTTCCGGGTGTGAACAAAGATGTTTCGATTTATGATGTTAGGATTTTCACGCCATTGTTAGTAGGTAAGATGTTTAGAAGCACCAGCTTTTTTGCATTTTCGATTAAACCAAGGGTTGCCGTTAAAAGAGCATTTGTGCGAAAAAGGGATGTAAGCTTCCATATCAGCCCAAATGCCATCGTTAGATGGATCGTCGGATCTAAAACAAACGTCTAACCAAGGGGAAGTTCGCATATATTCCATGAGTTCTAACCATTTTTTAGATTTATAGTGCCAAATCGTGTGTGGTTTAAGCACCTGTCTGTCACTAATTGGTAGGATACTTGATGCCGAAAGCAGTTTATGGTCGGAAGAACCTAACGGCGAATTTACGGTGGCAGTGTAAATCTTTGGATTGGTAGTTAGAAACAGGTCAAGAAGGCTGGCAAACTCTCCGTCTCGATCAGGGATCCGTGTTGGTTCATCGATAAGCTAAGTAAAGCTACAACTAATTGAGAATGATTTCGCGTCACAATCTTGTTCGTCGGTTGTATTTGAATAATTATCCCAGTTGTGGTTCATTGTAAAACAACTGAAAATAGGCAAAGCCCATATTTCAGTACTGTTTTCTTATTCGTCCATCCATCCCGAGCGCGTTTTGCCGTATTACGGCTCATCAGTCGGGCTAGGATCGACAAACAAGAATTTCAAAATTAACTATTTAACTAAAATAAAATAAGTATATTAAGGAGGAGTTGCTTTAAAATCTCAACCGATCGCTTGTTTAGTTTCTTCCGTAATGTGTTGGCTTCTTTCTAAAAATGCCTAAAGTAATCTCTACAATCTTCTCTAAGATTACATTCTACCTACTGAACAAGGTCGTTTTATGGCGCAACTTTCCATCTTCGACAATTACTGTTTGTGCTTTTATGGTTGTGAGAATTAAGCTTTTCTTGGTCATATTTGGTGCCACTTAACTTTATTTAAATGAGATTTTAATAAACAGTTGTATTGCTAGAAGAGTCTTTTTGTTTATTTAGGTATAGGTAAAAATATTTTGGAGGGAAAGTTCCCCATGAGCTCATCAATTATAAAATATAAATAGTACTAATAAAATATAAAATAATAATAGTAAAAATAGTTGGGTTACAACACCTCCCCCCTTAATAAGAGATTTTATAAAATCAAGTGAGAAAAATCTCTAAATATTAAATTTTACTAGCTATATTTACATTTACTTAATTTAGGTATTACTTATTCTCACTATGGGAAATGACTAAGTGAATCTAGGATTAATTTGATTTTTGTGATCGTTTTGCCGGTACATACCCAATTGCTGAACGACGAGGAAAATTTAGGCTTGCATTTTCCTCGTCAGAATCATGTTCGTCATTATTCCTAAATTTATTTCTATTATACCTAGCAACATACCTATTATCTGAGGATGGCTCAACGGTTTGGTTGACTCAAATGCGTAAATTTGGTATCATTCCACAACAAGAGGTTTTTTTAAAACATTTTATATAAATTTTATATATAATAAATAAAATCATCAAAAATGCAATTATATATGTTATCACGGATGCTGAAAACGCATATTTATATTTTAATTTATTTTCTTCAATTTCTTCTACTAATCTATATCATCTAACTTATGACTAGCAATATTCAGTTCAGGTATATGTTTAGATAATTATCTAAGATATAAAAGATTATAATCTTTTATACTGTTTGTTTAAAAACACTTCTCTTAAGGAACCCCCCGGAGAGGTCGTTCTTTTTTTTGTAGTTTTACCCGCACATGTAAAACTGCACTGGTAAACATGAACAACGACCACATCCACACACTAGGCGTTGTTTCGTTCAGTTTTTCTGCAATCATGGCGTCATTGTCATCATTTGATCTATGATGGATCCTACGACAACATTAGCAGTGGCAGCCGCAGTGGCTGTAAAATTAAAATTTTTAAAAAGAAAACGTTCAAAATGGACTAAAGAATGGTTACTTAACCGAAGACAATCACACGTAAATCTTTTAAGTGAATTACGACTAGAACCAGGAGATTGGTTTAATTATCTGGGAATGGACGAAGAAACGTATTTAGAGCTGCTCACTTTAGTAACACCATTAATACAAAAGCAAGATACGTGTATGAGACAAAGTATTTCAACACATGAGCGTCTTACCGCCACACTAAGATTTCTTGCTACTGGAAGGAGTTACGAAGACCTAAAATTTTCAACTGTTATATCACCTCAAGCTCTTGGGCAGATTATACCAGAAACGTGCAGTGCCATATACTCTGTTTTAAAACACAATTACTTAAAGGTAAGAACAAATTATTTATTCTCTTCAACGGGCGACAAAACTAAAATTACATTACTGAAAGAAATATAATGAAGGATAGGAAATTTATTGACAAATTAGTAATATCGGGTGAAAAAGTTTCCAAAAAGGATTTCGCATTTCCATGTATTTGTTGAGAAAAAAAGTATTTGATTAGATGTATTTCCGTAGTTTCTTCCGTAATCTAAATCAACATGGGCGCTTGTTGCTGATTCTGATAATAGTGGGCTGAGTTAATATAAGGATTTGTAGCAAGCTGTTGTTGAGTTACTCCATTTTTTGTTAAAGACATTTTTGTATTTCTCGTAATGTTTAACAATGCAGCTTCAAAGAGAATATCAGAAATAAATTTTTCCGCCATTAAAGCAGCATCACGGAGTAACTCTCTTAATTTGTTGGCAACATTTTTTCCTATCACGTCAAAGTTGTCTTCTTTAATATTCATATCCAGCTTTGCACTCACTTTCTCCAAAACTTCGTCGGCTCTGTCCTTTTCCTTTATGTAATGCTTTCTTGTGCTACTAAAGGAAGAGTGTACTGAAGGAGTATTGGAACATGCTGATAGCGACCGATCTGTGCATACATTATTTTCAAAAGATGCCGGGGACTGTATGGGGGTATAGTTAGTTTCATCCTGAAAGAAAAACAATTAATTATATTAAAATAAATTATACAATAATTAACTATGAAGGTTAAAAATAATTTATATTGACAATGATTTTTTATTATAGTTTCCTAGGACCGAAGAAGAATGGAAAATCATAGCCCAAACATTTGAAAAATGTGGAATTTTCCTTATTGTTTAGGTGCTGTAGATGGCAAACACATAAATATAGTGCCACCTCCAAATAGCGGTTCTTTTTATTGAAATTACAAAGGCAGAAATAGTATCGTATTAATGGCGATCGCTAATGCGAATTATGAATTCATCATGTGCGATTGTGGCATAAACGGAAGAGTATCTGATGGTGGTGTAATGGAAAACACTTTATTTTATGATAAACTTATAAATGGTACTCTTCAATTACCATCCAGTTGTAAAACAGATAACAGTAATGAATCACTGCCCTGTATTTATTGGAGATGAAGCTTTCGCGTTGAGAGACAATTTTTTAAAACCAATCAGCCAAAAAGAATTGAACAGAAAAAGAAGAATATTTAACTACAGATTATCCAGAGCGCGCCGGATAATAGAAAATGCATTTGGAATAATGGTTGCAAGATTCAGGATCTTTCATTCTACAATTAATTTAAAATCAGAAAATATTGATAAAATCGTTATGACATGTTGCATTCTTCATAACTTTCTAATTAAGAAGCGCCAGGAAAATTATGCACCTTCAACTTGTTTTTATTCAGAAGGTTACAACATAGGGCACGTAGAAAATGGAAAGTGCAGAACAAGCAACTATTAATTTACAGCGTGGACACAACAGACATGCATCTGAAGAAGCAAAAAGAGTTCGTAATTTATTTATGAGTTTATTTTCATAATGAGGGATCAGTACCCTGGCAAGAAAACTTTGTTTAATACTTTGTTGTATTAAATTTTAATACTTTGTTATATTAAGATTTATTATTATTAATAAATATAAGTACATATAAATACAAGATATATGTTTTACTTACTTGATTGCTATTTGTCTCTTCATCAATATTAGTTACTGTTTCTCTCGGTGTTTCCTGGTCTGTAACGAATAATAAATATTCGTAGTACCACAAATGGGGCTTGTGCACCTCATCAGTCCCCGAACCAGATTTTTTGGATTGCATGACTTTTTTTAATTCCTTCCGGAAGCAACCACGTAGAGAGTCAATTTTCTTTTTAACGGATTCTTTCGTTGCGGAATTATCTCCTTGTAATTTTATTATCATGTCTTCGTATAGAATACTCAGTAGATTTAACATTCCAAAGGCACGGATGGTTTCTATATAGTTCTATGAACTCAATTATAAATTCTTTGTTATAATTCCTTAGGTCTGTCATTGTGAAAAGAACAAAATTTCTATTAGCCACAAAACACAAAATTCTCCAAACTAAAATCACTGGCGATTAATCAGAGGACAGAGTCGACACTGACAAAACCCGTCCTTTTTAACTGCGTCGTCACACACACGAGCGGACTTGAACGAACATGTTAGAAAACGGACGGTTATAATCAAGCTGCAGCAGATATTTTTGAAAGCCGGCAAGAAGGACGGTTTTTGGCCACACACTGACCATTTTACCCGTAAAAAAGAAGACGTCTATGGGGGCCTTTAGATTTAGATCTTTTCTCTTTGTTTTTTACAATATTCATCAGTAATTTCCAAGGGTGAAATAAATTCACTGAACACCTCCGACTTCAAAACACTATCATGAGGCACCAGCATTGTTGATGCGATATAAGTTTTAAACTGTTTTCCTATTGAGACGCAGCTGCAATTTTTTAATATTAAATCGATAGGTTTTTGCTGATCATTACATGCAATTGTTAAAGTTTCTTGGTTTGGGACTGCGAATAACCATGTGTTACTGGTACGTAATTGTATTGCTCTATTTGAAAAAATAATACGTTTTTTTTATGAGTCTAGCACACGTGCTGCAGGGAAGTCCCTAAAGCACTATAGGAGCGATAGGTGTGCGGAAAAAGCGATTCAAGTTGTTCTTGAATCGCTGTAAATTGTACTCGGTGGGAGACACAGTCCTGGGCAAATTATTCCAAAGGGATGATATTCTCCATATAAAAGACTGCTTGAAAAGCGTTGTACGAGGAGTAACACGCTGAAATTCATACGGATGTGAAGTATTAGCGCGACGTGTATTTCTAACATGTACCGCTCTGGAAGGAATTAAGCGGGCTACATTCTTCGAACACTCTCCATGAAAATACTTGTGGAATAGGCTCAAGTCGCCAACTGTTCTTCCATATTCCAGCGAATCAAGGTCGCCGGTCAGTTCCGGGTCTCCAATCAGACGAACAACTCTTCTCTGAATAGAATCCAACAAATGCAGTGTATGTTTGGGAGCGGAGCCCCAAACATGGGAGCAGTAGTCCATAGTTGGTCGAATTTGAGCTTTGTAAAGAATTAACAGTTGTTGTGGAGTGTTAAAGCTTCTGGTTAGAAATAATATTCCAACTTTTGACAAGCTCTCCTTGCTATGCCTGCAACATGTTCATGCCAGGACATATTTGCTCCCAAATTAACGCCCAACAAATTGAGTGGCGATGTTAGAGGACTGGAGTGCCCCGACATAACTATATCGGGGTCAGCAACGTTAACTTTTTTAGAAAAAACTGGGTTTTTATTGCGTTAAATTCCCCTTGGTTACTGTTACCCAAAGACAGAATTTCTTCCAGGTCTTTGTTAAGTTGAACGACCTGCTGCTGTCTGCGGATATTCGTCTGAGTAGCCGATGTCCGAGCGTTCAAAGTGAATGAAGAGATAAGCGTACTACCATCTGCAAAGCTATAGATTGGATTCCCGGCCTTTTCCAGCAGATCATTAATGTAAATGAGAAAGAGAGTAGAAGACAGTATGGAACCTTGGGGCACACCGGCGTTGATAGTGAAGGTGTTAGAAAGAAATCGGTCGACTGCCACCCGTAAATAACGCTCTCTGAGGAAACAGGAGAGCCACAAACAGAACTTTTCAGACATACCACAAGAGTGTAGCTTAGCCAACAGTCCATTGTGCCAAACACGGCCGAATGCCTTGGATAAGTCAAGAACAACCGCTCAAGATTCTCCAAAGTGTGCAATTGCGTTGTTCCAAACATGTATTACATAAGTTAGAAGATCTCCTGTTGATCTATGTTTACGAAAGCCATATTACTGATCGCTAATAATGTTGAATCCTTCAAGATATTTCAAAAGATACTGATTGATAGCTTTTTCCATGACTTTCGATATTATTGAAAGCAGTGCGACTGGTCGGTAGTTATTTGGCAAGGTCTTCTTGCTTTTTTTAGGTATCGGCTGAACCGTGGTACATTTCCAGCGGGAAGGAAATATTCCCTTTCTGTAGGATAGGTTGAAAAATCTACAGAAAACTGGTGTTAGTTCCCTCGCACAGTTTTTGAGAACTATGACAGGTATTCCGTCAGCGCCAGAAGCTTTTTTGGTGTCTAGCTTCATTAAAATACGTTTTATGATACGCTGTCTGAAGACAATACCGGGCATCCTTGACTGCACTATGGGAATAGTAGGTGATGTTTTTCCTTGGAAATCGACAGTAGAATGTGAAGCAAAGAAAGTTCGAAAATATTTCATGAGATCTTTCCATTTAGCAGATCTGTAGTGCCAAATTTTGCGCGATTTGGGCGCCTCTCTGTCACTGATTGGTAGGATACTCGATATCCAAAGCAGTTTATGGTCAGAAGAACCTAACGGCGGATTTACGTTGACCATGTAAATCTCTGGATTGATGGTTAAAAACAGATCAAGAAGACTGGCGAACTCCCCGTCTCGATCAGAGATCCGTGCTGGTTCGTCAATGAGCTGAGTTAAGCCACAACTGATTGAGAATGATTCAGCTTCACGACCTTGTTCGTCGGTAGTATTTGAATATTTAAGCCAGTTGATGTCGTGGACATTAAAGTCGCCCAGGATGACAATTTCGGCATTTGGATAGTTAATTTGTAAATGATCGATGGTGTCTGCAAGAGAAGCGGAAAGTGTTCTAAAGTTAGTATTACTTGGTGGTCGATAGAGGATACAGATGAACCTTGTGTTTTGTTGAGTCCTTATTTTTAACCACATTACATCAAAGTTTGGGGGCTCCAGAGCCTCTTCTCGTTGGCAAGAGAGGTTGTTTCTGACAAAAAGACAGATTCCAAAGTTACGTCTAAATCGGGAATAGAAGTCGTACCACAGTAAACATACTATACAGTAGCGAAACTCAAGGATAACCGCATAGGAAAATCAGGTTCGTTTTTAGAAGGTCACGTGGCAATCCGCCATGTTAAAAGTGGACCAGTGCGAGATTTGAAATACAAATAAAGTTGTGCAAAGTTTTATCATTCAAAATTATAGATATAGAAATGTTTGAAAATTTTTGATTTGTTATTTAATACAGCATGAGTAATATAAAAGTTAATGCAGCATGAGTAATATAAAAAAAAAGAATGGAGCACTTTGTTAGAAAAGAAATGAATACAGGTGAAAAACTTAATAGGAAGGTATTTGATGGAATTCTTCATATTCAACTTCAGTTTTTAGTAATCTTATCCAAAAATTCAAAAGTCTATCAAAGTTAAACGTCACTGTTTGAGGTTAAAGTTTTATTTACATCATTTTTCAAGTAAATTTGTGATTAAAGATGTTTTTTAAGGACTAAATTAATTTAATTTTAACATACGTAATACCTAATGCTATTTTTCTTGTACCGTGAAATAAAGACATATTGTCATTACTAAGATGTCAACATCCTCTAAAATAAGAGCATTTTTTTCTAAGCAGTGTTGTGTTGTTTGGTGTGATAGATCTCTTGTTAATTAAAAAACACCGTATCTACCTTTTTGGTACTTATTTTTTCTTAAACTACAAAACTATATTGTGTAACTTCGAGAAAGGTTAATATAATATTATTATTGAATTATGAACGTATATGTATAGACCTCTATTTTCTATGTGAAGGTTCTATACCGTTTTGTGTTCTGTTATCCGTATTGCTTTTTGATAACGTAATTAACGCTTGCTTTTATTTACAATGAATTAATATTTAGAACAAAGAGTCAATACAGTAATTTCCTAATTATATTTACATACCATACTTAGTTATGACCAAGCTGACTTGTCAATTACAAATATGTTGGGAATGTGGAATCTTTGGCATAATGACACTACTCAGTATATATCACCACTACACCAAACACTTTATTTTTGCAATCGACGCTCGTTTCGCTAACCATATTAGCTTCATTAGGAGAAATGATTGACGCATACTGAGTATTGTCAGTTAGTTTAAACGGAAAATAACTATATTTAATTTATAGTATAGGTATACAACAATAGAAATAAGTTCTTTATAGGAGGAAAATTAATAACAGGTAACTAAATCTTCAAAATTTTAATAATAACAATAATTACCATCAAAATGGACTTTGATTAAGTGTACTGTCCATTTAACGAACTTATTTTGAGAATATTTTACCCTCTGGCACACATTGTCTGACAAAATCATATTACAAAAAATTTCTTTGGAATCACATTAAAATTTCGTTCTCACCATTTTATCTTTTCTACAAGTTTACAACAACTCTTCAACTCTTTCACGACCACGCCCATGCTAACCTACGACACATCAACAGCCTCTAGTAGATGACGTGATGGATAATCACTTCTTCGCGCCATTACATGAACTCTTCAGCTCTTTGACACCTCTCTTACTCCCACTATGACCTCTTACCCACGTGGACATCAACAGCTGATAGGTGACGTCGTTGTCCACTTCTTGAACGGCTCAAGGTAAAGTCTTCGGCGAAAGACATACTTCTTCAACGGTGTCATTCTCTTCTTCAGCGAAGTGGATAGTATTTGCTATCCAAAGCACCATTAGGCCCAGAACCGAGTTTGTTATACTACTTTTGGGGTTAGCAAAGGGATTTTTCTTGCTTGTTTGCTAGTTTGCTAGACGTTCAGCCTATCTACAACTACTACTAGTACTACCCGACTTGTGAATTCTAAATTAGTTTCCGAAATTCAGGGAAAATTCCAGTGATTAAAGAATTTATACAGGTCTACAGTGTTATTATAGCAATGAAGGTATACCATCTCGGCCAGGACTTTTATTTATATCCAAGAAGTTTAAATGTAAATATATATCCAATATTGAAATACTGAAATTAGATATCCTGACATTAGTGAACGACATGTCACTATCATGACGATCACTAAAACAAAGGCAACGAATATTACTGAATAATTGAAAGAAATAGTCAACAAATATATGAATTATCTCAAGACGACCTAATCTCTATAGACATCTTTAAAAGGAAACTTACTAGAAAATCATGATCCTTTTTCTAGAATCAACAAACTTTCAAAATTGTTGAGGGGTTAGCAGCTACTGAATTTTCGATAAAGGAAACGTAACCCTTATAAGATTATGTACACATATACCCTTTCACATTGGTATCGTAATGCGCAAAACTCACCATAATCGATTTGTAACCCAGTTACACTTTATGTTCTTATAGGTCTTCTTTTTTATTATTATTTCTATATTTTATCTATTTAAGTTCAGGAGAAAATTACCTAGGAAGCTATCTTGAAGAGACTGGATACGAGATACATGATTAATAAATAACACATGACCACAAAAATGTTTTTTATGTGCTGAAGACTGGACCAGGACTCTTATGTGTTCGAGGTCGCTGAAAACTAATTCAGTTTTAGTTTTGTCTATCACCTTTCGTTTTTCTCCAACCCAAAAAACGCTATTTTAGAGATTTTGAAGACACGTATAACCACAATATTCGGGAGAAACGGGGGATTCTACGTATGAGATTACCAAGACTATAGGCCTGTGGGTTAATAGGCTTCCATAAACCTAAAACCATCCAACCCCATTACCCTATAAGTCCAAAACACCATGCACTAAGGTATGAAGGCATGTATAATCATAGAGTAGTAAAAAAAAAGCAAAATTGCACAGTCTAGATAGAGCAATATTATGATTTTATCCTCTCTGGGGTATTACGAGAAGTATTATTCTGGGTTTTGGACCTCGAAAAACTTGTGCTCTTTTGTTTATAAACAATGGAAGTTTTCAAAACGCGTTTTTAGCTTAAAATGTCAATAACTCCGGTTATATAAGTCGGATAGAGACGAAAAAAAACCAAACCCTTCGTAATAAAATTTCGAACAAATCCTCGTTAGCTCTAAGTCTCTCAAGTACCTTTTGTTATAGCAAAATATCCTGAAATTTTGGTAAAAAAATATTGAACATAGTGGGCACAATTGAATTTGTTATTTAAAATTTGAATTGTCCGCCATTTCATGTCATTTGGTCCAAAATGTTTTTTTTTTAATTTAGGTCTCGACGTCAGTTTTACGATGCTATTAAAAAAATTTTTTTGTAGTCATTTTTACCGTTTTTTTTTTCACATTTGTTTGTTAATCAAAGAAAAACAAATGCTGATTTTGAAAAATAAATTGAAAATTTTTAATCACGTCTGGTAGAGAATCGCGAGACCTTTATTAAAAAAAAACATTATTGTTAAGAATTTTTTTCAAAATGACCGAAAAACGTTATTGTTGTTATTTGATTAACAAAAAAAAACGGTTAAAATGGCTCCAAAAAAATATTTTTAATAGCGTCGGAAAGCTGACGTCGAGATCTAAATTTTGAAAAAAAAATCCATTTTGGACCAAATGGCATAAAATGGCGGAATTCAAATTTTAAATAACAAATTCAATCGTGTCCACTGGGTTTGATATTTTTGTACCAAAATTTCACGGTATTTTTGCTATAACAAAATGAATATTTTCTGAAAGTTTCAAGTCGATAGGTTAGTTGACCTGTACAATAAAAGGAAAAAATAAAGTTTTTTGCCGGTTTTTTCAATTTTGTAGGTTATGTACGCACTTCAGCGACTTAAAACTAACGAGGATTTGTTGGAAATTTCATTACGAAGAGTTCGTTTTTTTTTTTATCTCGATTCGACTTATATAATCAGAGTTAATAACATTTTAAGCTCAAAAAACGCACTTTGAAAGCTTCAATTGTTTATAAACAAGCGAGCACAAGTTTTTCGAACTCCAAAACTCAGGATAGTACTTCTGGTGATACCCCAGAGAGGATAAAATCATAATATTGCTATATCTAAACTATGCCTATCTCATCATTATTTCGACTTTTTTTTACTGCACTATCATGGAACTCAAGGGAAAAGTGGATCTTATGAATCAGATGACAAGACAAGTAAGCCAAACCAGCGGACTCATATAATCCCATAGCCCCCTAACCCCATACCCTTCGGCCTGATAACCCAGTAGCCCTATAACCATAAAACCATCGGCGTGTGACCCTCTATAACCCCATAATCCTATGCGTGCAGACCATATAACCTTAAAACTTCATACTCTTGAACCCGAATAACCCAGCAGTCACATAACCATATAACCCTGGGTATGCAGATTTCCATATTGCCAAGTGAGCAGACCTCCAATAATTACGTAATACAGAGGACAAGAGAGGCAAGATAGCAGATGGAGATATATATAAGTATATATATATGTGTGTGTGTGTATATATATATATATATATATATATATATATATATATATATATATATATATATATATATATATATATATATATATATATATATACATATATATACATATATATATATATATATATATATATATATATATATATATATATATATATATATATATATGTATGTATGTATGTATATATATATATATATATATATATATATATATATATATATATATATATATATATACATATATATATATATATATATATATATATATATATATATATATATATATATATATATATATATATATATATATATATATATATATATACATATATGTAGTAATGGTTTTTTCGGGTATCCCGTGTTAGCTTGAAGTCCCTTGATGGACGGTTTCGCTGACGTTTCGATGGAATCTCATCCATCTTTTTCAAAGCGTTGATCACTGGTCGGTGTCTTGGCGTTGAATGTCGAGACTGGCCCTGAGTAAGCCGGTTTTATGTACTCGGGGGTGTTTCTATTGGTCGGGCGGATCTGGCCAATAGAGGCTCGGCTTTGGCTGCGCGTTGTCGGTCCTGTGGTTCTTTGTAATGTTTGTGTTGGTGAAGTAACAAATCATAAAAAACATGCAGCTAGAGAAAAATGATTTACTTGTCAGTTTTGATGTCGTATCCCTTTTCACGCAAGTACCAGTTACCGAAGCACTGTCTATCATAGAGACAAAATACAACCTGCCCGAATACGTCATCAGTCTATCAAAACACTGCCTCGCTAATACATACTTCGTCTATTCAGGCCAAAAATATAAACAAATAGAAGGTGCACCCCATGGGCTCTCCATTGTCACCAGCACTAGCTAATCTATACATGGAGCATTTCGAAACACTAGCTCTAGAAACTGCTCCACATAAACCGAAAACATGGCTTCGATACGTAGATGACACTTTTGTGGTATGGCAACACGGTGAAGACAACTTAAACAAGTTCCTGGAACACCTTAACAACATACATCCAAACATTAAATTTACAATGGAAAGGGAGGCAGCAGAACAACTACCATTCCTAGATGTCTTGCTTCAAAGAAAATTAGATGGTTCTTTGTCTCACTCAGTATATAGAAAACCGACACATACAAATAGATACTTAAATGCCAGCTCACATCATCACCCAGCCCAACTCTTCTCCGTTGCCAAATCCTTAGCTCACCGATCAGAAACCCTAACAGACAAGGAACATTTGCAACAAGAAACCAAGCTCCTTCGAAACGTTTTACTTTCAAATGGATATAGTCAAAACACGATCCGGCGGGCCCTAAATAAACAACACAAACAGGAAAGAAAGACATATACTACAAAAGCATTTCTCCCATATGTAAAAGGCATCACAGACAAAATAGGAAGACTTCTAGGAAAACACCAAATTGAGACCATTTACACAACCAACCAAAAAATTAAAGATATTCTACCTACACCAAAAGACATTATAGCCTTAGAAGACCAAGGCGTATATGAAATTCCGTGTCAGGACTGCGGTCTTTCATACATAGGCCAAACAAACAGGAAAATTAGTGCCAGAAGAGACGAGCACAAAAACGCCGTAAAACAAAAATCCACCACCTCTTCTCTAGCACAACATGCACACAATACCGGCCACAAAATCGATTTTGACAAAACCAGAACCCTACAAAAAAGTAATAACCTATCCACTAGGGTAATCAAAGAAGCCATAGAAATAGAAAAGAGGCCCAACAACTTAAATAATCGGGATGATAGCCAACGTTTACCGAACTCTTGGAAACATATTCTATCCCAGTACCAAGTCCAACCAAGAGAAACAATAATTCAACCATATGTTACTTCACCAACACAAACATTACAAAGAACCACAGGACCGACAACGCGCAGCCAAAGCCGAGCCTCTATTGGCCAGATCCGCCCGACCAATAGAAACACCCCCGAGTACATAAAACCGGCTTACTCAGGGCCAGTCTCGACATTCAACGCCAAGACACCGACCAGTGATCAACGCTTTGAAAAAGATGGATGAGATTCCATCGAAACGTCAGCGAAACCGTCCATCAAGGGACTTCAAGCTAACACGGGATACCCGAAAAAAACCATTACTACATTTCACACCCGTGAGAACATTCGTCAAAACATATACATATATATATATATATATATATATATATATATATATATATAACATATATATATATATATATATATATATATATATATACATATATACATATATATATATATATATATATATATATATATATATATATACATATATACATATCTCTATATATATATATATATATATATATATATATATATATATATATATATATATATATATATATATATATATATATATATATATATATATATATATATATATATATATATATATATATATATATATATATATACATATATACATATATATATATATATATATATATATATATATATATATATATATATATATATATATATATATATATATATATACATATATACATATATACATATATACATATCTCTATATATATATATATATATATATATATATATATATATATATATATATATATATATATATATATATATATATATATATATATACTAGCCGGGCCCGCGGCTCCGCTCGCGTGGACTTGATTCACTACTATCGTCATTGCTTATTCCTTATGTTACCCAACGTAATAAAATATCTCCCATTATTTCTCCTTATCTCCCAATATTTCTCCTTATTCTCCATTATCTCTACATAATTTCCATTATCTAGGATTATCTCTGCTAATCGCCCATTATTTCTCCTTATCTCCCATTATTTCTTCTTATCTCCCATTATCTCACCTTATTTCCCATTATCTAGGCTTATCTCGACTTATCTCCCATTATTTCTCCTAATCTCCCATTATTTCTCCTTATCTCCCATTATCTCACCACAACTCCCATTATCTAGACTTATCTCTGCTTATCTCCCATTATCTCTCCTTATCTCCCATTATTTATACTTATCTCCCATTATCTCACCTTATCTCCCATTATCGAGGCTTATCTCGACTTATCTCCCATTATTTCTCCTTATCTCCCATTATCTCACCTTATCTCCCATTATCGAGGCTTATCTCGACTTATCTCCGATTATTTCTCCTTATCTCCCATTATCTCACCTTATCTCCCATTATCTAGGCTTATATCGAATTATATAGAACATATGTATAAATTTATAAAAACACGTAAATCGGATAAGTGGTTCTCGAGTGATAAGCGCACTAACGGACAGACAGACAGACAGACAGAGAGACGTTGCATTTTATATATATTGTATTCTTTACTACATGATATTGTTCCATATTTAACGCTTTAGGGAGTGTATTGCAAGAGAACGCCCTAGCGGCAAACTTTTCTCCGAGTTGATTCACTATTATCGTCACTGCTTATTCCTTATGTCACCTAATAAAATATATCCTATAACCTGGCCAGAGAACATACGTATGTTTAAAAAAAAAGCACGTAAATAGGATAAGTGTTTCTCCAGTGATAAGCACACTAACGGACGGACAGACAGACGGACAGAGAGACATTGCATTTTATATATATTATAGATATTCTCTGCTACATAATATTGTTCCATATTTAATGGTTTGGACTGTGTATTGCAAGAGAACGCGCTAGCGGCAAACTTTGTCCGACTTCATTTACTATTATTGTCACTGCTCATTCCTTATGCTACCTATCGTAATAAAATATAGCCTATAACCTGGCCGGAGAACATATGTATGTTTAAAAAAAAAAGTACGAAAATCGGATAAGTGGTTCTCCAGTGATAAGCGCACTAACAGACAGACAGACAGACAGACAGAGATACGTTGCATTTTATATATATTATAGATGTAATAAAATATATACCTATAACCTGGTCAGAGAACATATGTATGAATTTAAAAAATCACGTAAATCGGATAAGTGGTTCTCGAGGGATAAGCGCATTAACGGGCAGACAGACAGACAGACAAACATTACATTTTATATATATTATAGATATAGATTATTGTTATTATTATATAACCTGGCCAAAGAATATATGTATGAATTTAAAAAAAGACAGGTAAATCAGATAAGTGGTTCCCGCGTGATAAACGCACTAATGGACAGACAGACAGACAGAGAGACATTGCATTTTATATATATTATAGATTATACATTACAGATATTCTTTGCTACATAATATTGTTCCATATTTAATGGTTTAGGCTGTGTATTGCAAAGGCAAACTTATTTCCGACATCACTCACTATTTTACGCCACTGCTCATTCCTTATGCTACCTATCGTAATAAAATATAGCCTATAACCTGGCCAGAGAACATATGTATGTTTTAAAAAAAAAAAGTACGTAAATCGGATAAGTGGTTCTTCAGTGATAGGCGCACTAACGGACAGACAGACAGACAGAGAGACGTTGCATTTTATATATATTATAGATATATATATATATATATATATATATATATATATATATATATATATATATATATATATATATATATAGATATATATATATATATATATATATATATATATATATATATATATATATATATATATATATATATGTATGATTATCGGGAATCTGACTGGACTGTAAATAAAACTCTTCTTCTTTAAAACTCAATATTTCGTTATCGTTTGATAACTTCTTCAAGAGTAACTACAAAATTAATATACCTATATAAAAACACTATTCTTTTTCGTCAAGGTCTTAAAATATTGAAATATAAACCCAACAATTATGAAACAAACAAACAATAAATAAAAACATTTACGAAAATGCGAGTTTGTTCTCGAAACTAATACTCAACATCTCGATTTACTACAACAAACTGAGAGTAAACAGCCTCGGTACATATGCACTGCCGTGAATTCCAAACGAACGGAAAAACAGCAACAGAAAAACGTCTTTAATTTACTTTATACTAAGAGGTGGCAAATCTTTAATTGGTATTAATGCTGTAATTGTAAATGAATAATACCTAATGATTATGTTGCTATAAATAATACTAAGTTGATTAGTGTCTGATTTATAGTTAACTGACTTTGGGTCCCTGTTGATATGGTACATTTCCTTAAAAAATCTCCCTTTATAGTTGTTGTCATGAGATAAGATTTTAACGTTGTTATAGTCAAAATTATGACCTGTTTTCAAATGATGTTGCACCACAGCACACGAATTCTTTCGCAATTGGCAGTCACTCCTGTGCTGTGTGAGTCTGTGTTTCAACCACTGAGATGTCTGCCCAATATAACACGCTTTACATTGCAAACAAGACAATTTATAAACTACGGAGTTATTATATAAAATAGGTGTTCTTTCCTTTATTTTTGAAAACAGTTCAGAACCTCGTATGCTGTTATATTTCGCAATTTTTATATTTAGAAAATTACCAATATATATATATATATATATATATATATATATATATATATATATATATATATATATATATAAAGGGTGATTCATTTAGAGGTACTTTTTTTAAATAAAAAAAATGAATAAAAACAATTTTATTTTATAATCTTTATTATCATATAAAAGAACCATTCTTTACAATTATTTCTTAAAGATAATTTCTTTCAAATGTTGTCCGCGACTACGGTTAACAACGTCCATTCTGACGTTTCGCCCATTTTTTTGTGGGCATTCCCAAAGTATCTAAAATTTTTTTAAAAAGTTTCAGGACACATTTTACAATTTAAAATTAAAATTTTGGTACAATTCACGTCACGCTATAAAAAAACAGTTTACACAGTTTATATATATATATATATATATATATATATATATATATATATATATATATATATATATATATATATATATAACTAATTTAAAAAATATGTACGCTAATTATACTGTTTTTAAAATTAATACAAGAAATATTTGATTTGGTATATGGTACGTACCTAATAAACTCAGTATTTTTCATATACATGATCGAAATATTGGATGTTTACTAGTTTGTAAAGGTGAGATGAAAATAAATCGTGCCTTTTTTGGTTTAAAAAAAAAGATGGTTTTTTATGTTGTTATTTCTTAAAGATTTCTTTCAAATGTTGTCCGCGACTACGGTTAACAACGTCCATTCTGAAGTTCCAATTTTCAATGACGCGTGTGAGTATTTCGAGTGGTATTTGGCCAATGACTCGAGTAATATTGGCCTCCAATGCCTCAATTGTAGCTGGCTTATTCATGTAGACTTTGGACTTTACATAGCCCCAAAGGAAAAAGTCAAGAGGTGTGATGTCACATGATCTAGCCGGCCAATTCACTGGTCCAAAGCGTGAAATGATCTGTTCGCCGAATTGCTCTCGCAGTAAAGCCATGGTTTCACGGGCTGTGGCAAGTGGCGCCATCTTGTTGGAACCAAATTTCGTCGAGACCAAGGGCTTCAATTTCTGGCATCAAATAGTCTGTTATCATGGCGCGATAACGGTCACCATTCACAGTAACATTCCGGCCGGCCTCTGTTTTGAAGAAATATGGACCGATTATTCCACCGGCCCATAAACCACACCAAACAGTTGTTTTTTCTGGATTTAATGGCAGCTCTTGAACCTCTTCAGGTTGTTCATCACCCCAAATACGGGCATTTTGTTTATTCACGAACCCATTAAGGCAAAAATGGGCCTCATCGGTGAACAAAATTTTTCTCGAAAACAGTGGATCTTCTGCAAGCTTGTCAAGAGCCCAACGACTAAAACGGAAACGATTCGGAAGGTCGGTCGGCTTCAGTTGTTGCACTAGTTGAATTTTGTATGCTTTTAAAGAAAGATCCTTACGTAAAATACGCCAAGTTGTTGAATATGACAGGCCAAGCTGTTGAGGACGGCGACGAATCGACACTTCACGGTTTTCGCGTACACTCTCCGCTACCGCCCCTATATTTTCTTCACTACGTGCTGGATGTGGTCTATTCGGTCGAGCATTATCCAATAATGAAAATTGGGTCTCAAACTTATTGATGGTAGAGCGAATTGGGCGTTCGGTAGGCCGATTATGTGGACCATAAGTTGCTCTAAGCGCCCGATACACATTCCTCGTAGAACGCCCAATTTCGTAATAAAGTTGAACAATTTGTAGACGCTGTGCCGGGCTAAGTCTTTCCATTATGAATTGTCAAACACTACTGAACAGGAATGCCACTTCAGTTGACACGACGCATGCGCAATCTGCAATTAAATCCCCATCACAAAAAGTACCTCTAAATGAATCACCCTTTATATATATATATATATATATATATATATATATATATATATATATATATATATATATATATATATATGTATATATATATGATTCTTTAATTTTTTTTATTTTCTTAGGATTTTGATTCTACTTATTAAAACAACTTATTTTATTTAGTCTTTACTGACATTTCGCCCATTTTTTTGTGGGCATTCCCAAAGTATCTAAAATTTTTTTAAAAAGTTTCAGGACACATTTTACAATTTAAAATTAAAAATTAAAATTTTGGTACAATTCACGTCACGCTATAAAAACAGTTTACACAGTTTATATATATATATATATATATATATATATATATATATATATATATATATATATATATATATATATATATATATATATATATAAAACTAATTTAAAAATATGTACGCTAATTATACTGTTTTTAAAATTAATACAAGAAATATTTGATTTGGTATATGGTACGTACCTAATAAACTCAGTATTTTTTATATACGTGATCGAAATATTGGATGTTTACTAGTTTGTAAAGGTGAGATTAAAATAAATCGTGCCTTTTTTGGTTTAAAAAAAAAAGATGGTTTTTTATGTTGTTATTTTTTTTATTTCATGTGGATTATATTTTGATAAATATGGCTGAGGCAGGCTACATCAGTTCTATCATTTACAACATCAGGATCTCGTCTAATTTCGATCATTTCCTTGATTTTTAGTCTGGATTTAAAATCTTTGTCGCTTTATAATTGAATTTATAGTACAGGAAATGTAGCTCAAAAAATGGCAAAACTTCGCAATTTTTTCGTCCAGCATCGATTTGTACAAAAATTTGGGATTAGGCTCATTTCACCCTCTAGTTCATTTTCTATATCGTGCTGTTGTATGCTTTTTGTTTTTTAAGGGTGAAAACTACCCCTAATTGTAAAAAATTAGAAAATAACATTTTAAACCTTAATGTGGGTAAAATTTGGTTTGGATTAGTTAAATAAGTATTGTTTTATGCTTTAGGATACAATTTCATAATGTTTCAACCCTTAAAAATCAAGCCTTGTTAGAGCTTAATATAAAAAAATTATTTATCCCAAAAAAAATGATTTCGTCTTGCATCGATTTGCATAAAAATTTGGGATTAGGCTCATTTCACCCTCTACTTCATATTCTATATCATGCTTGGTTATATAATGATTGTTTTATGCTTTAGGATATAATATCATAATATTTTAACCCTTAAAAACCACCCTTAATAACATTGCAATTTTTATAAAGTAATTTAATAGATCTAAATAGAAAAAAAAGTAGAATTACATAAAAAAAATTTATTAACACAAAAATACACCGCATATTCACATACATTTACATACATAGACGACTAAATTTACAAATACAGATACAAATACATATACGTTTTTTAAAAGTCTGTCTCATTGATTCGATCTTCATCGTGGTCGATGTCATCTTCGTCTTCTTCGATTGCTGGTGGACTATTATTATAGTCTTCACCCGAGCACCTAGAACAAGTGGAATTACAATACAACCCAACTTTTCTGCACCCGGATAAAACGCCGTACCCTTTTTTGCATTGGCAAAAAATCATTTTTAAAAGTTCATCGGGTGCAGGCGGTTTGTTCATGCGCACGGGGTGTAATAAACCTTCTTTTAAGTACCATCCCCAATCTGTTGCTCGAATGTTTTCATTTCCAAACCACTGTTGAATTTGGTAGTAGCATCTTTTTGTGTGCTCGTCGAAGGCATCAACAGTGGGCAGAAGGGAAGATAGTTTAACCGCACTGTTTTTTGTTGTGGCTTTGATGAAATATTCATATCGCATCTGCTCGAGAAAAGCTTTCAAATCTTTTATTTTTTTTAACTTTTTGAGCTGTGTATCTTTGGCAACTCCGTACAACATTATTGCGCAGTATCTGCCGGCTTCTAAAATTTCTTCGGGTTTGGCAGTACTACTGTAAAGAATCTCGGCGTGTTCTCTCATGTCGGGTCTTTTTTCTACAATATCAAAAATTTTTTTTTTACCTTTATTATAAAAAGCTGATACGGTATCGCATCCAGTAAATGTATGAGAAAAAGCTATTAATTTTGCACTATCTGGGTAGCCTATTTCAAAACTTCCAGATGAATATATCGTGGAAGGAGAATTTTGTTTTCCAAGTTTGAGAAAATAAATATCTTTCTCTAATTTTTCCACTTTAGCTCTCACAGTTAAAATTACAAGTATATCGACATCGTCTGCTACTATGATTTTCTGTAAAACTGACCTATCCTGAATAGCTAATTCAACAACTAGTCCATCAGCTTCACCTTTACTTTGACGGCAGTGGATAGAGTGTTTCTCGAATTCCACCATAAGTTGTTGTATGAATTTACTTTTGTTTTCGTAATTGGATAAAAATTTGTATTGACTTACAGAAACAGGCATGTTTGATGTGAATTGATAAACTTTACAGCTAAATTTTTGTGAACGACGGTTTCTTTCTATTATTTTCGTACTTTGCTCATTGTAACTATCGAAGATAACAGTAATGTTAGGACCAAAATTTCTTTTTAGATATGATATGTACTCTTGGAAAACTCATTGAAAGGTACAGTCTGATGGCCATTTAACGCGATACAATAGCATACCTCCATCGACGAAATAGTGAGAATTATTTTTATCTATATTCGCGTCGGTTGGTTGAAATAATGGATATAAGGAAGCTTTTGCTGTTTTTCTTAGTCCTACGTCATCAAATAAAGATAGAGGATACGGTGACAGCTCAAATTTTAAGTACAATTCTAATTCTTCGTCGCTTTTTTTTATAACACAAATTCTTTGGAACAGCAAAAGTGGATCTACAGGTACAGTTTTGTCACCAATTTTTAATTTGCTGTTGACTCCATACAGTGAAATTACTTTATTTTTTTTAGATAGTTTGATCTCATTAAAATACTTGCCATTGATTGCTTGCATCGCTTGAGTTCCAATATTTAAGGCATCGTGACAATTTATCTCCTCTGTACCAATTAATCCTATCACAATATTACGTAAATTGTCAACATCTTCAAATAGGTTGTGTTCTCGTAAAAATTGTTGCAACGTCCGAACATCTTTGATGTCTCTGGCAATCCTTGCATCTCTAGAGTCTACATGCTGGTGGCTTTTACTGAATTCTAAATCGCAAAATCTTTCTAAGCCTTCAATGATATCTTTTGTATATATAATACCTTTTATAAATTTAAAGACTACGCTTTCTGTACAACCTCGCTTGAACGGTCCACCTTCCACGCTCATGGCTCTCATCAACGTTTGTTCTATAGTTTGATCAGAAAAAATGCCAGACCAGTAAATATTACTTCTGCGAGAAGTAAAAAATCCATCATCAGCGAACTTTTTATTTCTTCTGGATCCATTTTTTTTTCAAACTCCTCATATCTTGTAAGTATAACCTTGCACTTTTAGCGTAGTGGAAATGACCAGCTGCATGGAAGAAAGGTATCATAAGTTCGATACATTCTAGGTGCGATTTCCAGTCACTCATTCTTTCAGCAGCGAGAAATTGTTTCATCAAAGAGACCATTGGAAAATATTGGACACATAATTTGGCTGTTTTCCCTCTTTTTTCGATTTTTTCCAGATCATTTTCAAATAACTCGTTCTTCTTCAAGTGCCCTGTCCGGTCCCCCGAACGTTGGCGATCACCCTGGAGAGCGCGTCCCTGTTCTCTGACATTCTAAAAAGATCACCTGCCTTCTGAATGCCGGTCCATGACCTGATGTTGTAAAGCCATGACATCTGTTTTCGGCCGACACCGTGTCTTCCTTCAATTTTGCCCTTCATGATTAACTGGAGTAAGCGATACTTGTCTCCCCGCAAGATGTGACCCAGGTAAGCTATCTTGCGGCATTTTATTGTTGTAAGTAGCTCTCTTCCTGTTCTCGCACGCCTAAGAACGTCTTTGTTTGTTACCAAGTCAGTCCAAGGAATACGCAGCATTCTTCGATGAGTCCACATTTCAAAGCTCTCTAAACGATTAATCGTGCTTACTTTGAGAGTCCAGCTTTCTGCATCGTACAAAACAACCGACCCGATGTAACATTTGACCATGCGTTGACGTAGCTTGAGATTTATGTTGTCATTACAAAATAGTGTTCTCATATTCAAGAAGTGATTCCTGGCTGTCTCGATGCGACATTTTATCTCTATGTCGGGGTCTAATTGTTCCGTCAGGATGCTACCCAAATACCTGAACCTCTCAACCCGTTCGACTTGAGAATTGTTCAGAAACAAATGAGTGTCTCTATGTGGATCTCGGCTGAATATCATGAGTTTCGTCTTACTGATATTAATGTTAAGGCCAAGATCTGTTCCAACTGTGCTGATTTTATTTAACAGTTCTTGAAGACCCTCTATCTTATCACATATGATGACAGTGTCGTCTGCATATCTAATTGTGTTGAGTAGTACGCCATTTACTCTAACTCCATGGTCCACATTCTCGAGGGCCTCCTTGAAAATTCGGTCCGAATAAAGGTTGAAAAGTAGAGGCGAGAGGATACAACCTTGTCAGACTCCTCGCTGTATTTGGATGCTAGATGTTGTCATCCCTTCTATACGTACTTTCGCTGTTTGTCCCCAGTACAGATTTTCGATTATACGTATATCTCGACTATCCAGTTGTACTTCGCGTAACATTGATATCAATTTAGAGTGTAGCACCCTGTCGAATGCCTTTTCGTAATCTATGAAACAGGCGAACACCTCTTTACGCTGATCTCGGCACTTCTGGAGAAGGACATTAATACCAAACAAAGCCTCACGGGTTCCGAAAGCATTCCTAAAACCCATCTGAGCGTCATCAAGATCAAATTCACACTTTCTGCGAATTCTGGCATGTACGAGGCTGGTTTGAAAAGTCCGTGCAAAAATAAAAACTACTTATGTATTTGGGGTAACCTTTTTTTATTTTTCGACATAGTCTCCTTTTAGGCTTATACACTTCGTCCAACGATGTCCTAGTTTGTTGATCCCTTCCGAATAATAGGATTTGTCCAAGTCTGCAAAATATCCATTAGTGTCTGCAATCACCTTCTCGTTTGAATAAAATCTTTGTCCCGCCAGCTATTTCTTCAAATTGGGGAACAAATAGTAGTCCGAGGGAGCCAAGTCTGGAGAATAGGGGGGATGTGAAACGAGTTGGAATCCTATTTCCATTAATTTTGCGACCACAACTGCTGAGGTGTGTGCTGGTGCGTTGTCGTGATGGAAAAGGACTTTCTTGTGGGCCAACCGCGGGCGTTTTTCTTGCAGCTCGGTCGGTCCAATAACGATGAATAATATTCAGCTGTAATAGTTTTACCCTTTTCCGGATAGTGGATGAGGATTATCCCTTGCGAATCCCAAAAGACAGTCGCCATAACCTTTCCGGCCGAAGGAACGGTCTTCGCCTTTTTTGGTGCAGATTCCCCATTGTTTAAATTGCTGTTTGGTCTCAGGAGTATAGTAATGTATCCATGTTTCATCCATAGTGACGAAACGACGCTTAAAGTCCTCCGGATTCTTCTGAAACAGCTGCAAACCATCCTTGCAACACTTCACACGATTCCGTTTTTGGTCAAGCGTGAGCAATCGCGGTACCCATCTTGCGGATAGCCTTCTCATGTCCAAATGTTTATGCAAAATGTTATGTACCCGTTCAGTCGAGATGCCCACAGCACTAGCAATCTTACGCACCTTAACTCTTCTGTCATCCATCACCATATCATGGATTTGATCAATGATTTCTGGAGTTGTAACCTCCACAGGCCGTCCAGAACGTTCAGCGTCACTTGTGCCCATATGGCCAGTCCGAAAATTTTGAAACCACTTATAAACTGTTCTAATCGAAGGTGCAGATTCACCATAATATTTATCAAGCTTCTCTTTAGTCTCCTGAGGCGTTTTGCCTTTCATAAAGTAATGTTTAATCACCACACGAAATTCTTTTTCGTCCATTTCTTGAAAATCACTCGACTTCTTTGATTCACACGAATGCCAAACACAAAGAAATAGACCAATATGGCTGAAACTTGGTGTGCGTTCATTCAAGAGATGCTACTAACTAAACATGACCTCGATACGCGCCGGTGGTGCCATCTTTCGGACTTTGCACGGACTTTTCAAACCAGCCTCGTATGATGCGCAAGAATGTTTTTAAAAGATGACTCATCAAACTTATCAAGCGATAGTCACTACATTTTTTAGGTCTGGGTTTTTTTGGAATAGTCATAAAGGTCGACCTAA
Organism: Pachyrhynchus sulphureomaculatus; assembly: GCA_019049505.1. Lineage (NCBI taxonomy): Eukaryota > Metazoa > Arthropoda > Insecta > Coleoptera > Curculionidae > Pachyrhynchus > Pachyrhynchus sulphureomaculatus. Next base: position 80,340,970 of record CM032451.1, on the reverse strand, counting down.
GCAGTCATCTGGGATCACCCCAGTGTTATATATCAAGTTAAAAAATTTTGTGATTTGTGATATGTTACACTCGCTTACAAGTTTCAATATCTCTGTCGGAATCTGATCCGGACCCGGAGACTTTCCATTGGATGATATATGGATGGCGTGAAGCACTTCTTCGTTAAGAATTTCTGGACCTTCCTCCATATTTTCTTCATTATTCTGTAAGGGTGGTCTATCGTCATGAAACAGTTCATTTATATATTTTTCCCATGTGCCTCTGATTTCCCGTTCATCCATTATAGGTGTATTTGTTGAATCAAGCAGGGTAGCTGGTTGTGGTTTTTTGTAGATACCAGCAATCTCCTTAAGTTTCTTGTGGCTACGAAAGTTATCGTGTTTCTTTTCTAATTCTTCCATTTCCCGGCACATTTCTCTCATCCAGCCTTCCTTGGCTCTCTTGATTTCTGACTTAATGATCTTCTGTAGCCTTTTATATTCTTCCTTGTTGTTCTTGACCTGTCTTCTTCTCTCCATCAATATCAAGATATCGCCAGTCATCCACCTTTTTTTCTTGGTTTCTCCTGATGTTTGTAGGTGCCTATTACACGTCCTGTTCAGCATATTTTTCAGCTTATCCCATAGTACCCCGACTTCTGTCAAATCACTTTCATTCACTTTGCCAAGTTCATCGTTGAGTTCTCGTTGCACCATTTCTCTTACTTCTTGTTGATCTAGTTTTGCCAGGTTTAGTGATTTATATGGTCGCTTTTTGCATACCAATTTAAGCTTTAGTTTTATATCGGCAACCAAGGGTACGTGATCCGAGCCAATATCTGCTCCAGGGTAGGTTGTTACACGTTTTATACTGTTCCTGAAGCGTTTGTTAACCAGAATGTAGTCTATCTGGTTTCTAATGGGTTCTTGGTCGTTAACTTCAGCAGGCGACATCCATGTATAAAGACGTCTTTTGGGGAGTTTAAACCATGTGTTCGTGATAACCATGTCATTTTCCTGGCAAAATTCAAACAGTATGTCTCCTCGGTGATTGCTGGAACCCAATCCGAAGTCTCGGACCAAATCAGATCGTCGGCCTTCTCCAATCTTAGCATTATAATCCCCGAGTATAAGTGTTAGGTCGTCACTGCTGAGTTTTCCCAGGACTTTATTAAGTAGCTCGTACATGTTATCGACCTCCTGGTCATAACGTTTATCGGATGTTGGGGCATAAATTTGTATTATATTGATCTTGAATGGCTGTCCTTGCATCTGAATTAATATGATTCGGTCAGTTCTAGGGCTCTAACTTACAACATTCTTGTTGTAAGGAAAGGAAACAAATACACCCCACACCGTTGCGGTGTTGCGGGTCATTAGGGTCGCTACCGGAATAGTATAGTGTGCCATGTTCATTTTGGCATGTTCCTGAATCCGGCCAGCGGAGTTCACTGATACCCATTACTCCAACTCTCAGTCTTGATGCTTCTTTGATGACATTGTCGAACTTTCCTGCAGCATATAGACTTCTAACATTCCACGTGGCAATTCGAAACTTTGATTTTGCTATGTTGAGCTGGGAGATTCTTCGCACCCCTTGCCCATTAAAGATAATAACTCGTTGAGTCTTTTAAATGCCTCATTTGAATGAATTTCGTCAATATTCATATCATAGGTAAAGTTATCTTCATTTTCAATAAGTTTTTTCAATTCTTCAAAAATTAGCAGTGATAATGCCTGTTGTAAAATAATATGGGCTCGTACTGCACGAGCATAGGAATGGCCATTCAATATTTTGTCGACTGATCCTTCTGCAAAAATGAGAGATAAAACGTCCTTAAGACCGGAACCACCCATGATTTCTCCAATGCACCCCAAAAAGAACATTAAAAGGTGGAAATCTCCAAGGCGTACGATCATCAAAGTTTGATCAAACATTTTCGTTTCCACTATATCACGAGCCTTGATATATAGCGGTTGGTCAAATGTTATGATGCAAGTTTTCATACCTTCCTTTAAAACTATTCGAGAAGCAGTTTCCAAAGCAGTATACAAGGTCATCACTGGGCGATGCATTAATAAAGGGTAAAAAATTTATCTTCGTAATTCATAATCTCGACAGCTACAGATCATCGACATAAATCCATTCCATCCCAGAAAGTTATTGTCATTTATATACTTATAAAACATCAATAAATTATTTAACTTAACAATTATAGTTGCTTGAAATGAAGGAACGTTTTCAATACTTTCAATTTTTATGTGGCTTAAACCTTTTCCTGCTTTTTCGGTATATAATAAAAGATCGATTTTATTTTTTTTCTACTAATTCAGACTCCTTAGGAATTTCGGATGGTAGTAAGCGTTTTATAGGACTTCTTTCTTGTAGACAATCACCTGGTGTAATGATCTCTATTGAACCTAAATTGTGAAAGGTTCCTTTACCGTCTAATGTACAAACATTAAAGTCACTGTTGTCACTAACGATTTGTATGAAAGGATTAATCAATCGTCTTTCCAGTTGATCAGCAGCACATATTTCATACAATTTAACTTCAGAGTAAGAGCAAGAAAATCCGAGCTGATAGCATATCTCAATCATTTTTTTCGATCCAAATTTTCTGTAAAACGTAGAACCTACAGCGAGTTGAAGCGGAGATAAAAAACTCTTTGGCCGAGCAGCAGACATGATGGCGTGAGCAATAGAAAAAATTTTTCTAGAATACCAAATGTTATTGCTGTCATTTTTCTTTTTATCTTTGTAAATGACATTTTTCAAAAATTGAAGTAAAAGAGGTGGAATGTTTTCGTCAATATTATTGAAAACCTTGTCACTGGCAGGATATTCATTCAAGCGACATATTGTATTTCTAATTTTCCGACGACTTAATTCTGAAGCAGAATCAATCAACCTTTCTTCTTCTTCTTCGATACTCTGCTTCCTATTATTGTACCACGCATCTGTCAGTATGTCGTATAAATTATTAGCAAAACACACGTAAGTCACACCACCCATCCTACTTGAAAAAATAATTTGATCCGAAAATCTATTTTTTAAACGTTGTTTCATTGTATTTTCAGTGGGGGTTATATCTGAAAATTTTATAGCTTTTTTAAGTTCCTCAAGAGTAAATTGGCATAAATTCGAAAATTTCTTCCATTGCTTGATCTACTTTACTTGAGTATGTATTTTGAGGCATTTTTATTTTTTCTTCATATTGATGGATTAATTTTCTAAAGCATTCATGATGATATTTTGCGTGCAAACTTACGAGATCTCTTGCGTCGCAAAAACGCTTATAAATTTCTCGATGAAAATCATGTTGTAAATAAGAAAGTTTCTGGAAGGTGTTAGTTCTAAAATTTGAAGATTCAACATATCTTATGACCTTTCTAAACTCTTGACGTTTTCTCTTCTCATTTTCTATGCTAGCTTGTTCTCCGCAGATACAACGATTTTCCTCCCAATCAAAGATATTACTGACATTGAGATTCTCTGCATCGGTACAATTCGTTGACGAAGACCTTCGTAACTTCCGTTTCGGAGGGCTAAAAGAAGTATTTTGTTCATCTTCTTTTTTACGCTTATAAGCTTGAACATTAATTGGATGTGTATAACGGCTTCTGCAGGAATAATGAACAAAAACTTCATTCGAAATGTCGAGTTGTGCAAATAGAAGATCACCCCTCTCAAGTGATACCTCTTTTAATTTTTTCTTGCTCTTCGAAATGACATTCACAAGTTTTTCAGTGCCTGCAGAAGTACAAATGGCACACAAATTGCCATCTAAATCGTGAGAACTACTAGCTTTCTCCATAAATGAAACCTTATATTTTTAAGATGAACTCTGAAAATATAATAAAATAAAAGTGAAACGAATCAATATTAAAATGGAAAGCCACTATTTTGACAATGTAATATCACAAAATTTTAAAAACGTTTGAGTTAAATTATCGAAATTTTACAATATAGAGCATATAACTAAAACTCACCAATATAACATGGAATAGTATTCCCATTAATAAATAGGTGCAGCCTTTATGTGTTGGAAACTCCACAATAATATGTACGAATAAATCCTTCAATTATAAAAGTATATACAAAAGAATAAAAAAACTCTGGCACTTGAAATAAAAAATATAAAAATGAATTTTTTTATGCACTAACCGATTTATTTTCATAACTATAACAAACACAATTGAATGATTCTAAAAAAATTGTCAGAGCACGTGCTATTTCTTTCGAACTTTAAAATACACTGGTGAGAAATCAACGAAATATACACTCACACACGCAGACACATGAGCAGATGTTTCTTCTTGTCTGTCTTTCGATTTGAATGGGAAAAGTGGAACATAATTAGTATTACTGCCAAATATACTGGTTATGTAGATTATTACGCTCCGAAGCGGGCTGTTCGAATTTTTCGAAAAAAAAATTGATTGGTTTTTTAAACACAGCTCCTTCATTTTTAGTGATAGAAAGTTTTTTCAAAAATGATTTTGTAGGGCTTTTCAAGAGCTATAAGACTATGTGAATTAAATTCCTTAAGATCCCTTAGTTTTTAAATGGGGTGAGTTTAAATGGCTCGAATAAGGTGGTGTTCGCTCGTAAATAGAGGTTTTAAATGGCTATATCTCGCCAAATATTCATTGTACAGAAAATCTACGCACAGGGAAATTTTAGTCATTAAAAAAGCTACAATTTGGTACTCTATCATTTTTTTCGTATCTCCAGTATTTTCGGAGATATTTTGAAGAAAAGGGTGAAAAATACGAAATTGCAAAAAATCGTTTTCTCTTTAAACTCCAATTTTTCTAAAATTAGGCATTTTAAATTGGTCAAACTTCTTGGGTGTATTGATAATACATATATAAAGAGAATCACAGAAGGGTGAAGATCAATTTTTAATTAGGGGGGTAGTTAGGGGGTTGTTTACACAGATTTTTTCGTAGAAAAAAGTAGGTACCGGCCTTATTTTGATCATAAGTCGCTCAATTTTCATGCTAGAGACTTTTTTTAAAAGGTCTAATTATATACTTTAAAAAAAATTCTATAAGTTTTCCTCGAAAAATGCAAAGTTTTCCCATTATTTGGCTTTGAATCTTTCAAATTATGCATTTGACGAAAAAAAGCTAACCATTAACATGCCGTATCTCGGTTCGTATAGGTCGTAGAAAAATTATAAAAAAATGATTTAAAAGCTACAATTTTGCTCTCCACAGTTTTTTTTGATAAAATGCATATTTTTCGAGTTATTCGCAAAAAATCCTTTTGAAAAAGTCGATTTTTTCGTCGAAAAACTGTTACTTTCAACCGCGAATAACTCGAAAAATATTAGTTTTACGAAGAAAACGTAAAGAACATTTTTTTTTTCTTAGAATTACTTTTTCCATCGATTTCTATAGTTAAAATGTAATAAAAATTTCCACCCCCCCGAGATGGGGTGGCAACCACCCCCAGTGTTTTAACGTACAGCGGCATGATATAGAAAATGATCCTTGGGCTATTTCCTACCTTCTGTGAAAATTTCAAGTAAATCCATGCTGGACGAAAAAATTGCAAGCCAAAATGCTTCATTTCCTGTACTATTATGTTTAGTGTCTTTGGTGTGTTTGTTCAGTGCTGTGGAGGCGTTTTGCGTATATTTGGGTCCGTTTAGTCGGTTTTGTAGTAATTGGCTCGTCATCCCTATATATTTTTTCGGGCATTCTGTACATGGAATGGAATAAATGACATTTGATTGTTTCATTTTTGGTATTTTGCATGTACATACTTAATTTATTATGACTTTTGTGGCATGTTATGTTATTATGTTTCTTTAAGACGAATTATATTTCATTTATGTAGGGCAGTATTAAACGTTTTGTGATATCGTTTTTGGTCGTGTTTATTAATGTTTTTTTTGAGTTGGTTGTACAATCTATGTTCTTTTTTTAAATATATGTTCTATGTGTTTTTCCTTGTAGCCATTGGATATTGAGACTTCTTTTACTTTTTTAGGCGTTCAGGTCTGTATATTGAGGATGTTAGTATTATGGCTCTATCCCTCAAACCTATTACGGCACTAGTTTTTTGTTTTTTTTGAATGATTTGAATCGTTATTTAGGTATCTACCAGACCATGTTGGTTTGGTGTATCATTTAGTTTCTACTTTATTATTTTCATTGTTCCTATACAGTGTCATGTCAAGAAAGTATAATTTTTCGTTTTTCTCAATTTCAGTTGTGAATTGTAATTTGCAATAAAATTTGTTAAATTCATGCAGCAATTCTTCAGTTTTTGTCCGCTGGAATTGCTGTAATGCAATCATCAACGAATCATTTGTAAAACAATGTATTAAACGTTAGTTTACCGAGCACATCTTCCAAATATACCATTACCAATTGTGGAAGATATTGGTGAACCCATTGCGCAACCGTCAATTTGTTTATAGAAAGTGTCTTTGTATTGACAATAGTTTGTGGATGGGGTGAGGTTTGCTGCTTCTATAAAATTTTCTTTTGAAATTGTGGTGTGTTGTTTTAAGTCGTTCCATTTTTTGGTTATTACAGTTTGTACTAGTTCTTGGGGGATATTTGTATATAATAAGATTACATCTAATGAAATTTGTAATTATTAGGGATGTGTATATTGTCAATAAAGGTTTTATTGATATTTAGTTACGTACCATATACCAAATCAAATATTTCAGTAAATATTTTTTGTATTCATTTTAAAAACAGTTTAATTACCGTACATATTTTTAAATTAGTTATATAAAAAAAAAACCTGTGTAAACTGTTTTTATAGCGTGACGTAAATTGTACCAAAATTTTAATTTTTAATTGTAAAATGTGTCCTGAAACTTTTTAAAAAATGTTTAGATACTTTGAGAATGCCCACAAAAAATGGGCGAAACGTCAGTAACGACTAAACAAAATAAAATAAGTTGTTTTAATAATATATATATATATATATATATATATATATATATATATATATATATATATATATATAAATATATATATTGATAAATATAGGTTGCCTCTTTTAGTCGGGAAAAAAGGAAGATAGAAGCAGTTCTTTTGAGAGCTGATTTTCTTATCAGGTGGTATCTGAGCCATATTGAATATATTTTCAGATCCATATTTTCTAATAAAATATAAATCAGCCCTTATCAGAGCGCTTGATCGCATTTTAACTAATTAATAATCAAAATATTAATATCTCTCTTACAATCATTTGATGACTTTTCTTGTCTCAATCCCTCTTAGTATTTTTAGTGTTAGTTTTAGTTCATTTTAAATTAAGATTGAGCTTAGGATTAGAATTAGTTTTTAGTTTCGTTCTCTACAATCGGTAATAATGTCACCTTGACCCAAAAAAAAATGTTTTTGCGTTGTTTCCGGACGATATATAATTACGGCGTGCAGAAAAAAAATTAATATCAGATTTGTAACAAGTACCATATAAAGAATGTTTCGAGACTGAAAGAGGTCAGCTGAATTACTCATGGACACCGAAAAAGAAATGTTCTTCCTGTAAAATCAGTATGGAATGATGGAAAAGGGGAGAAAAAATACGCGAAGCCATTTGTGTCTCTCTCTGTGACAACCTGAAAATCATAATATAGACTGTTATTTCTGCAGCTGGGATCAATAGTAGAAATAGAAAATCATGGCCGTATCCCAAAGTGAACTCAGAGACATATGCTTTGCCTATTCTGAGAAGAAAGTCAGCGGTTGAAGAAGATCAGGATGATTTACTAGATACCGACGAAATTGACAACGATATCAATGATCCTCGGAATGAATATGATATGAAATTAAACATGAATGATAGCATGAACCGAGGAAGATCAGATTCCAATGAAACGCATAGGGGATTTTTCAATCAAGGTGAATTGAGCGATCTTATAAGCGATTTGGGACTCTCTAAAGAAAGTGCTGAACTTTTAGCTTCTCGGTTAAAAGAAAAATGCTACTTAGCTCCAAACACAAAATTCACTTTCTATCGGGATCGACACAAACCTTTCCGTAAATATTTCTCTGCAAAAAATGAATTGGTATATTGTAATGATATAGAGGATTTGATTGGTAAATACAAAAGTATTTCCTGCAGTGCTGAAGACTGGCGGTTATTCATAGATTCATCGACAAGGAGTTTGAAAGCCGTGCTCCTTCATAACGGGAATATTTATGCCCCTATCCAAGTAGCTCATGCGACAACTTTGGCAGAGACTTATGAGATCTTGATTTCTTATTAAGCAGGTTAAAGTATAGTCAGCACAAGTGGCAATTAGCTAGAGATTTCAAAATAATAACGATTATAGTAGGTCAGCAATGTGGTAATACCAAACATCCATGTTTCCTATGCGAGTGGGATAGCCGTGCACGTGGCCAGTGAGGTAAACTTTCACATCAGGTGACAAGAATGTCCTAAAGGAAAGCTTGGTACCTCGTTACAAAGTGCTTTTACCTCCTCTACACATCAAGCTCGGAATCATCGGACTCGGAAACAATTTATGAAAGCTATTAAAGTCAATGGTATAAAAGTTTTTAGATATTTTTTCACAAAGTTACCCAAACTTTCAGAAGCGAAAAACAGTGAAGGACTTCAGAGTCAGATTTCTCTTGAAAGATGATGTATTCGAAGAAAAAATGACATCAAAAGAAAAAGTGAGTAACTTCAGATATGTAGAATGTCTTATGAATCTGAAGATTCATTTTTTAGACTCACATATTGACTACTTTCCTACGAACAAGGATATGGAGAAGAGATACCAGGGTGTTTGGGATGAGCACGTGATGACTGTTTAAAGCGAGATACTTAGAATCCACATAAAAGAAAATCAGTCCGCAGATCATTTGAGACGAAGAAAACGCGCTATGAGAAAACTTTTGAGTAGATGTGTGTATTTCATTATATTAATTTAATTCTCTGTTTGTTTGTTAGTTTTATGAATAAAAAAGCATTAGAAAAAGTTCATATATTTTTACATGATCTCTTTTCAATTTTCGTTTATTTTTTGCTCCTAGTGTAGGTGCCCCTGTGATGCAGGTAAGTCTTGGGAGAAGTAGTACCTCCACGTGATCTAGGATGGGTGACGCGAGACCTACTTCGTTAAATCAAAAAGTATGGAGTTGAAGAGTTTTGGGTTCGAAGGATTGTGGATTTGTGGATATCTCCTAACCCACAGTCTTCGCAGGCCCCTGGTGATGTAGTTATAGAAGTGAGTACGCCCCTAGTTATGTGGTTATAGAAATCTGCATGCCTGGCGTTATGTGGTTATAGGAATATTGGGCTATTGAGTTCAAGGGTATTGGGTTAGGGGGTTATGGCATTATGAGGTTATGTAGTTATGTGAGTCTAATAGTTTGGCTAACTTGTCTTGTTCTCTGATCATAAGATCCACATTTCCGTCGAGTTCTGTGGTTATACGTGTCTTCATACCCTGATTAATGGTATTTTGAGATTATGGGGAATCCCCAGCCAAGATTTCAGACTCCATCGTACATTAGGTAGACACGTGCTGGCTATGTTTTCTGTTGATGCCTAGTTTGGAAATCTTGGGTCAGCCAGAAATTCGTTATGCTCGAGGGTGTCCAATTTTTATGACCGGATCCTTAGTTAGAGTCGGAAAGAATATACAAAAATTTGAAGATTCGAATAAAAATTTGGTACATACCTAATTTCAGAAGATACATAGTACAAGGATAAACATCCAACACCGCTAAATACTCCCTCTTCCCCCCAAAAAGTAAAATTCATCCTAAGAGGCATCGAAACTCAAGCACAAGTAAGACACTCTCAAAGGTCGCTGGGTCAGTTGCGGATGGTGCAAAACGAAAGAAGTAATACTTATTTTGTCAGTCTCGTGTTGAACAATAACAAAACTCAAGATAAAGGAAATAACTTTAACACGAAAGAGCAGACGTGAAGAGGGAGGCAGTATGCATTTGTGGTTAACAGTCAAACGAAGACGTAAGCGTTAGATGGCAAATAAAGGCACAAAGTTAAAGACCAGTCTAGTTATTTACAGTAACCGATACTGCCAACTGACGAGGCAGTCAGTAATGTTAACAGATTAGGGCAAATAGTAATAGTAAGTGGGCGGTAGCGCAGACGATGGTCAAACCCAAAGTTGACGGTGACTTCAACTGAAGAAGGTTAACGGTAACGCTAAACGGCTTTGACATCAATAGGAACCATTAAAAGACGAGGAGAAGAGGGAATTTGTTCTATTTCCAAGCTAACTTTGAATATATGGATAAAAAATTATGCAACTTATAAGTCCGAAACGGAGCAGACTGTCTGGGGTGGGATGGTTGCTCTGAATGGAGCGGTCCGTCTGGCCTGGCCACCGATTTGATTTGGGCTGCTGTCCGTCGACGAATTGGCACTCTTGGTGGATCCGAGGTCTGTCTGTGTACCATTAGAATACCAACAGGGCCATTTTGAAGATAGTTTTTAGAAGGATTAAAGTCTGTAAGCGTGTAGCTACATACTCTATTTAAGCAAGAACAAGAATGCGACATACTCGTAGAATAAGGCTAGAATCGACCATATTACCTTAAATAAAATGGTATAACTTCAATATAATATCTACAAACTAAGGTTTGTCTACAAATTTTGTTTTTATATTCGAAAATTAGGCCCAAAACTACAAGTATTCGATAAAAAATTGTAAAATTTGGAGTGACATGACATTCATGAAATTATTTTCTGTTAATTTCATAAATTAAAATTAGTTTTTCTGTTTCGTTATATTTTCAGTGAAATATACTCCAAATTGTGTTTTGTAGTTATATAAATGGATTACATCCTAGGTTGCAAATTGCAAATCTTTGTTTTAAGTTTTTCAAGTGATGTAATTGTATTACGCCCACAATTTGTTTTATTCATTTCAAATTATGCTTATTTTTATAAATATGCTAATAATTGTTAAAGATTACAGAAATATTTAGGACAAATTTGTTTTTTTTTTTGCTTACGGAAAAATTATAATGAGTTATTGGCTGCATAAGTTGAGTATGGACCAACCGAAAGATTGATAGTTAGATTCTATCGGGGTGTAAATTATTATAAACTTGCATATCAGGTCCATAGAGTCACCAAAACTGAAAGGATTTTATACTACCTTTTTCTTCAAAAAGGCCAGAAATTCTAAGAACTTTGAGAACAAATTGAGAAAGTTGCTAGACTGTTCTACTATATTTTAAATGTGCTAAATTTCTTTAAATTGTGTTTTAATTGACCTTTTAGTTTGTCCAACATACTTTTTGTTACAATCATTACAACTAATTTCATAAATTCCACTTTTCTCACAACTAGGAATCTTATCTTTGGGATTTCCTAAGATATTCCTCAGATTGTCTGATGACTTATAGAGTCAGGTGAGGTCTACCTTATTAAATATCTTATCGAGTCTCCTGCTATATTTCGGATTATATGGTGTCGAGACATAACACGTAGGCTGAAAAGTTTTGATCTGACGCATAGATGTCGCCCTTTTCAAAAAATCCATATGATTTTTAGGAAGTACCAACCTTCAAACGATAAGTGTCAAGATTTCATGACATCTCGACGATTAGTTTACAAGTTACAGCGGTTTTAGTGACGCTACTTTGGATGGATATTTTCAAAACATTGGAAAAAATCGAATTTCGTGTATTGATTAAACATTGTTTTTTTGATGGAAAAAAATACCGTTCAAGCAAAGCAATGGCGTGATAAGTGTGCTCTGTTCGAAATGGGTACCGCGTTTGCTCACAGTGGACCGAAAACAATAAAGTGTTGATGATTTTGAGCGCAGTTTGGATCTGTTTAAGCGCAATAAAAAGGACTTTTTGAAGCGATACGATACGATGAAACACCACATCGGAATTAAATCGGCAGTCAGCTGAGTGAACAGCAGCCGGTGAAAGCCGCCCGAAGTGACCAAAGACACAACAATCGGCTCGGAAGGTTTTGGCTTCTGTATTTTGGGATGCGCCTGGAATAATTTTCATCGACTATGTGAGAAGGGAAAAACCATCAATAGTGAATATTATATAAAGTTATTGGTTCGTTTGATGGCAGAAATCGCAAAGAAACGGCCCCAAATGAACAAGAAAAGAGTGCTCTTTCATCAAGACAATACACCGTTTTCACAAGTCAATGGTTACGATAGCAAAATTGCATGAATTCAAGTTCAAATTGCTTCCTCATCCACCGTATTCTCCAGATTTGGCCCCCCCAGTGACTATTATCTATTCGCAGACCTCAAAAAAATGCTTGCGGGAAAGAGATTTGGCTCCAATGAAGAAGTTATCGCCGAAACTGAGCCCTATTTTTAAAGCAAAGACAAATCCTTCTACAAAAAAGGTACAGAAATGTTAGAAACCCGTTGGACTGATTGTTCACTCTTAAAGGAGACTATATTGATGAATAAAGTCGAATTTTGCAAAAAATGGGTTTTAAGTAGCTAGACCAAAAACTTTTCAGCCTCCGTGTTACTTGGTCTTATTTTCTTCGCGTGTAAAAAAGGTGGAATGCTGAATATTTAACCTGAACTTATGTCTGTTTATTAACTTGTTTACTAAGTCATCGTCATAACCATTAACTCTAGTTATATTTCTAATACGATTCCTTTCATTATTGAAGTTTACTCTATTCAGAGGAAAAGTGACCAACTTTTTTTTGCAATGAAATGAATCATTAGGAATATATCTATCTGTTACTGTGTCTTTTCTATAGATTTCAAATTCTAACCTATTACTATTTTTAATAATTAAAATATCTAGAAAAGGTAGTTTTCCTTTGTTCTCAATTTCGTAAGTGAATTTAATAGAATCATATCGGCTATTTAATTTGGAAACAAAACATCTTTCTTTGTATCAAAAATCGCGAAAACATTATCCACATACCTATACCATACCCTTGGAAAATTCTTGATTGGCTTTGGTTTCAACTTATTTATGAATTAATTAGCTATGAAAGGTGATAAGCAATTACCCATATGTTAGCTATTCCTTTTTTCTGAACATAAAATTGACTGTTATATTGAAAATAATTTTGTTCCTCTCTAAACTTTATATGAGTTCCCTCTACTGGTTACTTGACCGGAATTGATAGCTTCGCGTATGCCATTAGTTCTGCCTGAGTAATTCAGGTGTTAGGCTAACTATAAATAGGGTAGATTTGTATTTCAGCTTTAGTCAATCATCGCTCTTGATGAAGCTAACATGGTTAGCGAAACGCGCGTTGAGTTAAAAAATAAAGTGTTTGGTGTAGTGGTGATATATACTGAGTAGTGCAAAGAAACTCTGTTGTAAGCGTCATTTGTTCTTATTCTTTTAGTATGTTCTTGAGACAATAAATATGTATATATGGAGCTTATGACTTCAACGTCTTTTTTGTGGTTAATACTGTTAAGGTAATTTTTCATGTAGCACATTTCCAGAAAAGTCTATCAGAACATGTTGCTTTCAGTGCCCAAAATGAAAGTTTCGCTGAACAGGACTTCGTGATCATATTTGTTAACGTTTTTTCTCAAACTGATCGAATCCGGTTTATACCTACAATCGCTTTTGTGTAAAGCGATCCTTTTTGATAATTTTTTGTGATGTTTGGCTGATGTAGATTAACTCACATTCACATTTAATTCCATAGACAACGTTAGATGTTTGCAAAAATTCAGTTTTGTCTTTTTTATGCGAGTAATAGCAACCAAGCTTCTTTGAGTTGTACTGAGATGTTTGAATATTTGTGCGACTGAAAAGTGCAATAATTGATTGGGAAAGACCCTCTATGTGCTGTAACTTCCAAATTGTATTTCAGTGGTTATTACATTACTTGAAATATTTGGTTGTTTGGGTCTATTTATCTGTTGGAAAATTTTTCTTATAATAGACCTTGGATATTTATTTGCAATTAAAATGTTTTCTAATAATTTTATTAGGCTTACAGATTCTATCAAATTTGCTAATGCTATTATTATGTTCCATTTTTGTTTCATGAGATGATAAGAGTAGTAGGGAACATTATTCTCTTGTTTAAAAATATGGTCAAATAAAATATTAATGAATAATTAAAAAAGTAGTACCGGCGATCCATGTGTAAAATAAGCCATAAAAATTTGAGGCCGATCCGTGCAATAGTTTTTTCTAAATCATGTCAATGAGGTCAAAAAAGGTTGTTTCGAGAAAAACGCGTTTAAATTTTATTTTATGAAATAGATCGTTTTTTTTTTTCTAAAAAATAGCCTTCAATCATCGATATCTGCTCCATACATAATTCCTTCAGCTTCTTCAAAGGCTTCATTTTCTTCCGTTCTAGTATTTCTAAGGGACATTCTATTGTCTTTAGAAGCTTCAGTGGTGCAACGAATAGCCTGTGTTATACGCGCGGCGTCTTGTCGCTTCACGAGATCCGCTGTTTCTTTGCCAATTGAATGCCCATGACTGTCATGATTTTCAGTAGGAGTTGAAAGTCTTCATTGTATGTAGACGCGGTAGAATATGCAGCAATTGCCACAATTCTTTTCCCCGAAAACGCAATATTCTAAACACAAGAATTAAAACTTTCGTTGTTATTTGGAGTGTTCGCGCCCAGGCATCTTCCAAGTAAATCGTCTTAGGTTTGATCTTGATAGATAGATTTTAAAGAAGGTTGAATGTCTGTATCTAGAGCTGAAGGATGCTTAAAATTGTCTAAACTGTTAGTCGCTTCTCTCTTGCGATATTTGCATTACGAGTCAGCTCTCGGTGGGCACTTTGAATGCTGCGGATTATCATCGGTGGAGAATTTATGAAAGTAACTTGCTCATATAGCCTTTCTCATTTCTTCAATAGAATCCGGATATTGACGCATAGCTAATTTGTAATAAACTAATTAATGCATAACTTTGTATGTTAAGGGGTTATACCACCTTGAGATTTTAAAAAAATGGATTTTATTTTTGGCTAGATAAATTGTTTATACTTTTAAGAATACTTTAAACGTTTAACCATTTCAAAATTCAAATTATTTGCCAAGTTATAGCAATTAGAAATGAGCGCAGCAGAGAGTCGGCCCCAAACTCAGATAGCGATTGGACCGGCACGAGCGGTCAAAGTCTTGACAAAGGGTATTGTTCTTCTAGTCACTCCTTTATAAGAACGCTGTTTAGAAGGATACACTCAGACTAACAACGAAAGTCTAAACGCTGTCATTTGGTCTATGGCTCCCAAAGTGCATTATAATGGCACAAAAATTCTTGAGACTGCATCTTATATTTCAGCTAGTATATTTAGTGATGGATATACTAGTGTATTACAAATGATGCAATTAAAAAACCTTTTAATTGGTCCAAGCGCGCTGCGATTTACCGAGAACTTGGATTCTCGACGAATATCTATAGCCAACATGAGAGCCCAACAGGAGACTAAAGACGCCAGGAAATTGAAAAGAGCTCCTCAAAAGGAGTCGGAGGACATAGCGGCAACAATGGAACACTTCATGTACGGTCCAGGAATCGCCGATTGAAGGTAATTTAAAAAAATATTTGGTTTTAAGACGCTGATGCCGTACTGTTTTTGCTTTTGCGTTTTTTTCGAAACTACTTTTTTCAAACTGGTGTAGAAATATCTTAAGATCTATTTAACCGATTTGGTTAAAATTTACGACACATATTCTTTATAATATTATCTAAGATGTAGTATCCACCATCATCAATATAACTTTCGTATTACACATTATATGATTCTACTGATCTTTTAAACATTTCTATGATACCATTTACTTCCATCATTCCGGCACTACCTTCATAATTTGCATTACAATTTTCTTTATGCGCTTCATACCAAATTTGATGTTCAAGCGTATTTCTGATCTAATATTTTTCACGTGAATTTTCTAGTTAAAGAGGCTAAGTCGATAAGAGAAGAAAATCCCCTTCTTACCCAAGAGCCGTCATCAGAAACTGTGAGACGATATTTACGTTGCCAGCAGTTTCATTTTTTCTTGCTCTTCATTTACTGCTTTTTTTAAAGTTAATTTAACAACTGTATTTGCCGGTATCCAAATATGATTTACTATATCCTTGACCAATATCAATTAAACCACAAAAATTAACTATTCCATGAAGTTTTGAATTGTTATGGCTTTTACTTAATGGAAACTCTTATTAAATACAACAAAAAACTGGTTATTTAAACACAAAATTTCCACGATATTTTTATTTTTCTGTACAACGCGTTTCGGTAAAAATGTAACTTTGTCAAGTATAAATAATATACAGAATTATTAGGTATATATAAACTAAAGTAGGTACAAAATGATGAACAAATTTTATGACAAGTAATTACACCGAACTAATAAGTAAATACTTTGAAATTTTTTTTTAAAGTATTTACTTAATAGTTCTGTGTAATTACCTACCATAAAATTTGTTCTACTACTTTTTTCAACAAAATATACACAGGCGGTCAACGGCCAAATGATTGGTCATTGTCGACGTTTATACAACCTCCAAAAAAGATGAATGAAATTAAATGCTCCGACCACAGAATAATCAGTCTGATGAGCCACGCGCTAAAGGACTTTCTTAACATCATTCAAACGCGCATATATAGGAAGCTTGACTAGAACATAAGTAATACCCAATTCGGCTTCAGAAAAGGACTTGGTAGCAGAGAGGCCTTATTCTCCATACAAGTTCTGATACAGCGAGTACGTGGTGTCAACGCAGAAGTATTTGCATGCTTTGTTGATTTCGAAAAAGCTTTTGACAAAGTTCAACACTATAAACTCATCACAATCTTATGTGATTCTGGAACTGATGATAGGGACATTGACGTAATATACAAACTATACTTGCACTTGTCCGAATGGACAACGAAGTGTCTGAGGAATTCAATGTGAGGAGAGGGTTCGCAAAGAATGTATAATGTCACCCTTGCTGTTTAATGTGTATTCAGAACACCTATTTAAAGAGGTACTAGACAATTCTGATGATGGTCTGGTAATAAATGGGGAAGTAATAAATAATTTGAGATATGCAGATGACACCGTTCTCATACCCGATACTGCCGAAGGTCTGCAGAGGCCGATAGATCGAGTGGTGAATGCGAAAGATATGGCATGAAGATAAACTGTAAGAAAACGCAAATTCTAATTGTCAGTAAAAATTACATCGGCAATCAACAGTTTACCGCAAACAACATCGCCATCAAAATAGCAGAGACAATAACATATCTGGGTTGCTCTTTGAATAGAGATTGGGATCACTCTAAGGAGATAAAAGATGCCAAATATACTGTGCAACCTATCCCTCAGTATACGTACTAGAATAAGAGTAGTACAATGCTATGTTCTTTCGACATTCCTGTATGAAGCGTGGATCCTCACTGACGCATCATGCAAGCGCATAAATGCTTTTGAGATGTGGTGTTACCGCCGTATGCTGAGGATCCCGTGGGTTCACCGAGTGAGAAACGAGATGGTAATGCAACGCATAGGAGGTGAACTGCAATTTTTAACATGCGTCAAACTCAGAAAAGTGGAGTACCTTGGACACATCATGCGAAATGGCAAGTACTACCTTCTCCAGCTTATCTTGCAAGGGAAAATAGAGGGTCGAAGATCAGTAGGACGCCGACGAATATCCTGGCTCAAGAACCTGCAAACATAGATTGGAATGTCGTCGGGGAGCGTTGTACTGAAATATAAAAGTATTATGAAAATTTTTGTGTTTAAATAACTAGTTTTTTGTTGTATTTATTCCACGAGGGCCAACGTCAAGTAAACGCATCACAAAAACAAATCTCCGATTTATTTCACACGAATTAGAAATTTGTGGACTACTAGGAATATAATTTTCTGAATAACAGTTAGACTCCACAACTAACTTGAATCCTAATCCTTTTTCTGCACGTTTTGAAAAATGAATATCACTTTTGCAAGTTTTACACATTAGAATGTTTTGTGAAGTCAAAAATACAGCCCAGTTTACAATCGAGTAACTGACAGTTTTATTCCGCTGATGCACTCGTAATACTTGTGTCTTGATCTGATGCATATGTATTACCTCGAAAATGTCGTTTTTTTTGAACGATCTGGCCTTAAATTCGAACCTCTTTCACTTTTTTTTAGCCATCGTATACATATTTTGATGCGCACTTTCACAAGCGAATAACCGTTTAGGCAGCGTTATACTAAATGATATAAAGGCGCTCGACTGCTCCTTTCTTGCTGAAAACCAACATTCAACTGCTCGAAAAATGAAACTGAAATGTCCAAAAGCCCAGGATTTACGAAAACAGGGCGGAGACAGTAAGTATACGGCTGCTGTAGGTTTAGCGCGCCAGGTATACACTGACTGCGTCGAGATGCTTCTATTCTATCGCATTTTTTAGTTCTCGACCTTTTCAGAGCAAATAATGGTTTCTACCGTATTTCTACATAACATATAATTGCTAAAAGAAAATTATGTTTTTAGAATATCGATTTTTTGAAAAAAAGTACTACCCCTTAAGATGCAGGAATGCTTGATTCCAATTACCGCGCTGGGTGTGCCGAGATTTATAAAAATAATAATAAATAAAACAAAACGGTTATTTGTGTTACATAAAAATTTATTTTACTAAAATATACATTTCTTGTTTGGTGTTATCCCAAATTATAACAACATCAAGGTACGTCAGGTACTGTTTGATGGCTTTTAAGGAATGAAGACTGAGATTCTGTATGTACCTTTGTACGTTTTTTTCTAATAGAAGAATAAGTGTACTTGGGTTTAATAACGGTTAGATTTGAAGAAGGAAGCACAGGTGTGAAGTGATTTGACGTGCATCGGTTTAGTCTGAAATGTGCTGGTCTGGATTGATTTAGTTGATTTAGTACGGAATGTGTTGGCGTTGATTGAGCCAAGGTGAAATGAATTAATGAAGATTGATTTAGAGTGAAATAACTTGGTTGACTTAGTGTGGGATGATATGGTGTGGATTGACTTAAATTAGATTCAGTATTTATTTCGGGAGACTCAATAGGGCAATAAGAGTTAAAAAATGCTTGGGAGCTGCTATACAGGTAAGTCTGTGATGAGTTTTATTAATAAAATCCTTCTCCTCAAAATGCTTCTCACAAATACTAAAATTTTTGACCTTTTTTTCTTCTAGATCTAAAAATAAATAAAAAATTAAGGAGTGATGAAGGAACTTTATACTAATTTTTACTAATATTGGACCGTAAACATATATACTTGAAATGTACAAATATATATAGAGTATAATGTACGCAAGAATAAAATTGGAGTTCCAAAATACATAATGTATGTAAAGGGCTGTAAACGTCAAAAGGTACACCCTGATGACAAGGAGCTGGATGTCATTTTATTCACTGCTATAAAAAATTAAAGTTGTTTACCTGCCTACCTACTGGTACGAGTTTTTTTCAATTTGGTATAATTCGTCGAATCTTACATACTAATATGTGTATAAGTATACATATATATATATATATATATATATATATATATATATATATAATATATATATATATATATATATATATATATATATATATATATATATATATATATATATATATATATATATATATATATATGTTATATATATATATATATATATATATATATATATATATATATATATATATATATATATATATATATATATATATATATATATATATATATATATATATATATATATATATATATAAATATATATATATATATATATATATAATATATATATATATATATATATATATATATATATATATATATATATATATATATATAAATATATATATATATATATATATATATATATATATATATATATATATATATATAAATAAATAAAGAAAGAAAGCAAAATTCTTAAATCTAAAATTTGTTGGGGAGCTCGGCAAAGGGCGTGATAAATGTTCACACAATGTTCATTAAGCCAATATTTCGGTCCTTGGTTGGGACCTTCTTCAGGGCAAAAACTGAAAAGAAGAATGAGTCTACTAACTGAGAAAACTTAAATTATTATTAATAATAAACTTATGTAGAAGTACAATAAAATATAAGATGTAATATAAGACAAAAAACACTCACATGAATAGTGAGTTAACAAGAATGGCCATAATTAGCTTATAACATAGAAACGACTAACAATCCATTAAAGTAAACACTATAAACTAATACATAAAGTTAAAAAGATCAAATTTACAACAGGGATGGTTTGAAAACCCTGGATGCTGAAAAACATTTTTAATTATTAATTAATTCACCCGAAACGACCACCTGTAGCCGGCGCCATGCACGAAATGATTGATATGCAGCTGACAAAAGACAGATACCTGACAGAGATAAGGGACTTTTTTTTGAAAAACCTAAAACCGAAATTGTAAACAACCGGAAGCAGAACTGTTCCACTGAAAAATATATAAATGGTCAAATAAAGAAAAGAAGAAATTACCAATTGAACGACCTTAACCGATATGGAAATTCGGATCAAAAACAACCGTGAATTTTGGGTAAACAGGGAACGAGAGATCTAGCAAAAGAAAAAAAGAGAAGGGAGGATGGTATATTATATTAACTTATTAATTAACTTATTTATTTAATTTGTTGATTTAAAAAAAAATAAAGGGTGTATTAAAGCATGAAAATTCAAAAAGGGAGGAAAGGGGAAATCACTAGACATTGGCAATGACAGAAAAACGACCGTGTTTGAATGATCAATCGAGGCAAGTGAGGGGGACAGTTCCTAAGAACCCAGGACCAAAGGACCTACAACAACTGGAAAAAAGGAATAGAGAAATAGAGTATATAGAGTTAAACTATTAGGACTATTCATTTTTGGAGATAAAATATCATGAATCGAATGACGACAGGGAGTTGTCGCACGGCATAGAAACATCACAAGAAAGGAGAAAACTGTATATGTTACTCAAGCCATCTAGATTGGTTCTTTTGTTGATATTGTGGGGATTTTCATTGATGTAACACATTTCGAGGAAGTCTCTCTTGAAAAGATTTTTTGAGAAATGAAGTATTTTAGGTTCATTGAAGTTAAAGGAATGTCCCATTGTCAATAGAATGGATTGCCAAAGCACATCTTTGCGGGTGGCATTTAGTGTCACTTTTGTGTGAAGTGTAATACGACGATATAGATTGATGGACAATTAAGGCAGGGGATTGAATACACTACGTCTGACATAGAAAGAACCGGTAGAGGACTGAACTTACTGAAAACACGTCTTTTTTTGGAAAAATATTAAAATTGCCAAATATTACTTTTTCAAAAATAGACAGTAAGTTGAAAGCTTTTGACGAACAAAATTTTAAAATTTTTTTAATTTGTCCGGATTTAAGCGCCGCATCCTATATATACAGGGTGCCCCATACGTATGGAATAAGGATTCCATAGCATTTATTAATCAGTCTATCAAAAAATGTTTAAATAAAAGTTATAGGGTGTTATACGGCGCACATGCTGACGTTGACGATAAAATGTTTTGAAGAAATTACGCCATCTTAAATTTTTTTAAATGAAAAGCCCTATATATTATTTTATTTTTGAGTCCCACTAAAAATTCTAGATACTATTTGTCTAACATACCATATGTCTAAGTTGAACTGTTTTGGAATTATTGATATTCGAAATTAAGGAGATTAAACTAAAAAAATTTTTTTTAAGTTGGCTTGTGTCAAACATTTACTGTCAGGTAACGACTTAACGCGTCAAAAAATGATTTACTAATGAAAACGTTTATTGCTGCATATTGTGAAACTGCAATTTGAGCGTAATATCATAATGGTACATTTACCAGAAACAGGAGGTGTGCAATCTTTTTAACGCAGAATATCCGAATCGAGAACCTATTATCCAATCCGTAGTTAGCAAAACATTAAAACGATTTAGACAATGAGGTCATGTTAAGGAGTGTTCTAAATCTAGACGTCCAAAAGTTAAAACAAGCGATGATAAAAAATTGGAAATTACAGAAAATCCCCATACAGCCAGTGGTCAGCTTTGCCTAGACCACAACATAAGTAAAGGTACCTTAAGTCGTATACTGAATAAAGAAAAATTGCATCCATACAAATTCATTCTACTGCAAGAATTATATGACGATGACTACGATAGACGCGTTGAATTTTGCGAGGTCATGATGGCATGAATCAATAATGATCCTAACCTAATTCATAATATTGTTTTTTCTGACGAGGCCACATTTTGTCTTAATGGAAAAGTTAACAAGCATAATTGCCAGTACAGGTCTAATGAGAATTCCCACTAGAAAATCGACAGTCATTCTCAAAGATCACAAAAGATAAACGTGCGGGCAGGGATTTGTGGACGTCATATCATTGGTCCCTTTTTTATCGATGGAAATCTTACAGAACACCTGTATTTACAGTTACTCCAAGAGCAAGTTATTCCAACTTATGCAGGTCTTTTTCCCGATGAAAATAATTTGGATACCCCTAACAGGGTATCAACAAGACGAAGCACCTTCTCAATATGAAATCAATGTTCCTAGATATTTGGATGCGATTTTTCCTAATCGATGGATAGGCAGAAGAGGTGCTCTAGAATGGCCTGCAAGGAGTCCCGATCTTACGTCGCTCGATTTTTTTATGGGGTCATTTGAAAACCAAAGTTTACCGAAGTCGACCTGAACCTGTAGAAGATTTACAACAAAGAATTCAATATGAAGTGGCACAGATCACCCCGGATTCTCTGCAAAACTCTGTTCAGGCTGTTTATGACAGATTGGGTCATTGTCTCGCTGTTAACGGTACACATTTTGAGCAAGTGTTACCTTAAAAATAAACCTAGAGTATTTATTAATAGTTTTTTGTATTTTTTTATTTTAAATTTTTAATGACAATAATTCCAAAACAATTCAATTTAGACATATGGTACGTCAAACAAATAATATCTAGAATTTTTAGTAGGATTCAAAAATAAAATAATATATAGGGCCTCCATTTTAAAAAAATCAAGATGTCGTAATTTCTTCGAACTGGCAGTTCAAAACATTTTATTGTCAACGTCAGCATGTGCACCTATAACTCTTAGGTCTATTTTTTTATTGTATTGTATTTGCGAATTTAATTTGTGTGTTTTATAACCTATTTCCATTTAATTATTAAAAGTAGAGAGAAAAAAGTGAAATTATAAAAATTTGTGTGGATAACTATAAGAGTACTCGATAGTACTTGAAAGGCACCCTGATGAACATATAACATAACATAATCAGGTAGGCTTGAAATTGAAATAAAAGAAAAACATTACTAAAAGAAACCTACCATTTTGTTTTGCAGGTATTTCTATTTTTTTATTGTATTGTGTTTGCGAATTTAATTTGTGTGTTTTATAACCTATTTCCATTTAATTATTAAAAGTAGAGAGAAAAAAAGCGAAATTATAAAAATTTGTGTGGATAACTATAAGAGTACTCGATAGTACTTGAAAGGCACCCCGATGAACACAACATAACATAATCGAAAAACTTCTTTTACCCGTAGGTGTCGAGGATCGTTCTCTACTTTCTTTCCACAAATTTACGCCACTCATCTCTATTTAGTGCTAGTTGTTTCGCCTTAGCCCAGGATTTCCCTCTTTTCATCAGTTTCCCTCGGTTGCCCCCTTCTATTTTTTCCTCTCACTCTTGCCTTCCACACCATTTTGACCTGCCGATCATCATGCATTCTCACTGTGTCCACTCCATTTTAACTTCTTTTTTTCTATTTTTTTCCTGTCTAATATCTTCATTCCTTCTTTTATCAATTCTTCTTGTCCCTACCACTTTCCTCAGATACTTCATTTCTGTGGCTTGTAATCGTCTTTCGTACTTATCCGTCAGAATTCAATTCTGAGCCCCGTAGGTTATAACTAGCGTACATATTGTTTTGTAAATTGCCATTTTTATTTTCACTGATATTTCCTTTTTACTCAGACAGCGCGCAGTATAATCTTGTTCCAGCTTTCATTCTATTCCTAATTTCATCCTCTTGTGTTCCTTTGGAGTTTATTTCTATTCCCAGGTATTTATATAGCCCCACCTGTTTAATTTTTTGTCCCTCTTCTTTAATGTTCATAGTTTCTTACCTGTTATAACTATCACCTTTGTTTAATCTACTGTCTATATATTCATGTTCAATGATGAAACTGTACCCTATTGTACAGTTGCTGACAAACTTTCAAGAAATTCGTAGGATAGAAAATCATCCCATGAAAAAAGAGTAACTAATGATAAAAAATGGTTTGAATGTACTGCTGACAGTTTCAAAAACATTGCAAGTGTCAGTTGCTTGTATTTCGGAGGAAACAAATATTCAAGGGGGATCGGTACGAAGAATATTAGAAAGCAATAAGTTTTTTCTGTACAAACCGAAATTTGTGTATGTGTTAAAACACCAGGATTATGAAGCCGGTTTTGACTTCTGTTTATGGTTTTAGGGCATGGTCGAAGAATACTTTAATTTCCATAAAAAAATTTTCATTCATTCAATTCACTTTAAACTAGGCTGTAAGTTCGCAAAATTCTAGGTGGTGGGCCACTGAAAACCCAGAATCTATTGTTGAAAGTAAAGACCAGTATAATTTTAAAGTATGGTATGAAATTTAAGATACGAAAATTGTAGGACCATTTTTTCTAAGGGATAGAGTTTCTAGATATTTATTATTATTACAGACAGATATGTCCAATTTCCTAGATACTCTCCCTTTAATGGAGAAAAAGGCATTTGTACTTTCTTCAGGATGGCGCTAGTGTTCACTTCACCATTGATGTAAGGAACTGGTTACACGAGGAGTTTGGCAACCAGTGGATAGGCCGATTCGCAGAAATTCCCTGGCCTGCCAGTTCCCCCGATCCTTATTCCCTTAAGCTACTTAGATTCTTTAAAATCTATATATATATATATATATATATATATATATATATATATATATATATATATATATATATATATATATATATATATATATATATATATATATATATATATATATATATATATATATATATATATATATATATATATATATATATATATATATATATATATATATATATATATATATATATATATATATATATATAGAGAGAGAGAGAGAGAGAGAGAGAGTGGCGCTTAAATCCGGACAAATTAAAAAATTTTTTTTTAAAAGAAAATTTTATTCGTCAAAAAATTATAATAAACAAACAAAATCCTTTTACACGTCAGTTGTGTGACCTATCCAGAGTAGAATTATTCCATGTAACCTCCCTCAGCCCCAAAGACCGCCTCTATTCTTGGCCTGAAGCGCTCGCACGTTCTCTTTAAAGCAGGGCTGTCCATATTGGCAAATGCTGCTCCGATAACGGTGCGAAAAGATGCCACATTAGGGTGTCTGGACTTGTTAGTAACTTTTTCGATTATCGAGGGGGTTCGAATCCGGGCTATTAGGAGGCCACAACTCTTTAGACCAGAACATGTCCACGTTATCCGATAACCAGTTTGGATTAAATGCCTCGTGTATGCTGTGCTATATATATATATATATATATATATATATATATATATATATATATATATATATTATATATATATATATAGACATATCCGTCTAACGGCAAGGCTTGGCTCGACCGAAAGTGCAAAGAAACTGTTGCTTATAAACATAAGGATTTTGATGATCTGTAAATGATCGTTAGCACAGTATCCACTTCTAACGCCAGCCATTAGTCAAAATTTCACTAAATCCACTATACTACAATTCACCCGGTCAGATAATATCAATGAAACACCTGTTGAGAAAGCCAACTTGTTAGTTGAGCTGTTTGCTTTATATTCTATTGTCAATTTTCGAGGGAAGGCACCACTTCCTTCACACTTCCCAATGTGCAGTCAAAGATGCCTCATATTGTCTTCAGACAGCGTGTCAGAAAACGTATTTTATTGAAGTTAGACACCAAAAAACTTCTAGGTCTAATGAGATATCTGCTGTAGTACTCAAAAAATATGCCAGTAAACTAACACCAGTTTTTGTAGACTTTTTAACCTATCATACAGAAAGAGGGTATTTTATTCTTCTTGGAAATACCCAAAATATACTCAGAAACAGCAAGAAGACTTTGCCAAACCACTACTGACTAGTCGCCCTGCTATTAGTAAAATCAAAAGTTATAGAAAATGCTATCAATCAGTATCTTCTAAAATATCTAGAAGGAATCAATATTATTAGCGACCATTAATATGGCTTTCGTGAGCACATATCAATAGGAGATCTTTTAATGTGAGATATGTTTGGAACAACGCAACTGAATATTTTGGAGAATCTTGAGTAATTACACATCCAAGGCGTTCGATCTTGTCTTGACCTGACTGAATAATAGCTAAGCTATGCTCTACGATCTGAACAGTTTTGTATGGGGGCTCTCATGTTTCCTCAGAGAGAGTGGCAATTAATAAGTTTCTTTCTAATACCTTCATTATTAACGTTGGTGTGCTCAAAACTGTCTCCGATTCCCTTTCTCATCAACATTAACGATCTGCTGGACAGGACCAAGAATCGAATCTATAGCTTCGCAGATGACGGTAGCTTATTTCTTCATTTACTTTGAACGAATATCGGCTACTCACGCAAATATTCGCAGACAGTAGGAAGTCGTTCAGCTTAACAAAGAAACGCAAAGAATTCTATCTTGGGGTGACAGTAACCAAGTAGAATTTAATGCTCCAAAAACCCAGGCAGCAGTTTTTTTCTAACAAAGTTAACGTTGTGGAACCGGACATAGTCATGTCGGGGCACTCGATTTCTCTAGCATCGTCACTCAATTTACTGGGCGTTAACTTGGGAGCAAATAGGCCTTGGCATGAACATGTTGCATGCATAGCAAAAGGAGCATCACAAAAGCTGGGATATTATTTCGAACTAGAAAGCTTTACACTCCATAACAACTTTGAATTCTCTAGAAAGCTCAAAATCGACTAATGATGGAATACTGTTCCCATGTTTGGGGCTCTGCTTCCAAACATACGCTGCATTTGTTGGATTTTATTCAGAAGAGAGCTGTTCGTTTTATTGGAGACCCCGAACTCACCAGTATCCTTGATTCCTTCGAACCTCGAAGACCGGTTGGCGACTTGAGTCTTTTTCAACAAGCGCTTTTATGGATGTAGGATGTAAATCCCTTAATTTTTCAGTTTGCAGATATTTTTAGATGAGTAGTAGGTTGGCTACACTAATGGTTAAGCTGTCTAATTTCACCTGTCGCATTTATACCTGAGCCTAGGTGACGCGTCAAAGTTGACCGTTTTTGTGCCACGTGGCTCAGCTGTTGTTAATGTCAAATTTCTTGAAACTTTGAAGTGAAATATTTAACAGTGTAATTAACTAATCGGTGTAAACCGAAATGGAGGGTGTTCCGGGAGGTATGTACAATATTTTGATACAACATTTAATATAATAGGTAGGTAGGTAGGTACAAGGCAGCTTTACCAGGTAATATCACTAGAACAGGTGACTATTGTTTACATCCCAGCAAGTTGTCAAAATTTTGTTTACAATCTACCGCATTGAACTACATACATACATAAAGTGGTTGTTTTTTGACAGAATAGACTACACAAATACATAAAGTGGTTGTTTTTTGAGAGAAGCTCTCGTGATTTTTGACAATGTGGTGAATTTTCTACCAACAAAATACATGTGATTTTTTCAGCTTTGTTGCTATTGCCGAACTGCTACTACCTTGTAGAGCTGCCTTGGGTAGGTAGAAACATTTTTTGTGTTTTATATATAAAGATAGATTACTACCTAAATTAAAGTTTAGGTAAGGTGGAAATACTGTTATTAGAAATCATATCATATCATATAAGAACGCGATAAATATGTGACTACCCGCAGATAATAATATTTTTCTCACGGAATTGAAGTATAAAGGTTATTGATTTAATTGTCATTTACCAGTACTTTATTGTGCTTCGACATAGAGTCTTCACCAACCTCGGTAAAAACAATATTTGCGAAGTACCTATACAACAAAATGAGTGAATTTGTTGTGCCTCGACGAGTATTATGTAAATTTTTCATTGACTATGGGACAAAAAGAGAAGATATTCAAAAATACTTAGAAGAACACCATCATTTGTCGTCTTCAAAAAGTGAATTTAACAATCGGTGGACCACATCTAACCGAACTAAAGTACGTTTCTTTAATAAAAATACAACGTGGTTAGACGGTGAATTTAAGGTACAGTTCGACGAAATACCAATGGATATCAAACCTACAACATCTGGAGAACGTGCACGTCCATCAAAGTCTTATGAAGATCTGTCAGAGAAATCGAAAAAAAGGAAGAATATGGAGTTAATTCAAGAATATGGACTCGAGAATATACATAACCCATACGTCCATGGATTGCGGTCTGAAGGAGAATTGGAAGAAGCTTTTGTTGTTGCAATGATGCGGAATTGTGATAGAGATGAAAAAAAGATCATAAAGGAAAAATTGTTGCATGAAACTCGCAATGCAACATATTTTACGGCGGATGAAGCTTTAAGTCTTTTTGCTGATTTAGATCTTTCGAAATCACAATACGGATTACTTCGAGCAAGTCTGATTAACAAAAAACTTCTATATATTGCCGTCATATAATATATTAACAAACGCAAAAAAACTGTGTTATCCTCCACCCTCTAGCATTGAAATAACCGATACAGGCGCTAAAGTAAATCTACAAGATTTGCTGGATCACACTACTGCCTGTATCTTAAAAATTGAAAATATTTACAACCCAACAAGAAGAAATCTTAAATTGTTTACCAAATGGGGAAGTGATGGTTCATCGGGACAAAGTGAATATAAACAAATTTTAACAGATGAAAGTAACTTGGTCTCAGATGCAAACTTATTTATAGCGTCTTTGGTACCAATAAAGCTGATTGATACAGAAACAAAAGAGGTTCTTTGGCAAAATCCGGCTTGCTCTTCTATTCGATATTGCCGACCAATTCTGATGGAATTTGCAAAAGAAACGCCCGAGAAAACCCGTTCGGTGGTCGGTGATATTCGGGGTCATAATAATTTGAAAATTTCTGAGATATACATGGGGGACCAGCTAATTGAAATAAGTCACGAGCTGTTCTTAACTATGGTGGATGGAAAAGTTACACAAGTTCTAACTGACACAAGTTCTGGAGCTGTGTGTACGGTGTGTGGGGCTAAACCAAGCGATATGAATAATTTGGAGAAGATTGAATCAAAGCCAGATAATATGAATGCTTACGACTACGGTTTGTCGACGTTGCATGCATGGATTAGGTGCATGGAGTTAGTTTTACATATTTCATATAATCTTTCGTTTAAAAAATGGGCTGCGAGAACTCCGGAAGATAAAAAAAAAGTAGAGAAGACAAGAAAAAACTTGTACAAACTCTATTTCGAAGCCGAATGGGATTGCGTGTTGATAAACCCCGGCAAGGAAGTGGAAATAGCAATGACGGCAATACAGCTCGACGTTTTTTTGAGAACTATAGGGTGTTTTTTATAGAGGTAAAGAACTTTGAAATGGAATAAAACAAAGATGAATTTTTTAAATTGACATGAAATTTACTTTATTCGAAAGATAATCTTCCGGCATTATAATTTAAATATGACTTCTGGCATATGACCGCCACGGCTGGCTCGGACGTAGTCTAATCTGGAGGTCCAATTTTCGATGACTTTTTCCAACATTTGTGGCCGTATATCGGCAATAACGCGGCGAATGTTGTCCTCCAAGTGGTCAATCGTTTCGGGCTTATCGGCGTAGACTAGCGACTTCACATATCCCCACAGAAAACAGTCTAGCGGCGTCAAATCGCACGATCTTGGAGGCCAATTCACGGGTCCGAAACGTGAAACTATGCGGTTACCAAACGTTTCCTTCAATAAATCAATTGTGGCACGAGCTGTGTGACATGTTACGCCGTCTTGTTGAAACCACAGCTCCTGCACATCATGGTTGTTCAATTGATGAACGAAAAAGTCAGTAATCATGGCTCTATAGCGGTCACCATTGACTGTAACGTTCTGACCAGCATCGTTTTTAAAGAAGTACGGACCAATGATTCCACCAGCCCATAAAGCACACCAAACAGTCAGTTTTTCTGGATGTAACGGTGTCTCAACATACACTTGAGGATTATCATCACTCCAAATACGGCAGTTTTGTTTACTGACGTATCCATTCAAACAAAAGTGAGCTTCATCGCTAAACAAAATTCGCTTATGAAAATCGGGATCAACGGCAATCTTGTTTTGGGCCCATTCACCGAATCTACGCCTTGCTATGTGATCGTGTGGCTTCAATTGTTGCACGAGTTGGATTTTGTAAGCACGCAATCCAAGATCTTTCCGCAAAATCGTCCATAAAGTGGATGGACACATATCCAATTCCTGTGCACGATGGCGGATAGACTGATTCGGGTGTTCCTCTACGCCACGCTCTACAGCAGCAATGACTTCTTCTGTACGCACTGTACGACGTCTCTGTGGATGCGTATTATCATTTAGAGTAAACGTGGTGCGAAAACGTTCCATAGTTAATCGAATTAATTGCTCTGATGGACGATTATGTTGACCGTAAAATGGACGTAGTGCGCGATACGTATTTCGAACAGAACCATGATTTTCAAAATAAATTTGCACAATTTGGAAGCGTTGTTCAGGCGTCAGTCTATTCATGTTGAAATGCCAAACCAAACTAAACATAAATCACTTGACAGCTGACAAAATGGCCGCCAGTTAAAAAAGTGTTGCCAACTTAAAGTTTTATACCTCTATAAAAAACACCCTTTACTACTGCTCTTCAGAAATAACAGGAGTTAATGAGGATCTTATTAAAAGGTTTTATGTTATTCCTCAGACTTTGGCATGCGGTATTGCTGTAAATCCAGAAAAATTTGGTGAATATACTCGCGCTACTGCACAATTGTACGTTACACAATATATGTGGTATAACATGCCTTCTTCAGTACATAAGATGGGGAAAGTATAATTAGACATTTTGCTGTTCTGCCTATTGGTAATTTATCTGAGGATGCCCAAGAATCTCGTAATAAAGATTACAAAAATATCAGATTATGTCACGCTATAAAGTGCTCTAGGTCCGCAACCAATGAAGACGTATTTCATGGACTCTTATTTACATCAGACCCATACATATCAAGTATCAGAAAACCACTGTTGCCAAGGAACTGTTAGACGAAGCCAAGAACCTCTTAGATATTTAAATTGTAGTTTGTATATCAATTTTTTTTTTCTTTCTATTTTATGTAGTGGATTAATAGATGTTTGTCATTTATTATATGCTATTTTCATATGTAATATTAACAAAAATACGAAATAACAGTGTATATCATTAAACTGTATAATTATCATTCAATAAGTTAAGTAAACTATGTTTTTGTATGAAAAAGTGTCATTTTTATTTTTGTATTATTTTTTTATATATTATAAATAAACTAATTCTCGCAAAAAAGAAAACCGACTCCCTCCCTCCGATTTTCATAAATTTTCAATAGAGTTATCTAAAAATCAATATTTTGGACGGACAAAATATCCGTCCGATTTCCAAAATTTTTTTATGTGTTCAGCCTGCTGACAAATTCTTTCAAAAAGAAGAAAGAATTTTGAAAATCGGTTTATAAATGGCCGAGAAATTCAAAAATTAATTTTTCGGACGGACATTTTGTCTGTCCGATTTCCAAAAAAAAATATGAGACCCAACTGCAAGCAATACCTTTCAAACAAAAAAAGAATTTTTAAAATCGGTTCACAAATGGCGGAGTAATATTGGAACAAACATTAAAAAAAAAACCAAAAAAAAAAAAAGGAACAAAAAAAAATATACACGTGAAGTCGGTTAAAAATTAACAACGAATGTACCATTATTTGATAGTATATACATTAGAGATACTACGTACCAAATTTCAACTATTTACTTCAATCAACGACAAAGTTACAGATTTTTGAGACGGTACGCACGATTCTGTCCCATAGTGGAGTGCAAAAAAATGCTGCGCAGAGCCGCGGTTTCGAAATTGCCGTACACATAAAGAAAAAATTGCATCACATCGATAATTTCCATATGAATCATTTGTAAAACTTCGTTAGGTGGGCTTTTCAGAAAAAGGTTTTTTTTGGAATAGGCTTAAAATGGTCTAATTTTGAAAGACTTTCGAGAAAATATCGGTTGGAGGCCATTTTTGCACTTTTTTTTGCATATAAACATTCATACGTAAGCGTACGAAAGTTTACTATGTTATTGACAACCACTGATCGAAACTGCTCGGGAGAACTCGGTTCGTTAGGCACATGCGCCGAGATGAGTATGCTACATTTACAGTCACAGTAAAATTCCAACCAATAAGGAACTTTGCTGTGAAATTTTCTTGGCGGAAAACAACATGAAAAGAACAAATCACAAGGTTTTTTTTGGAATATACCTAAAATGGTCGAATTTTGAAAGATTGACGAGAAAAATCGAGGTTAGGCTGTTTTTGCTAACCTGAACTAACTTTGGTCTCCAGTCACTAATATAGCACGTATATCATTTTTTCACATTAGGGTAGGGCATTTTTTTTAACATTGGGGGGGGGGGGGGTACTTAATGTATTTTGTAACTGCTGATTCTTTAATTCAGGTTAGTTTCGGTTAGTTCAGGTTAACAAAAACGGTTACCTCCCGATATTTTCTCATAAAATTTTCAAATTTAGGTTATTCTATTTAAAAAAATCTTCCTTTTTCTGAAAAGCCCGCGTAGCGAAATTTTATCAAAAAAAAAAAATGAAAATAAACAATTTTGTGATAAGATTGGATTATAACTGAAAAAAAATTAATAATTTTTTGAATAGATTAGGCTAACCTCTACATTTCACCCATTAGTGTGAACGGAGCCTATTCTTCCGAAAACAACTGACAGTTTCGATCAGTGGTTATCAACAGTTGTCAGTGATATAGGTTTAATTTTTATTTACCAAAAAAAAAATGGCTTCCCTCGATATTTTCTCGGAAGTCTTTCTAAATTAGACCATTTTAAGCCTATTTCAAAAAAAATCTTTTTTCTGAAAAGCCCGCGTAACCAAGTCTTACCAATCAAATTAAGGGCAAAGCTACATATAGAGGTGTCGCAAAAGGTCTTTTTCAAGATTATTAACATTCTTATTATTGTACACATTTTCATAATAAAATAATTATTTTACAATTAAAAAAAAGCCTAAATGTTAAACGCTGTACGAAAGATATACTGCTTTTGTAAAAATTCTACACTTTCTTCCGAAGACAACAATCAAGAAAATTAATACTTTTACAGAGTTTGTTGAAAAACTGATACAAAATTTAATAACAATTGATACTGTTCCATAAAAAAATAAAATTTTGATGAAATTTTCCATTTTTTTCTACAAAGTCACGAAAACTGAGTGAATTAATACTTTTTCTGAAATTGTTGCAAAGTTTAACAACAATTTAGAATTATTTATCAAAAAACTTTAAAATTTCACGAAAATTTGTTAAATTTCCTTAAAAATTACAAAAATCAAGTACATTAATACTTTATCAGAATTTGTTGCAAACAATTGCAAAGTTTAACAACAATTATGAATTCGTAGTTAAGACATGAAAATCAATGCTATTAAAAATATACATAATAATCATAGTAAATCGAATAATCTCAAAAATGACCTTTCTCGTGGCCTCTATATCTAGTTGCCCCCTTTATAAACTTTTTTAAACATTATAAATAATTCATACATTTCAGATTCTTGTGACGATATCGTACAGTTTTCGAGAAAAGATATTTTCATTCTGATAATAGATCACTTAAAAAGTTAAACAGTTAACATTGGCAATTCGGAAAACCGCCTTTGTCAAAGAAGTGGTTATGAAGATATGAAACAATTAAATTATTTCCAGCGACGCTGACTATTAAATCAGAGCATTATGACATGTATTACAGTTTAGCAACATATTTTAAAGTGTATTTATTACTTATGTATTTATTATTTTTCTTTTTAATTAATGAAATTTTGTTTGTAAATCCTGCGAATAAATATTTTTCTGTTCGTCTTTGTAACATAAAGTAGCAAATTTTGTCGTAAAAATAATAATCTTGGATCTGCCAGTTTAACTATTACAATTTTTAATTAACATCCTTATATAAAACACTGACCCTGACGAATAACATCGTTTCCTTTCTCGAATTTGATTTTTTCGTAATTAAATCCGCCATCTTGAAACCGCTATTTTGAATTTTACACTTTTTTAAATTAATTTCCTTATATAAAACATTGACCAGTTTCCTTTCTAGAATTTATTTATTTTTTGTAATGAAGTCCGCCATCTTGGATCTGCCTTTTTGAATTTTACACTTTTTTTTATTAACTTCCTTATATAAAGCACTGACCGTCATAAAAACATATTTTTTTTATTTTAATTTTTTATTATGAAATTCCGCTATCTTGGAGCCGCCATTTTTAGTTTTCACATGTTTATAACAAATTTGTAATAAGAATGGTCAAAACATTATGTACGCCAATTTTCGTCAAAATCTACAAAAAAGTTTTTGATTTTTGGCCAGGTTTTGCTTTTCGCAACACCGACCGTGCATGCCAGGAATACACGTCGCGCATATACACCGCATCCATATGAAGTTCAACTTGTCACTCCTCGTAAAGTAAATCCCAAGATATAAGATCCTGCTTTCTTGCTTTTTCAATGGGGCAATAAATGACCTATTAAGGTTTTGTGCATAGTTGCCAGGTATTAGGATAAACGTATTTTTATTTTACCTGCTTTGTATATCGCCCTCACTTGCACCTGCAATCATATTGGATCTATTTTTACCTACATATTTACTACCTGGCCACGCGGTTCGGAGCAGTTTAAGTATTTGATAATATAGGCCTAATGACCCCAGGTCTCCATTAAGATTCGAAAGATACTTTTTATTATTTTTATTTTTAGTTTTACTTACAACGTAACGATTCTATTTTAATTATGTGGCGCCAGTGGGAAAATTGCAATAGTGGCTACCGCAAAAGAAAACATTTATCACTTGACGCTAAACAAATAGTGAAAAATGTTTACGGCAGTTTGGTAAAAAGAAATTCGAATAAACAAAGTGCGTTGCAAGAAACCAGTGAACTAACAAAAACCCCAATTTCTACGATTAAGGG
The DNA here is from genome assembly GCA_019049505.1 of Pachyrhynchus sulphureomaculatus. Classification (NCBI taxonomy): domain Eukaryota; kingdom Metazoa; phylum Arthropoda; class Insecta; order Coleoptera; family Curculionidae; genus Pachyrhynchus; species Pachyrhynchus sulphureomaculatus. Next base: position 80,305,810 of record CM032451.1, on the reverse strand, counting down.
TATTGTAGGAAAACTATCACTCAGGAACGGCAAAAAACGGAAAGATTTTTAAATGCATCATGTAGACGATTGTAAAAAAGACGTCATCAGGAGAAAAATATATTCTATGTATGAAGAGCAGTTGGTGCCGACGTGCAATAATTTACCTTGATGAAACATGGTTCGATACCCATGACACTGTGCAAAAAGGGTGGGTTGACAGCAGTACAAAATGTCAGACTAACGCACCTTCAAATAAAGGTAAACGAATAACCATTTTGCATGCCGGATATGAAAGGGGCTGGGTTTCAAATTGTCTACTAACATAAAAGATTCTAGTTTGGACTATCACGAAGACGTGACCGCAGAACTTTTTAAAAATTGGTTTCAAAATTCCCTTTTGCCGAACAGAGTGTTATAGTTATGGACAAGTTACCATAGTCGCCTACTAAATAAGGTTCCTAATGCAGCCAACACCAAATCGGAAATACAGGAATATATGTTAGAAAATGACATTTATTTTGACTTTAGTTATAAAAAAATTGATCTTTTGGAAATTTTAAAAGACTATAAATTGAAAAAGAAATATGTTTGTGATAGTATGGCTGAAAAAATGGGACACACTGTTTTGCGGCTTCCTCCGTATTATTGTGTGTTTAATCCAATTGAACGTATTTGGCATCAAGTTAAATCAACAATAAAGGCACAAAATTTTCTCTAACTTTAAGTGTGTCAGTGACTGAATTAGTAAAAAAGTTATAAATGATATACCTTGTGAAAGCTGGAAGAATTCCATTCAGCACGTTATTAAATTTGAAGATTCATATATTTATGTAAATAATATAAAACCACTGATAATTACCTCAGCTGATGACAGTGATAGTGAAACTGAATTAGGCTTAAGTTAAAATATATTTTCATTTATACAATATGTCCCCTCTTGTAAACCCCATTCATTCAAACTGCATATTTGTACTTCTTATCCATTTGTTTTCACATGCATCTATAAATAAACATCTCCAAAAACACTTATAATTTTATTTATTTGCATTTGCAACCTATCATAAACAAAAGGTCAGAATCTTTATATTGCCCACTTAAAACGGCAAAAATTAGGATCTTATATTTTGGGACAGGCTATACCACCTTTTTCAAGCAGTCATCCCCTTCGAATGATTTGTCCAGGATTATGTCTCCCACCAAGTACAATTTACATCGATTCAAAACCAACGTAAATTGCTTTTTCCACACATGTTTTGCTCCTGTAGCGCTTTAGGAATTTCCTTGCTGCACGTGTGCGATGCCCATAATAAATATAAGAATTCTGCTGTTAGACAGTACTGATTATTAAATTTTAGATTGAAATGCCATTCTACGAAAACGAAATTCAATGAGACTGAAAATAAAAGAAACTGAACTGCCAAAAGTTACGAAGATAATCCAAACTTAAATATTTTGAAAAAGAGTTCATGCAACTAGAGCCATATTTAGCAGATGATTCAAAAACTGTTCGACAATTATAATATTTGCCTGAGCGAATAAAATTACATAAATGCAAGAACACAAATACATTTTATTAAAACATAGACCTAGTTCGGTTATTACTTCGGGAAGATATGGGGTAGTACTCACAGATACTAATCAATCACAGTTAAAAACTGCAATGACAAAACACATAGTTAGTCTTATCGTCGCAGAAGTAATTACCGAACTAAGTTATAATTTATATATAATTGAAAATACTGGTCTTACCAAAAAGGGCCAAATTTCCGCAGTTGGTAATCCACTGTTTTAATCTCTTGGGATCCCTAGCAGGAAATCGGTAAAATTTTAACCCCGCGTCTCCTTTTTTAGCTTCGCAGTCTATGTATTGACATTTCCAGGAGGACAGCTTTTTTTCTACAAAATAATTATGAGATAAACACAAACCTGGCTAGAAACTAATTTAAACTATATACTATTCTAATAAATTATATTGAATATCCCTGACATCTACATACTTGTTAAAAACTACTGAGATAGCGAATTAAGAAAATATTTTAATTAACGATTAGCTAACGAAACCCTCAGACTTTCACAAAAGAGTGATAGAATACACGGATAAAAGTTTTTCAAAATTATAATTAATTAGGTTGTCAGTCTTTTCCATTAGATATCCAGTTTTCAGTCGCCAGCACTAAGGAAACATCTGACAAATAAAAACAGTTTTAGTACGGCTTTTTCAAATAATTAGTTTGTTAGACTCTTTTTAATGAACATTTGTTCGAGAAAAACATGACTTTGTACATATTTTGTCTCAGTTTTTACAGGGTCCCTTTAAAATTTTTACCAACAAAGTATTTAGAAAATAGGTTATTCTGCGAAAGTGAACTGCTAGCTAAAAACTAGGCAAAAATTCTATATGTAAATTAACCAATTTTTTTCTTAAATAAAATGACTTTATATTATACCTTTGCTGTTATAGGAATAAGAAAACAATCAGATTATATTCGACCATATCGACGCCTTAAAGGCAAAACGACGTTAGCGACTTTAAAAAAAATACAAATTTTGTAGCAGCGATTGGGTATGTACTTGGGATTACTTGGTAAATAAGACAAGAAAATATATTTCAAATTATTTAGATTTAAACTTGAGTAAGCGCTAATTTTGCCTGAACACTATGAGACAACACTGTTCACTCGTGACCCAAGCGTTAGTAATACACTAGCCGTCATAAGGATCGCTGCTATTCTTTAAAGCTAAATTTCTCTTTAAAAACGAAGAATTTATTACTGGTAAGTGATAAGTATTTAAATATTAGTATCACTGTACCTTCGTCGTCCTTGTATTATTTTTACGATGGTACCAGACAGATTTATATGTAAAACTTTGTGGGTTGACAAATGAGGAGTATTTTATCTTGTTATGGCAAATGTGATAATTTCCGTTATTCTGCTATACCCTAATAAATCGAGTGTATTATAATAGCAACTTTCTATGTTACCTGCCAGCGAAGTATATGGTTAACATATATAGGGTTTTATGAAAATCTTTTAATATATTGAAAATGGTAAGTTCTTATCGAGAGAGGGATTGCAGAAAATACTAATAAATAGCAGTCCTGTTTTATAACGAAAAAATTCCACCCTAAAGAAATGAATGAAATGAGAATATCGTTTTCACTCTGCCACTGGTAAACAAAACAAATGAGATTTATAATGTTGCCGAGATTCAACTAAAGTTTCATAACAAATTTTATAAAACAAATTAAAAATTGGTTTACCTTTGTAATATAAAAAAAATAATTACCAACTTTTCAGGAATCAATTAGACTTGAAGTTTAGCGTTTTAAAGCTATAATAACTCTAAATTCTATCCAAAGAAGACATACAATTTTCTACACTAAACTACAAATTTTACATTCTAAAAATAACTGTATAACACCTTAAATCAGGGGTGCTCAAACGGTCGATCGCGAGTGCTTTTTGAGTCGATCTCAAGAAAAAAAATTCCGATATAGAACTATTCACAGATTTTGTTTTAGGTAACTAAAACAAAATGTAATGAATAAACTACTAAAATTTATTCGATCCACAATTAGGCCAGAATAACCCCCTCAACACTTTCTTTTATCTTAATAACCCCCTGCTAGCGGCAAAAGGCGGCTTTATCAAAGGAACGCGCGGTACTTGTCAAAGAAAAGCCGCGGTTTTGATTTCCGCCGATTTTTCTAGAAACTTCGGGCGGTGTGTTTGACGGGAACATTCGAGACTTCGTTCGCGCCGATATAAATGTTTCGCGTGCAGGAATAGGAGTCAGTCTGAGTTGTAACTTGAAGGCGATACATCGATACAAAGTTTATTAATAAATAGTCCAAAATGAGTGCGGCGAAGAAAAGTAAAACTTATCATTTTAATAACGATTGGGAGGAAGAATTTTTCTTTTGTATGGTAAAGGATAAGTGCATTTATCTCATTTGCCGTGCGTCAGTTGCGATACCTAAGCGTGGGAACTTGAGAGGCATCATAAAACGGTCCATAAAAACTATGAAAAGGATTTTCCGTCACAGAGTGAATAAGAAAACGAAAAGTACGTGATTTGATAACTTGTTTGAAAAAAGAACAAACCATGTTCACAAGACCAGCCAGACAATCAAAAGCTGCAACGATCGCGTCATTTAAAATATCTCATATATTGGCGAAACACAAGAAACCATTTGATGATGGATTGGTTGTGCGCGTGTGAAGCGGGTGAGACTTTATTTGGAGATTTTAAAAATAAAACAGAGATTATGTCTGCTATTAGAGAACTTCAGTTATCTCGTCCGACTGTCACAAGGCGTGTTGAAGTCATGAGTCAGGACATGGCAGATAAACTAAAACATGATATCATGGAATGTACATACTTTTCTTTACAGTTCGACGAATCCACCGATATGACAGACACTGCCCAGCTGTGTATTTTTATTCGAATGGTATTCAATGACATGTCGGCTAAGGAAGAGTTTTTCACAATGATCCCTCTGAAAGGAAAGACCCGTGGCGAAGATATATATGACGTTTTCTTCAATTTTGTAACAAACTACAAGCTACCAATATATAAACTACTGTGCATTACAACCGATGGAGCACCAGCAATGACTGGAAACAAAAACGATTTTGTGGCATTGTATCGAGCTAATGATGATTTCCCTTCATTTTTCTCCTTCCATTGCATTATACATCAAGTTTTGTGTTCAAAAGTTCTAAACGTGGAAGAGATTATGGGCATTGCAATAAAAATTGGGAATTCTATCCGTGCACGTAGCTTGCAACGACGGCTCTTTAAATTGCAGTTGGAAGATAGTGAGTCAGGTGGTTGAGTCGCGGAAAATTCCTAGAAAGGTTTCAAGAATTATTGCCCGAAATAACAGCTTTTCTGGACGAAAGAGGTGATGACACTCAGATGCTGAAAAACGGAAAATAGCTGACTGATTTGGCATTTTTGACAGACATCACAATGCATTTAAACACCATTAATTTGGAGCTTCAAGGTAAAGGAAAAACTATTATTGAGATGATTAGCGCAATAAACGCATTCAAAAAGTAAATTGCAACTTATGATAGAACAACTGAAAAGAAAGGATTTGAAAAATTTTCCGTCTTTGAAAGCAAGGATTCCTCAGTTGAATTATGATATTTATGAGGCAGAATTATCAAATATTTTGGGCCAATTCGAAATACGTTTTTATGATTTCAGTAAATTGGCAAATATCGCATCATTTATGAGTTATCCTTTTTCGTGTAAAAACATTGAGGAATTAGCTATTGAAATAGCAAGTCAGTTTATCATGGACTCATCTTCTGTTGAAAATGAGTTAGTGCAGATTATATCAGATATACATCTCAAAGCCACAGCATCTGATACAAAATTCTGGTGTTTTATATCTTAAGACAAATATCCAGAATCTAAGGCAAATCGCCCTTCAACTGACGGCAATGTTTGGGTCAACTTACTTGTGCGAGTCTGCATTTTCTGAAATGAAGATAATTAAGTCAAAATATCGCAATCGACTAACTGACGAACATATGTTATCATGCTTGCGATTAGCACTCGGTAATTACATACCATCTTATGAAAAGTATGCTGAGGACATTCAGTGCCACGCTTCAACATCCAAAGTGTAGACACTAGAACTCGTTTGTTTTGTAAGAACCAATAAACTCGCAATTTTTAATAATTATGAGTTTTTTCATTGACATTTTAGAACAGACCTACACTTACCTTGACTAAAAAAATGCATATTGTGCGGAAAACTAATATCTATGCCACGATACACCCTACTTAGACGACAATCCTGCATCACACCTACTTGCAGCCTCTCAGAGTCGATCGATCGTAGTCTAACAATATTGAGGTAGATCGCCAGCAGTTCAAGTTTGAGCACCCCTGCCTTAAATAGTCGAAAACAAGTCAGGAAAAAATGCATTACCTAAATGAGCCGTGTAAAAAATATTTGTGCAAATATCGGCCACATGCATTTGTTTATTATAAACATAATAGAGGAGTATTCTGAAATTAATAGCGACTTTTCAAAAAAATAGGCTTAGTATCGTACTTTTTCGGTAATAATTTAATACTGTTGTTTTAATAAATTAGCTTTTAATTATAATTTTTAAGCCAGTAATGAACAGTAACTGTCAGAACCAGCTGACTCAAATTGGACAAATGATAGATGGCATAATATGACCACAGATAAAAACGAAACGATTTAAATACACCATACTTTAATTAGCACTTATATAACTTAGCAGTACAAGTATTTGGGAGTGATAATGGACGAAACTGGAAAACAAGACAAGGAAATTAATGATAGAATCGAAAAAAAACGAACAAACTTTACTATGCAATGAATAATAAATTCATTAAAGCAGCAAGATACAAGCCGCCGAAATGAAATACCTGAGAGCAGTACAAGGAGTTACACGGACACACAGAATAAGGAATACAGAAATAAGAAGGCTGAGAGTATAAGCAATTATGGAATATATACAACAAAGACAGCTGGGGTGGTGGGGACATATACAGAGAATGAAGGATGATAGACAAGTGAAACAAGTGTATGAAGCCCGAGTACAGGGAAAGCGGAAGCGAGGAGGACCTAGAAACACCTGGAAAAGGAATATTGGAAGTATACTTGGGGAGAAGGGAAAAACCTGGAAAGAAGCAGTGCAAATGGCAAAGAATAGAGGCAAATGGAAGAAGTTTATACGTGAAGATTGAGAGGGGAAAAAGGAAAATGTATAACTTCCCTACACCATACGGTAGAAGGAATATATGATTTTACATATATATGTATGTATGTATATATATATATATATATATATATATATATATATATATATATATATATATATATATATATATATATATACAACTTAGCGTCTTGAACCGTTGATAATGGTGCCAACCACCCCTATTCTAAAATCATTAAAAAGAAACAAAAAAACAGAGAGCCAGTTCCATTTTGAGTTTGATATAAGGTATATTACCTAAGATATTTTAACTAGTAGTTATACAGTTATATATACATGTACTTAAAACCAAATAAATGCGAAAAAATCCTAGAAAAAAAAAACACGAAAACAGAACACACGGTAAACGATCACAGCAGCGAAAAAAGGATATTGAATTGTTGTGTATTGAATATACAGAGTTTACGAAATAAGATGGTAGACATTATTAAAGAACTAGAACAACAAAAAACACTAAAATGTGCTCTTACCGAGACAAAAAAGGAAAGGAATGGAACATATAGGTTATATCTTTAGTGGTGTACCAATAGGAGAACGGGCAGCCAAAGGTGTATATATTCTTACTGACCAGACTAGAGGACAAAATAACAAATTGAGACCCAGCGAAAAAGTGAAAGAATACTAACAGCCAATCTTAGCATCTATAGACACCGAAATACCATAATCGCAGTATATGCGCGAAACGAAGACGTATCAACGCAAGAAAAAGACGCTCTCTATAACCAACTAGAAGAGATACTCCATAAAGTGGGTAATCAACGAGAAATAATAGTGATGGGTGACTTTAACGGAGGAAAGGGAAGAACACAGAAAAACCCAATTATTGGAACCTTCGGGGAAGATGTTGTGAATGACAGTGGTAACAGATTTAGGAGCCAAAGCAATCAATTTAACCTGCGAATCTTAAATGGTTTATACTCTCATAAAGAGATTCACAAATATACCTGGCATTGACACTAAACAACTGAGATGCATTATTGATAAAACCAAAATCAATAAGAAAAGATATTAGAGTATACAGGGGCGTAAAATACGAATCCCACCATTATTTATTGAAAGCTCAAATAGAGACATCATCTAATTATAAATTCAAAGCACCAGTAGATGAACTACAAATGCAGAAAACTGCATAAAAGATAATAAACTCGATAAAAGAAGCAGCTGAAGAAGCCCTGGGTTATGATGAACAAATAGGCAACAGTTATATTGAATATATGGGTTCCGCACGTTTTGACAGTACTGAACAAACTGAACCGTCGTCAACAAAACGAACCTTTCTTGGATTAAGTCATAACTGGAGATGAAAAATAGGTTGTCTATAACAACATAATAAGAAAAAGAAGTTGGAGGTAAAAGAGCAGACTCTATGGCAAAAGCTGAATTGCATCCAAAGAAAGTGTTGTTATGTGTCGGGTGGGATTGTAGAGGAATAATTTTTTTATGAGCTTCTTCCACGTGGCCAAACAATAACTGCGGAGAAGTACTGTGAGCAACTTATCCAAGCAAAATGTCCAAATTTGGTCAATCGAAAAGGTATCATATTTCACCATGACAACGTTAGACCACATGTCGCTCAACAGCCACTGCAAAAACTTAAACAGTAAGGGAAACCGTAACGTCAAGGTCAGGTGTTTAGGAGCATTAACCTGAAAGACGTGGAAACGCATATCTTGTCGCTTCTTATCAAGGAATATCTTTTGAAATAATAGAACTCTTCATTATATTATGATTAAATATTATTTTTCTAACAGAATCGTATTCCAGGAGAACAAATACCTACCGCCGGCCGTCGCGTCGTACATCACTAGACTTTGACTGGAGGTACAATTCCAAGTGATTTCAGACAGAGTATATTAAAAAAGATGGAAAATGGTATAATAATATATCTGTTATGCTGTTTAGTAATATTACAGCGAATGAAGCTTATTTTATTAAAAGTTACCAAAAAAAATACTGAAAAAGTTACATTTTTCATTTTGTTATATCCTAGTGTTTGAAGTCATAGTTGAAAAACACCGAAAATAAAAGTGAATTTTAATAATGGGAAATCTTTTTAGTCCAAATTTATCTGAAATTTATGTTTTTGATGGGATTTATTATAGAAATAAAGATGTCTAATATTGATACGGTCACTATAAATGTTGGTAGGTAACTAATTAGATAACAATTTATGACAAAGTTGTTGAATAGGTGCTTCCATAGATACTAACTAAAATAACTGACTTGGTTTTACATGAGATCTCACAACTTTTTGCGGTGGAAGGACTGCGTTGCGAGACTTGGCATTTTTTTACATTTTATGTTTTTGATGGGATATTTATTACAGAAATAAAGATGTCTAATATTGATACGGTCACTATAAATGTTGGTAGGTAACTAATTAGATAACAATTTATGACAAGGTTGTTGAATAGGTGCTTCCATAGATACTAACTAAAATAACTGATTTGGTTTTACATGAGATCTCACAATTTTTTGCGGTGGAAGGACTGCGTTGCGAGACTTGGCATTTTTTTTTACATTCTATGCTTTTGATGGGATCTGAAATTTCCATGGATCATTTAGAAGAACAAATCAGTAATTCTCATCTTGTTAAAAATTTCTTTTATTGGTACCGGTGTGTAGATGACATATTGACATGCTTTACCGGTACAGATTGACAATTAAATCGATTAATTTCCTAGATTAAAAAATATCAAACAACATGAATCAACATGAATTTGAAATTTTCCATCAACCTTACATGCTATTTTTAACCATCCGTTCACACATGAAGTTTCGACTTAAAATAGTTTCATCCATAGACTAATAAATACACCATTAACGGAAGAAAATTTTCTGAAAGAATTAAATATTATAAAACAAATTAGTGTAACCAATGGGTACAGGAGTGACTGTGTAGATAATATTTTAATGAAAAAACAATTTAAAAAAGCAATATGACTTGTGTACCTGCATAAACAACTAAACAAAGATAAGTTTCATACACTCACTTATACCGGTAAATTGACAAATAAAATTCAATATTTTTTCCATAAAAAACATGTAAACATTGCCTTCCGTACCAATAACACATTAGCTAGACCTAATAAAAATAAATAAAGTAAAGCAAAAAAAGAATATATATATATGGCACTCGTAATAAAATCTATATAGGACAAACAGGCAGATCTTTTTATAAAAGAATAAAGGAACATAAACAAAGTTATAGAATGAAAAATAACATATAACATATGTCACTACGCTAAACATTTAACAGATGAAAATCATACTTTCAATGAAGATTTCAGAATTTTGCATAATGAAAAGAAAGGGAAATTATTAAATTGTTTAGAACAGGTAGAAATTAACCAGAAAAAATTCTAAGGTTTATTACTCAACGATTAATTGGATGAGGGTGGGTCTCTTTTATTGAACTTGTTTTAGGTATTAAGGTAAATATTGTTAATTAATTTAGTACTTGTAACCAGGTAAATTATATATTCTGCAACATATTTTGTAGTTAATTTACATCTTGCTCCAAAAGAAGACACGGTGTGTCGAAATAATTGTCAGCAGTAATATAAAAAACATAAATGGTGATCTTAAACAGTTGTTTAAATTTTCGTTCTTAGTTTTTATTTTAATCATTATAATGGTTTAATATACCTTCTAGACAGTGCACATGTATCAAATATAAATGCCATCAAATCAAAAACTGATCGTGTTGGCTTAATACTAATACTCGACTCACTTTACTAACATTTAATATTAGCTTATAGCCCTGAATTCCATTTAGTATTTTATTGACGTTTTTTGCCGAATAGGTTTAACTAGCATTGACACTCTTACTCTAAGCTTGTATTGCCCTTTTGTCCTCCAGCCTTTCCGAGCTTTGTCCTAGGTGAGTAACTAGAGATCTTGTTTAGATACCTATTCCTGAAGAGTTATAGGGAAGAATAAAAGATCTATTCCTCTTTAGATGACATTTACAAATATGTCCTTTTCTTCAATGTCAAACTTCTAACTTTTGTTTATATTCGAAGTAAAAACACTTATTTACTACATAAGCTTTGTATACCGTCTTACCTGTTTAACCTTTAAATAAATTGAATAGCATTATGATATTTTTTGGCACAGCTCAGGTGTAAATTTATATTTTTAAGAAAAGTGTAGATCCCCATTGTAGTATTTTATTGGTTTTTTGTATCTGATTTAAGAAAAATATAAGGGAAATACCAACTGCCTTTCACGTTCTACGTAGATATGTGTTTTAAATTTAGAAGATAATCATTTCTGTTGATCGTTAGTTTATTTAAAAAATGGATCAGATTCGTCTGAATATACTAAGTATTCTCTTCTAGGAATGTGTGGCTGAATTGAGTAAGTGTTTTCCGTAGTCTTCTTATTCTTCAACCAACATGCCGCGTCCACTGCAGGATATTGGCTGCCCCAAGACGTTTCTAGTTTTACGATCTTGTGCCTGCCTCGATCATTGCTCTGAAACTCTTTTCATGTCATCAGCCCAGCGTGTTGGCGGTTTACCTCTTATCAGTGTGTGGTCTCCACTCCATAAATCTTTTTACTGCCACTTCAAGCGTGCAATCTTCACAATAATGTCATCCACTTGCGTTCTTCGGCGAATCTCTAAATTTCGTATATGGTCTGATAATTTAATTACCAACATTGACCTCTCTATTTTTCGCTACGCCACTCGTAATTTTCTTCCATTTGTTTTCGTGAGCGTTAGTGTTTCCGCTTCATAAGTGATATTGGGGAATACACACTGATTAAATATCTTTCTCTTAAGGCTAATAGGAATATCATTTTTGAAGACGTTTCATAATCTGCCTTAAGCGGCTCAACCAAGACCAATCCTCCGCTTTAATGACTTGGTATGATTATCTTTGCTGATGGAAATGTCATGTCCAAGATATCTATACTCCCTAACTTCCTATGCAATCACTGTTCCCATAATCTACCCTCCGAGTACTGAGTTCGTCTTTAATTAACGTTTGTGTTTGTTTATGTTTAGGCCTACTTTTTCGGCTACTCTTGTTAGATCGAAGCATTTCTTCCGCTTCACGCATGTTATTTGTGATGAGCACGATGTCGTCTGCGAAACGTAGATTTGTTAGATTTTTGCCAACGATGTTAATCCCCTTCGTGCTCCAATCAAGTTTCTTGAAGGCGTACTCAAGAATAGCAGTGAACAATTTAGGAGACATCGTATCCCCTTGTCTAACTCGTCTACCAAATTTTACATTTTTTCCACTCTAAAGTTGGTACTTCAAAAACATGGTTTTGGAAGGATTGAACAGCTTCTTGAGGTGATTAAAAGCGCTGCCTTTCGGGAATAAAAAGAAGTCGTGAGGTGATAAATCAGGTGAATAAGGGCAATGAGACATTAATGCGATGTTTTCCTTCATGAAATAAACAATTTTTGACATGCTGGGTGAGAGCTGGCATTGTCATGATGAAGAATGATGCGACGTTTTCGGTTGATTTCATCGATGACTTCTGGCAAACAAATTTTTGTATATCATTCAGCATTAACTGTCCTTTGATCTTCTAAAGCAATGGTCGCAACATGTCCAATATAACCAAAAAAAACAAGCATTTTCTTCTAAGTACTTCGCGAACGAACCACTTTTGTTGGATTTGGTTCATCTTTTAACACCCAAACAGTTGATTGTTGCTTAGTTTCCAGCTCGTACGAATCCAAGTTTCGTATCCTGTTACGATTTTGTATACGGATTTTGCATATCTTCGGTCGAATTTCTTGACACCAATTAACACGAGCCTGTTTTTGACTTTCGGTCAAATTATGCGGAGTCCATCGGAAACAGATCTTTTTCACAGCTAAATGTACAAGAAAAATCGAATTTACTGCAGTCTTCCATATGCCTAAGGAAGCCTCTATCTCACGGTAAGTCACATGCCGATCCTCTTCAATCGTGTTGCGCACAGCATCAATGTTTTTTGGAACAATAACCGATTTTGGTCGACCGTCACGAAATACATCGCTGACGGAAGCACGACCCTAACGAACTTCTGCAAACCAATTCTAGACAGCCTTTTCTGATGGTGATTCATTACCAAAAATTGAACGAAGCGATTCGAGGCATTGTTGTTGAGTTAGGCCAAAAATCGTAAAAAATCATCCAACGAAAAGCTTCACGTGAAATTTCCATTTGTTCACAAAATTGTTTTTTTTTTAAACGCTCGCTGTAAACAAACTAGTCAGCCAACTTCTGAGCTGCCACCGTTTTAACAATAATAAATGTAAAACTTTACAACAATGGTAATGTCACATCTCAATAGCGCCATTTAGTGATCGTAAAAACTCTCGTAGAATGGCTATAGATGTTATATATCAAGTGGGTGTATCGATAGTTAATGCGGCATTGATTGGAAGCTTTTATAATTGTCTCCACAATGTCGAAGGCTTTTTTAAAATTAACAAACACCAGAACCAGAGGCCTATTGTATTCAATGATTCTCTGAATCAGGATTTTTAGAGTTAGGAGATGATCATTTGTTCCAAATCCGGAACGGAAACTGGTCTGTTCTAGAGGTTGATAGAATTCAAGCTTTTTTTCTAATTGGTTGTTGATTATCTTAGTAAATAATTTATATAAATGGGACAATAAAGATATAGGTTTAGAGTTTCCCATGTTTGTTGTATCTGCTTTTTTATGTATTAAGATCATTAAAATATTTTGCCAGTCTTTGGGTATAACAGAGTTAATCAGGCAGTTACAAGTTTTTGGTCTTGTGAGGAAACTTGCCATATATTTTAATGGCTTCCATTACTATGTCATCATCACCTGCTGCTTCGTTATCGGGCATTTTTCTCAAAACGTTTTCCATCTCCTCTGTAGTGATCTCGGGTAACTCTTCTGAGCTCTGGTTGACGACCCTTCTGTTCTTGCTTGTGTTGATGGGTTCACTTAGTAGTACTCATGAGTAAATACTAACTCCACGTAACTCGATAATACTATAATATATTAATATAAATTATAATAATATATACATTATTCCAATAACAAGCCAACAAAATTTAATCCATGCAACAATTCAAGGCCTATAGTTTAGCTTGGAAGTCTCAATAACATTGCACTAAAGCTTATGAAAGTAAATAGAAACAAATCAGTTATCTAACATTTAATATGGCGCGACGAAAAACTTAGGTTCTGTGGAAAGAAAGTATCAGAACCAAACGTACAATTCATCGACAAATTCGCCACAAGATGTTCGTTTCTACTATATCCTTGTGCTATGTACCAAATGGGGCTAATAAAGGGTATCCTGAGTTTTTGGGGTCGAAATGTCCTACTTCAAAAAAATTATTTTTTAATATTTTAACTTGTTCTTTAGGTTAAAAAATAATTTTTGGCATTTTTTTTTTAGCCTCCCCTCCCACCCCCCTTCCCCTTAAAGCCACATTTTGACATTTATTTAGTTTTCTCCGGTTTTTCTTAACGAATCATCGCAATGCATCAGGGCAACAATTAAGTAACATTTTTGGTGTCACGTGACCTCACCAGCCTTCTAAAAAAATAAAGAAATCGAAAATTTTAAAAACTGAACTGTTGAGAGGTGACTAAATTTGGGTTTAAAAAAAAAAAAACAAATTTTTTTCGTTATCTAACCCCAGAAAAAAAATTTGTCGGGGTGTGCCACCCTTAAAAGTTAAATTTTCCTGATTTTTTGCTATTTGTTGCCATTTTAACGCATCACTGTATAAAAAAACTTTTTAGCCTCAAATTCGAATTCTCAGGAAAAATTTACAAAAGAAACTCGTATCTGTATGCATCCTTTTTTTTCTAGTGAAAAGAAAATTAATTCGAAAATAAGGACATTTTTAGCACTAAATTGACTATTTTCCCGTTTCTGTGGCCATTTTAACATATCATTGCATTCAGAAAGTACATTTAACCTCAGATTCGGATTCTACGGAATATTTTCCTCAAAAAACCGATTTCTGTATGTCACGGAGTTTTTTATGGACATAAAGGAAAATTAAATTGCAATTTGCAGGGAATTGTTGGCTCTAAATTGACTATTGTTATAAAACTTATACTATGGTGGGAATGTGGAATCTTTGGCACAATGACACTAAAATAATAAAACTTATATGTGATCTTTCCATTTATGACAAAAAAATTTTTTTTCCAAAACCCCAATTAAATGTGCCAACATGCATTGAGTCATCGTTTACAAATTAAATTTGATCAAACCCTTCTCAGATATGCTGAATGACAAACTCAACTGGCTATGTAGGTATTAACATCAAAAAGAAGAACGGTCGGCGACTTGAGTCTGTTCTACAAGTATTTTCATGGAAAGTGTTCGAAGGATGTAGCCCGCTTAATTCCTCCCAAAGCAGTGCATGTTAGAAATACACGTCGCGCTGGTGCTTCACATCCGTATGAGGTTCAGCTTGTTACTCCGCGTACAACGCTTTTCAAGCAGTCTTTTATATGGAGAACATCATCCCTTTGGAATAATTTGCCCAGCGCTGTGTTTCCCACCGCGTACAATTTACAGTGATTCAAGAACAACGTGAATCGCGTTTTCCGCACATATGCCACTCCTGGAGCGCTTTAGGGATTTCCCTGCAGCACGTGTGCTTGGCCCATAAAAAAAATATTATTATAAATACTTGATTGTCTTTTCAGTATTAATTAAGGCAAGTAGTGAACAACTACACGAAATTACTAACAATTAAAAACTAGTTACATACCTGAATTGCGAATCCAGTTTTTAGACAAATCTTCATTTGAAGGAAATGGGTAATGCTGTAAGTTGGGATCATCCCTTCTGGATTTCTCACAATTCATAAAAGAGCTCTTGCTTTCACAGACTGCGGTGGAACATGAAGCATTAACATTACAACTACAAAGAAAAAGTGTTAAAATTTGTTTGAGATGTAACAAAAATCCGTTATCTCGATTAGTTATTTCTGTAATATGTTAGCGACGTGGTGAACGTGAACGACTTTGTAAGTCACCGACAGAGTGCAGTATAAGCATCGATTTGTCATAGTTTTCCGTTAGTACCTGGATAAGGACTAAAAATGGTGTTCTCGTATTTGCTGAACCTAGCTCAACTGAGGAGCCGTGATACGGCGAAACGCGTCTTGGGATGGTTCAGCAAATATGAAGAACACTTTTCGTGACTTCTAAAATGCGAATCTTTTCGATTCGTCTTTAGTTGTTATACCAATACCAAAAAATGTAATAGCTGTATATATGCAGAGTTAGGGTAACTTAAATATCAGAAATTTATACACAATATGCTATATTCAAAAGGTATTACTTTTTGATTTTTTTAAACCCACCTTAGCCAATTCAAAATTAGTTACAAAAATACTTATTTAGTTACAACGTTTTTAATGTTTATACATAACTACCACTTTGTTAATGTCTTATACACAGTAAAATGTCTGAAAATAGTTAACTGTTCAAAGTTACAATGAAAAAACGCAATTTTAATTTTTAAATATCAAGCTCTACGTTGATTGGGGCGTTGTATTACAAATGTTTTATAATACATTAAGGATACATATTAATTAAATAAGTTTTTGGTTTTATCAGTTATCCAATGTGATAAGAAGGTGCAGAAGAAAATCATTTAGTTATTTAAAAAACAAGGAGTGCAGGTAGAGCGCGTTTGCTGTTTGACCTTCAAGAAACAGCTGCAATAGTACTAGTTCATGTTCGGGAATGTTCATTGGTATATGTACAGGATATCAAATGAAACAAAAATATTCTAATAAAAATATTATAAATTTTGTTCAAATAAAATCTTCTCTGTTAGATCACGTACTCTTTTCACCACTTCTGATTTTGTTACTCTCGAAGCCGTTTTCATATGTTCATCTGCATCAATTATTTGCCTTTATAGTGTTCCGTACGGAACACTTATAAGATCACTTCGGTGTCCGTCCGTCCGTCTGTCTATCTGTTACACCCGATTTTCTTCAAACCTATTTGACATAGAAAGCTGAAATTTGGCACTAAAAAAAAATAATTCGATTTTTTGAAAATCTCAAGGTGGTGTAACCCCTTAATTGTTTCTAAGTTTTTAGAGTTCCATTATAGGTAAGGCCCCTTTTAGTGTTCGGTACGGAACACTTATGGGATCACTTCGGTGTCCGTCGGTCACACCCGATTTTCTCTCCGAAACTGTTTGACATAGAAAGTTGAAATATGGCACAAATATAGGACTTGATGACCCAATCAGAGCCGTGTAGTTTTGAAAGTTAAATTTTAACTTAAGGAGTTAGTTTTGGAGGGTCAAATCGGAAGTGAAAAAAAATTACCAGGTCGTCGAGTGGGGTGTTAAATGAGAGCTTGTAAAAACACGAGTTCGAAAATACATATACCAGGTGTACAAGTATAATATGACAACAGGTGGTACACCAATGCAGTTTGTGCTATAAAAATTTGACACTGCGCCATTTTGTTGTGTCATCAACAAGTGTCAGACGCGCACGAGTGATAAATTGGAAAAGTGTGTGCATAGTGTTGTGTTGTTGTGTTCAATATGTCGAAATTTATACCGAACGAAGAGCATTCGCGGACAGCATTAATTTTTCGTTTTCATTTGAAGAAAACTGCTGTTGAATCATACCGATTACTTCGAGAAGCTTATGGTGAACATGCTCCATCGCAAGATACGTGTGAACGATGGTTTCGGCGTTTCAAAAGTGGTGACTTCGATGTTGCAGACAAGAGACGTGGAAAACCGCCAAAAAAATACGAAGATGTGGAATTGCAAGCATTGTTGGACGAAGATGATTCGCAAACACAAAAATAACTCGCCGAGCAATTGGGCGTTAGTCAACAAGCTGTTTCCAATCGGCTACGAGAGATGGAAAAGATTCAGAAGACCGGTAGATGGGTACCACATGAGTTGAACGATAGGCAAATGGAAAAGCGCAAAAACACGTGTGACATTTTGCTCGCTCGGTACAAAAGGAAGTCGTTTTTGCATCGTATAGTTACAGGGGATGAAAAGTGGATTTATTTTGAGAATCCCAAGGGAAAAAAATCATGGGTAGACCCAGGCGAATCATCCACATCGACCGCAAGACCGAATCGCTTTGGCAGAAAGACGATGCTCTGTTTGGTGGGACCAGAGGGGCGTGGTCTATTATGAGCTATTAAAACCTGGGGAAACGGTTAATACTAAACGTTACCAACAACAATTGACCGATTTGGACCGTTCGTTGCTTGAAAAAAGGTCAGAATACCGAAAGAGGCAACACAAAGTCATTTTTCTTCATGACAATGCTCCATCACGTACGGCAAAATCAGTTCGCGACACGTTGGAAGCACTCAGCTGGGAAGTTCTACTCCATGCGGCTTACTCACCAGACTTGGCTCCTTCCGATTACCACTTGTTTGCATCAATGGGTCACGCAATTGCTGCGCAGCGCTTTGGTCCGTACTAAGATGTGAAAAAATGGCTCGATGAATGGTTCGCAGCAAAAGGGAAAGATTTTTACTGGCGTGGTATTCACAAATTGCCCGAAAGATGGGAAAAATGTATAGCGATGGAGCATACTTTGAATAAAGCACTTTTTATCATTCTTCCGAATTTAACATGTTTTTTTCGAAAAAAAATCCGCATTTCATACTTGTACACCTGGTAATGTATTATTTTTAAAAAATTGTGAAAAATCGCTATCCCCCCCGTATCTCGAAAAGTACTGATCCAAAGATTTTGAAAAAATTCTGGAATAATCTCCGCAAGGTGTAGATTGAACGAAAATTATCACATTACCATTAACAATTAATTTGGTATATACCGTAGAAAAATTAAAATTTCAAGGTCATCAGTTTTCAGTGAAGATCGGAAAAAATCTTTGTAGAAAATTCATTTTGGGTGTGTTTTGCGAAGTCACTGATCATTTTATACGTCCGTAATAAAAAATTTTATTTTAAAAGCAATCAATGTACGGAACACTAATTGCGCAAGTCCGACTTGCACTAGGTCGTTTTTTTTATTCTTCAATTGAGTTCACAGGCGTGTGGTAAAAAAACTATTTTATGTCTCACAAAACGTAGAAATCCAAGGCGATTAAAGAAAAAAAAATTGACGTAGCGGAATAGAGGGAAACGACGTTTGTTTTTTTATGAGGATAGAAAACGTGCTGCAGGGAAATCTCTAAAAGGTTACAGGAGCGACGGGTCTAGGGAAAAATTGATTCACGTTGGTAAATTGTATTCGGTGGGTAATAGCCCTGGGCAAATTATTCCAATTGGATGAGGTTTTCCACCTAAAAGAATTATTAAAAAGGGTGGTGCAAGGAGTGACAAGCTGATATTAGGTATGAGCGCGACGTGAATTCCAAGCAATCTAGGAGAAATTAAGCAGGCTACACTCGTCAAACACTTTCCATGAAAGTATTTGTAGAATAGACTCGACGACAACCGTTCTGCAAGGTTCCAAGGAATGAAGGCTGCTGAATGTTCTGTGTGTCCAATCAGGCAAAGAGCTATCTTCTGAACAGAATAAGAGCACAGCCCCAAACATGACAGCAATATTCCATCGTTGGTCGAATTTGAGCTTTGAATAGGATTAAAAGTTGTGTAGTTTACAGCTTTCTAGTAAGAAATATTGTTCTGGCATTTGGGAAACTCTTTGCTATGACATGTTCATGTCAAGACATATCTGTTCCAAAATTAAAGTCCAGCAAGTTGAGTGACTATGCTAAAAGAATGAAGTGTCCCGGAAGAACAGTCTCGGGTTCTGCAACGTTAATTTTGTTAGAGAAACCTGCCGCCTGAAATTATGCAGCAATAAATTATACTTCATTACAGCCACCTCAAGATTGAATTTTTAGAACCTATGATATCTTACATCATTACCAGGGTGAGTTTTGAGCGTTGCCAAGTAACTATACAATGTGAAGGAACGCATTTGCGGATTTGAGAATGGAATTAAAAAATGGAAACAAACATCCCACTATCTCTCTGTTTTTTTAGACAGAAGAAGGTGGAGAATACGAATATTTAATTAAAAATATCATACAGAATGGTATAAAAAAGTTATGACAATTTAAAAGTGCAATAAGTGGGGCACCCTAAAATTTACTATAAAACTGTGAGCTGATTTCGATTTTTCTGCTCAGAAAATCCCTAAGCACCGAATCTTGTACAAATAGTACAATTATTAAGAAGAAAAACTAAAATAAAAGTATATCTTTGACACCCTGTATTTTTGGACTAAGGTAAGTTGGGTTAAATGGTCATATTTTCATCCCAGAAATCCACAGTAACTCTACGTACTCGGAATACTGGGCCACCCTGTATGTTTATTGTATTATAGCTGACAATTGTTTCGACACACTGTGTCTTGTTCTGGAGCGTAGTTATTTTACATCTTGCTCCAGAACAAGACATAGTAAAAATAAAGAAATTTACAACTTCCTAATTCCATCCGTTTTACGGTTGGTTGAATCATATCTAATTTTTGTGAACTAAAGCTATTTTTGCATATTTTCAGACCCATATATCTAAAATTAAACTCACATAGCACCATATTTAGACATATAATTATAAAAATTTTATCAAGAATCGTTGAAGGACGGACAAAACTACGGAAATATACCTTATTTATAACAAGTAATAAGTTGGAGCACTAAGCGGCGTTGAACTGTATTTCATTTACAATTTTAGTGTCATTTCTCGATACAACGAAATGCTTTTTATAGCGATCTACCCAAAATCGTAAATAGAAAAAACAAATTTTATACAAATTGTCGCTTACAATCCTATGCCCTCACTATGCATTTTAAACAAACTTACCAAGATTCACATTTTTGGTCGCCTTCCTCATTCAAAAAATTATCTTCATCGACTTTTTCACTTTTACAATAAATTACTTCTGGATAAAATAAGCCGGCACTGAATTCGTCTTCATATCTGTAAAACAGATTTGGAAATATTAAGACAATAACCTTGCTGAAAAAAAACACTTTTACGGTAAATCTAACGGACACTCAAATCCATAAATTAACATATTAGAAACAAACTATTTAAGGTGCCCAGTAGCCTTTCCTGTTAAATTAAAAGTGAAGGCTCAATTTTTTTTATCGGTCCCCTCGCCGCCTGAATAGGGATTATATAATTGACATCCTCGGATGCTCTCACAACCCAAAAGTCAATCCATTGCGCGTCTTACTCTGACTAAAGGTAGGTAAGGTAGCACCGACTTTGAAACACGGTAGCACGAAAATGTAGTTCGGAACCACGGTAAACTTTTAACGAAACATTAACGAAATAGGAAAAGAGAACACAGGGTCTTACAACCATAACGGGTTTAATGACAACAGTGTTAGTTAGTGAAGTGTGAAATTAGATGTCGCAGGGTGCGTCACGACTCGAAACTGATCTACTGGCAGTGCGAAAACTAAAATTGTGTAGTATAAATTAACGTGTAAAAGCAGAATTTAAGCTTAATTTGCAAATAAAAATAAGTAAAAAGAGCAATGAACGTGTAAATAATTAGTATAATTAACATAAACTAAAATAACATAGTATTCCAATCTTTTTTTTTTTCTGCGATTCCCTTTGCAGGTTGCAACGCCCTTTTAAATGATGATACCTATGTGTAGCTCTAGCAGACAATAAAATTACTTTATTATTCAAAGAAAACTCCAAAGAATATAGAATCTAAATTATTATTTATTAGAAAACATAAAAAAAACAATACAATTAATGAGAAGGATGAGCTTGCTTTTCTGAACATAACTTCTCAAATCAGGACTGAAGTTTTTTTCTAAATTTACTTCTGTATTTGCAACCTGTACTTCGATTTGATTACTGCAACTGCAGAAAAGCCACTTTCACACAAGTACGACGTAGCAAATGGTAAAAGAACTCTCAAAGCCGTAGTACTGATAGTAGGATATTCTTGCAATGATTTATTACGGCATTTAATTTCTCAGATATGTCGCAAAGATACGCCAGTTTTATTATGAAGTGAGTATTTTTAAACTTTTCTGTGTCACGATGTGATTCTGTCAATAAATATGTGTACAACTCATTTTTTAATTCGTTTACACGTGAAAGTACGTTACCTCTCGATAACCAACAAGAGTTACGGTAATAAAATAAAGATGTATGCTCGGCACCCAAATCTACACAAAGCTTATGGCAAAATATTCCCTTCACGGGTCTTGTTTTTATGAAGTTCATCACTTTGATAATTATATTCATCACAAAATTTAATTCAGGTGAATTATTTTTTGCAGCCAGGGCCTTCCTATGTATGACGCAATGTGTCTTTTTTACATTTGGAGCCTTGGTTTTAATGAGAGCTTGAAGTCCTTCATACTGCCTTGACATCGCGCGAGCTCCATCCGTACACACACCGACACACTTGCAAAATAACAAATCCTCACGTACATTTGTTTCTTCCATGTACTGCACGTAACATATTAATTGAGCGTCGTTATTACTGTCTGTGGCTTTATCCAGTTGAATGGCAAATAAACCAGAAAGATTTTCCACAATTTGCTCATTAATGTCTTCAGCTATGTCATGAATGCGACGACTAATCGTATTGCTAGAAAAAGGAATATTTTTTATTTCTTTAGCCGCCGATTCTCCAATCATCTGCAGGTAAAATAAGATTTTCAGCAATCGTATGTGGTTTCTTACATTTGGCAAAACGGTGAGCGACCCTGTAAGAGCGGCGTCCCTTGTAAATTACTGTGAGTTGTTTTTTAAATGACGTTTCAATTTATTGGGGAATTTCCATATTTCCTTTGCTAACGTAGGTAAATCCAAAATCTAAATATTGGTCATCATATTTTCTGTACTTTTTTTCGTTTTTCTACAGTTTCTCTTCTACTCCTTCCTGCGTCTTCAACACGTTTTCTATTTATTTGCGTATCGTCTCGCGACTCCCCTAGGATAGCGCCAATACGCCTCAGGACGTCACGACACTCAGTTAAGAAACCCCAATGAGCACTAAAAATGCTACAAACCTGCAAAATCTAGAACCATTAATTAACTTTTATGTAAACACACATCGGAATTATCTACAATTTCTGAAAAAAGGTGAGTTAATAAAAGTTCTTATTGACAAAGTGAATCAACAATATGGAGAATTTCACAAGTATAATTAAGATAAACAGAACACATTAAAATCATACCTTAAGTATCTTTTGAAATTAAAAGTATAAAAATTAGCAATACAGAAATTGAAACACATACAGTTATTTAGCAACGGAAAAAATCGAAATTAGCAACAGCACCGAAGATGAAAGTCACTCCTACTAGAGTTGGAGCGAAAACCAAGGACCCACCTACAAAAGTTCACGGGAAAACTGTAACGGTAAAATAAACACTATGATATATTACCAGCAATATAGAAAAGAGAAGCAAAACTGAACGCACTTTATAACAGCTAAAGAAAAGTAAATACTGGAGATATGCTGAGATTCAAGAGAGACGGAAGCAAAACGGGAAAAAGTTATAACCTCGAAAATGTAGTGTACGGGCCTTGTAGCAAGAAATAGAACAACATTCAACTGTACAGTGCAAATATATTATAACGAAATGTGCTAATTACAATGGCCCATAGTGGACTTTATCGAAAATGTGCCCAGTCTATATTTATAAAATTGGGTAGTTAAGGCCGCAAAAGCAACAAAAACGGCCGCAAAAAGCCAGGTGGAATACCAAATTACAGACAAACATCTCATCCCTACAAGGACAACAAGAAGAATTACGGAACCGCCACCGTCCTCGGTAAACAGGAGCAGATACAGCTAATGTGAGGACACCACACCAATTCAAAATTCATTATCAGAATTAGGTAGACTAATTATGGACAGAATTTAAACATGCTAAGAAGGAAAATGATAATTTTCCACCTTATTGTTGATAGTTATAACTTTTAAACTAACTTAACACATAATTATAATACTAACAGTAATGACAACATATTTACACCTAATAACTTTGCAAATTATCAATTATAAAGATATAAACTTCTAACATATTAAAATAATTATTTTGTTATGAATTTCATAGAATTATAATAAAACAATTAAAAATTAACATTCTTTAACTAAATGAAAAATTAAGGAAGAACTAGTTAAGAAATAACATTGTGATTGATGTTTGCAACAAATCAACAAACACGTATGGCGACGAGTGAAGGAGGACCGGCCCCTTCACGAAATGACGTCGCTGACACGTGCTTTGCTAATATATAATAAGCAATTAAAATTCCTCAAACTGTATATAAAAACAAACTGTATGCAGTTTTTTTCCTCCAGCAATAAATTGGAAAATGAACAGACAGAACTTTTATAAACAACGAGCATGGATCAAACTATCGTAAAGTGTATTGATATTAAAAAAATTAAGGAGTCAACCAGCTACACGAGTTTGGCGAATGCGCCAGTCGTAATTTTAAATGACTGGCACATTAAAAGTGCAAAATAAGTTGCCTAAGTATCAGTAGTGGTCAAATGACATTTAAATAAATAAATTATACTTTTAATTTAAACTAAATAAAGCTAAAACTACTCATCCCAATGTAAATTACATCCGTTATTTAATTATACATCCATTAAATAATTATACCTTAAGATATAATGTTAATGCAGCCAAATTTTTAAAATTTTTCTCCGTACACAATATTCCTTATGAAATAAAAACTGAGCAGACGTTAAATGTTGCTAAATTCTTAACAGAATTGTTTATACTATAAATTTAAATTCTGCCTATCCATCGACTAAAAAAAATCGCATCCAAATATCTACGAATATTGATTTCATAGTGACGAGATGCTCAGTCCTGTTGATACCACGGATTCCTTCCTGTTAGGGGTATCCAAATTATTTTCATCGGGAAAAAGACCTGCACAAGTTGGAATAACTTGCTCTTGGAGTAACTGTAAATACCGCTGTCCTGTAAGATTTCCAACGATAAAAAAGGGACCAATGATATGACGTCCACAAATCCATGTCCACATCTTTTGTGGTCTTTGAGACTGACTGTCGATTATCCAGTGGGGATTCTCAGTAGACCAGTACCGGCAGTTATGCCTGTTAACTTTTCCGTTAAGACAAAATGTGGCCTCGTCAGAAAAAACAATATTATGAATTGGATTATGATCATTATTGATTCGTTCCATCACGACCTCGCAAAATTCAACGCGTCTATCGTAGTCATCCTCAGATAATGTTTGCAATAGAATGAGTTTGTATGGATGCAATTTTTCTTCATTCAGTATCCGATTTAAGGTACCTTTACTTATGTTGTGGTCTAGGCAAAGCTGACGAGTGGCTGGAGGTCCAGATTTAGAATGATCCTTAACATGAACTGATTGTCTAAATCGTTTTAATGTTTTGTTAACTACGGATTGGGTAATAGGTTCTCGATTCGGATATTCTGGGTTAAAAAGATCACACCAACCATCATTAACAAAGCGATTCTTTCAGTTTCTATTAAATGTGCCATTATGATATTACACTCAAATTTCAGTTTCACAAAATGCAGCAATAAACGTTTGCGTCAATAAATCATTTTTGACGCGATAAGTCATTACCTGACAGTAAATGTTTGATCCTCTTAATTTCAAATATCAATAATTCCAAAACAGTTTAATTTAGACATATAGTATGTCAGACAAATAATATCTAGAATTCTTAGTTGGATTCAAAAATAAAATAATATACAGGGTTTTCCAATAAAAAAAAATTAAGAAGACGTAATTTCTTCGAGCTGACAATTCAAAACATTTTATTGTAAACGTCAATATGTGCGCGGTATAACACCCTATAACTTCTATTTAAGCATTTTTTTAACACACTGATTAATAAATGCTGTGGAATTATTATTCCTACATATGGGGCACCCGGTATATATATTCTACCAATCAGTGATAGAGAGGCGCCCAAACCGCGCAAGATTTGGCACTACAAATCTGCTAAATGGGAAGATCTCATGGAATATTTTCTAACTTTCCCTTGGTTGGACGTTTGTTTTCGATCCGACGACCCATCTGACTGCGCCAGGGAGGTTTCCGATGTTATTTGGACCGGTATGGAGGCTTACATCCCTTTTTCGAAGAAATGCCCTTCCAAGGGCAAGCCTTGGTTTGACCTAAAATGCAAAGAAACTGTTGCTTCTAAACATCTTGCATACCGACAGTGGCGTGAAGATCCTAACACCATAAATCGTAACATCTTTGTTTGTGCCAGGAACAGATGCAAAGAAATTATCGACGAAACCAAGGAGGTACACAATCAACGGATTAGAAACAAACTTCTCGCTTGTCCCGGCAATTCCAGGTCCTTTTGGTCAGTCGCTAAGGCAGTTAGTCAAAATTTCACCAAATCCACCATACCACCACTCACACGGCCAGATAATTCTATTGCAACGACACCTGTTGAGAAAGCGAACTTGTTGGCTGAACTCTTTGCTTTACATTCTACTGTCGATTTCAGTCAGGGATGCCCGATATTGTCTTCAGATGGCGTATCATAAAACGTATTTTGATGAAGCTAGACACCAAAAAGGCTTCTGGCGCTGACGGAATACCTGCCACAGTTCTCAAGAACTGTGCAAGGGAACTAACACCAGTTTTCTGTAGACTTTTCAACCTATCCTACAGAAAGGGAATATTTCCTTCCTGCTGGAAATGTGCCACAGTTCAGCCGATACCTAAAAAAGGCAAGAAGACCTTGCCAAATAACTACCGACCAATCGCACTACTCTCAATAATATCGAAAGTCATGGAAAAGGCTATCAATCAGCATCTTCTAAAATATCTTGAAGGATTCAACATTATTAGCGATCACCAATATGGCTTTCGTAAAAATAGATCAATAGGAGATCTTCTCACTTAGGTAACACATGTTTGGAACAACGCAATTGAACACTTTGGAGAATCTCGAGCGGTTGCTCTTGACATATCCAAGGCATTTGACCGTGTTTGGCACGATGGGCTGTTGGCTAAGTTACGTTCTTATGGTATGTCTGAAAAGTTCTGTTTGTGGCTCTCATGTTTCCTCAGAGAGCGTTCTTTACGAGTGGCAGTCGACGGATTTCTTTCTAACACCTTCACTATCAACGCCGGTGTGCCCCAAGGTTCCATACTATCTCCTACTCTCTTCCTTATTTATATTAACGATCTGCTGGAAAAGACCGAGAAACCAATCTACAGCTTTGCAGATGACAGTACACTTATCTCTTCATTCACTTTGAATGCTCGGACATCGACTACTCAGACGAATATCCGCAGACAGCAGGAAGTCATTCAACTTAACAAAGACCTGGAAGAAATTCTATCTTGGGGTGACAGTAACCAAGTGGAATTTAACGCCCAGGCGGCAGTTTTTTTCTAAAAAAGTTAACGTTGCAGAACCCGACATAGTTATGTCGGGGCACTCTATCCCTCTAACATCGTCACTCAATCTGTTAGGCGTTAATTTGGGAGCAAATATGTCCTGGCATGAACATGTTGCAGGCATAGCAAGGAGAGCTTCTCAAAAGTTGGGAATATTGTTTCGAACCAGAAAGCTTTACACTCCAAAACAACTGTTAATTCTTTACAAAGCTCAAATTCGACCAACTATGGAATACTGCTCCCATGTTTGGAGCTCCGCTCCCAAACATACACTGCATTTGTTGGATTCTATCCAGAGAAGAGCTGTTCGTCTGATTGGACACCCGGAACTGACCGACGGCCTTGATTCGCTGGAACATCGAAGAACGGTTGGCGACTTGAGCCTATTCTACAAGTACTTTCATGGAAAGTGTTCGAAGGATGTGGCCTGCTTAATTCCTCCCAGAGCGGCGCATGTTAGGAGTACACGTCGCGCTAATACTTCACATTCGTATGAGGTTCAGCTTGTTACTCCTCGTACAACGCTTTTCAAGCAGTCTTTTATATGGAGAACATCATACCTTTGGAATAGTTTGTCCAGGACTGTGTTTCCCATCGAGTACAATCTACAGCGATTCAAGAACAACGTGAATCGCTTTCTCCGCACACGTGTCGCTCCTGTAGCGCTTTAGGGATTTCCCTGTAGCACGTGTGCTAGACCCATAAAAATATATATATATATATATATATATATATATTATATATATATATATATATATATATATATATATATATATATATATATATATATATATATATATATATATATATATATATATATATATATATATATTATATATATATATATATATATATATATATATATATATATATATATATATATATTATATATTATATATATATATATATATATATATATATATATATATATATATATATATATATATATATATATATATATATATATATATATATATATATATATATATATCTTTTGGGAGGTTGCCTGTTTGCATAAGTTGTGCAACATACGGTTGCGATGTTGGGATGTCGGACCACCCGAGTATATGTGGACAGTGTCAACATCTTTGTTTTCCAGAATTTTTTTAAAAAATAGGTTTCATATGAGCCCACACTGCATGAGCCTGGTGCTCCAAATTATCACTTACTGTGCCAAAACACGTGGCTTGCAAAGCGTTATCACCGTTTTGTGAATGATAAATTCCTGTAAGGGTAGATAACTGATTCGTGGCGAAATGTGTGGAGTTAATTTCCTTTGCGTACTTATTAGTGTAGTTTTTTGAGAAGTCTATTTGCATCATAATCTTTTTTTCAGTAAAATTTTCTTTCATCCCTTTTTTTTAGTTAGTAGCTATAGATGCCATAAAGATGTTTCTTCATTATTGGAATGTCTTTAGCTAAAGCCATTTTTAACTCTGTAGTTGTAATTGAGATAGGTTTTTTGTTTTAATTTTAAATTTTTTTCTTATTATCCTTTTTAATTTTATCTTCAATCGTATATTGTCACTGAAAATATGTCAAAGTATCTTCGTTGTCTCCTGGTTCCAACGCCAGGTTCTTGCATTTATCACATAAACCATTCATGTAGTCCTAAGAAGTTACGTCGCAACTGTAATGCTTAATCATCTCTTCCGTGTTCCTATGATTCAGATGTTTTAACGTAATCAATGTATTAATTTCAACTCACAAACAAGTTTTCCGGTCTCTTAATTTTGGAACTTTAACCCAAAAAGGTTTCGCTCTAAGCAATGTCACATATGAAAAATTTGTTCCGGTTACTTGTACGAATTTGGATGTCAAAGTTTCAGCTGTGTATAGGAGAACGCGTCTTTGTTTCTTAATACCATTTTTTTTTCACGAAATCCCTATTAGCCTGGTATATCCTGCTAACATACTCCCTTTCGAAGAAATCTATGACATTTTGATGAATTTCTGACTTCAAAATTACTTCGCGAACTTTGGCGTCTGATTCAGAATCGATTTACTGTTTTTCTCCTTGGGTAAAAAGTCCATATGCAATATATTTTCTCAAGGTACTGCCACTGACACATGTCTGGAACACTTCTCTTCCTTTTGACTTTTTTTATAAATAAGCATTTGTAATAATTGCATAATAGTAGTATAGCAAACGCGTTTCTGTGACTGGGGATGGCCTCTTTTTTCATCCAGTAGTTACCAAAGCCGAAGACTTGACCTTGGTTTGCCCTTGAACTCCTGAAAATCTAGAAGAAGTGCTGAAACTCGTACAAAAAGTAGTCGACAATGACGTCACACGTCCAGTGGTTGTTGAACAGTGCCCTTTTGGCACTCAATGGCCTGCAAGAGGAATTCTGACGTCACACTCGCATATATATAAAAAGTAATAGGTTGGTAAAATGAAATAAGTTAAAAAAAGTGATGTCTGTTGTAGGATTCGAACCTACATATGTTGTGTTCCAAAGTGTAAAACCAGGGACTTAACCACTGAGCCACAGAGGTTTCGGATGAGAAAGTGTAACAGTTGTGATGACATAAAAAAAGGTATCCGAAGACCTGCTGAAAGTCTGCAAGAAGTGCTGAAATTGGCTGAAAGTCGTATAAGAAGTAGTCGACAACGACGTAATTTGTCCAGTGGATGTTGAATCAGTGTCCTTTTGACAATATTAGTTGTCGAAAAGGTGTAAAAAATAGGTGTAAATAGATGTGAATAGGTGTAAGTGTGTGTAACCTTATTAGTTAAGAGCCTGCAGGAAGTGGTCGTCAATGACGTCACACGTCCAGTAGATGTTGAAACAGTGCCTTTTTGGCAAGAGATTAGGGTTAAACGGTATGTTTATCGTAACGGTAAATGTTTTACCGTAACGTTATAGGGTGTTTGTCAATAGAGCCGATATTAGCAGGGTATCTTAACTTCATTAAAACTCCTTTAAACTTCCATTTGAGGAGAAGTTGTGTAGAGGCTCGTTGGGTAAAAGTGAAGCTTTAGGTAATATTTATGTGTAAAATGTGTGCAAAAAGCCCTTATTAGCGTGTATATTCGAGGTAAAAATTGGTAAACGTTCCCCTATTCAGTTGTTTGGCGCCGTAAAGTCGGTAAAAAGCTGTAAAAAGTAAACAAGTGGAGCCGTAAGTCTGTAAAAATGTATAAGATAAGGCTAAATGTAAACAAAATGTATGAATAATGTGTGATTCATGGTACTTTTTGTATGTAAAATTCAGTAAACAAGTGCCTCGATAGGTCACAAAACTAGATAAGAAAAGTCAAAAATAGCTGATAAGGAGTTGCTTTGAATGCATAGAAGTGTAGTAAAATTGGTGATATTTACTAAAGGTGGTAAAATAAGTATGAAATGAGTTTAAATTAGTCTAGTTGGGCCTCGTTGAAATGAGTTTGAACTCGTTGGATTTTACTATAATATGCTATATGATGTGAAAGCAAGTTAAATAAAACACAAGTAATATATGTCAAGAATAGTAAAAATAAGTATGAAATGAGCCTAAATGAGTCTCAACCGAGCTTGGAGGAAATAGTTTGAACTCGTTGGCTTGTAATAATAGTAAAATATATATGTAGAGATGAGCCTACCCTAGCCTAGTTTGGCCTCGTTGAATTGTTTGTAACTCGTTGGTTGTTATTTCTATATTATGAGGGGAGAATAAAACACAAGTATGAGCACATAGAGAAATATATTAATAAATTCTAAAATAATATAAAAAATGTTACAGAATGTTACTACATAAATTTATATTGTTGAAAATAATTCATTCAAGTCATCTATTTCCTTGTCTTTCGTTGGCTTCTCTTTCGAGTCCTTTTCTTTCTTTACTGGAAAAATAAGAAGGTGAATGTTTTGAACCATCTTTTGTTTTAAATAGATCCTTAATTTCACATGCCAAACATCTTTCATTATACAGATTTGTTTCTCCTTTACATTTGGGACATTTTATTCGTACAACAACTGGCATTTTTAATGGTAGTTTTTCTTTCAGACACCTGTTATTGAACTAAGTTTAGTTTGATAAATCTCAATCTTATATAGAAAAAAATCTTTTCCTACTACTACTACTATTACTTATTACTGAATATTAGTTTTATCGATCCAACTATTGTGTTTATTATCAAAACCTAACCATTTTACAAGTACTTTATTTCCTTGTCGTTTTATTACTTTTTCAACTAAATAAATATCTGGATATTTAACTTTTTGCAGTTGGAGTTCATAAAATCCACCTTTAATGTCTTGATTGTGTTTATCTTGAAGTAAATATGTAACAGGCTTTGTATATTGTACCTTTTTAATGGCAAATATTTCCGTAGACCAATTTGGTTTGTAATGTTTGTCAAAAACACCTCTAAGTTTTGATATGCGGACATGATCCCCTACCTTATATTTCGTTTGAAGTGTAGTCATCTTTATGTTATTATAAACCGTGTCAAGTAAAAATTTTTCATGTTTTTTAGTTACCTCACTAGGTTTTAGACCTATAGTTCTATGTTTTTTATTATTATAAATATGGATGATTTTCGGTAGTAATTTAACCCACTTATAGGATCCTTGAATACTAAATTCCTTCCACATCATACTCTTAATTGTTCTGTTCACACGTTCCACAATTGATGCCTTCTTTTCACTGTAAACGACATAATGTAAAATATTATATTTTTTTCAAAAGGTTTTGTACTTCCTTCCCCGTAAATTCTCCACCAGAATCTGTACACAAATGAATTGAAATCTGTTGTTTAAAAACATTTTCAAGAGCATGTGCTACTTCATTAGATGTTTTTGTCTTTAATGGATAGGCCCATACGTATTTGGAAAAACAACTAATTACAACTAATATGTATTTAAATCCTTTATTTTCTTTTTCGAATTCTCGCATTTCTACTAAATCGACTTGCATTAGATCCAAAAGTGATTTTAAAATGACTCTTCTACGTTTAAAATTTTTCCTTACAGGTCTATGAATTTCTTCAACAATTTGTTTCTTTACTTTAGTTGCATAGTTGGACATGATTCGATAATATTAGCTTCACGTAATTCTTCAATAATTGAGTTGATCTCGTTTGTGTGACTTGTATTGTCAGCTGTTTCAGAGGCAACTAATAAATTTAATCGTTCGACCAACTCATTTAGATCATCCCAGTATACATAATCGATTGGATTATTTGTAACTTTCATAAACATACCATGTCATACTCTTTCAGAGTTGTCTGATTCTTCTTCTTCTTCCGAATCTATATCTATTTTACTTAAATTTGGTTTAATAATTTTCTTAAATTTGCTATGTTGCATAGTTTTAATATCTCTTATTGCACTTGAATCAGATATAATTTCAGCATAGTGTTTAGCATCACTTTTAGTATATTTAGTTGGTGGATTTCTATTAAAAAGTAGTCCACACAAACCACTGGTACCTTTTAGATCCAATTAAGAGATCGGCTCCATCGAAATTAATAGTTTGATTAAATATTGAAAACCGTTCAATGTCTTTATCAAATTTTACTCTAAATTTTCCCTCGGAATCGTCTTTACCTTTCGGATTCTTTAGATACATTTTAATATATTTTCATAATAATCTGATAAGGATTTCTCTTCTATGGTTTTATTTAATTGGTCTTCGTAATCTTTTTGTCTTTTGGCTTCCTCATCGAAATGTTCCTTTTGAATATCTTTAACGAGAAGTTTTCTTAAACTGTATGGCTTAGATGTTGTGGTAAAATATAATTTTCTCTTGAGAGGTGCTGCTGCTGACATAGGTGGTTTAATTGACATCATTCCTCTAGGTGTATCGGTGTAAGTTGAGGTTGTCAGGATGGGTTCAGACGCTATCGAATCTTTATCAGTTTCAAAATCTTCCAGATCATCATCATATTCATCTCCTTCATACTCATCATCATCATAATAAGATTCCTCAGATTTTATATTTAATTCAGAAGGTGCTTCAAGAGTTTTTGTTGTTGGTATTTCATATTTTTTTGGATCCAATTTATTTTCAATACTTTGTAGATGTTTCGTTATTAGTTGAAATAAAGTTTCATGTGCAATTTGATCATGTTTTAAAAGGTTTAATTTATTTTTGATATCTCTTCGTTTGTGTGTTAATTTTTGTTTAACACTTTTTTTACTTGATCTTATATTCTTCTTCCTGGTAACCATCTTGTTTGAGAGACGTTTAAGTGAATATTAATTGTATATAAACATTAATTTAAATATATATAACTGTCCAAACCATAACGATATCTTCCTTCATCAATTTTGTTGTCCTTAAAAACTGATAAGAATCCAAATGTTTTATTCCAACAAAAAGAACAGATCTTTTGAAAACGTTCAAATGACATATCGGTACCAACATGATCGGAATATACATGTAAATTTAAATCATCCTGTTTGAATAAAATAAGTACATTGGCATTGTCTCGTATTAAATGTTTCGGGATTTTTGCATAGGTTTGACACAAATAAAAACAGTCAATGTTATTGTGACGACCCATACTAAAATACTCTAGTATTACATCTTCTTTGTCACAGGCTACATCATCAAATATAAATACAGAATTACGTTTTGCTTCCGACGGTGTTATTATTTGTTCACTGTTATCGAATGCAAAATATCCTATTCCTTTGACAGGTTTTAATAATTGTTCCAGATAAATATATTTAGGTTGATATAATGACTTAGAATATAGGTAAACATTCTCAAATTTTAAACCATTCGGATGTTCAAGAAGGCTTAACAGTTGAAGTTTTTCCACAATTACTAGGACCTGAAATAATACATCGTATCGTAGAGGGTAATAAGACACTATGTTTAACATTGTTCTTAAATTCTTGTAAATCGTGATTTTCAACTTTTAGTCTATTTTTTGTTGAACAATTCTCTTCATCTTATACAATACATTCAAAGTTAGAATAGAAATAAGTATAAAATAGGATATTTGTTAAATTTATAGTTAGTATATAGTTTGCTTTCGAAAAAGAAATACTATGCAAATGTAGAAAACAGTACATTTCAAGGGAGTGTACTTTTAAATACTGTTATAAATAAGCTTCCATCTGAAGTACATTTACCGGGTTATCAATTTTGTGGACCCGGTACAAAACTACAAGAACGTCTAGCTCGTGGTGATAAAGGCATTAATCCTCTCGATGAAGCTTGTAGAGAGCATGATATAGCCTATTCAAATCATACTGCCTTACCTGATCGTCGTCAGGCTGATAAAATATTACTTAAAAATGCTTTAAATCGAATTAATGCACAGGATGCATCTTGGAAGGAAAAAATTGCAGCTATAGGTGTATCTGCTGCCATGGACAGTAAGCTTAAGTTAGGTATGGGTTATAGTAGAAAAGGAAGGGATAGTAAACAAGATAAAATAAATGAGAATGATAAAACTAATCAGTACAGTATAGTATTGTTGGAAAAAATCAGTAACTTAAAAACAAATGCTGAGAAGAAAATAAAAGCTCCTAAAAATAAATCAGCTACTACTAAAACTATTAAGAATACTATTAAGAAGAAGACTATTAAGAATAAAAAACCTCAAATAGATAGTAGTGACGAAGAGGATGAATACGATGAAAAAGAAAAACCAATTTATAATTATCACGAAAGAAAAATTAAGGAAAAGCTGGCAGCAAATAAATTATCACATACCACAGAAGTACCACGTAGTAACAGAAAGAGGAAACTTGATAATAATAATAATATTCAAGAAGCAGATGTAAAATTTTTAGGAAAAAGATTTAAGCGAGATATTCAACAGCAACGACGACAACAAAAACAACAAAAGCAGAGTCGGAAACGTAAATTAAATATTACAGAAGAACCACCTAGTACTAATACTAGTACTCCTACATTTAACATGGATATGGATACTAGTACTAGTCAAAAACGAAAACGTGATAGTATTAGCAGTGAAGAAGAAATTGATGAGGATTATAGTAAAAAATTTAAATTATAAATTAAGTTATATAGTAAAGTCTTATTAAATATAGTTTAGTTCATTACAAACCTTTCAACCAAAGGGAACAAAAAAATCTTATTATTTTTATGGGAGTCAGTAATAGTCGTAATCGTCAGAAAACAAAAGAGATTAAATCTAAGAAACAAAAACGACAAAGGGGAGGAACACGTAAAAAAACAAATAAGAAGTAAAAATAAGAAAAGATTAAGTTTTCAATCTATGACAAAGAAAATAAAGAGGAATATTTTAAAAGTAAGGCCTACAAGTATAAACAGTGCACTTAATATTGCAATTAAAACGGTTAAAAATGAAAAAGGAAAAATCAACACACCTCGGGTTATTAAAATTCCTAAAACTGGAGGAATTCTACCCTTAATACCTATATTTGCAGGTCTTAGTGCCTTGGGGGCTTTGAGTGGAGGAGCAGCAGGAATAGCAAAGGCCGTTAATGACGCTCGATCAGCTAAACAACAATTACATGAAAGTCAACGTCATAATAAAACAATGGAATCAATTGCTATGGGGAAAGGTCTCTATTTAAAACCCTATAAAACTGGAATGGGACTGTTTTTTCATCATCGTCGTCCTCCTCATAAAACACGAAATTACCAATAACATTACCCAATTGG
This sequence comes from Pachyrhynchus sulphureomaculatus, assembly GCA_019049505.1. Taxonomy (NCBI): domain Eukaryota; kingdom Metazoa; phylum Arthropoda; class Insecta; order Coleoptera; family Curculionidae; genus Pachyrhynchus; species Pachyrhynchus sulphureomaculatus. The sequence continues at coordinate 80,270,093 of CM032451.1, read as the reverse complement.
GCTTTAACGAATCTCGAAATGGAAATGTACGCAAAAAAGTTGAAAATTCCCTATTTTCGAGGAGTCTTTATGAAGGATAGGTTACCGAGGAAATTTCATAAATATGAATCAGGAGTTAATAATTTGGATAACGATTCTGGACCTGGTACACATTGGACTGCTTACAAAAAGTATGGATCAATCATTTATTATTTTGACAGTTTTGGAAATTTGTTACCACCAATCGAAACACAACTGTATTTTCAATCTAAGGAACCAAGTACTATATATTATAATCATGATTCTTATCAGTCTTAGAATTCTATTATTTGTGGTCATTTATGTTTAAACTTTTTGTATAATCCTGTATGTTTAAAAAACAAAAGCAATTTACAACTAGATATTGTGTTAGTTATTTATATTATTTTGAGCAGCTCAGAACTATTATTCAACAAAAAATGTCCTACACATTTACATTGTCAGGAAATGAATCTATATTGACAACAAATATTTATCCTCCCATTGTATTAAACGAAAACGAAGAGTTCGTTTTGGGGTTGATTAATTTTGTCAGTTACAATTCAATACCAAATGTTGACAAAACCAACAATACCTTTCACTACCGGAAAAACAACAATGAGATTGTTTTACCAGAAGGATAGTACGAACTTACGAGATATATACAAATATTTACTCGAACAAATAAGCCTACAGTCAAAGGAAGAAGTTAAACCGAAATTGTTTCTTAGTGCAAATTTGAATAGTCTTAAGTGTGAAATTAAATGTACAGTAAAAATTGATTTTAGCCAAGAAAATTCTATAGGAAAACAATTGGGATTTGGTAAAATTGTCCTAGAACCGGATACACGGTACATATCTGAAAATCCTGTAGATATTTTCAAGGTTAATTCCATCTGTATCGAATGTAATCTAGTAAACAATTCGTATAATAATGAAGCGCATGTGCATATAATTCACATGTTTTATCCTAATGTAGAACCTGGATATAAAATATTGGAGAACCCATCAAATGTCATATATTTACCAATCAATACACGTTATATAGATGAAATTCAGCTTTAATCACCGATCAACATGGCAATTTAGTTAATTTTAGAAAAGAGTTGGTCACAGCACGTTTACACTTAAAGAGAGTTTAAATATGGTATTTATATATAACCATAATTCATTTGACATACCATTCTGGGACTATCATCAACAAACTGAATATAAAATCTGTAGGAAGAAGGATAAACGTATCAGTTTACAAAGACCATTGAAAGGATTAACTCCTGAGAATAAAGCTGTTTTACATTCTTTCGGATTTAAAGTAAAAAATTAATAAACAACATTGCAAACAAAATAAGATTATTTTAGTGTAGATTTAAGTTACAAGTTTAGTACAAGTATTGAGAGAATTTTCCTAATAATTAGGTGTAAGCGTAAATACAAGGTAAAAGAAGAAGAAGAAAATGAGTTATAACATATTAAAAGTTGGAGAAAGTGTGTTACATGACGATGCAATTGTTAGTTATTAATATCATACTCATCAACCTTATTCGTCGACAACTCTAAGTAACAACGATGAAATTAGAATACCCATTCAAACACAGGATCTTTATACGTTGCCCAGTCAAAGTTTTTTGCATATTGAAGGAAAACTGCTGAAAAATGACAATACCTATAGTGAAAATGTACATTTTATCAACAATGGTATACTATATCTACTTGAAGAAATTCGTTATGAACTAGGAGGAGTGGTAATTGATCGTGTTAGAAATCCTGGAATAACTACAACCTTAAAAGGTCTCGTATCATTTACTCCAACTGATAGTAATAGATTACAAAATGCAGGAGACTCCTGCCATAGAAGATGGAAGTGGAAATTTCAGTGTTTGCATTCCACTAAAAATTATGATGGGTTTTGCTGAAGATTTTCATAAAATTGTGATGAATCTACGTCAAGAATTGATATTAATCAGAAGCAGTACAGATTTAAATGGCATTCAACAAATTGGGGATAAAAAGGAAATCTATAAAGTGACTTTGAACAAGATTCTTTGGAAGATGCCACACATTTCAGTAAGCGATCGTCAAAAGTTACGATTACTCAAACAATTTGAGAGCAACAACGATTTAAATATGGCTTTTCGTAGGGAATTGCATGAATATCCACAGTTGCAACAAACTAAAAATCATACTTGGACTGTAAAATCTTTCAATTAATTGGAAAAACCACGTTTTCAAACAGCTATGAAAAATAAAATTGTCAAAGATACGAGTACTTTTAATCATATCAATTTGACTAATTTAAAAGTTTACTTAAATTCAGAGGTGTTTCCCTATGACAATTTAAACTTAGATTTTGAATCTAACAAATATTCAATTCTCTATGAAATGTATGCACAAATTCAAAAATCCTACTATCATCCTCTCAACGACCCATGTGTCTATCCTCTAAAATTTAAATCACATACACCTCTAGTGGTAGTTGATTGTTCTCGACAGAGTGAAGATATATTGAAAGGAGGAGCTGTCAATATACGCATCGAATTTGAAACCAGTAAAAACGTATCTAAAGATACAGCTGCCTATTGTTTGATCCTACAAGATCGATTAGTTAGATATAACCCACTAACCAGTACTGTTAAGGTTTTTTGAGACAGAATATTAGAAGTCAATAAAACAACAAACTCTCTTATGTACTAAAATTTATTATATTATTAAGAAAATGTTTTATACATACACACACACACACATATATATATATATATATATATATATATATATATATATATATATATATATATATATATATATATATATATATATAATGTAAATAAATAAATATTAAAAGAAAAAATATCAATATTTTCATTGTAGTACATTTTCCTTATCAGAATCATCACTCTCCGAATAGATTTCCTCAACGGTTAATTTAGTCTTTTTCCTTCGAGATGGAGATGAGGAGGAAGTTCCTTCCTCTGGATAGCACACAGCAGGAGAAGGATTTTTCATTGCTATCGATTGAGGTACATCAGACGACTCTTCTTCATCGACAAGATTAAATTTATACAACTTTGCAACTTTCTCCAGTACCTTAAAATCTTCTTCATTATCTATTTTGGTATGCATACAACGCTTTTGTTTCAACTTGTTACTTTTTGGGCTATAGGATAAGTAAACATACACTTTATCCCCTCTGGTTTTAATAGATTTCACTCCAAATCTACAAATAACATACACAATAAATAATAATCCTTATTTGAAAAAATTGTTTTTATTATGAGTTTAGTAAAAATAAAACAAAATAGAAATTCAAAAACTTACTGAAAGAGTTCCTTAACAATCACATTCAAAAAACGAAGAGGAAAATTAATGGGATCTTCGGAGAAAAGAACAAGAGTACATGGAGTATCCATAATGTAAAATAACAATTTACTTATTTACTATACTGTTGTAGTAATAATGATACAAAAAACAAATTTCACTCGAGATTATATACTAGTTCAAACTGTTTCGTCAGAGATCTCTAGTCAAGTTGCAATCAACGTGCATGAACATATAGTCGACAATAAAATATAAGATTGCATCATCCAAAATTTATTTGTTATTAAAAACATGTTTTTCAATATTTATCTCGTATCATTATATTTTTATAGACTAACTGACTAGTTTGTTTTGCAATAAAGCAAAACTAATTAAGTAAGACAAAATCTATAAAGTTTAAAGTATAAATAGAACGATTTATTTAGTATAGTCATCAGTTCAAGCGTTTTACTTGAGTAAAAAAATATTATACCGGGTTTTTTTTTTTTTTTTTTTTTATGGGTCTAGCATACGTGCTACAGGGAAATCCCTAAAGCGCTACAGGAGCGACACGTGTGCGGAGAAAGCGACTCACGTTGTTCTTGAATCGCTGTAGATTGTACTCGATGGGAAACACAGTCCTGGGCAAACTACTCCAAAGGTATAATGTTCTCCATATAAAAGACTGCTTGAAAAGCGTTGTACGAGGAGTAACAAGCTGAACCTCATACGAATGTGAAGTATTAGCGCGACGTGTACTTCTAACATGCACCGCTCTGGGAGGAATTAAGCGGGCCACATCCTTCGAACACTTTCCATGAAAGTACTTGTAGAATAGGCTCAAGTCGCAAACCGTTCTTCGATGTTCCAGCGAATCAAGGCCGTCGGTCAGTTCCGGGTGTCCAATCAGACGAACAGATCTTCTTTGGATAGAATCCAACAGATGCAGTGTATGTTTGGGAGCGGAGCTCCAAACATGGGAGCAGTATTCCATAGTTGGTCGAATTTGAGCTTTGTTAAGAATTAACAGTTGTTGTGGAGTGTAAAGCTTTCTGGTTCGAAACAATATTCCCAACTTTTGAGAAGCTCTCCTTGCTATGCCTGCAACATGTTCATGCCAGGACATATTTTCTCCCAAATTAACGCCTAACAGATTGAGTGACGATGTTAGAGGGATGGAGTGCCCCGACATAACTATGTCGGGTTCTGCAACGTTAACTTTTTTAGAAAAAACTGCCGCCTGGGTTTTTGTAGCGTTAAATTCCACTTGGTTACTGTCACCCCAAGATAGAATTTTTCTTCCAGGTCTTTGTTAAGTTGAATGACTTCCTGCTGTCTGCGGATATTCGTCTGAGTAGTCGATGTCCGAGCATTCAAAGTGAATGAAGAGATAAGTGTACTGTCATCTGCAAAGCTGTAGATTGGATTCTCGGTCTTTTCCAGCAGATCGTTAATATAAATAAGGAAGAGAGTAGGAGATAGTATGGAACCTTGGGGCACCCGGCGTTGATAGTGAAGGTGTTAGAAAGAAATCCGTCGACTGCCACTCGTAAAGAACGCTCTCTGAGGAAACATGAGACCCACAAACAGAACTTTTCAGACATACCATAAGAACGTAACTTAGCCAACAGCCCATCGTGCCAAACACGGTCAAATGCCTTGGATATGTCAAGAGCAACCGCTCGAGATTCTCCAAAGTGTTCAATTGCGTTGTTCCAAACATGTGTTACATAAGTGAGAAGATCTCCTGTTGATCTATTTTTTACGAAAGCCATATTGGTGATCACTAATAATGTTGAATCCTTCAAGATATTTTAGAAGATGCTGATTGATAGCCTTTTCCATGACTTTCGATATTATTGAGAGTAGTGCGATTGGTCGGTAGTTATTTGGCAAGGTCTTCTTGCCTTTTTTAGGTATCGGCTGAACTGTGGCACATTTCCAGCAGGAAGGAAATATTCCCTTTCTGTAGGATAGGTTGAAAAGTCTACAGAAAACTGGTGTTAGTTCTCTTGCACAGTTCTTGAGAACTATGGCAGGTCAGAAGCCTTTTTGGTGTCTAGCTTCATCAAAATACGTTTTATGATACGCTGTCTGAAGACAATATCGGGCATCCTTGACTGCACTATGGGAATAGTAGGTGGTGTTTTTTCCTTGGAAATCGACAGTAGAATGTGAAGCAAAGAGTTCAGCCAACAAGTTCGCTTTCTCAACAGGTGTCGTTGCAATAGAATTATCTGGCCGTGTGAGTGGTGGTATGGTGGATTTGGTGAAATTTGGACTAACTGCCTTAGCGACTGACCAAAAGGACCTGGAATTGCCGGGACAAGCGAGAAGTTTGTTTCTAATCCGTTGATTGTGTACCTCCTTGGTTTCGTCGATAATTTCTTTGCATCTGTTCCTGGCACAAACAAAGATGTTACGATTTATGGTGTTAGGATCTTCACGCCACTGTCGGTATGCAAGGTGTTTAGAAGCAACAGCTTCTTTGCATTTTAGGTCAAACCAAGGCTTGCCGTTGGACGGGCATTTCTTCGAAAAAGGGATGTAAGCCTCCATACCGGCCAAAATAACATCGGAAACCTCCCTGGCAGAATCAGATGGGTCGTCGGATCGAAAACAAACGTCCAACCAAGGGAAAGTTCGAAAATATTCCATGAGATCTTCCCATTTAGCAGATGTGTAGTGCCAAATCTTGCGCGGTTTGGGCGCCTCTCTATCACTGATTGGTAGAATACTCGATGTCGAAAGTAGTCTATGGTCGGAAGAACCTAACGGCGGATTTACGGTATTACATTTAATTAAGAAATATGTCTCCTGCCAACAACAATAACATCAACAATAGCAACAATAATAGCAACAATAATAGCAACAACAACAGCAGCTCCAAAGTTTTGGACTCATATTCCACGGAACTAGTACGGTCGGCCGAATTGGTAAGTAGATTACTTAAAATAAAGGAAGAATATAAGAGACATATAAGTATCTTAAAGAAAAATATTGCTATTTTAACAAGGGGTTTAAAAAACAAAGTCTGTGTGAATAGTTTAAGTAAAGTGGAATCAAATTTATGTATTTTGAAAAATTATTTAGGAAAATTGAAAATTCATCTTAAAACTAATAAATCTTTGACAAATAGGAAATTGATTTGGTAAAAATGTAGATTCCTGTTTTCAGGGACGCATAAGGACCGGAGTTATAACAAATTTTAAGTATAAAGAACCTAAGGAATTTTTACAAAAAGCTTTTCGTGTATTTTTCTCTGCGAATTAGAAAGGAACTCAAACAATTGACTATGCTTAAAGTAAAATGTTAATTTTTGTGGTCTATTTATAAAAACTCAAACTGCTGACACATCCATTAAACATTTTTCGACTAAAAACCAAAAAATTGATCAGAATACCAACTTGATTGAGTGGTATAAGATAAATGTAGTTGATGAAATTTTAGGTAATTTAGAGGATTTTCAGGAAAAAGACAGCGGTTGGGCCTTATGTGAAATATGGCACTTGAAAGTAAATTTAAACAAATATAATTTCAAAGGTGGAGGTTTTTCCACATATGTAACAGTACCTAAATTCATTCAAAAAACTAAAAGTGTTGTGAATATTAAAAATAATGATCCTTATTGCTTTCTATGGTCTGTTGTATGTGCTTTAAATCCAGCACCCACTTATAAAAACCCTTATCGTACTTCATCTTATCCACATTTCAGTCTAGTATTAAAATACGAAGGAATTTCATTTCCTATAGTATTAAAAGATATTCCTCGATTTGAAGCACTTAATAAATTGGCTATAAATATTTTCTGTGTAAAAAACCAAGAAGTTTTACCCTTAATGTTGACTAATACAAAATTTTCAACTAAAATCAATTTACTTATTTTAACTCTTGATAATGAAGATGAAGATTCTGATGCTGATTCCTTTGAAATTGATTATTCCAACCCTAATAATAAATTCCATTTTGCATATATTAAGAATTTAAGTCGTTTAGTAAACAAACAAGTCGGAAATATTCACCATAAAAAAATGGTTTTGTGAGAGATGTTTTAATCACTTTATAAGCGAATCAAACCTGAATAAACATTTAACTGATTGTAAGATATTAAATAAATCTAAAATTACCTTACCCAAAGAAAACGAGAAAAAAAGATTGATGGTTCCATTTGCGATTTATGCAGATTGAGAAAATATGCTTATAATTTACATTGATGAACATACCACTAAGAAATCCAAAAAATATCAGAAACATGAACCTTTTAGTACTGCTTACTATTTAAAATGTTCCTATGATGATTCTCTTTCAAAATTTCAAATGTATACGGGTGAAAATTGTCAGGTATGGTTTGTTAGAGAACTGGAAAAAATTGCACAAGTACAGGCAATATATTCAAATTCTATTAAATTATCCTTAACGAAACAACAAAATGAGGAATTTTATCGTGCGAAAACTTGTCACATTTGTTCAAAACCCTTTTTAACAGATTCGAATGATTATAAGGTAAGAGATCACCGTCATTTAACTGGTGATTTTAGAGGGGCAGCTCACAAGTCTTGCAATATCAATTTTAAAAATAAAATGGTAATACCTGTTCTTTTTCACAACCTTTCCGGTTACGATAGTCATTTTTTGAGTAGAGCCCTTTGTACAGAAATGAAAGGATCAATAAGTTTACTTCCAATTAACAAGGAAAAATATATATCACTTACAAAATATGTGGAAAATTCAAAGGTTCAATTCCGATTTTTAGATTCTTATCGATTTATGGCAAGTAGTCTAGATAAATTAGCATCCTATCTAGATGATGATAAGAAAACTATTACGAAGAGAGCTTATAAAGATGATACTCAATTTAAATTAGCTACGAAGAAAGGAGTCTTTCCTTATGAATATATTGACAGTTGGGAAAAATTGTAAGAAAAGTCTTTACCACCTATAGATAAATTTTTTAGTAAAATTACAAATACTAATATAACAGTACAACAGTATGAACATGCTTGCAAAGTATGGAAGACTTTTAATATACAAAATCTTCAAGAATATGCTGAACTCTATTTGAAAACCGATGTCTTACTTCTGGCTGACGTTTCTGAAAATTTTCGAAAGCTCTGTTTAAATACTTATAAATTGGACAGCCTCCACTATTTTACAGCCCCCGGTTTGGCCTTTGACAGTATGCTTAGAATAACCGACGTAAAATTAGAATTGTTAACTGACATAGATATGATTATGTTTATTGAAAAGGGTATTAGAGGAGTATTTCACAATGTTCTAATAGATACTGCAAATAATAAATACATGAATAACGAATATAATAGTAATGAACTTCCACTTTTTTTATGTATTTTGATGTAAATAACCTCTATGGAGCAGCCATGAGTTTTCCATTGCCTACAGGAGATTTTAAATGGGTAGATGATTTCTATCAAAAAGACAATATATTGAATATTCCTCGGGATAACGATTACGGATATATTTTTGAAGTAGACCTTCATTATCCTAAAGAACTATTTAATCTTCATAAAGATCTACCACTTTGTCCTGAACATTTAGTACCACCAGTATCAGACTCTAATATTCCCAAACTACTAACAACTCTTTATAATAAGAAAAATTATGTTATTCACTATTTAGCTCTCCAACAAGCTATGGAATTGGGATTAAAAGTTACAAAATTTCACAGGTGTTTAAAGTTCAAACAATCTTCATGGTTAAAAAAATATATTGATGTAAATACTGAGCTTCGTAAATTAAGTAAAAATGATTTTGACAAAAATTTCTTAAAATTAATGAATCTTGCTCCATACGGTAAAACGATTGAAAACGTTCGCAAATATAGAGATGTAAAATTGGTGAACAAATGGTCAGGACGATATGGTGCAAATTATTATATTTCTCAGCCCAATTTTCATAGTTGTGAGGTTTTTGGCAAAGACATGGTTCTAATTGAAATGAAAAGATTAAATGTAAAATTCAATAAACCTATTTATGGAATGTCAATTCTAGACATATCAAAAACTATTTTATATAATTTTCACTATAATTACATTAAACGAAAATTTGGTTCGAAGTCAAAATTGTTATATACAGACACAGATAGTCTTATATACCAGTTCAACGTAGCTGATATTTATACACATATTAAAGATGATATTCACATGTTTGATACTTCTGACTACCCTGAAAGTAATATCTATAATATACGGCTTAAAAATAAGAAAATCTATGGTCTCGTGAAGGATGAAAATAATGGAAAAATCATGACTGAATTTATTGGATTACGATCTAAAATGTATACTTTTAAAGTGCTTAATAACAACAATAATAAAGTTATTGAACAACACAACTCAAAGATTATCTCAAATGTTGGAATAGTCAAAAAGGCTAAAGGTGTACAATCTTCTGCTCTAAAATTAATTTCATTCGAAGATTATTATCAATGTTTATTTAACCACACCAAAATTGAAGTAACTCAAAATTCTATACGTAATGAGAAACATAACGTTTATACAGTCGAACAACAGAAAAACAGGTTTAAGTCCCTATGATGACAAACGAATCGTTAATTATATTTACACAGACACTATACCCTGGGGTTATAATGATGATTCTTCGTATTCTTCCTTTTAAAGTAATCTATTTTGCTACTTATTCGGTTTAACCGTTTTTTCCCTCTAAGTGATGATACTCAACAAAATGTAATAAAAATATTTCCAAGCAATATCAGTCTATAATATTAATATAATGCATATTTTCAGGCTCAGCATCATTCTCTTCCTTTTGAAAGGGAACGACAATTTATTAACTTAATGCCAAATGTCTATAACCATCTTTATCGAAATGGTAGTCAATTTTGCAAACAATGTGCAAAATTTTTCTGTTTTTGTTCAAATTCCTTGACTCTTCATGGTATTATGGTTCCTACTACTACCAAAATATCTATACAGGACTTGTACTGTTATGAGAAAATAATTCCTGATTCATAGTTTTACTTATAGCAACTCTTTGATGTCGACATTCCAGCAAAGGAAAAATTGAAAATCATTGAAAACGAACTTAATACTAATTTCATCGAAGAGGTTTTTCTGATGTATCAAAGCCAACCGATGTACGACTGGGAATGGATTGAAATGCAACATCGTTTCCATTTAGCAGATTATTTGATTCTGTGACACATTTATATTGGAGAAGAGTGAAAAATGAACTCGACTACCAAGAATCAACATTTATTTATTATCACAAATATTTTAATAAATACTTAAACAAAAAAAGAAAAAGGAATGAACTGTGTTTTAACTGTATACAAAAAAATAAAGAAAATTTTGTTTTAAAAAATTTATTGTAAGAAATTGAGCTATACATATGTTACTTATTAATATTTTACGTTTCAGATATTCCAATGTATTGACTGTCAGATTGATACATATGATTACAAGGAATGTGCTGGTTGTGAAGGATTACTAAGTATAATATGTGATAAATGCATAAAGAAACCTATTCAACCGAATTCAAAATGTAAATACTGTAGATTAACACCATCATATTGTTACTCTTTCCGCTCTCCAATTAAACCTTGGAAACCAACACAATAACCTATGAATAGCTCAATTATTTTATATGTAGTAAATATTGTAAAATTATTATTCTTTTAATATAGTTCTTGTATCTACTTAATTTAATAACATTTTTGTATTATTTTAGAATTTATTAATATATTTCTCTATGTGCTCATACTTGTGTTTTATTCTCCTCTCATATTATAGAAATAACAACCAACGAGTTACAAACAATTCAACGAGGCCGAACTAGGCTAGGCTCATCTCTACATATATATTTTACTATTATTACAAGCCAACGAGTTCAAACTATTTCCTCCAAATTCGGTTGAGACTCATTTAGGCTCATTTCATACTTATTTTTACTATTCTTGACAAATATTACTTGGGTTTATTTAACTTGCTTTCACATCATATAGCATATTTATAGTAAAATCCAACGAGTTCGAACTCATTTCAAGGAGGCCCAACTAGACTAATTTAAGCTAATTTCATACTTATTTTACCACCTTTAGTAAATATCACCAATTTTACTACACTTCTATGCATTCAAAGCAACTCCTTATCAGCTATTTTTGACCTTTCTTATCTAGTTTTGTGACCTATCGAGGCACTTGTTTACTGAATTTTACATACAAAAAGTACCATGAATCACACATTATTCATACATTTTGTTTACATTGACCCTTATCTCATACATTTTTACAGACTTACGGCTCCACTTGTTTACTTTTTACAGCTTTTTATCGACTTTACGGCGCCAAACAACTAAATAGGGGAACGTTTACCAATTTTTACCTCGAATATACACGCTAATAAGGCCTTTTTGCACACATTTTACACATAAATATTACATAAGGCTTCACTTTTACCCAACGAGCCTCTACACAACTTCTCCTCAAATGGAAGTTTAAAGGAGTTTTAATGAAATTAAGATACCCTGCTAATATCGGCTCTATTGACAAACACCCTATAACGTTACGGTAAAACATTTACCGTTACGATAAATATACCGTTTAACCCTAATCTCTTGCCAAAAAAGGCACTGTTTCAACAACTACTGGACGTGTGACGTCATTGATGACCACTTCTTGCAGGCTCTTAACTAATAAGGTTACACACACTTACACCTATTCACATCTGTTTACACCTATTTTTACACCTTTTCGACAACTAATATTGCCAAAAGGGCACTGATTCAACATCCACTGGACAAATTACGTCATTGTCGACTACTTCTTGTACGACTTTCAGCCAATTTCAGCACTTCTTGCAGACTTTCAGCAGTT
>CM032451.1:80230457-80252957 GCA_019049505.1 Pachyrhynchus sulphureomaculatus | reverse complement strand
TGTAATGATTCTAACAAAAAGTATGTTGGGCAAACAAGAAGGTCGATTCAAGTAGGATTTAAAGAACATTTAGCTCTTTGCGGGTATGGTAGATCAGAAAAATCAAGTATTGCCGAACATGCCCTTTAAAGGGTAATTAAAAATGTATCTAAAAGATTAGACGCATGTGAAAATATTGCAATGATAGAATGTAAAAATAGTCCAAATAAGGATCGAGAACCTATTCCTCACATCACTCTGTACTGGTTACTCGACCATCACTAAACCGTCGTCTGTGACTGATCGATTCCGCTCGAGTATCGCAGTATAAATAGTCCGGTTTTTAATCCCAGATTTCATTAATCATCGCTCCTAAGGAAGCTACCATGGTTAACGAAATGCCTATAGAGTGCAAAAATTAAGTATCTGGTGTACTGGTGATAACTGCTACGTAGTATCATTGGGCCAAAGATTTCGAAATTCTAACGTAGTTGTAGCAGATTAGAATAAATTTTAAGGTAAACAATTTTTTTGTCGAATATAAAATAACTACGCAACTAGTAAACAAATAATTTATCTACTGAAAAGTTATGAAGCCTCTAACGTAGATTGAATGCATTGAACGTATGGATAGATATTAAATAGTTTCTCCACTTGACCTCAGAGGCTTTATATTCTCAAGGTGCTAAAATCCTTTTATTTTTTGAAAGGATGCGATGTCACGTAACTTGAACTATACGAGGCCAGATGAATTCACCTGGAAAACTATTGGTCTGAACAATCAAACCTGATCCTTAAACAGTGACTCAGCAGTATGTGATTTTACATTTTTTTTATGTAAGTAATAATATTTTTGTTTTTGAAAATAGTGTCACTTGAACTATTAAAGTTGTTTTACCAGTGAACGTTGCATTACTGCTGATACACAAAATATATTTTTGTTAACTCTCAACGACCTTCTTTACAAAAATCAACAACATTCTTGGACAAGAAGTATGTTGGGCAAACAGGAAGGCCGATTCAAACGCGATTTAAAGAATATTTAGATCATTTATAGTACCTACGGTCAGAAAAATCAAGCATTACCTAACAAGCCTTTGAATAAAATCATACCTTAACCTCGGGTAATTTAAGATTAATTAAAAATGTATCTGCTAGAAAATTATTAGACGTATACGAAAGTACTCAAATTACAAAATCTAAAAGTAGTCCTACTAAGAACCGAGAAACTATTTCTAATAGTTCTCTATACTGGTTACCGACCGAACTAAAACGCGGTATGTGATTGGTGAGGTTCGCTCCAGTAAATCACAATTTCAGTAAATGTAGTATAGTTTTTAACTTTAGATTTAGTCAATCATTGCTCCTGATGATGCCAAGATGGTTGGCAAAACACGCGTCGAGTGCAAAATGTGTGGTGTTGTTTCAAAATCAGTATTCCCCATACTACTACTACCAAAGTCTGCCTGTACTATTCAAAATTAAAATATAAAGAACAAAATACAACTAGGATATGTGCATCAGTAGTCGACCACCACCAAATGGTTGACCATATACGTTTTAAATTTGTTGTAAAAAGTTTTTTTCGCATAATCCGTGACGAAGTCGTATTCAAGTGATAGATGAACTTCCCAACTTTAATCCAAAATCAGCTCCAGGGTCCTTATCGACGGATCGAAGAAGAAAATTTAAAGAGAGATTGGGCCGGTCCAGAAGAAGGCGGTAAAGTTACTTTATTGGTACTCGTGGCGTATAGTCGACGCGCTTGGGATGTTCAACGAAATTGCCTGTGAAACGTTGGAAAACTATTGTTTTAACCGGAATAAAGATATTCAAAGCAAGACACAAGCACAGAAAATGTTGATAGAACTCGAAATATCGTCAGTTCTTCGAGAGCTGCGAGTTTTGTGAGTGGTCAACTACTGGGGTCGATTTTGTGAGTAATTCTAGTAGTCGTCATAGGCTGGTCGACTACTAGACCATCATAAAATTATGGATTTCCGGGTGTTCCATGTTGATTTCAGATATTTGATCGGCGAGGAAATTTGGGAGAAATCCACCATAAACTAATTGAGATTTTATGTATGGGAAATTTATCGCCTAACCTGAACATAAAGCAAAAAATGAATGGATTTTTCAGTTTTTTTTCACTAATCTCAAGTACGCGAGCTGCAGGCCGCTTGGGACGCAAGATGTGCTGAGCGTCCCATGTGCATTTTTTACCTGAAAAAATGGGATCATAAAAAATAGGAACAGAATAGGGAAAATAGTTTTCCACTGATGTTTCTTATTTAACCCTCTGCGACTGACATGCAGTAATTTTAACAATTTAGTTGACGTGGTAGACTAGTGGACACCTTCTGATGTTGAATATTTTTGGGAATTGTTTATTAAATACTTATTCTGTTTATTTGATATACAGCAATACATAATAGACAATGTATTTAAAGATATATATTTGAAATAAAAGTCAACTATACAAAATTAGTATAAAAAAAAACATAAACATAACCCTTAAGAATTTTGGTTTTAAATTAAATTAACACTGATTAATATTTTAAATTTCGGTAATATCCTGTGATAAGATCAAAAGTTACAAAGCCTCAAAATATTACAAAGTGGCTTGGAATATTGCAAGCAAATTGGTTTTGAGCAATCACAGCACATGTATTTTGTTTGGGGCTTTAGTTTAGTATGACAAATATGACACAGTTTTCTTCTACTACGGGTTTTCGGACATAGAGGGGGCAGATCTTTTCCCAAAACTCGGCTGATGGTCAGGCGTAATTCTCTTGGCAACTTCTCATTGTATGTGCGTGTCTGCATATGGTCTAACACCAATTCTCTTCCGATATTTACCAAAATGTCCCTCTTCTCATTTTGGAATCACGATTTGCACACGCCTGATATAATACGAAACAATTGCTGTCTGTCATGTCCAGTATTCTATAAAAAATTGCCATTGGCCATCGACGAGTTTTGCGGCTACACGAATATACTGAGTATTTTTGTCGAACGCGTCAACACCTCCTTTAGTGTGATTGTAATCTGCAATCATTATTGGTTTTCTTGACTTAGTATCGGTATCTCGAGCGTGATGAGGAGAGGAAACTAACAAAACCGCTTTATTTTTCTTCGGAACATAAGATAACAATGTAAAGCCCTTGGTAAAACCGTACAACGAACTCTCAACTACTCTGTCCTTGTCCGGTAAGAAGCATGGAGGAATCTCAGCTTTATTCTTCTTCAGTGTGCCCAAATAAGTCAGCTTCTTCTTGAGCAAAACTTTCATAAGTGCCCCGCGCGACCGCCTGCGCGCTAACTGACCGACGCCGGAAGGAAATGTAGTTTTATATTTTTGATTCTAAGTATTTTTAATGTCATTATTGTACTTACTAGATTTAAACTCGAAATGCTTTAATTCACGACTATGATGATTGTAATATAAAATATAAAAACACTTATGAAAAATACGAAAACTGAAAATTAAATTATTTTTTTTTAATGGCATGGTAAAATTCAATAACAAAACTCATGTTGTGAAAAGTAACATGATGTTCTTATTTTCTGGAAAAATCGAAAATATACCCCACCCTCATTTGGAGCTGAAGATTTCAATTATTTAGCACACACACACACACACAGTTATATAATTTTTGAAAAAGTATTAATATAAAGGAAGGGTTGAAATTTGATATATTGATAGCTAAATGGTTTAAATACGATGACGGATTTCATTAAAGCTACGATTAACGTAACCGCAACGTTATTCGGTCGACTACTGGTGCACCTACTCTACCTAATATAACAAAATAAACAGGTAAATGTTGTATATTTTACAGATTTCAAACACCTAGTATACTGAATTTGCATGGACTAAATAATACCAACATAATGGTAATGTGGCAGTCTAGAAAGTAGTTAGATATTATTTACAGGACGTAAAAAATGGAATATAAAAAATAAAATATTTCCTATATTCTTCTAGTGTAAGAGAAAGAAACCAGTATTGATTCGGTGAGCATGAGAGTTTAGGTTATATTCCAAAAACACAAAATAATTTTGAAAAATATCCTTTACATACCTCTCTGATTCAGACTTAATCTCAGTTTTAATATTAAATTCTTGTTGCTCAGTATTCCACTCTTCTATAGTTTCCCCTTCTTTCGGTTCATTTTTGATTTTATTAAGCATTGTATAAACATCCGAACTTCCAGAGAGCTCTTCAGACCTAAAAATGTTTGTTAGTAGACTTAACGAAATAATACAGAAAAAATTACAATTGGACAGTTTATAAGTTTGTTACGTAATTTTAGCAATTTTTATTTCTTTTTAAAACCCGTGGGTAGGACTAGATGCGTTATCGATATAGGGCAAAAAATGTTCGAAAAGTGAGAAATTCTAAGATTAAATGGAGTCTAACTGATGTAATTATTCGACATTTCGCCTACAATTGCATAAGATATATTCTCGAGATCAGAACACTGAAGTCGAAGGCGAAACTTCGAAAAGTCAGTCTAATTTCGTACGATCTAATATTTCTTCTTCTCTAATCAAATCTAATCCAATGTCAAAACGATTTAAAATATATTTGTTACATCTAAGGTTTAAACATTACACAGCCCCACAAAAAAAAAGTGGGGTATACTTTTGATGCGATATATCAGATCCGTAGTATTTTTGCCCGCTGATCACGAATCTGACGTCAGAATATCGCCATCACATCTCAATTTTTTTCTAACCTCAAAAAATAGGTAAAAATTAGTAAAAATTAAGAAAAATATACTCCTAAAAATTGATTCAAGCTTTTTCATGAATCTAAAGATGTATTAATATGTATTTGGACACGCTAAGCTAATATTCATCGGTTGGATTGAGCCATACAGTTCTGTTTTCTTTCTAACCTCAATAAATCAGACAGATATAGTGCTTCTCGAATGCAAAAACGAATTCAAATTAAAATTCAACCGATCCTTACCAAATTTGGTACACGGGGATTTTTTTGGGTCGCTGATCACGAATCTGAGGTTGGATTTGCAAAATTCAAGATGGCAGATGTTTTCGCGCCATTTTGAACGCCGAGAAAATTCATCGGTCGATTTTTATTCTTCTACCTGCATCCAGGGCACCTCCACGTGGTGACGGTGGGCAACGGTGTTACTCCACTAGCCGGCAGAGTCCCTGGATAACGGTTTAGCTGCCGTCATGGCAGGTAGAAGAAAGAGAATTACGATGCAGGGACTCGGAAACCCAGTATCGGCGGTTGGTCAGGGTGGGAAAGCGGGCCCGCAGCCGTCGTCATCCAGCGACCGTAGCTCTTCATGTGTGGGTGACTTGGCTCATGTAGAGTATAATGCTACAAGAAAACGGTCTCACGGTACAAGGACTTTTCATAAGTGCGATAAAAACAGTGCTTCATTTTGTTATATTTGCTGTCAACACGTATTGAGTAAAATGGGGTCACCGATAACGGATAAGATTAAAACCTTATATAAGGATTGTTTTAACATTGAAATACAGCACCAGGATACAGATTGGGTTCCCCACATCATTGCAGTTCTTGCAAAATAATGTTGTACATCAATAAGAAGGCGATTAAATAGTCCAGACCAGCAATATGGAATAGACCATACAGTGAAAATGATTGCTATTTTTGTATGAATGTTGTATCTAGGCATAACCGAAAAAATAAAAGCACTATTACTTATAACGATGTTTCGACAGTAACAAGACCAACTAAACGAATTCCGCCTCCTGAACCACTTGATGCTGATGTTATGGAAACAAATGATTTCACCTTATCAGTTCATGCCGAAAACATTGAGACTGTCGAAAAAGATTCAAACACTGTTACTAATGAATGTTCTAGTGACAACCTATCATATACTAGTGACACAGATAAAGAATTTCTACCATACAACCGTAAACCAGAACCAATACTCGTATCACAGTCAGAACTTAGTGATCTAGTCAGAGATTTAGGCTTATCCAAAGATGGTTCAGAGCATCTTGCTTTCTTTTTAAAGAAAAGACATTTACTTAAGCCAGAAGCTACGATTTCTTATTATAGAAACAGAGATTAAGAATTTCGAAAATATTTCACAATGGGCGAGGAAATGTCACTTTCATATTGTACCGACGTAAAAGGTCTAATGGATGAATTTCAAAATAACTCATACGATCCTGAAGAATGGAGACTGTTCATTGATTCTTCTAAACGGAGCATTAAGGCAGTTTTGCTGCATAATACCAACGTTTACGCTCCCATTCCGATTGCTCATTCCACAGTTATGGAAGAGCAATATGAAAAAATGAAGCAGCTTTTGATAAAAATAAAATATGCTGATCATAACTGGAAAATTTGTGGAGATCTGAAAATTGTAACAATATTGCTTGGCCAACAGTCAGGGTTTACACTTCATCCCTGTTATAAATGTCTGTGGAATAGCAGAGACAGGGAACGTCATTATAAGAAAAAAATTTGGCCAACAAGGAATCGTTCACTCCTGGTGAAAATAATGTATTGTTTCCACCATTGGTAGATCAAGGAAAAGTTCTTATTCCCCCGCTTCACATTAAGCTTGGACTTATGAAGCAATTCACGAGAGCATTAGATACAAACGGCCCATGTTTCAAATATTTGCATAAAAAATTTCCGAAATTTTCTGAAGCTAAAATTAAGGCAGGCGTATTTGACGGGCCACAAATAAGAAAATTGTTTCAAGATTCATTATTTGTTACTAAAATGAATAAAGTTGAAAAAGCTGCTTGGCTTAGTTTTAAAGAAGTCGCAACAAACTTTTTGGGAAAATAATAAAAGTCCTAAGTACAAAGAAATAGTCGAGAAAATGGTAAAAAATTTTCAAACATTAGGTTGCTTAATGAATCTAAAATTACATTTCCTGGACTCCCACATCGATGATTTCCCAGATAATCTTGGTGACTACAGTGAGGAGCAAGGGGAACGTTTTCACCAAGATCTGAAAATCATAGGAAATCGGTATCAAGGACGATGGGATGACCATATGCTAGCGGACTATTGCTGGTCGCTAAAAAGAGAAACGAGTTCTCAAAAGCGTTTGGGCAGAAAGCCTTTGAATAGGTCATTCGTGGAAAAAAAACAAGATACAGCTAAAAAAAGGAAAGTTAGACGCGGGTCTAACCTTCGCAATTCTAGGGCTTAAGGGTCTACTATTTGAGAGTATATGGTTTAAAAGTCCTGGTTTTGAGTTTACTGGGTCTCATTTTTAAAGTTACAGGGTTATTGAGGTTACAAGGTGTGGGAGTCTAAGGTTTCAGGGTTTGGGGTTTAAGAGTATCAGGTTTGAGGATTCCCCAACTGTATACCAAATTTGGTAGGAATCGGTTGGTTTTCAAAAATTTTGTCCGCCATCTTGGATCCGTCATTTTGAATTTTGCAAATCCGACCTCAGATTCATGATCAGCAACCCGAAAAAAACCCCCGTGTACCAAATTTGGTAAGAATCGGTTGAATTTTAATTTGAATTCGTTTTTGCATTCGAGAAGCACTATATCTGTCTGATTTATTGAGGTTAGAAAGAAAACAGAACTGTATGGCTTAATCCAACCGATGAATATTAGCTTAGCGTGTCCGAATACATATTAATACATCTTTGGATTCATGAAAAAGCTTGAATCAATTTTTTAGGAGTATATTTTTCTTAATTTTTACTAATTTTTACCTATTTTTTGAGGTTAGAAAAAAATTGAGATGTGATGGCGATATTCTGACGTCAGATTCGTGATCAGCGGGCAAAAATATTACGGATCTGATATATCGCATCAAAAGTATACCCCACTTTTTTTTTGTGGGGCTGTGTTATTAATTGATTTATCAAGGGGATAAGTCCCTTGAAAATAAGAATTCAGAAAATTTCGAATTTGCTATAAGTATACGAAGGGTAGTCAAAAGGTTGGTAGTAAATAGCGAAAATGATAAAAGTTTTTACATGTTAAACGCATTTTCCAAATTTGCAATTTAGATAAATTATATAGAGTGCCTAATAAAGTATATTTTCTAACAACAGTGGAGATGATGAGCGCCAACAGTGTAACTGACGTTAAACGCTGAGCACTAACATTTTTTTTCTATGGTAATATTTGCATAAGATATAGACAGATAGATTTATATTTCTGAAGCTAGTAACAGACTTTCAAGAAATTTCCTTTTCCAAAAATCTTTTGACCCTTACGTATCACAAAACTGCGATAAAACTACATAAAATAAAATTTCATCAACCACCGTCATCACAGAATATTCTTAACCGGTGCCCCAGTACATTTCAAAACAAGAAAAAATTATGATATGAAATCAACTATTTCAGTAAAAAAAAAAACGGAAAAAAATTAGCCAATTAAAAATCGGATTTTAATATTTTTTCATTTTGATTTTCAGTCTACTCAATTTTTTTTTTTATAAAAAATGCTAAGTATACCGTAATACAGTATTTTAATCAATTACTCTTAACCATTCTGTCAATAACCCGGTACCCTTTTTGAGATTTCAATCAACAATCAATGACTTTTTTTTTTGAGATTTTAATCTAGTAATTTAAAAAAAAATTCCGGCTAGATGGTCGTTTTTCAACCTTTTTTGAGTAAACTAATACGTTTTTTGAACTAATTTTAGCAATATTTATGTATTAAAAATTAAGTTAAGGTTATTCAGTCGTCTCATCAATAACCGGGGTACCCATATACTTTGCCATCTTATTCTGTAGTATAATAATTAAGCTATGTTGAAATAAATAAATAGAGAGATGTAAAAATACCTATTTATTAACCAAAATTTAGCTTAATTTTAACACTCAATACATCGGGTAGTTGCTGTCACATGTTTGTCACAAATAGGCTTGTCACGTTCTCCACATAATTTTCGAGTCTTGTGTCGTTTTTTAAAATGCCCATTATAACAAATGTATGACGCGCTTACAACTAGTTTTCGTCCAGTCGAATCCCGAGGTTGTTGAAGGTATAGAACTATCTTGAATTAAATTTGTAATAGGTTTTCCCAAGGCTCTCAATTGCGATTCGCGTAGCGAAATGTCTTGTTACCTGATTATTGGAGTAACGATCTTGAAAATTTGATAAACATAACTCTTCACCAAGCTGTCGTAAAAATAATCTTCGTTGATTAGTTTTTTTCTGGATCATTTTGTTATTCTCAAATTATAAAAGATAGTATATAAAGCAAAAGCAGCAACGTCTAAGATGTTATAAAAAAAATGCTAGTGGCCATCTTCTTGTTGATCTCTGTGTTGTGTTTCTCCCTAGCATTTGATCAATCGTGTCGACACCAATTTCTGTTTTATTGTAATATTCAATTATTTATTTTTTTTTTTAATTTTCAGAAACTGTCATATCTGAGTGCATAGTTGATAACAGTATTACTGCTTTATTTCTTTTTGGAATATATGAGCACATAATTACTTGATCATGAAACCCTCTCTTGTAGACTTTTATTGGCTTTCATTTCTTCGGGAATATATATATATTTGTTTTTAGAGTACCCACTGATATCAAATTCCACGAAATAAATGTTTAGCTAAAGGTAATGTAGTAAAAAAATTGTCTATTGATATATTTAAATTCTCGATACAATGCAGCTAAATCTTTCACAACTCTTTCACCTTGATTCGTCTCACGACCAGTTCACTTTTTCCCGTGTATATTTGTCCAAGTAGAGGATAAGCATTTTCGGAATCACAAATCCACCATACCTTTATTCCATATTTCGCGGATTTTGATGGAATATACTGCGTGAATCGTGTCCTTCCTCGATATGGAAAAAGCTGCTCAACAATCGTCAAACTTTCAGATGGTCTGTACAATCGAGATAAATTAAAATTCAGCATGGTCCATATATCATATATTGGAGCAGCCTTGTCTTTTGCGACACAAGTAGCTCTAGTATTAGCATTATTAAATCGTATAAATCGGAGAATAGCCCAAAACCTAATAATGCTCATCGATGCACGATACAGAGGCTATGCACTCATTTTCCACAAGTCTATTGTGTGATTAGTATTTGAATTATTAGCAGCAGAAGTAATAAGAATTCCTAAAAATGCATATAGTTCCTGAGAAGTCACCTTTTTTCCAAACAAGTTTTTTTTTATAGGATTCTCAGCATAATACTTTTTATATGCAGTAATTGCTTTTTTATTCGTATATTGTACAATTATATCAACAATTCCATACTTGAACGTTGAAGAGATTGACAACGTTTCGATGCTTCGATGAGGACTAGACCTTTGACGAACAATGTTACGAAGTCTACTTAGTGTTGTAAGGAAATAGGTGTCCGCTTCCATTCTGTTTATCTTTAGCAACAAAAATAACAGCATTTGGAGTACCAGATTCTCCGGCATCCTCAGTTTTTTCACTATCATTCTCCAACTCTTCGTCATCTACGTCGCCTACTTCGTCGTTTCGATCTTCTGTAACTTCATTTTGTACTGAGGCGTTTGTAGCTGGCAAAAACCATTCGTCATCTTCACTGTCTGATGTACTGCCCTCTTCACTGGACTTTGATCCCAATAATTGCCGAAAATATTTTGTTTTTTTACCTTGTGTTAGCCTAAAAGGGCAGTATTTTTATTTATTAATAAAAATATATATTAATTATAAAAAATAAAAAAATAATTACATTAGTACTGAGTATTGATACTGAAAAAAAATTGTATATAAATACCTCGCAAATTCTAGAACAGATAATTCTTCCATTACAGTACTATTTTTTGCAGTAATAATTAAATTTATAAGATATTTACTAAAATGATAGCCACTAAAATAATATTTTCTTTTAACTATTACGTCTGTACTCAACAAACTCACGCTTAAATCTGACGCTAACGACACCAAAATGTCGTTTCAACAACAACAGTTTATACCTAACGTCGGGATCTTTTTAGTGTTCCGTACGGAACACTTATAAGATGACTTCGGTGTCTATCTGTCCGCCTGTCTGTCAAACCCGACTTTGTCCGAAACTATTTGTCATAGAAAGTTGAAATTTGATAATAATATAGGAATTGATGGCCTCATCAGAGCCATATAGTTATGAAAGTTAAATTTTGACTTAAGGGGTTAGTTTTGGGGGGTCAAATCGGAAGTGAAAAAAATTTTTTTTGTTAGGCCATCGAGTGTGGTGTCAAATGAAAGCTTGTGAAAACACGAGTAATATATATATATATATATATATATATATATATATATATATATATATATATATATATATATATATATATATGTAATACTTGCGTATACGTTTCTTTGTAGTATTTTCAAAAAATCGCGAAAAATTGCTGTCTCTCTTTATCTCGAAAAGTACTGATCAAAAAATTTTGAAAAAATTCTGGAATATTCTCCACGGGGTGTAGATTGAACGAAAATTATCACGAGGGCATTACCTTTAATAATTTATCTGGTATATAAAAAAAAACAAAAAATTTCAATGTCATCACTTTTTAGTAAAGATTGGAAACAAACTGTGTTGAAAAGCCATTTGGAGTGTGTTTTGTGAAGTCACTGATCATTTTATACCTCCGTAACAAAATTTTTTATTTTAAAAACAATCAACGTACGGAACACTAATTGCGCAAGTTATTTTATATGTGAATGGATACAAAGGACCCAACCGAAAACTAGTTTTCATGAGAAGGCCTCTAAACTGATCTTCGTAAATAATATTATAGCACAGACTAACAAAAGGTAAACGAGTAAACGGTAACGACAGATTTTACCTAATGTGGTTACCCCGGTTATTGAACGACGTTGAAAATTCCGATTATTGTCAGAAGGGTTAAGCTAGGAAACATTCATCGTCAGTCTCAAACTTTCATGTAAAATCATAAAAACGCGGTCTTTATCGGCCTATGATGGTCCGTAACTCGGACGGTTATATTTAACAGCATATTTCTTGATATTATTTTAATTCCTGAATTTTGACGTATTTATTGTGTAGAACTTTATATCGTATAAATTGTTTCGAGGTGTTTTCCAGATTTTCTAAGCGAGCACAAATTCTGTCATCTTTAAACATAATTTAAGCAATCAGAAAACAAATTTTTTAATAAAAAAATATTTATTGGATTTTCGACATTGTTTTCAAACCTTAAAGATACGCATAATTCTATACATATTATAGAAATCATAAAAGAGAACTAAACAATGACAAAGAAATCCCGCGGTTTCAGTTAGGATAAACTCCCATTTTGTCGATTGACCGTGTCGTCGACTGGGCATTCTTATCTGTTTTGTTACCCTTTCGTCGACTGAGACCGTTTGACCGTTGACCATTTGAAACCGTTCACTTTTTGTCGACTCGCCGAATTAAAGCTACCAAGTAAAGCTGTAGGTGGCCTTCATCCCTCTACAGGTAGTTTTTTAGTTCCATACAATATAAAGGTGCGGCCGGTTAGATTATCGTAGGCATTCAAGTTAGTTCAGGTTCAGGTTTGACAGTCCTAAGCCTGTGTAAAGTATGAAGGAAAGAAAGAATTTTGCTCTAATGATTTTTTTAAGAATTAATTAATATTTACCCTTAATATAGATTTCCATAACAGATAAAGAGGTTTAGTGAATCGACGAAAGGGGAATTGTTAATGACACCGATGTATAGGTTAAAAGGCCAGTCGACAAAACGGGAATTTCTCTTAAAGTCGACGAAACGGTACTAAATCTTGGTTAGAGATTTTTCCTATATAAGAATTTAACATTTCACCATTTTGCCTAAAACCGACGAAAAAGAGACCAAGAAAGAAGTATTTTCCATCAAATTAATTTATATAATTTTATTATGATTACAGTTTCACTGGTGGCAACACATGAAACGGTTTTCAAAAATGAGTTTTTATTTATGAGTTTTAACTGTTGCTACTTTTATTTCGTTGCAAAACTAGGTTATATAAAAAACCGAACGACTGACTCTTAGATAGACGACCGCTTTGTTATCTGAAAGTTCCATCTTTTTACTTTTTAAATGTGTATTACTTAATGTATAACTTGTCACGTTTAGAAAGATCCAAATAACTTTAATTGTACCGACTGGTTTTAAAGAATACTAAAGCAATATTTTTCACTGGAATTCTCGTCTAAATCGAAAGACTTTATTTTCGTGGTTCAGCTACAGTTCTCTAACCAACTAGAAAGCTAGTTTAAAAAAGTAGCTGTTTGAGTTAGTACTTTAAAGGCACTATACCTGAAGTTTTTTATGCTACTGTCACCAGCACAAAGTAGTAGGTCGCATGCAAACCTGCAAGTTATTTCAAATTTTACTTATATTGCTAAAGCTGCAATCTTTTTATTTATATCAATGTCTTTTCGTTATTTATTTAAATATATTAATAAATTAGCAAAAGAAACACTAAGAATTTCAATTCTGTCTAAAATCCTGAAAGAGTCATTATATGTTGGAAGTTTTTGCAAACTTAAATCATTACGGTAACTTCACCGAGGTGTTTTTTAAATGTGCACGCTTTACAATAAATATTCTTCCACTTTTTTAACTATAGCTTTGTCGTTCTTTCTGAGAGACTTTATTTTTTTTAAGTTATCGAAAGTTTAACAATACATATCGACGTTTTATAATACAATTTGATTTTTATATTACTAAAAAACCTCTTGTATAGGAAATGAAAATATCTCATTTATGATTTTGGGATCCTTAGTATATATTTGAAGGACAATTAGAAGAATACCTAAAAAATTATGATGTCTAGAAATTGAGCAGTATATTTCAACGTGAGAGTTGACCGAACAGTTTCTAACCGAGAAAAAGCCTTAGTGAGTTTGGCACCACGACCAGGCGATACTTACTGCTGCAATAATAGATGCAGAAAAAATCGAGGCTCATGCCAGTTTTCAGCCTATCCTACTAAAATAGTCCTTTGACATCTTAATACATCTATATATATATATATATATATATATATATATATATATATATATATATATATATATTTATATATATATATATATATATATATATATATATATATATATATATATATATATATATATATACCAGGTGAAGTATGAAATGCGGATTTTTTTTCTAGAAAAACATGTTAACTTCGGAAGAATGATAAAAAAGCCCTTTATTCAAAATATGCTCCATCGCTTGTTACATATTTTTCCCATTTTTCGGGCAATTTGTGAATACCATGCCAGTAAAAATCTTCCCCTTTTGCTGCGAACCATTCATCGAGCCATTTTTTCACATCTTCGTACGAACCTAAGCGCTGCTCAGAAGGTGCGTGACCTATCGATGCAAACAAGTGGTAATCGGAAGGAGCCAAGTCTGGTGAGTAAGCCGCATGGAGTAGAATTTCCCAGCTGAGTGCTTCCAACGTGCCGCGAACTGGTTTAGCCGTATGTGATGGAGCACTGTCATGAAGAAAAATGACTTTGTGTTGCCTCTTTCGGTATTCTAGCATTTTTTCAAGCAGCGAACGGTTCAAATCGGTCAATTGTTGCTGGTAACGTTTAGTATTAATCGTTTTCCCAGGTTTTAAACAGCTTATAATAGACCACGCCCCTCTGGGCCCACCAAACACAGAGCATCGTCTTTCTGCCAAAGCGATTCGGTCTTGCGGTCGATGGGAATGGTACGCCTGGGTCTACCCATGATTTTTTGCACTTGGAATTCTCAAAATAAATCCACTTTTCATCCCCTGTAACTATACGATGCAAAAACGACTTCCTTTTGTACCGAGCGAGCAAAATGTCACACGTGTTTTTGCGCTTTTCCATTTGTCTGTCGTTCAACTCATGTGGTACCCATCTACCGGTCTTCCGAATCTTTCCCATCTCTCGTAGCCGATTGGAAACAGCTTGTTGACTAACGCCCAATTGCTCGACGAGTTGTTTTGGTGTTTGCGAATTATCTTCGTCCAACAATGCTTGCAATTCCACATCTTCGTATTTTTTTCGCGGTTTTCCACGTTCCTTGTCTGCAATATCGAAGTCACCACTTTTGAAACGCCGAAACCATCGTTCACACGTATCTTGCGATGGAGCATGTTCACCAAAAGCTTCTCGAAGTAATCAGTATGATTCAACAGCAGTTTTCTTCAAATGAAAACAAAAAATTAATGCCGTCCGCGAATGTTCTTTGTTCGATATAAATTTCGACATATTGAACACAACAACAATTTTGAAAAATTTCTGGAATATTCTCCACAGGGTGTAAATTGAACGAAAATTATCTCTCTCTTAATAATTTATCTGGCATATAAAAAAATAAAAATTTCAAGGTCATCAGTTTTCAGTAAAGATTAGAAACAAACTTTGTTGAAAACTCATTTGGGGGATGTGTTTTGTGAAGTTACTGATCATTTTATATCTCCGTAACAAAATTTTTTAGTTTAAAAGCAATCAACGTACGGAACACTAATTGCGCAAGTTCAACTTGCACTTGACCGGTTATTATATAACGAATCGTGACAATACTGTAACTTGTTAGTAGTTGGTAGCTGTTCATTTTCAGCATCTTTACAAACTAAAGCATGCGTACGCGCATTGCGTATTGTGGTTACAATATTGATACCATTTGAGCTTATTGTTTGGAGTTTAATTACCAGTGTTTATTTTTTTATTGAATATAATGCCGAAAACCGCAAGTTATCGATGGAAAGGGAAAATAGTGACTGAGAAGGTTTATTTAAAACTCGGCTTGAAACGAAGAAAAGTGCGAGAAAAAAAAGAGATGACGCTGAAGAGCACGTAGCAAAGGTGGAAGAACCGGTGACCTGTGAAAATGTTGAAGAGGAAACAGAAATGTTTAATGGGCGCTGTATTGTTGATTTAAATTTCGAGATCTACAGTTATGGTGTATTCTTAACGAAAAACTCAAATTCGCTATAGTTTCGTTAACTTCTAACTCGAGTAGCTGCTTACGATATTGTCACGTTTTTACTGTAAATGACACTTCATATTATTAATTCATTTGCTTCTTGAATACTTAAACTAATACTTTACAAATTTGTTGACGATTCCTACTATTTTTTCGATACTATTTTTCTACTTATATCACCGTGTAGCGTGTTTACTATTGAACTACGAGTAAATTTGCTACAAATAAAAACTGCTATAACTTTTGAACGGTTTAATGAAACGATTCCAAATTTTCAAGAAACGTGTGTTTTTTCTAAAATACTGGCTTTTTAAATATATCTCCGAAACATCCTTAAGTGCATCAGGTCAAAAAGCCTGTTCAATACACGTATTAAAAATGTGACATGGTTCTGCAATATACAGTCAGTCCAAAGAGTCTCCATACATTACCTGCTTTCTATACTATTTTTCTGTTATGTTTAACTGATTAATTAGAACTATGAGAAAACATTAATTAATATTGGAAATTTAACCAACGAGGATTGGTATTAAAAACAACTATGGAAATATTTTATTTAGAAGTTACATCATTGTTATAAAAATGTAAACAAAATTAATGTCAAAAAAAGTCTCCATACACTTAACAATTACCAATAATGGTTTGACGGAGTTTAACGGAAAATAACAACTTCGTTTAAACTAATATTTAGTGGGACCGCCGTTAGCCTTGACAAATCTTCTGTAACTTTTTGTCATGCTTGCAACCAGCTTTCTAGTTTTGGCACTACAAATCTGCTAAATGGGAAGATCTCATGGAATATTTTTCGAACTTTCCCTTGGTTGGACGTTTGTTTTCGATCCGAAGACCCATCTGACTGCGCCAGGGAGGTTTCCGATGTTATTTTGGCCGGTATGGAGGCTTACATCCCTTTTTCGAAGAAATGCCCTTCCAACGGCGAGCCTTGGTTTGACCTAAAATGAAAAGAAGCTGTTGCTTCTAAACATCTTGCATACCGACAGTGGCGTGAAGATCCTAACACCATAAATCGTAACATCTTTGTTTGTGCCAGGAACAGATGCAAAGAAATTATCGACGAAACCAAGGAGGTACACAATCAACGGATTAGAAACAAACTTCTCGCTTGTCCCGGCAATTCCAGGTCCTTTTGGTCAGTCGCTAAGGCAGTTAGTCAAAATTTCACCAGATCCACCATACCACCACTCACACGGCCAGATAATTCTATTGCAACGACACCTGTTGAGAAAGCGAACTTGTTGGCTGAACTCTTTGCTTCACATTCTGTCGATTTCCAAGGAAAAACACCACCTACTATTCCCATAGTGCAGTCAAGGATGCCCGATATTGTCTTCAGACAGCGTATCATAAAACGTATTTTGATGAAGCTAGACACCAAAAAGGCTTCTGGCGCTGACGGAATACCTGCCATAGTTCTCAAGAACTGTGCAAGGGAACTAACACCAGTTTTCTGTAGACTTTTCAACCTATCCTACAGAAAGGGAATATTTCCTTCCTGCTGGAAATGTGCCACAGTTCAGCCGATACCTAAAAAAGGCAAGAAGACCTTGCCAAATAACTACCGACCAATCGCACTACTCTCAATAATATCGAAAGTGATGGAAAAGGCTACCAATCAGGTCACATATCCAAGGCATTTGACCGTGTTTGGCACGATGGGCTGTTGGCTAAGATACGTTCTTATGGTATGTCTGAAAAGTTCTGTTTGTGGCTCTCATGTTTCCTCAGAGAGCGTTCTTTACGAGTGGCAGTCGACGGATTTCTTTCTAACACCTTCACTATCAACGCCGGTGTGCCCCAAGGTTCCATACTATCTCCTACTCTCTTCCTTATTTATATTAACGATCTGCTGGAAAAGACCGAGAATCCAATCTACAGATTTGCAGATGACAGTACACTTATCTCTTCATTCACTTTGAATGCTCGGACATCGACTACTCAGACGAATATCCGCAGACAGCAGGAAGTCATTCAACTTAACAAAGACCTGGAAGAAATTCTATCTTGGGTGACAGTAACCAAGTGGAATTTAACGCTACAAAAACCCAGGCGGCAGTTTTTTCTAAAAAAGTTAACGTTGCAGAACCCGACATAGTTATGTCGGAGCACTCCATCCCTCTAACATCGTCACTCAATCTGTTAGGCGTTAATTTGGGAGCAAATATGTCCTGGCATGAACATGTTGCAGGCGTAGCAAGGAGAGCTTTTCAAAAGTTGGGAATATTGTTTCGAACCAGAAAGCTTTACACTCCACAACAACTGTTAATTCTTTACAAAGCTCAAATTCGACCCACTATGGAATACTGCTCCCATGTTTGGAGCTCCGCTCCCAAACATACACTGCATTTGTTGGATTCTATCCAGAGAAGAGCTGTTCGTCTGATTGGACACCCGGAACTGACCGACGGCCTTGATTCGCTGGAACATCGAAGAACGGTTGGCGACTTGAGCCTATTCTACAAGTACTTTCATGGAAAGTGTTCGAAGGATGTGGCCCGCTTAATTCCTCCCAGAGCGGTGCATGTTAGGAGTACACGTCGCGCTAATACTTCACATTCGTATGAGGTTCAGCTTGTTACTCCTCGTACAACGCTTTTCAAGCAGTCTTTTATATGGAGAACATCATACCTTTGGAATAGTTTGCCCAGGACTGTGTTTCCCATCGAGTACAATCTACAGCGATTCAAGAACAACGTGAATCGCTTTCTCCGCACACGTGTCGCTCCTGTAGCGCTTTAGGGATTTCTCTGTAGCACGTGTGCTAGACCCATAAAAAAAAAAAAAACAGCTTTCTAGTAACTTCTGTTCGCATGTTCTCCCATTCGTTCAATATTCTGTTTTTTAATTCTTCTCTATTTGAAACATTATGTTTGCGTTGTTTGCTTTGGAAGTTTAAGTTCCTCCCATAAATGCTCGATGGGGTTAACATTGGGTGATTGCGGAGGTGTATGAAGCTGCTGTCACATTATGGATCATCCATTCTCGCACTAAGTTTGCGGTATGTTTCGGATCATTGTCCTGTTGGAAAATGTATCTTTTTTCGAGTGCTTATTTTGGATACTTTCTCTTAAATTGTCTTTGAACATGTTCAGATAAACATGCTGATCCATGGTACTATTAATAAAATGTAAATTTTCAACCTCTCCAGCGGATATGCACCCCCAAAGCAGAACACCGTCACCCCCTTGTCTCACCGTGGAACAAATGTTTTTAATATCGAATGCGGTATTCTTCTTTCTCCAAACTTTAGTTCTGGCATCAGACCCAAAAAGGTTAATTTTAGTTTCATCACTAAAGATTACGGATTCCCAAAATTCAGGAGGTTTAGTAACGTATTCTCTAGCAAAAGGTAACCGTTTTTTGCGATTGGCTTCCGAAATTAACGGCTTCTTCCTGGCTGCACACCTCTTATAGCCTGCCCTGTGTAAACAATTTCTCACTGTTTGTGAACAAACATTTTTCGAAAATAGTTCCGGTATTTCTTCTTAAAATTCACGTGGAGTCAGTTTCTTGGGACGACCGGAGCGTGGTCGAATTTTATAGGAACTCGTTGATTTATACTGGTTTACAATGTACTGAACAGTAGCATGCGTCTTAAGAATTTTTCCTATATTTCTGTGCGATTTTCCATCTTTCCACAAATCAATTATGATTATTCGAACTTGAAATGGAATTTCACAATTTCTCTCGCTCATTTTTAATACTACTTTAAAAACCCACTGCAAAATTACTCGCAGCAAGTGACAGATTATAAGGTATGGCCGAAAATTATTCATTTGTTTTCAGTTTAGCGAGCAATAGATAGCTTGATAAAATGCGGCAGATTATAACGTGCAGTTCTTGAGTGTATGGAAACTTTTTTGACATTAATTTGGTTTACATTTTTATAACAATGATATAACTCGTTGCTTAGGTTTCAAATATTAATTTAAACATATTTTCTCATAGTTTTCAATTAATTAGTTAAATATATAACAGAAAAACAGTACAGAAAGCAGATGGTGTATGGAGAATTTTTGGACTGACTGTATGTGGATATAGTTTTTAGTTTTACATTTTATGATACGCTGCCTGAAGATAATATCGGGCATCCTTGACTGCATTATGGGAATAGTAGGTGGTGCTTTTCCTTGGAAAATCGACAGTAGAAAGTGAAGCAAAGAGTTC
Organism: Pachyrhynchus sulphureomaculatus; assembly: GCA_019049505.1. Taxonomy (NCBI): domain Eukaryota; kingdom Metazoa; phylum Arthropoda; class Insecta; order Coleoptera; family Curculionidae; genus Pachyrhynchus; species Pachyrhynchus sulphureomaculatus. The sequence goes on along the minus strand of CM032451.1, from coordinate 80,232,916 downwards.
AGCTAACAAATTCGGTTTTTCAACAGGTGTTGTGTGTATAGTGGATTTGGTGAAATTTTGACTAACTCTCTTAGCGACTGACCAAAAGGACCTGGAATTATTGGAGCAAGCAAGAAGCTTGTTTCCAATTCGTTGATTGTGTGCCTCCTTGGTCTCGTCGATAATTTCTTTGCATCTGTTCCGGGCACGAACAAAAATGTTACGATTTATGACGTTATCACGTCATTGTCGGTAGGCAAGATGTTTAGAAGTAACCGCTTCTTTGCATTTTTGGTCAAACCAAGGCTTGCCGTTGGAACGGCATTTCTTCGAAAAAGGTATAGAGGTGGCCGTATCAGGCAAAATAACATCGGAAACCTCCTTAGCGTAGTCCAATGGTCGTCGGATCGAAAACAAACATGTAACCAAGGGAAAGTTCGAAAATATTTCGCGAGTTCTTCCCATTTAGCAGGTTTGTAGTGCCAAATCTTGTGCGGTTCAGGAGCCTATCTGTAACTGATTGGTAGGATACTCGATATCAAAAGCATTTTATGGTGGGAAGAACCTAACGGCGGATTTACGCTCACAGGGTAAATCTCTGGATTAGTGCTTAAAAACAGATCAAGAAGACTGGCGAAGTCTCCGTCTCGATCAGGGATTCGTGTCGATTCGTCAATAAGCTGGGTTAAGCTACAACTGATTAAGAATAGTTCAACTTCACGACCTTGTTCGTGGGTAGTATTTGAATACTTAAGCTAGTTGATGTTGTGGACATTAAAGTCGCCCAGGATAGCAATCTCGACATTTGGACAGTTAATCTGTAAATGATCGATGGTGTCTGTAAGAGAAGCGAAAAGTGTTAAAGAAAAATTACTTGGTGGTCGATAGAGGCTGCAGGTAAACCTTGTGGTTTGTTGAGTCCTTATTTTTAACCACATAACATCAAAGTTTCGAGGCTTCAGAGCCTCCTCTCGTTGGCATGAGAGATCGCTTTTGACAAAAAGACAGATTCCAAAGTTACACCTAAACCGGGAATAGAAGTCGTATCCAGGATAGAGACAGCTAACTGTGCACTAAACATAAGGTTTATTTGATTGCAGGTGTTGGTGCACTTAATTTATGTTAATGTATGAGTTTAAACCTGTTGCAAAAATCTATTTTAAAATTGTGGTCTCTGCATATTGACACCCCTGAATGGTACTGATACAGGGAGAAACATGGTTATTTTATTTTAAATTAATATCAATGGATAGTATAATCAACTAAAAACATACCTACAACAAATATAAATAATAGAATTTAAAAAAAAGGACGCTTTGTCTAATAGTAATCTACAGTTACATTGCAGTTTTCTCGTTTATAATTAAAGGTCACCATTTTATAACGCTGTACATAAAAAAGATCTCGAAAAGTTGTTTATGGCAACCAGAATTTGGCGCGATTAACAATACATAAAACTAATCCCACCAAACTCTAGTTTCTATAAACATCTTCTCTACGCTGTATTGTTCAGTGTTTCAAAATAGTGTCCTCTTTAGTTAGAAATGGGAACAGTTAATTTGAAAGAAATAGCAACAACGCAGTTCTGCTAATGATGAAGATGATAGTCAATAAGGTAGTGAAAGCATTTCCGGCAGGTTTTGTTATCTGACTTAATTTCCGTGACAAAAATTGAACGAATTAAAACCTCTCTTATATAATTGAAGATAACTTAGAAAAAAAAATATACATAAATAAGTACAGGGTAAGTCAACGATAGAGTAAAATTTATTATCTCATTTGTTTCGGGGAATGACGAAAAAAATGTTAAATAAATAGTTTTAGGGAATGTTAAGGTGCACAGTTTAAAATTATTTTTTAGTATACAGGGTACTTCAAAAAAGTGTGGCCGATATAACATATGTTTTTTTTTAAATGGAACATCCTATTTTTTAATTTATTTTTAAATTCTGGGTAAAATTTTATAACTTTTTTTATTAATAATATTATATACCTAAATCTAGTAATTTTTTCTAATATTTTCGATTTCAATACTAGTTTTCAGTTTTGTAAAAACATGTCAGTAGCGCCATTTTTTTTCTGAAGGTGGAATACCCATCATTGATACGAGCGTTCTATAGAGGTGAAAAAAAGATATATGTAAAGAAATTCGAGTTAGATGCTACAGGGTGTTCAAAATAAATTTATGCATTTCAACTATTTTAAATTGAAAAATCTCAAATTTTTTAAATGGCACACCCTGTATATTATTATTTTTTCTGATAGATTTTACAAAACCCTTCAACTTTTATTGAGTATGTCATATACCTATTTCTAATAGTTTTCGATTTATTTTGAGTTTTTCAATTTTTACCCTTGCTTTTAATATACTTACGCTATTGTGAAAACATAAACAGATAGTTAATAATTTTAATATAGTTTAACTTATCTAATGATTAATTATTATAACTTCTGTCATTTAAGAGACATAAGGGGAAGCT
>CM032451.1:80144753-80230357 GCA_019049505.1 Pachyrhynchus sulphureomaculatus | reverse complement strand
ATCTTGGAAAAATATAGCCCTACAACTTTAAAAATAAATTTAATTTCTAAAAACCGACTATTATTAAAACCCTTTCAGCTTTCTGTCTCCACTACGAGAGGAGATATAGACTCCCGCATTCGCCACTTAACATAGAAGGGCAACAAAAGTAAATAAAATTTGTAAAATGGGGCTGGGCCCGATATCTCCACTCCTAGTGGACATAAAAAGTAGAAAATTGAGTTATGTTAATAGTAAAGCGCAATTAAAAATTACAACAATTTTCAAGGCTATATTGACCTACTTCGAAAAGAGACAGTAATGAACTGCCTCTCAAAATTTATTATTTGTTGTATGGCAAAGACACACATTTCTAGCCTAAGCAAGAAACATGTGCCTCTAACGAAGGTACTATGTCTATTCTATAATATATTGCGATAGCGATCAATACGGCACCTACAGAGATGATGACGCAAGCGATATCATTTTACTCTAACGTTTACATTAACAGGAATAGTTGAACTTAACGAAATCAACTACGATACCAGATGGAGGACTTTAATCCATCTATATTAAATATAATTTCGAATAGGAAGAGGATTAATCATATCTAAAATAGTATGAAGGAGCTCAACTGAGTCGATTTTGCCTTCCCGCACCTAACTGAAATTCCTGGGCAGAGCCGAACAATCGATCGAGGTTTTAAATTCATCCATTGATGTTATTGGTTCTTTTTTTATCCTTGCCATAGTGACGGTAGTAAAGAATTACAAGCATGGCTCAATCTTTTCATTCATTGTATTTAAAAATTTAGGGATTCTCAGAGAACAACATTGCTTCTAATAATTTTTGTCATACTGATCGAAACCAAGGCAAATTAATTTATTAGTATTTTTCCGGGTTTTATTACAAGACACTATATTAAGAAATTTTCATAAGACCACTACTTCCTATGGAACATTAAAAGGAATAATCGGCTATAGCCTGTCCCAAAATATAAGATCCTGATTTTTGCCGTTTTAAGTGGGCAGGATAAAAATTCTGACCTTTTGTTTATGATAGGTTGCAGAGATGGACTTAAGAATTTTATTCATTAATGTAAATGAATAAAATTATAAGTGTTTTTGGAGATGTTTATTTATAGATGCATGTAAAAACAAATGGATAAGAAGTACAAATATACAGTTTGAATGAATGGGGTTTACAAGAGGGGACATATTGTATAAATAAAAATATATTTTAACTTAAGCCTAATTCGGTTTCACTATCACTGTCATCAGCTGAGGTAATTATCAGTGATTTTATATTATTTACATAAATACATGAATCTTCAACTTTAACATGCTGAATTGAATTCTTCCAGCTTTCACAAGCCTAAAGTAGTAGAAACATTTTGTACCCTTATTTTTGATTTAACTTGATGCCAAATATGTTCAATTGGATTAAACACATAATAATACAGAGGAACCCGCAAAACAGTGTGTCCCATTTTCTCAACTATCACAAACATATTTCTTTTCCAATTTACAGTCTTTTAAAACTTCTAAAAGATCACTTTTTTTATAACTAAAATCAAAATAAATGTAATTTTCTAACATATATTATTGTATTTCCGATTTGGTGTTGGCTGCATTAGGAACCTTATTTAGTAGGCGACTATGGTAACTTGTATTGTCCATAACTATAACACTCTGTTCGGGAACATTTGGCAAAAGGGAATTTTGAAACCAATTTTCAAAAAGTTCTACAGTCATGTCTTCGTGATAGTCCAAAGTAGAATCTTTTATGTTTTTTTGCAGATAATAGTAGACAATTTGAAACCCAGCCCTTTTCAGATCCAGCATGCAAAATGGTTATTCGTTTATCTTTATTTGAAGGTGCGTTAGTCTGACATTTTGTACTGTCAACCCACTCTTTTTGCACAGTTTCATGGGTATCGAACCATGTTTCGTCAAGGTAAATTATTGTAAATAAGTATGTCGCAAGATTCGTAATCTTTGTGACTCCATCACTACTTGCCATTTGCTGATTTTTCGGAACGTGAATCCCATTCTTAAGAGAATTCTGTGAAGGGTTGATCGGCCACAATGTATATTATTGGTCCCGTCCTGCACCAGACTTAATTTTATTTTGTCTAGTATCGGCACCAACTGCTCTTCATACATAGAATATATTTTTCTCCTGATTTTTCATAATCGTCTACATGATGCATTTAAAAATCTTCGTAGAAATTGGGGTTTTTGTTAGTTCACTGGTTTCTTGCAAAGCGCTTTGTTTATTTAATTTATTTTCACCAAACTGTCGTAAACATTTTTCACTATTTGTTTAGCGTCAAGTGATAAATGTTTTCTCTTGCGATAGTCACTATTGCAATTTTCCCACGGACGCCTCATAATTAAAATAGAACCGTTACGTTGTAAGTTGTAAGTAAAACTAAAAATAAAAAGAATAAAAAGTATCTTTCGAATCTTAATGGGTCATTAGGCCTATATTATCAAACACCTAAAGGGCTCCAAACCGGGTTGCCAGGTAGTAAATACGAGGTTGGTTTGAAAAGTCCGTGCGAAAATAAAAACTACTTATGTGTTTGGGGTAAACCTTTTTTATTTTTCGACATAGTCTCCTTTTAGGCTTATACACTTTGTCCAACGATGTTCTAGTTTGTTGATCCCTTCCGAATAATAGGATTTGTCCAAGTCTGCAAAATATCCATTAGTGTCTGCAATCACCTCCTCCAGTAGTCCGAGGGAGCCAAGTCTAGAGAATAGGGGGGATGTGAAACGAGTTGGAATCCTATTTCCATTAATTTTGCGACCACAACTGCTGAGGTGTGTGCTGGTGCGTTGTCGTGATGGAAAAGGACTTTCTTGTGGGCCAATCGCGGGCGTTTTTCTTGCAGCTCGGTTTTCAAACGGTCCAATAACGATGAATAATATTCACCTGTAATAGTTTTACCCTTTTCCAGATAGTCGATGAGGATTATCCCTTGCGAATCCAAAAAGACAGTCGCCATAACCTTTCCGGCCGAAGGAACGGTCTTCGCCTTTTTTGGTGCAGATTCCCCCTTGGTAACCCATTGTTTAGATTGTTGTTTGGTTTCAGGAGTATAGTAATGTATCCATGTTTCATCCACAGTGACGAAACGACGCTTAAAGTCCTCCGCATTTTTCTGGAACAGCTGCAAACCATCCTTGCAACACTTCACACGATTCCGTTTTTGTTCAAGCGTGAGCAATCGCGGCACCCATCTTGCGGATAGCTTTCTCATGTCCAAATGTTTATGCAAAATATTATGTACCCGTTCAGTCGAGATGCCCACAGCACTAGCAATCTCACGCACCTTAACTCTTCTGTCATCCATCACCATATCATGGATTTGATCAATGATTTCTGGAGTCGTAACCTCCACAGGCCGTCCAGAACGTTCAGCGTCACTTGTGCCCATATGGCCAGTCCGAAAATTTTGAAACCACTTATAAACTGTTCTAATCGAAGGTGCAGAGTCACCATAATGTTTATCAAGCTTCTCTTTAGTCTCCTGAGGCGTTTTGCCTTTCATAAAGTAATGTTTAATCACCACACGAAATTCTTTTTCGTCCATTTCTTGAAAATCACTCGACTTCCTTGATTCACACGAATGCCAAACACAAAGAAATACACCAATATGGCTGAAACTTGGTGTGCGTTCATTCAAGAGATGCTACTAACTAAACATGACCTCGATACGCGCCGGTGGTGCCATCTCTCGGACTTTGCACGGACCAGCCTCGTATATAAGTAAAAACAGATCCAATATGATTGCAGGTGTAAGTGAGGGCGGTATACAAACCAGGTAAAATAAAAATACGTTTATCGTAATACCTGGCAACTACGCACAAAACCTTAATAGGGTCGTTTATTGCCTCATTGAAAAAGCAAAAAGGCAGGATCTTATATCTTGGGATTTAATTTACATTAGATCACAGACATCATATTGTGCTACTCCATAGATCTGTCAAGTTGGCGGCCGCTAGATCACTTTGTCGGTATGGGTGTTGGAGTGCAAGACAATTTAGTAGGTGACTCATGGTTTGCTGTTGTCCACATGAATAGAGAATTGATTCAACCTGGTAGCCCCACCTGCCCAGGTTAACATCACATCTACCAGTTTGTGTGCCAAGTCGGTTTAAACTTCTCCAGGTTTTCCATTTCTCGTTTGAACCAGGTGGTAGTTCCTCTTTAGATTCTAGCAGCAGCTCCTTATTTTTGTCGGTCAATAGCGATTTCTATCGCACAACCCTCTCCGACTGTACTGTTGAAGTTAATGGAGTGACAGCGGATAGGAAACTCTTGCGCGATTTAAGTCTTGCTACTGGGGAGTCTCCAGTCCAAACATTTGGTGTCGCGGATCTACCAGCTGTTTTCTCCTCTCAGAATGATTGGCAGTGGCTCGCCGTATAGCGGGGGAGCAATACCACTTAGCAGTTTACTCGTGGTAGTTGGCTTTACGCAACCTGTAACAAGCATGTCTTGTTGAGTGCCATATCCAGCTGCGAAGCATGAGCTGAAAGCTCCCAGACTGAAGATGCATATTCAGCAGCAGAGTAACATAGTGAAAGGGCACTGGAGCGGATTTTGTGTGGATTAACGCCCTACTTAGATTCTACAATTTTTCTAGGAGATTATTATTATTATATATATATGTTGCTTGAACGACAGGGTTTTGTCTAGAGTGACGCCCAGATACGTTGATTGTCTGGAGAAAGTTACATCTTGTCCATTCCAAGCAATTTTCAGCTTATAGTTGGCAACTTTGTTTCTTAAGTGGAAGAGGCTGGATACGGTCTTACCGGGATTAGGCGAAGTAGTAGGGGATCAGCGATTCAAGGCAGTTCGTTAAGGTCCACTCTACCGCTAAGAAATTATAGCTCTGAGTGGCGAGGGCTAGGTCGTCTGCGTATAAGAATCTTTTAATATTGGCTAATTATTGGTATAAATATTAAACAGAGTGGGTACAAGCACACTACCCTGTGGGAGGCCATTCCTTTGGGTTCTCCATCTACTGTTCTTATCGTCCACACAAACGAAGACTCTCCAATAGAGAACGAATAGCTAGGACTAATTTATAAACTCAGGTTAAATTGTAAAGTTTTAACCAACAATCGCCTATGGTTAATGGTGTTATAAGATCGACGAAAATGGCACCCGTTATTTCTCGCTCTAGAGAAAATAAAAGACAAACCAATAATCCAGAACCAATGTCCACCCGAACAAGCTGTACCTTGCCACATAACACAAATATGCCTAATCAGAATGATAATTATTACTTTAAACAAAACGGTCCTAAAAATTTCGTAATCAAGAAATTATATCAAATAGACGACAACGCCGAATCACCTGTTTACAACGACGTGACGTACAGACCCACAGATACATCTGGTGTAAAAAGTAACACTAGTGGAATGATAAATCATATTACCTGTGAATTAGATAAGAATTTCTTTGAGAGTCAAAAGGACAATTTCGCAAATCGAGAGCAAAATTAGGCTTAATACTAACTTGCATATTAATATGAAAATTTTGAAGGAAATCCCTTGAAACTTTAATAATTATTCTGCTAATTATCGAGACAATAAATATTAAAATTTTCAAACGCTATGCCGTGTATGTTCTGGGAGCTAGCAACCCAAATAACAGTTTACCTTATATCGAAATAAAAAATCCTAATAGATACTGAATATTATTATTCAATAATACGATTAAAAGTAGCTGAAACTTACTGTGCGAATAAAGATTTTAATAGTCCTACTGTAATAAAAACCCAAGTCAGCGAATACGAAATAATTTTTAAAGCTGACACCATCATTTTCTCAATTTAAAGAAAACGTAAATATCTATTCTATACTGTATGACTCTTATTTCCTTCCTGCTGAAAATGTGCTAGTAGTTCAGCCGATATCCAGAAAAAGGCAAGAACATCTTGCCAAACAATTATATCATCGCACTGCTTTCAGTCATTTTCAGCTTATAGTTGGCATCTTTGTTTCTTCTTCTGGAGAAGGATCTAAAATATCTTAAAGGATTGAATATTATTAGCGACCATCAATATGGCTTTCCTAAGCAAAGATCAAGAGGAGATCTTCTAACTTCTGTAACATATGTTACTTAAGTAGAGCAAATGAATATTTCGGAGAGTCTTGAGTGGTTACATTTGATATATCCAAGGCAATCGACTGTATTTGGCACAATTGATTGTTGGGTAAGCTATGCTTTTATGGTATGTTGAGAAGTTCTGTTTGGGGCTTTGATGTTTCCTCATAGAGCGCTCTTTATGAGTGTGTACCCCAAGACTCCATACTGTCTCCAACTATCTTTGTCATTTACATTAACGATCTGCTGGATAGAACCAGGAATCCAATCTATAGCTTTGCAGATGACAGAACGCTTATTTCTTCATTCACTTTGAACGCTCCAACAATTCATGCAAATATCCGCAGCCAGAAGTCGTTTAACTTAACAAAGACCTGGAAGCAATTCTATCTTGGGGTGTCAGGAACCAAGTAGAATTTAACGCTACAGAGACCCTGGCGGCAGCTTTTTCTAAAAAAGTTAAGGTTGCTGAACCCATGGTTATGTCATGGCACTGCTCTTAGTTCTCTACAAAGCTCAGAATCGAGCAACGATGGAATGCTGCTCTCATATTTGGGGCTCCGCTCCCAAACATACAAAGCATTTGCTAGATTCTATTCAGAAGAGAGCTGTTCGCCTGACTGAAGATCCAGAACTGACGAGCAACCTTGATTCCTTAGAACATCGAAGAACGATTGGCGACTTGAGTCTATTCTAAAAATATTTTTATGTTAAGTGTTCGATACATGTAGCTAGGTTAGTTCCTCCCAATGTGGTCCATGCTAGGAATACACATGCCGCTAATACTTCACATACGTATAAATTCAGCTTGTCATTCCTCGTAAACCCTTTTCAAGCAATCTTTCCCTTTGGAGTGATTGGCTCAGTACTGAGTTTCCTACCGAGTACAATTTACAGCGATTCAAAACTAACTTGAATCGCTTTGTCCGCACACACGTCACTCCTGCAGCGCTTTAGTGGTTTCCCTGCAGCACGTGTGCTATGCTCAAAAAAAATTACTTTCTTGACGGAATAATAGGACTTAATGAATTGTCGATTTAGTAAACAATTAAACAACTAAAAAATAACTATACCAATTGAAAACATATAAACTCTATTAGGTCTGTTCATTTAAGGTTAACTCTCATCAATTACTAATTACAAGAATATCGATCTTAACAATAAATAGTAAAATTGTTATTCTCGAATTCAATACTGATAAACTGATATATAAGGTACATTAACTACCTCAAAAAACGGATATTCAGCGTAAATTTATAATCATACAGATAACAATATCTCAATTCAATTCCTGGAACCGTTACGTTTTTCAATTTTCGGACTTTTACATTAATAATATTTTGCAGTAGGCAAACAATCAAACTCACATACAGACAATATTCCGCTACATTTAAATAAAATAACTAAAAAATTTACTTTTACCAAAGAAATTAAACATGAAATTAAAACTACAGATGAGATACCCGTATATTCAAAATTTTATGGATATCCATTTGTATATACGGACGAAGTCAGACAACAAATCAGTAAAATGTTACACGAAGGTATTATTAAACCATGTAATTAGTCGAGTCAATGAAGCGGAAAAATCGTTGAAACTTCTTAATCCTCAAGAACAGTAGTAGCGATTTTAATATTAATTTTTTTAAATGTTTGTTTTAATATATTATTGAAATCACAAATATTTTTGTGGGAGGAAGATTTGTATTATTTAAATAACAATATTAATATTTGTGGAAAAAATTCTTTTTTTTCTCGATATTTATTGAAATTTTAAATAGCAAAGTGTATTTTAAAGTCTTTTTCTAATTACGTCATTATAAAAAGCTTTTAAATTATATAAACAAATTTTTAGAAATTTTTATAAATCATTGGCTATGAATAGAATTACATCTAAGAATGATGTAGAATTGATATGTACAGGGTGAGTCAACGATAGAGTAAATTTCATTATCTCATTTGTTTCGGGAATGACGAAAAAATGTTAAATACAATAGTTTGAGGGAATGTTAAGGTGCACAGTTTAAAATTATTTTTTGAGTATACAGGGTACTTCAAAAATCTTTTTTTAAATGGAACATTCTATTTTCTAATTTATTTTTAAATTCTGAAAAAAATTTACACCTTTTTTATTAATAATATTATATACCTAAATTTAGCAGTTTTTTCTAATATTTCAATTAAAAAAAAAAAAAATACTAGTTTTCAGTTTTGTAAAAAATTGCCAGTAGCGCTATTCTTTCTGAAGGTGGAATAGTGATAATTGGTACGAGCGTTTTATAGAGATGAAAAAAAGATATATGTAAAGAAATTTGAGTTAGATGCTACAGGGTGTTCAAAATAAACTTATGCATTTCGACTATTTTAAAAAATCTCAAATTTTTTAAATGGCACACCCTGTACATTATTATTTTTTCTGATAGATTTTACAAAACTCTCCAACTTTTATTAAGTACGTCATATATCTATTTCTAATGGTTTTCGATTTATTTTGAATTTTTCAATTTTTGCCCTTGTTTTTAATACACTTACGCTATAACATCATAGTTGCCAAGACAAAACAAAAATGTAGGCATTGTCAAACATGTCTATTAAGCAAGTAAAAAAATAGTTTAATTTGTTATAGTAAGTGACCTATAAAGGTAATAGTTATAGATCTTCCTAAAAATGAATTAATTGATATGGTTTACATACTGGGCTTTACGGAGCGAAGGACCCTAATAGACGTATACCATCTAGAATATCTTTTCATGATATTAATGAAACGTTTGATGGTAGAATACGGATGCGTGCAGGACAATAACGTCCGTTATGCTAAGGAAAGTGAAGGAAAATATAGTAAAACGACTAAACAAGTGTATTCAAGTAGACGGGCATATTTTTGAACATTTATTACGTCATAATAATTAATTAATACAGAAGTTAAACTATATTAAAATTATTATTAACTATTTATGTTTTCACAATAGCGTAAGTGTATTAAAAACAAGGGTAAAAATTGAAAACTATCAGAAATATTTATATGACATACTTAATAATATAATATAAATATTCTAAGTTGGAGGGTTTTGTAAAATCTATCAGAAAAAATAATAATATACAGGGTGTGCCATTTAAAAAAATTGAGATTTTTTCAATTTAAAATAGTCGAAATGTATAAATTTATTTTGAACAGCCTGTAGCATTTAACTCAAATTTCTTTACATATATCTATCTTTTTTTTTTTTTTTCGTCTCTATAGAACGCTCGTACCAATTATGAGTATTCCACCTTCAGAAACAATGGCGCTAGTGGCAATTTTTTATAAAACTGAAAACTAGTATTTTTTTAAAAAATTGAAATATTAGAAAAACTACTAGGTTTAGGTATATAACATTATTAATAAAAAAGTTAGTTATAAAATTTTACGCAGAATTTAAAAATAAATTAGAAAATAGGATGTTCCTTTTAAAAAAACATATGGTATATCGGCCACACTTTTTTGAAGTACCCTGTATACTCAAAAATAATTTTAAACTGTGCACCTTAACATTCCCTAAAACTATTGTATTTAATATTTTTTCATTATTTCCGAAAAACAAATGAGATAATGAACTTTACTCTATCGTTGACTCACCCTATACAATAAAATAAGGAGATTTTTTATTACATATTAACAATTTACTAATTTATAAATTAAATATGTAAAAAATGATAAAATTTAATTTCCATTTAAATCTGGAGTATTAGAGACTTTATTCTCTTCAGGTGGTGGATGATTATCGCAGTCATTTCCACTGCAAACAATACATGCAGGTGAGCAATGCAGACCACTCGTTCTGCAGCCACATGCTGCACCGTATCCTGTTTTGCAAAAGCAAAATATGATTTTTAAGATGTTGTTCGGTACTGCTGGTTGCGTCATTTTTACTGATGTCAAATAATTTTCTCTTTGCCAACCCCATTGTTCGGGAGGTATTAAAGAATTATTTTTCCACTGCTGAACTTGTATATAGACTCTTGATATGTTTGTTTGGCTGCATCTTCTGTCAGAGGTAGTGAACTATGTTGTACTATGTAGATGTGAATCTTCTCCTTGTTATATTATTTCTTACTTCAAGTTTCTGAATTCCTACACTAATTCCATTTTAGGGAGAGAGAAGGAAATTAGTTTACGCTTTAAAATATGAAGTGACAAGCTCTTGCTTACTTCAACCCATAGCTTTAAAGTTGGCTTTTAGTTTTCAGTTAATAACCAAGAAACTTCTGTAGCTATTGAGCCTGTACAATTTTATCTAGAAGTGTTGCCTTTCTTCTACTTTTAGATATGCCTAATATGGCATGTAAAAGACTTGTCAATAATTTATAATAACATAAAATATTTTAAAACCTTTGTTGTAATAAACACATGTCCATTATAATTTGTTTAAAGAACACAAGAACCAAGAAAAACATCGAAAACGCTATTTTCAAATACCATCCAAAAGAATTAAAGCGTTCTTAGATACTCTGACATCGATTTTTTGAACTAAATAAACGAAGCGTTTATTGTTCGAGGTTAACGTTATAAAAAGCTTATATTGCAAATGATTCAAACTGTTGGCCGTTTTACAGTATAATGCTCTTTTTATATTTACAAACTGGTTTAAATTTGTTTTCGTTGAATAAACTCTCTGTAAGACATTATTTCTTGGTGGTCTTAAAAAGTACAATTCCTTATCATCTGGTGATAAAGCAATCAATAACACTAACACATAAATGTCCTCTGCTGCAACAGCTATATGAGGAAAAAAGCACTCTGGAGCTGATTGTACAATTAAACGGTCAGCATCAGTTTCGGCTTGACTACACTCAAAAATAATTTCAATCAGCTTTTTGTAAAGAAGATTAATAAATCTATTTTTATTTCTGATTAGTAGTCTTAAAAATAGAATATGTAATTAATCAATTGACGTATTACCTATGTATCTATGATTTCTCTCAGATGCTTTAGTTCCATCATTATTATCTCCATCAAGTGCAACTTTAACATTGGTGCCATAGTTATTATGAAGGTATCTGATGTATTGTTGACAAATGTAAGAAAACTTGTTAATATCGTGAACATCCGTTTCATATTGTTCAAAAATATCATAGAGTGATGATTTAGTCCTTTTCCTCATTCCAGGATTATCAAAAAGGGGAGGATAGGGGGTCAACTCGTAGTTAAAATACTTCCTAAGTGCGTTATTAGTGTTTTTTCAAAAAACGTATATTTGAAAAATTAAATTTGGATATACATATAATATATACACATAATGTTTACATATTTCTTGATTCTTATTATACCGCATTTTTATGTTGTAAAAATTGAAAAATTGAATTTTTACTAGAAATTTTTGCTTAAAAACTATTTTTTAATACTACAGTTTGCATAAAAAAAATACTTTTTAATAAAGATCGTGAAAAAAATAATTTTTTTCCATAAATATTATTATTATTGTTTAAACAATATAAATATTTATATCCCACCACTACAAGATTTCTGATTTCAAATAATATATTAAGGAGTTACATCACCTTGGCGCTCGGAAAAAACAGGTATAAAAAAAAAAAAATTATAAATATATAAAATAATTTGTCTTTTACACATATACATAGTAGTTTTATGAATAGTTTAAAATAATAACGAATAAAAAAAAAAAAATGACGGAGATATGAGCCATCAAGTAGGACCTTCTTTTGAAAATCCTTGCTGATGGTGTTCTGAAAAATAAAAAATAATTTTCTTGTAGAAATGACAGCTGTTTGAACAAAAACTCTGATTTTTATCGAGTTTAAAAAATTTATAACTTAGAAACGTGGCACCCAATCAAAAAAATTCTTTGCTACGTCTTAGATAATATCATAAAGAATATGTGTTGTAAATTTTAACAAAATCGGTTAAGTAGATCTTAAGATATCTTCTACAGCAGTTTGAAAAAAATAGTTTCGAAAAAGCAAAAGAAAAAACAGTACGCCGTCGGTGTCTTAAAACCAAATATTTTTTGAATTACCTTCAATCTGCGATTCCTGGACCATATATGAGGTCTTCCATTGTTGCCACGATGTCCTCCGACTCCTTTCGAGCAGCTCTTTTCAATTTCCTGGCCTCTTTAGTCTCCTGTTCGGCTCTCATGTTGGCTATAGATATTCGTTGAGAATCTAAGTTCTCGGTAAATCGCGACGCGCTTGGGCCAATTACAAGGTTTAATAATTGCATTATTGGTAATACACTAGTATATCTATCATTAAATATACTAGTTGCAATCTCAACAATTTTTGTGCCACTGTAATGCACTTTTAGAGCCATAGATCAAATGACAGCATTTAGATTTTCGTTGTTATTCTGAGTGTACCCTTCGTCAAGGCTATGACCGCTCGCGCCGGTCCGATCGTTACCTGAGTTTTGGGCCGACTCTATGCCGCGCTCATTTCTAATTGCTATAACTTCGGAAATAATTTGAATTTTGAAATGGTTAAATGTTTAAAATATTCTTAAAAGTATAGACAATTTATTTAATCAAAAAAAAAATTCGATTTTTTGAAAATCTCAAGGTGTGGTGTAACCTCTCAAAACAAACATTTAAAAAAAAGTTATCAAAATCGGAGCTGTTCTTGAGGAATAAAAAGTAAAAACCTTCATTGATTCAACTAAATAGCCCTTGAAGTAGTTCAATTTGGATAGTGTGAAAGAAACCTGACGCTAGTGGTAAAAGAAAATGTAGAGTAGTTTCCAATTTTCGTGCACGTAATCGAAAAATGTTGATGATAGGTACTCCTTATTAAATATTACAGACATTTTAGACAAATAAGTTTGCTAAACTTATTTCTCTATTATTGCTCACTCATCAGGATTTCATCAAACGGAAACGCACCCTAATTTAATTGAGAAACTGTATTTAACCAAGAAAACGGACATTATGAGTTCGCACTTATGACTTACAAAATGCACCCGCGACATTTTCAAGAGGACAATATTTTAGACGATATACAAAAAAAAAAATTTTTGTTCATAAATACGATATAACTGAATTCTCAACTTGCTTAGAAGAACATATTAAATATCTAAAACAAGTTCTTGAAAAATATAATAATAACTAAGGAAACTCAAATATGCAAGTGAAAAACTTTAAAATACGCGCATAAATATGCAAATAATTTTCTCAAAATATGCACATACATGTTGTAAATATGCAGTAAAAAAAATCGAAATAGACTTGAAAAATGTAAATTTATTGTTTCACATTACATGATACGAGTACTATACAAATGTAGCAATAAAAAACTCATTTTAAATGTTCAACATACAGGGCGAATGAAGTAAATCTAAATATAATATTATACAAAGTAAAAAATAAATATAAATAATAGTGTATTTTATTACTTTACTTAAAGATGAATAGATAATAATAATAATAATGTAGGTACATATTATAAAAATTTATATACGTAGTAAACAGCATAATAAAACATACATTTTAAATTTGATACATACAGGGCGATGCAACTAAGTAAGCGGAAATATGCAAATATTGCAAAAGACAGGGTCGCTGTTAGTTATAAAACAATAAACTACTAAATGTTTCTCAAAATTCTCCATTAAAAAGTTTTGTCTTCTATCGTTGTATAAAAATACAATAAATACAACAAATAAATTAATAAAACAAGTATGCTCTGATGGCCGTTTGGGGTTCACTGACTGTTTTTTAGTGACCATAAAATAATAAAATTTATTTGGGGAAAACCACCGGCGCGGCGGCTGCCTAAACATTGACCCTTATTCCGAAAAATGAATGAAAACGCCTGCCAAAGACCTACATTATTATAAATTCCTTCAAATATGCACATATATGCTATTTTTAAAGCATTTATGCAAATATTTAAAAAAATGCATATAATATGCAAAATATGCAATATATGCGCTTTGCATATTTGGGTGTCCTTAATAATAACACATAATAACAAAAGAAGATATTAAACCAAACTGAAGTAAACCAAACTGAAGAAAATGAAGTAATTCAAAAATTTCCGTCACCCAAAACCGCAAAGGATGTTAAGCTTTTCTTAGGCTTATTAGGATATTACCTCAGATCCATTAAAGGACTCGCAAAATTAACAAAATCTTTTACACAATGTTTAAGAAAAGGTTCAAAGATAAAACGTACATCTCAACTTTCGAAATCTGTAAAAATATGTTATGTAACGCACAAATAATACAATATCTAGATTGTGAAGAAACATTTATCTTAACCACTCGCGCATTAAATATTGCAGTAGGGGTTGTATTAATTCATGCATAAATAGGTCATAATTTACCGATACCTTACACAACGATAACTTTGAATCCAATAGAACAAAGCCAATCAAAAAAATTACTTACAATAGCTTGGGCAACCAAATATTTTAGACCATATTTATTTCATACATATTCGTTATAGTTACCGACCATAAACCTCTTCAATACCTTTTTAATTTAAAAGAACTTAACTCGCGATTAGTTAGATGGCGATTAAAATTAGAAGAATACGATTACGAAATTCAGTATACAAATATAAACAAAACATGCCTTATCTCGTACAAAAATTAATATGACGAGTATGAATCAATAATCGGAAACCCTGGAAACATTTATGACGAAATTCACTAAATTAACTAATATATTAACGCGAACGAAAACCAGAACATTAGTCTAGAACAATCAGATGAAGTCGATATGATTCTTGACTCACAAAATAAATATTCCATCAGATATCTAAATAGTATCACTCAATAATCCAAATATCGAAACAGATAAACAAACAGTACACTAAGCTCGAGAATACCTGATACTTAATATACTATTTACTAAACTCTGTATAAATAGCTATGCAAATCAAATAGTCTTCATTCAAAATGATATTTTTACATGATTAAATCAAACCCATTTCCCATGAAATAAAGATACACGGTCCATTTAAGCGCAAATCACGAAAAAGAAATAATACGATACTTTAAAGAATATCTAAACCCAAAGAAATATGCTTGCATGCTGATCAAAAGTCCCGAAATCGATCTAGTCGATCCAATAAGCGTGTTACTACCAAAGCCGTTCAAAATTCATGCGTACAAATTAGTCTTGTCAAAACTAATTCTAAATGACGTCTATGACGAAAATAATTAATAGAATATCATCACGTTAGAACATGTCATCGATATATTAACGAAAAATTATATTACTGGTCCAATATGAAAATTGACTTAACACAATATTTAAATAATTTTGACACATGTCAATAAGCAAGATATGAACGACATCCACCACTAACACCAGCAATAACACATGTTGAATCATTTAATATCAATACATTCCAGATCCACATGATTGTTAGTGTTCCGTACGGAACACTTATAAGATCACTTCGGTGTCTGTTCGTCTGTCACAACCCGATTTTCTCCGAAACTATTTGTCATAGAAAGTTGAAATTTTGTACTAATATAGGAATCGATGGCCTCATCAAAGCCGTGTAGTTCTGAAAGTTAAATTTTCACTTAAGGGGTTAGTTTTGGTAAGTGAAATCGGAAATGAAAAACGAAAAAAAAAAAAAAAAATACTAGGTCATCGAGTGTGGTGTCCAATGAAAGCTTGTGAAAACGCGAGTAAAAAATATATATAATGTAATACTTGCGTATACTTTTCTTTGAATTATTTTTAAAAAATCGCGAAAAATCGCTGTCCCCCCCCCCTTATCTCGAAAAGTGCTGATCAAAATATTTTTTCTACGGGGTGTAGATTGAACGAACACGATCACGAGTGCATTATTTTTAATAATTTATCTGGTATATAAAAAAAAGCAAAATTTCAAGGTCATCAGTTTTCAGTAAAGATTGGAAACAAACTTTGTTGAAAACTCATTTGGGGTGTGTTTTGTGAAGTTACTGATTATTTTATACCTCCGTAACAAAATTATTTATTTTAAAAGCAATTAACGTGCGGAACACTAATTGCGCAAGTTCAACTTGCACTTGATCGGTTATTTTTTACGTTAGGCGTAAGCTTATGCACATGAAGCCAATATACATGTACATTAGGGTGGTCCCAAAAAATCAATGTTCGAGTTTTTTTGGGGGAACCCTCCTAAAAGTTGCTAGTTGACTAAAAAATGAGATTGGTAAAGTTTCCACTTAATTGGATAACGTTAACCCGTGCCTCATCGCGGTTGAAGTTTTGACTTTTTATGAAAATGTCTAAAAACAATGCAAGATCCAATTACATCGGCTCTCTAAATTTTACTTTATTTTTTCAATTTGTACATAAAAAAGGATTTAGTTAAAACTGTTTTCAAAAGTAAATAGAGCAAAATCCAAATTGAAAATGGAGGATTTAGGAGAAAAGAAAGCAACAAGGTATAAAAATAAGAAGAAATAATGTTCAAATGCATTTTATTATTTAAAGTTTAGTTATAAAAAAGGAAGCAATATAAAGGAAAGAAATTATTACTATTATTTACATTTACAATTTATTATCAGATCAAGGTGGTAATGGCTTAGATAAGGTGGCATTTGAAGAGTCAGGAAAAATTTTTCTACATTCAGATACAACTTGTAACAGAAATTGCCGTTGTTCTTCATCTTTCGTCAAACACGAATTGAATTTTACACCTCTTTCAGCTGTGTCATTGACAACCTTAAAACTGTTTACTATTTTGTTAGCTGTTAGTGTCAATTGTCACACTATTCATCGGGATCAGTATTTAAAAAATTTGTATCAATTTCAAATCTCTTGAAAAAATTGGGAGTTTGATGAGAAACAAAATAATCAATTTTTTTGTCCAATAAATCATCCACTTGTTTGAGATTGTGCCTTGCTTTTATATCCCTATCATCGTAACCTTTTTCTTCAACGGGAATTAATTTTAGACATTTTGCAGCCATGCTTGTTTTGACATTTTCTTCTGAAGTTTCATCAAAAAATGAAAATGCGACTAGCCCCGAATTGAGATACCACAGATGAATTATCATTTGGACAGTGCCTTATCTGCAAGTTCTTTATCAATTTGTCTGTATTTCATAAAAGATTTTAACATTTGTAGGTCTTGGTAGGGGGCCAAAGTGGGTTTGGCGGGGTTGAACAACGCTTTTACATAAATATTAATTATAAATAAACAAATGTCTGTAACTTGAAAGCTTCTATTTTTTTATTTTGCGCTGTGCTTTCAGATCTTTTTAGCGTTTTTTTTTTTTTTTTTGCAGTTTTCTCCACTTTTCGTACAGTTTTTCTAATTTTGTAACACAATCTTTAAGGTGTCTGGTTGGTATCTTAGTTTTCTCCCAAAAAATTAAAACGTCCTGTATTGTAAGTCTTGCAGCTCTCTGGTGTTTAGTTTCACTTGCCGTATTTTATAAAATAAACTGCGTAAAACTTGGCAACTGGATGGTAATTTACTGCCACTGATTGGACGAGACATGTGGCCGATTAAATACACCATTTCTTTCTGCCTTGAACTTGAACTCGAACCCGAACAAGCATGGCTCGTTGATGCTGTAGAAGACATTGTCCCACAAACCTCACAGAAAAGTCAGTAAACCAACGTTGTTGAAATGTTGACTCCTTGAAAGGCAAACTTAAACTAAAACTTTCTGACTTCTCCCCGGGCATCCCAGACAAGGCAGACTTCTCTGATAAAAGGGTCCTTAGCAATAGCTTTTTTTTGTAACAGAAACAAAGCTTTTAAAGAATAGAACTAAATATCAATTCGTAAAATGATTTATAAAGTTAAAATAAATGACAATTTTATGTCTTATATATTGTATAAAAATGTAGTTGTATAAATGTTTATAATACAAAGGAAACAAAAAATGGTCAAAAGTATTTAAGTTAGGTATCTTTGTTCCCATTTTTCACTTTCGTTTTCTAAACAGGCCGAGGTCGAATTTGAGGATTCGAATCATGTCCGGTCTTGGATGATGAATATCTTGAAATATAAAAGTTTTAAAAAAAAAGTAAAACTTTAAGACAACAACATTTCCTATGAAATGAAACAAGTCAGGTTTCTAGGACGAATGGTTTTCATTTTATGAGGGAAAAACGATTTTTTTTACAAAAAATCGAATTTTACAGTTTAATGAGGCACGTATTCTAATTGTGCTAAAACTGTGCAAATCTTATTTTTTAAACACATGACAAATTTTAGGGGGGTCTCGCCGGCATTACGGTGAAAATATTTTTTTCTCCCCTATACCTTGTGATCACCCTAATATACAGGGTGAATCAACGATAGAGTAAAGTTCATTATCTTTTGTTTCGGGAATGACGAAAAAATGTTATATACAATGGTTTTAGGGAATGGTAAGGTGCACAGTTTAAAATTATTTTTGAGTATATAGGGTATTTCAAAAAGTGTGGCCGATATAACATATGTTTTTTTTAAATGGAACATTCTATTTTCTAATTTATTTTTAAATTCTGCGTAAAATTTGATAACTTTTTTTTATTAATAATATTATATACCTAAACCTAGTAGTTTTTCTAATATTTCAATTTTTTTAAAAAAAAATACTAGTTTTCAGTTTTGTAAAAAAAAATTGCCAGTAGCGCCATTGTTTCTGAAAGTGAAATACTCATAATTGGTACGAGCGTTCTATAGAGATGAAAAAAAGATATATGTAAAGAAATTTGAGTTAGATGCTACAGGGTGTTCAAAATAAATTTATACATTTCTACTATTTTGAGATTGAAAAATTTCTGAAAGTGAAATACTCATAATTGGTACGAGCGTTCTATAGAGATGAAAAAAAGATATATGTAAAGAAATTTGAGTTAGATGCTACAGGGTGTTCAAAATAAATTTATACATTTCTACTATTTTGAGATTGAAAAATTTCAAATTTTTTAAATGGCACATCCTGTATATTATTATTTTTTCTGATAGATTTTACAAAACCTTCCAACTGTTATTAAATATGTCATATACCTATTTCTAACAGTTTTCGATTTAATTTGAATTTTTCAATTTTTACCCTTGTTTTTAATATATTTACGCTATAACATCATAGTTGCCAAGTCAAAACAAAAATGTAGGCATTGTTAAATTTTGACATATCTATTAAGCAAGTAAAAATAGTTTAATTTGTTGTACATATATTGATTCTTTACATACGTACTTAGATCTTTAACACATGTCGCAAGAACAAATATAATGTATGCTTTCATGTTTTTCAAGTTATTTCTCTTAGGGTATTCTAATATTTCACTAACACTACAATAATTAAGCATAAGAATTTGTTCTTTTTTTTATAACAGTATTTCCAAGTTCCGTATATTTTATTAATTTAGGACCCTCTTTAAAAAAGTACATTTTATAAAAGTTTTTATAAAGTTGATCGGTATCGACGTATATATATTCGTAGTATGTATTTTTGAAATAAGCATTTTTTCTAAAATGTACTATAAAGACTTCATTTGAAGCATGAGGGTATAATTTGGAAGTTTGATTTTAATAGTTTTACGGTTTTTGTAATTTTGAGGTGTAATACTTAGTACGGGTAAATTATTGGGAAATACTAAAATTTAAAGAGATACAGATTTTAATGCTTCGTTGGTATATTCGTTAGAATACAAAGCTCAAATTCGACCAACAGCGGAATACCACTCTCATGTTTGGGGCTCTGCTCCCAAACATACACTGCATTTGTTGAACTCTATTCCGAAAAGAGCTATTCGCCTGACTGGAGACCCGGAACTTGATTAATTGGAACATCGAAGAACGGTTGGTGTCTTGAGTCTATTCTACAAGTATTTTCATGGAAAGTGTTCGATGGATGTAGCCCGCTTAATTTCTCTCAGAGCGGTGCATGCTAGAAATACACGTCGAGCTAATACTTTACATATAAAGTTCAGCTTGTTACTCCTCGTACAACCCTTTTCAAGCAGCCATTTACAAGGAAAATGGATGGAATAATTTGCACTGGACTGTGTTTCCGACTAAGTACAATTTACAGTGATTCAAGACCAAAGTGAATCGGTTTTTCCGTACACGTGTCGTTCCTGTAGCGCGTTAGGGATTTTCCTGCATCACGCGTGCTAGGCCTATAAAAAAAGTGGTTGCATAATGAGTGGACATTTCGCTATTAGATGTTATATTAGCAGGTCATATTTGCAGATTCTAAATAATTTTTATTTTACCGTTAGTGTTTAGCGAGGTAGAAGGAATTTTATGGTCTTGTTACGTATTTCCAAAATGTCTTAATTAGTGTCGCTGAGATTATTAATTACTGATTAATTTTCTAGAGCATTTAATTTTATTCTAGACAGTCTGCGTTTGTATTAGTTTTACATTTTTTATAAACAATCTCACATTCTAACTTTCTCAAATAATCTTTAAGAGACTTCCAGGTAAAAATCGTTTGGGACGAATAGACAAAATCACTCTGAACCTAGATACAGGAGATACTAATCCTTTAAGAAGAGACCTTTTCACTGATAAGATACTCAAATTAAGAGTAATCGGGGCAAGTGTCCACCAGTAGTGCTAGTCGAAAAATAATCCTGAGATCACAGATTTTGTTATGATGCTTGTGGGATTAACCAGCTAATCGAAAATTCTAGTTTTTATTCTCTTCCTTCCGCGGATATGATAATAAACTCATTACGGGGAGCAAAATATATAGGTTTAATAGATCTGAGAAAGGCGTTCTGACAAATTCTCCTTGAAGCAAGTTCTAGCGAAAAAGGGTATCCAGTATGATGGCAGAAGGGCAATTTCAATTTGTGATCATGTGCTTTGGGTTCTACATCACATGTTGTTGACGCCCAAAAACATTTGGTGTGCTTCACAATTTATTTGAGATTTATTTCTAACTATTTGAACTATTTTCATATATATTCTGTTATAACTTTTAAGAGTGAACGCGTTCTCTATTTCTGTTGAAGGTAATGGGACAGAGGGTAAAGTGATACTTTATGAGCCTGCTGGTTCATCGTGTCATATGTTTTACTTCATAGATTGTCCTGTACATTGTTACTCTTGCAATTTGTTGTTTACCTCACCATATTCAATTTTGAATCTTCTCTTCTTTTACTTACGACAGTCGTGTGTAGGTATTATGTCGTGCCTGTTAAAGGATAAAAATTGTGTGTTCCCAACATTCATCCTTCTATATATCACGAAAATAGCTATATATAACTATATCTTACGCGAATAAGTGCTTCAGAAGTAACGTTTTAGTAAATATCAGAGATCATCCCACACAAGGTAGGTAACCCGTTGAAAACTTTGACTTACGCTGTGAATTTAGGTGTGCTAATAAACCAATCACCCAAATTTGCTCTCGGGACCAGCACATAACTCTCTAAAATTAGACCAGTACCATTACTATTGACACACGGAAAGATTTTTATTATTATTTATCCAAAAATTGGTCGATGTGATATTTGATTTACTCTCCCTCAGAAAGTGGTGTCGTCGTGGCACCACTTCCTAAAAGTAAAATAGAAATGTGTATTTCATGTCTGCCAAATTCATTCCGTCCCTATGAAATGTAAAGTTGATGGAAAATTTGGCTGCTAATTATCGTAATATAACGGAAATTCCAAAATCCAGCTTGCCGGCTGCCGGCGTTAAAACAAGACAAACTACATATTATATTTGTTTCGTCCTAGGAAAGCTAGAATGTATATAAAAGATATTTAGTACCTATTAATTTACTAGATCCCTTCCGTTCACCTTAACCTTATTCATGCTTAAAGATGATTTACAATATCTTTTTCTGCAAAGTACTACTAAAAAACTTATCTATTTGGCTTGGAATTGAGTTCTAAATAATTTTAGCCAACTGTGTAGTATAGTCCTAAAAAATGTTGACACAAAAACAATTAATCACAAATCAAAATTGACCGAAGATAACCTTTCGAATAATTATCAGTTGTAATATTTTGAAACAGTTAGTTTATATTTGTCCGTAAATAGAGCTTTAGTCTGTGGTGCAATTAAAAAAGGATATAGTTCAGTTTATTTCTGTTAAGAATCTAAAACCGTGGATCATAGATTAGGTAGGAAACAAGCAGTCCAAGGACCTCTATATATTATTCTGAATAAAATTCAATGTGTTTTTAACAAAATTTTTGATCTCTCGTCAATAAATTCACAAAAAACCCAGGAGTTCCAAAAGTGGTACTATTTCATTTGTATTACAAACAACTATAAGTCTCTCGTCATGAAAATGGAATATAAGAAATATTTAGTAGTCCTAAAAGGTATGATTATACGATGCCTCCTAGTCACAAATAACATTTAAAGAAATTTTTCAAACACTGTCCCTAAAGCAACATAAATTTAGGGCCTATATTCTCTAAATATAGCAATAAATTTAAAGTTAACTTCCGAGTAAAGCTTCAAAATTTCACACAAAAAATTAGCAATTCAGATGGAACAAGAAAACTGTAGGTACTACAAAATTTTTAATGCATAGGTTTTCGCTGCTTCTTAGGAGACCTGGAAAAAACTATTTTAACTATATATAGGTTGCTTCTACATTGTAGCTTCTGTGAAATGTAAATAGATTTTTCCTATTTATTATATACATTTATATATTATATATAAATATATATATATATATATATATATATATATATATATATATATATATATATATATATATACATATATAAATATATATACATATAAATATATATACATATATAAATATATATACATATATAAATATATATACATATATAAATATATATACATATATAAATATATATATATATATATATATATATATATATATATATATATATATATATATATATATATATATATATATACATATATATATATATATATATATATATATATATATATTGTAACATTCATTTTTTCCTAGATTTTAAGACCATGTAATGTTACTGATTTTTCCATTTCAAATTGTACTTATTTTCATTTTTGTATCGAACGGTATATTAATAAGAGATTCCAAGACGTCCGGTATAGTGTGTTGTGCGGGTTCCTGACCCAACCTCTCGCTACGCCGCGATTGGTGAAATGTTTGATCCGCAGTTTTGATTGGAGCGTCGTGATATTACCGGCAAAAGTCGCACGATTATTTAAGGCTCCTCAGAGCTTGAATCAAGGTCGTTTCCATCTAGCCGCCGACCAAGGTTGTTTTCCATCTAGCCGCAACCAGGCAGTAACATCAAGCCGCTGCCGGGCTGTTTTCCATCTAGCCGCAGCCAGGCAGTACCGTCTAGCCGAGAGGCTATTTTCCATCTAGCCGAAGTAGGCTAATTTTCATCAGAGCCGCTAAGTAAAAGCACCAGTGTCTTAACTAAAAGCCGTAGTGGGCTTTCTAAGTGTTTGTTAAGAAAAAGTGTGAAATCGGGCGTAGTCGATCACAGCAGGAATAAAAAACAGTAAGTCAACAAAACTCCCTTCAATAGACTTATTCGAGAGTAGCGCCTTAACTGCAATGTAAAACAGACTAAAAAGTGAAGTGTAAAGCACGATTTCTCGTCTTCGGGGATTATAATAGTCTAAAATTTTAATGTAACAACTACTAGTTAGGCTAGAATTTGTTAGGTAAAACTGTAAAGGTTAGAACTTTTCATTTTAAAACATGAATAAATTTTCTTTTTTGATTAAAGCTAGTGTCTCACTGAATATTTATTTTTCTTTTCAGGATAAATTGTACTAGACTAATTCTTTTTAGTAATACCCATAAAACCCTTCAGCATTTTTCCATTTTTTTAGCTGAAGTTAGATCCTTTTTATTTTAAAATGGATGGTGCCCAAAATTTCGTACAGCTAAAGCCTTTTAAAAAATAGAAAAAAAATTCCAAAAAAGACGTAAGAAAATTATCTCTTACCCATATTTCTCTACCAAGGAAAACTGAGCTAGTGTTTGTTTAATTTCTTTAGTTCTTTTAAAAATCAGGATCCACTCAATTCATTAGCAGAAGTTAAAGCGGGGCTGCAAGAAAATTGTGCTCAAGCTTGGGGCGTCCAATATTCAAACGGTACAAAATGATGCAGTGTACGTGGGGCGCAATTAAACACCTTTTCATAAGCTACAAAATGACACCACAACGTGCGGGCAAGTTCCAATGTTACAAAATTGCGCTCAAGCGTGGGACAAACAACTTCTCACAGGGTACAAAAAAAGATGCCTCAAACTGAGGACAGTTTTTCACAGGTTACAAAATAGCGCTGTCAACGCGGGGCTTTTGGAATTTTATTTTTTAAAAAAGGGTTCAGTGTACTAGCTTTCGAACAAAATAAAAGCTCTAACTTTGCAGATATTTTTATTTCATAAAATTTATTAAACGAAA
This sequence comes from Pachyrhynchus sulphureomaculatus, assembly GCA_019049505.1. Classification (NCBI taxonomy): domain Eukaryota; kingdom Metazoa; phylum Arthropoda; class Insecta; order Coleoptera; family Curculionidae; genus Pachyrhynchus; species Pachyrhynchus sulphureomaculatus. Next base: position 80,205,945 of record CM032451.1, on the reverse strand, counting down.
CTACACTATAGCAGTAAGACAAAAGCAGGAAATATGTAGAATTATTTATTTCATGTTAATCGACTCTAAGATAAGAGATCCCTGTTTTTTTCTTAAAAGCTAGCTTTATAGTTCAGATTAGCAGATGTGCTGGTTTACTTTAATTTTTTGCAGTGTTAGATTTTGCGGTTAACCGAACAAAAAACTGTTCTTTCTTCTCACCGATGTTTTGCATGAATATTAAAAATACTTAGCTGATACGAAAACGATATCTGGAGATTTTTTTGTTGGAAATTCTTAACATATTTGGTAAAAGGATTTTAATACAAGGCGATACTTAGAAATTTTTTGAAATTGTTGAAAATTTTTTTTTAATGTTTGGTAAAGAAGTTTACATATTTTAAGTGCCTTTACATATTTTTTATTTTGACTATTGGGAGCACAGGAGAAATATTTTTACGATTTTTTAAACAATTCTTTTAAATTTTATACATTTATCATGGAAGCTTTTAATTTTAAAAGTCAATCACCTACTGGAAAATGAATAGGACTATGAACTGAAAATCCGTCGTACTTTCTCAGAACGTCCGGTCGCGGATAAAAGAAAAGATTCTAACGAGGATCTTAAGTAAAGAAATATTCCAGTAGATCAGATTGGACTAAATGGTTACAAAAAGTTTCTGATTTTTTTAAGTCTAATAAAAATTCTCCTTCTCAAGTAGAAACTCCTGCTTCTCCAAATGGTCACATGTCTCCTTTATTCGTGCATAAATATTCAGATAACAGACCGCATATAAAGATAGATCTATTAGGTGCCCATTTCTCGGCTTTATTTGACTCTGGTGCAAATGCCTCCGTTATAGGTCAGAATGGTATTAAAATTTTAAGTCGTTTAAGTATAAAAATATGCCATGTCAAAAATAGAAGTGTTACCACTGCAGATGGCAGCCGTCTAAAAGTTTTAGGTACGGTTGAGTTGCCGCTAGTCTGCAATGGTCATTGTTTAGTAATCTCTGCTCTAGTAGTACCTTCTCTATCACATACTTTGGTTTTAGGATGTGATTTTGCACAAAAATTCGGAATTCTAGTAAATTTTAAAAATAATTCGTGGTATCCACAGTCCCTAGAAGTCAACTCTCAAACAAGTTTTAAAGATTGTTATTCAGAAAGTTCTTTAGAAAACCTTTTCTCGCGTCATGTACCCTAGATGATCTCTCGCGGACGGAACGCTTAAAGGCAGAAAAAGTAATAAGCTCTTTCGATGAAATAAGTAGTAAAGATAGGTTAGGCCGAACGAATAAAATCACCATGTCTATAGATACGGCTGATGCCAGTCCTGTAAAGACAAGGCCCATCGCCATGTCTCCGAACATGTCAAAAGTATTGAATAAGGAGTTAGACGAAATGTTGAAACTCGGAGTGACATCGTCTATGCTTTGACGGAAGAAAGCTCAACGAGGTCAGCAAATTTGATAACTATCCATTACCGAACATCGACAGAATTTCGTAAGGAGTTAGACGAAATGTTGAAACTCGGAGTGATATCGTCTATGCTTTGACGGAAGAAAGCTCAACGAGGTCAGCAAATTTGATAACTATCCCTTACCGAACATCAACAGAATTTTGACATCACTCAGGAATGCTAAGTATGTATCCTCGATAGACCTTAGAAAGGCTTTCTGGCAAATTCCTTTGGACAAATCCTCTAAGGAAAAGACCGCTTTTGCAGTAGTAGGCCGAGGTCTATTTCAGTTCGTCACTATGCCGTTTGGTCTAAAGAACGCTGCTCAAACTCAGCAACGTTTAGTGGACGCTATATTTGGTCCGAAATATGAGCCACATATTTTTACCTATCTCGGAGATATTTTAGTAACATCGGAAGACTTCGAATCGCATATTCGTTTACTTAAAGAAGTAAAAAATAAATTGAAAGAGGCCGGACTGACGATAAATTTGAGCAAATGTGATTTTTTCAAAACTTCTCTAAAGTTTTTAGGCTATATTGTAGGCTCAAATTCTTTGCGTACCGATCCGGATAAAGTAGCAAGCATGGTTAATTATGCGAGACCTACTAATACTACGGAAGTTAAGCGCTTCGTAGGAATGTGTTCGTGGTACAGACGTTTTATCGAGAATTTTTCTACCCTGTTGTCGCCTATTAATGATCTTTTGAAAGGACGAAAAAAAGGACAATCGATAGATTGGACAAAGGCAGCCGAAGAATCTTTTATAAAGATTAAAGAGCTATTGGTTTCAGCTCCCATTTTATCCCAACCAGATTTTTCCCAACAGTTTTATATTTCTAGTGACGCTTCTAATACCGGTTTAGGGGGCGTCCTAACACAGAAAATCAATGGTGAGGAAAGAGTGATAGCGTATGCCAGTAGAACTTTATCAAAGGCTGAACGTAACTATTCGGTTGTTGAAAAAGAATGTTTAGCAGTACTCTTTAACATCGAAAAGTTTCGACCTTACATAGAAGGTGTTCCTTTCACGGTCATAACAGATCATTATAGTTTATTGTGGCTTAATTCTATTAAAAACCCTAGTGGCAAACTAGCGCGTTGGGCGATTAGGCTGAGACAACATACGTTTAATTTAATTCATAGAAAAGGAGCCCACAATGTTATTCCTGACGCTTTGTCAAGAATCCCAGATCATACAGTGGACGAAAACAGTCTTAATGCACAGATTGGCGTAAGAATTGATACAGTTGATATAGATCGTATAGATGGCCAAAAATGCGTTTTGATATCTTAAAGTTTGTGAGGACTTGTGAAGTATGTGGAGCGCAGAAATCTCCAAATGCACTACCTATGGGACTGATGGGAAAAGAGAAAACGGTTAATTACCCTTTTCAAGTCATAGCAGCTGATCTAGTAGGTCCATTTCCACGTTCAAAACAAGGAAATAGATGACTTTTCGTAATTTCTTGCTGGTTAACAAAGTATACCGTGTTATTTCCTTCGAAAAGCTCTAAAGCCGAATGCTTTTTGAAAATTTTAGAAAACGATATTTTTCTAATCCACGGAGTTTCATCGCTTTCGAGATGCGATAACGGTACTCAGTTTACTTCTGTGTGTTTTAAGAGCTTAAGTGGGACATATAGTTTTAACATCCGTTTTAATCCCGTGTACACCGCAAGACACGAAGTAACAGGGTTTACACTGTCTTTCTTAGTTTACGGCAGACAGATACCTCTATCTGGATCGTGTTATAAAAACTTAGATTTGGATGTCAATGTTGACAGCGAAATAATTCCGGGTAACAGGGGTGCGTACGCCGAAAATTTAAAGGGTTTAAAAGATATTTTCACCGACGTGCGTAGTAGGATACATAAGGCTTATGAACGGAACAGTAAGTCCTACAACCTTAGGAAAAGGGATTTTGCCTTTAATATAGGTGATCACGTTTGGCGAAAAAATAAAATTCTTTAGAGTGCAGCTGATAAATTCACATCTAAGTTGGTACCTAAGTATGTGCATTGCGTGATAAGAGAAAAGATTTCAGACTTAGTTTATGGTTTAGTTAATTTAGATGGGACTAAAATAGGACGATGGCATATTAAAGACTTAAAACCATTCAATGAACCTAACCCTAGTGAAAGTTTGTCAGAAGAAGAATAATTTATATTTACATTATCTTAATTGCTTTACTTTATTTTTTTTGATGTTGCTCTGTAGAGGTGACGACCTCGTTTTTTTGACTGTTATAAAAGTTGAGCAGAGAATAGCTTACTTTTATTGTTTAATGCTAAGGTTTTGGGTATTGGCCATATCCCAAACTTAGGTTGATTGTGGTTGATGTTTAGCATCGACTCAGTTTTGCGAGCTTGCGAAGGAGTCACACTCAGGATATATCATAAGACTGGTATGTCGGTGGTCGCGGGATTTGATTTGCTTATGACCCCAAATAATATCCAGTTCTTGACACTTGGAAGCGAAATTTTGATTAGAGGCAATCCAAGGTGATCTTGAGTTAGGACAAGCGCAAGATGTAGCTCGTGTAGGGTAGTGTAGAGTCAAAATTTTTATGAGCAATTTCAAAGTTTGTTACCCGAGTGGGTGGATTTCTATTACCTTAGTGGTATATGTTGGGTGCAATTAAGAGTAAATTGATTTTGGTTATCCAGTAAGTCTAGGACTTGGATTAATTTGATTTAGATCTTCTTCTGAATTGACAAACTGAGGGTATTTTCTATTTTTTTTCAGGGCCGTTTAAACGTTACCTTTGAGTCACTAATTTTTTTAAAATTTTTTTGCATGGACTCATAGGCGTATGTTGAGTTTTTTTTTTCGGTATACTATCAGATTGATAGAAAATTGAAGTCCTGCAGGAGAACTAAAGGCTGATCATTTACAGGAGATGAGAGCAGAGTAAGACAGTCGATTCACAAAGAAATGATCAAAATCTGATACCGAGATGAGAACCTTGCTAAGAGAGGCTAAGCGCAGTGAAGGAAGATTCCTAACCGAATTTTTAGATTTCCAAGAGGTAATCTAGAAGTTTGGGCTGACAGAAAACGGTTATGCCTGATACCTGTAGCAGTTTCTTCTAGAGGCTATTGTCTAGGAAGACGATTAACACCAAGATCGAATATTTTAGCTGTCGACGATGTTTTCTTCTTGTTTCTGATTAAGCTGGAAAAGCTCTTGTCGTCTTCAAAAGTTTTGTTGCGTCGCCACCAAAAATTTGAGAAATTTTTGCTTCATGTAGCTTTTTAAGCTCATTTTCGTTTTTTTAAAATTTCGTTAGAAGCTTGGTTAAGTCAACCTCGTAAACCTTTTAGGTTGTATCCCATGAGTTATTTGTTTTTACAGGCTGTGATGCACCGGGTGCTAACAGATGCCGTTACGACGTTTGGCAGGAAGTTAGTCTTCCTGAGGAACAGACTGATTGGAAGGGTAGTCTATGGGGGGTGAACGTTTGACCTTTGGGACCTTTAGGGGTTTTGTTACCCAATGGTTATTTCTATTTGAACCAAAGGAGAGCCTAACTACTGTAGTCGACCTCAGCTCCAATTAGCCTATTAGTGGTGACAGGCAGTTGGCAGTAGTGTGTTTCGGAACACCCTATTGATTAAATTTTTTTGACTTATGGTGGTGTGGTAGACACCGTTTTAGTTTAGTGGATGCTATAATCTACTCCCTTTTGTTGGTGGACACCAGGGTCACCATTTCAGTATTTTATTGTCTCCACCATTCAGTATATCGTGGTGAGGTGTTTGTCTCCTGTTATGTGGGATGGATTGAATGTTTTTCGTTGTTGTTCTAGGGCGAGACCAGTACACGAGGGTTCTTCATGCAACTTGAAGAGGCGCAATGCTGGTTAAGTTTTATATCTCAGTGTAGCCACCCTGAAGAATGACGGAGGGCGTTTCTTCTGGTTCATGTTTCTAGGCAGATTTGTCACTTTGGTGCGATGTGCCGAAGATTTGATTAGCTTTTGCTAAGAGCTTTCACCAAGCTCAGTATGGAGTTATCGTAACCAAGAGTTTGGGATTTGAACTCCTGAATGTACTTCTGTATATATTTCTGTATATATTTCTGTATATATTTCAGTGTATGTTGGTTGCCTGAGGGCATGTGCTCAAAATGCGAGATTTTGAGTCGTTTTGTTTATGGACTCCCATATATAGGATTATGACTTTAGGGAGGTCCTATTTCGAGACTTGCTGTCTCATATAGTTATGTTGGGAATGTTTCCTTGAATGTTAGTTGCGCGCGGACTAATCATTCTGTTCTTAGTGAACATTGCTTTTTGAAGCAGGATCATTCAGTTTGGTGAATTTTAGCTTTTTTAGCTATTCACTGTGTTTAGGGTGAATTTTAGCTTTTATAGCTATTCACTGTGCCTATAGTGATATTGTTAGCTTTTATAGCTGCTCACTATGTTAAAGGCGAGATTGTTCTTTTAGAACGCAGACTTTGTGTAGTCGAGGACTACTTACAGAGTGTTTTCTTGGCGAGGAGCTGAGGCTTTTTTCTGGCGATATGCCAGAGTGTTTTCTTGGCGAGGAGCCGAGTTTTTTTCTGGCGATATACCAGAGCGTCTTGTTGGCGATAAGCTGACGTGTTTTCTGGCGATCAACCAGAGCGTTTTCCCTAGCGATTTTAGCATGTCTGGATGTCTTAGGACGTCGACATTGCGCGATAGAGTGCGATTATTTTCCGAGTGCGACTAGTAGTGATACTAGATTTAGAATGTTCTCTTAGCGATGAGCTAGAGCATGGATGGCGATTTTTCCCGAGCGTTTGTCTGGATATTTATCCAGATATTTTTTTTTTTTTTGGCCTAGTGCTAAATGGTCTGACAAGACTTTTTCTTTTTAGTGTAAGTGTTTGCACTAGAATCATTTTTTATTTTTTTCTTTATTTAAGAATTTTTATAAATTTCTTTTGCTGAAATAGAAAATTTTCAGACAATCCTTAAACTATTTTAAGGGGGGTGTTCATACTTTGTTTCAGTTCATTTTTTTTTGGTTTAGACAAGAGTCTAGACAAAGTTATATTTTTTTTGTTTTGGTAACAATAACAGAGCTGATTCTTTTATATAAGAAGACCGCGATTGTTACTTTGAACAGGTATTTCTTATGTTCATGCAAGGATTTTTATTTACTTTTTGATGTACTTAACCTTAGTGCTTAATTAAGTTAAGTCTAGTTATAAGATTCTTGTGTACATGCAAAGATTTTCATTTGGTTTTCATTGTACTTAATATTAGTGCTTAATTGAATTAAGTCTAGTAGTAAGGTCCGAAGTTTGTAATTTTGTTTTAAGTTCTGACCTTAGTATTAAGTGATAGTGTACCACTTTGTACCTTTTCATAAGTAGCCTAAGTTTAATAGACTAGTGTAGTCTATTTCTTTTTGGAAGGGGGTAAATGTAACATTCATTTTTTCCTAGATTTTAAGACCATGTAATGTTACTGATTTTTCCATTTCAAATTGTACTTATTTTCATTTTTGTATCGAACGGTATATTAATAAGAGATTCCAAGACGTCCCGTATAGTGTGTTGTGCGGGTTCCTGACCCAACCTCTCGCTACGCCGCGATTGGTGAAATGTTTGATCCGCAGTTTTGATTGGAGCGTCGTGATATTACCGGCAAAAGTCGCACGATTATTTAAGGCTCCTCAGAGCTTGAATCAAGGTCGTTTCCATCTAGCCGCCGACCAAGGTTGTTTTCCATCTAGCCGCAACCAGGCAGTAACATCAAGCCGCTGCCGGGCTGTTTTCCATCTAGCCGCAGCCAGGCAGTACCGTCTAGCCGAGAGGCTATTTTCCATCTAGCCGAAGTAGGCTAATTTTCATCAGAGCCGCTAAGTAAAAGCACCAGTGTCTTAACTAAAAGCCGTAGTGGGCTTTCTAAGTGTTTGTTAAGAAAAAGTGTGAAATCGGGCGTAGTCGATCACAGCAGGAATAAAAAACAGTAAGTCAACAAAACTCCCTTCAATAGACTTATTCGAGAGTAGCGCCTTAACTGCAATGTAAAACAGACTAAAAAGTGAAGTGTAAAGCACGATTTCTCGTCTTCGGGGATTATAATAGTCTAAAATTTTAATGTAACAACTACTAGTTAGGCTAGAATTTGTTAGGTAAAACTGTAAAGGTTAGAACTTTTCATTTTAAAACATGAATAAATTTTCTTTTTTGATTAAAGCTAGTGTCTCACTGAATATTTATTTTTCTTTTCAGGATAAATTGTACTAGACTAATTCTTTTTAGTAATACCCATAAAACCCTTCAGCATTTTTCCATTTTTTTAGCTGAAGTTAGATCCTTTCTATTTTAAAATGGATGGTGCCCAAAATTTCGTACAGCTAAAGCCTTTTAAAAAATAGAAAAAAAATTCCAAAAAAGACGTAAGAAAATTATCTCTTACCCATATTTCTCTACCAAGGAAAACTGAGCTAGTGTTTGTTTAATTTCTTTAGTTCTTTTAAAAATCAGGATCCACTCAATTCATTAGTAGAAGTTAAAGCGGGGCTGCAAGAAAATTGTGCTCAAGCTTGGGGCGTCCAATATTCAAACGGTACAAAATGATGCAGTGTACGTGGGGCGCAATTAAACACCTTTTCATAAGCTACAAAATGACACCACAACGTGCGGGCAAGTTCCAATGTTACAAAATTGCGCTCAAGCGTGGGACAAACAACTTCTCACAGGGTACAAAAAAAGATGCCTCAAACTGAGGACAGTTTTTCATAGGCTACAATATATATATATATATATATATATATATATATATATATATATATATATACATATATATTTATATATATATATATATATATATATATATATATATATATATATATATATATATATATATATATATATATATATATATATATATATATACAGTCCCTGGCCAAATTATTAGACGCACTGCAAGATTTCATGTAAAATATTAATTACCGAGTGATATTGTACCGTTTTTTTATTTTAAATTGATTTGTTTTTTATTTTTATATTATCCAATCAATTACCTATTTATTTGACATAAATAAAACAGCATTAATTTAGAAAAGCATAAGTTTATTAAGTTTTAAAGAAAAGTGAAATTAATGTTAGTAAAAGTCAATATTTAGTTGAGCCACCTTTAGCCGCTATCAAAGCTTTAATTCTGCGCGGCATGCTATCAATGCAAGATTGTACTGTCTCCTGCATTTGAGGATGATGATTCCACACATGAATAATCTTTTCTAAGAGCTGGGTTTTGTTGGTAATCACATCTTTAGCCACTTCTCTTTTCATCAGCTCCCACACATTTTCAATGGGGCCAATCCAACAAAGGGATATTTTTTTCTGCCAAAAAAGCTTTAACAGACCGAGCAGTGTGGCAGGGAGCTCCATCTTGCATGAAAGTGAATGGTTCCCCATTTGGAAACCATTCTCTGAGCTGCGGAATCAACCGATTTTGTAATACTTCTTTGTACTGATCTTGCCTCATTATTCCTTTGACGACGTACAGACGTCCAGTGCCCTTGCCGCTGATGACTGACCAAATCATCACTTTGGTGGGATGTTTAACCGTCGGGACGACACAATCAGGATGAAACTTTTCTCCATGACGACGACGCGCATACTGAGCTTTATTCTGCAAAATTTCGAATGTGCTTTCATCACTGAAGCAGACCTGTCAAAAATAGGAAAAATATATAAACTTCCATGTTTATTTGCTTTATTTAACTGAAAATGATAATAATGTATCAATTATTGATTAAATTGCTGTATCTTACCGATCTCCAGAAGTCCACATCTTTGTCTTGCCATTGTTTGGCCCACTTCAGGCGCTTTGCTTTCATTGCAGCTGTTAACTTGGGCTTCCTGGCGGGGCGACAGGCCTTAAAATCTAATTCTTTCAATTTTCTTCGAACAGTGCGCTCAGAAGCATTTATGCTAACATCCTGGAGTTGTGATTTTATTACCTTTGTGGCAGCAAATCTGTTTTCTACACAAATTTTCTTCAAACATCTCTCTGACCGTGGAGTGAAAATTGGTTTTCTACCGCATCTTTTCTTTCTTTTCGGGCTTAATTCCTTCCCTGACTCAATTTTCTTTTTTATGCGTCGTACACTAGCTTCAGAAACCTCCAATCTTCGTGATATTTCTCGGTTTGTAAATGTTTTCGCAATCACAAGGGCCTTCACTTCAGCTTTTTTACGTGGTGAAAGATCGCCTTTTCTACCCATAATGAAAATAGTCCAATTACTTTTTTAAAACACTGCATACAAAATAAAATAACTGAGTAGTATAAAACTGTTAAACAAACAATCACAGTCCATAAAGCCATAGAAACACGTCCGTACCTGACTCGATTCCGATCCCGACTGATACAGGTTTGTACTTCTTTACGTTCATGTATCACTTTGTCAACACAGTGTTGCCATATGTTAAAAATAAATACAAATATGTAGTCTACAACAATTCTTTTAAATAAAAATCAATAATATTGTAGTTTAAATATACCATTATTGCATAAAAACTCTTAAGAAACATAAAATTACTAAAAAAATACAGTGCGTCTAATAATTTGGCCAGGGACTGTATATATATATATATATATATATATATATATATATATATATATATATATATATATATATATATATATATATATATATATGTATATGTAAATTTAGTTTGTTCTTGATAAAATTAAAGGGAACCTGCAAAAGACAGACGCCGTCAATACCGGAGGACGAAGCTGGACCCGCTTTTTCCATCCAAAAACGATCGTTTTTTTTTCGATTTCTTGAATAGACGCTAGTACAGGTTCTACATAAAATTCGTACCGGATGACTGATATTGTTATTTTTTCAATGTTTTTCGACCCGTAGAATCCGAATAGCCAACTAGCCCCAATGAACAAAATCGTTTGGGTCTGCTGCTATAGATTCAATTAGGTCCAAAACGGTATTTATTTGTAATACGAGCTTTTGGAATCAAAATGAAAATTTCCAGATTCTTTAAGTATAGTTACGTTCGAAAAGAGTTTATTTCCTATTTTTTTTTTTTTTTATGGGTCTAGCACACGTGCTGCAGGGAAGTCCCTAAAGCGCTCCAGGAGCGGCACGCGTGCGGAAAAAGCGATTCACAATGTTCTTGAGTTGCTGTAGATTGTACTTGGTGGGAAATACAGCGCTGGGCAAATTATTCCAAAGGGATGATGTTCTCCATATAAAAGACTGCTTGAAAAGCGTTGTACGCGGAGTAACAAGCTGAACCTCATACGGATGTGAAGCACCAGCGCGACGTGTATTTCTAACGTGAAATTTCACTTTTCTTCTTCTTCTTCTCGCTTAACATTTCTATAAAATATTATACCTTCAGATGAAAAAAAATCATACGGTAGTACTTCTCAATTTTTTATATATATATTATAGATAATAAGCTAAAACATATTTTTTTAATACACTGTAAAAAATTTTAGATGAATTTTAAAGTATTTACTTAAAATTAAGTATTTCAAACATTTACTTGATTTTTCAAGCATTAATTTACTTGATTTTTTTTGAATTTATGCTCAGAAAATATAGACAATACTTAATTTTAAGTAAATATTTTTAAATTCATCTAAAGTTTTTTACAGTGCACTAAAAAGCAAGTATTTCCAGCATATTTTCTGTAATAAAAATGTACAAAAAAAATTTTTAAAACTATTTACCGTATGAATTTCTTGTAACTATCGGCATAATACTTCATAGAAAATAGGAAATTAACCCTTTTCGAACGTAATTATACTTGAAGAATCCGGAAATTTTCTTTTTGATGCCAAAAGCTGATTTGGGCCTAACTGGCCCCACAGCAAGAGACCTAAACGATTGTTCATTGGGATTAGGTGTTCCGAATTCCACGAATTCTATTACATATGAAAATTTTCAATTTACCCTCCCGATAGATAGGCTGTACCCTGTCGAAAAACCTTAAAAAATAACAATTTCAGTCATCTGGTACGAATTTTATGTAGAACCTAGCGTTTAATTTTTCAAAATGGCTTGGCTTGTTCGGGTACCAGCAAGGCGTCTGCCCTCGTGATATTTTATTAATTAAGGCCTAAATTTTCCAAAAATAACTTGGGCAGACGCGTAGGACCCAAAACTTGATACTTACGGTCTTATATATTCAAAAACTCGAAAAACGACCTTTTTGGCTGAAAAAAGCGGGTCCAGCTTCATCCTCCGGTATTGGCGGCATCTGCTTTTTGCAGGTTCCCTCTTATTTTATCAAGAACAAACTAAATTTATTGATTTTATATAGTTAAATGACAGTCCATTTTTGGATCGACGTTTTTTGGGCTCTAAAGCTGGACCTGGTTTCGGCGGAGTCTGCTCTTTAGGGCGCTCGACTTTTTTATTTTCAACAAATGTTATGGCACTTGATTCAAGTGATTAAACGACAGTCCATTTTTGAATGTAGCATTTTGGGCCTTATCTGTGCATTCCAGGGCACGGGGGCCGCAATATCAACGTTAAAGGCTTTTATTCGACTCACCGGACAGAATAAACAACTAGGCAGACGGTTAGACCGCTCCCTGATTTGTCGGTGCGGTATCGTTTTTCTCGGTGTACCTGACTTTCGCCCGATGCACGAACACGGAGTAAGTCAGGTGAGTTTCATTGAAATATAGGCGTTCGGCATGTTTTCGTTACCGAAGCACACCGAGAAAAACGAACCGCAGCGACAAAATCAAGGAGCGGCCTTAGTCGCTAACAAAGCTGCCGATGTATTGGCAACCAAATAGTTGAATATCTAATTTATAACATTTATACTTTAGGTTATTGACAGGCTAAATAAATTCGTTATTTAGGAAAAAATTAAATATATTTTTATTAATAAATATTATATAATTGTCCAGAAATGAAAAATATATTTTGAAAAAAATTTGGGAATTTTTTCACCTACTATTAAAAATATATATTGTATAGTAGTATATGTACTATTATTTCTTGACAACTAAAGTTTTCTAACCGCTTAATTTATACACATTTCTTGTTGTAAATTGTAGTAGATATAATGTTAAAAAAAAGTAACCTAAAAATTTTACGTTTTAAAAAGTAACATTTTAAAAATATGAGTATAGTAAAAATAATAATAATCGCAGTTAAGTTTAGTGAACAACAAAAATAAAAATTTACAATCTTATGGATTAAAAATCAAGTATGTATTTTTTTAGACACCAAAATTATAACAAAGTAATTTAAAAAACCGGCCAAGTGCAATTTACACTTGCGCAATTAGTGTTCCCTACGGTGATTGCTTTTAAAGTAAAATAAAATCCTTACCTAGGCTAAGTTAATTAGGTCCCTGACATGAATATGTATATCTTAAGATCGAATACTTATTTTCACTTTTTTTTCTTAGTCAATAATATATATAATAATAATAGTTATAGCATCTCAGCTACCTAATAGCCAATAAATAAATTTGGCTCCATCTAGAATCTAGTAATAAAAGTGTAAAACCAATATTTACTACCTAAATATTTCTTTAATTATAAACAAATAAAATAAAATTCGCTTGTCTTGGTACAGGAGCGACGGGCGAACCGTAATATACTGAAAAGTATATTATCAAAATCTCCACCATATTGTTAAGGCACATAATTTTCATAGTTTTTATACCAGTTAAATTATCAAACGTAATGCACTCGTGATAATTTTTGCTGAATCTACACTTCCACACTGTTCCAAAATTTTTTCAAAATTTGTTGACCGTTTTTTTAAAAATAATACAAAGTAAAGTCTGCGCAAATATTAAATCATACTTATTTTTGAATTCGTGTTTCCACAAGCCTCCATTTGACACCCCTCTCGATGACCTAGTAAAACAAATTGTTTCCCTTCCGATTTCACCCTCAAATACTAACCGCTGAAGTCAACATTTTTATTTCAAAACTACACGGCTCTGATTGGACCATCAATTCCTATATTTGTGCCAAATTTCATGTTTCTGTGTCAAATAATTCCGGAGAAAATCGGGCGTGACAGACAAACTACAAAAAAATAACCGGCCAAGTGCAAGTCGGACTTGCACAATTCCTGTTCCGTACGTTGATGGCTTTTAAAACAAAAAAATTTATTACGGAGTATAAAGTGATCAATGACTTGACAAAACACATCCTAAATGAGTTTTTTCCGATCTTTACTGAAAACTGATGACCTTGATTTTTTTTACATACTAGATAAATTATTAAAGGTAATGCACTCACTAAATTTTTCGTTAAATCTACACCCTACACCTAGAATTTTTTCAAAATTGTTTGATCAGTACTTTTCGAGATAAAAGGGAGCAGCGATTTTTAGCAATTTTTTAAAAATAATACAAAATGTGCGCAAGTATTACATCTATAATATATACAAAATGCAACGTCTCTCTGTCTGTCTGTCCATTAGTGTGCTTATCACTCGAGAACCACGTTCTTTTTTTTTTAAACATACCTATGATCCGATTTACGTGTTTTTTAATTCATACAAATTTTCTCTGGTCAGGTTATATTATAATAATAATAATAATCTATATAATAATATATATAAAACGCAATGTCTCTCTGTCTGTCTGCCCTTTAGTGTGCTTATCACTCGAGAACCACTTATCCGATTTACGTGTTTTTTTTTTTTTTTAATTTGTACATATGTTCTCTGGCCAGGTTATAGGATATATCTTATTACGTTAGGCAACATAAGAAATAAGCAGTGACGATAATAGTAAATCAAGTACACGCGAGCGGAGTCGGGCACAGCTAGTTATATATATATATATATATATATATATATATATATATATATATATATATATATATATATATATATATATATATATATATATATATATATATATATATACTTATATACATATATATATATATATATATATATATATATATATATATATATATATATATATATACATATATATATATATATATATATATATATATATATATATATATATATATATATATATATATATATATATGAATTCGTGTTTTATAAGCTTTCATTTGGCACCCCACTCGATGATCTGGTAAATTTTGTTTTTCATTCCGATTTCACCCCCCAAAACTAACCCCTTAAGTCAAAATGTAACTTTTAAAACTACATGGCTCTGACGAGGCCATCAATTTCTATATTAATGCTAAATTTCAACTTTCTATGTCAAATAGTTTCGGAGAAAATCGGGTGTGATAGACAGACAGACGCCTAAGTGATGTTTTAAGTGTTCCGTACGGAACACTAAAAACATTTTATCATCACTTATTTAAATTTGAATCGACTTACCCTACTCAAAAATGTGTGACCAAAATGTTCATACATGGTGGCGACAGCATTAATGGATCTTTATGGAATTCTGATATAATTTGATTTCTGTACTATCTAGACGATTATCTTGACTGAACCTACTCGTACAGCTCAAGTACAAAAGGTAATTGCTAACATTTATTTACCCAATACCAAGATGCAAAACGGAAAATTTGTAAACTTAGAGGTTTTATTAAAATTAAATAGTGAATAGCCAAAATTACTATCAACAGAGTAGTGTTACTTAAAAGTAACTTCTTAATTTCAACTAATTTCGTTTAGTAGAGAATAAGATTACACAGTATAAAACAGATATATGTATATTTGAATCTTAGAATGGAAAATATTGCAGTTTTTTATTAAAAAATACAAGTGTTAAGAAATAGGAAATACAAACTAAAAAAGGGTAAAGGCATTTACTTAACACTTCTCATGCAAGACTTAATTCTAAAAAAACCGGTCAAGTGCAAGTTGAACTTGCACAATTAGTGTTCCGTACGTTGATTGTTTTTAAAATAAAAAATTTTGTTAGGGAGGTATAAAATGATCAGTGACTTTACAAAACACACCCCAAATGAGTTTTCAACAAAGTTTGTTTCCAATCTTTACTGAAAACTGGTGACCTTGAAATTTTGGTTTTTTTCTATATCAGATAAATTATTAAAGGTAATGATAATTTTTGTTCAACCTATACCCCGTGGAGAATATTCAAGGATTTTTTAAAAATTTTTTGATCAGTACTTTTCGAGATAAGGTAGGGGACAGCGATTTTTCACGATTTTTTAAAAGTAATTCGAAGAAAAGTGTGCGCAAGTATTACATTATATATATATTTTTACTCGTGTTTTCACAAGCTTTCATTTGACACCACACTCGATGACCTAGTAAAAAAAAATTTTTTTCACTTCCGATTTCACCCCTCAAAACGAATCCCTTAAGTCAAAATTTATGTTACGGTGATATAAAATGATCAGTGACTTCACAAAACATACCCCAAATAAGTTTTCAACAAAGTTTATTTCCAATCTTTACTGAAAACTGATGACCTTGAAATTTCTGTTTTTTTTATATACCCGATAAATTATTACAGGTAATGCAGTCGTAATAATTTTCGTTCAATCTACACCCCGTGGAGATTATTCCAGAATTTTTGCAAAATTTTTTGATAAGTACTTTCCGAGATAAGGCGGGTGGACAGCGATTTTTCGTGATTTTTTCAAAATAATACAAAGAAAAGTGCGCGCAATTATTACATTACATATACATTTTTTACTCGTGTTTTCACAAGCTTTCATTTGACACCACACTCGATTACCTAGTAAAAAAATTTTTTTTTCACTTCCGATTTCACCCCCCAAAACTAACCCCTTAAGTAAAAATTTAACTTTCAAAACTACATGGCTCTGATGAGGCCATCAATTCCTATATTACTACCAAATTTCAACTGTCTACGACAAATAGTTTCGGAGAAAATCGGGTGTGACAGACGGACAGACGGACAGACAGACGGACAGACACCGAAGTGATTTTATAAGTGTTCCGTACGGAACACTAAAAATGATGAATGGTTATAAGGAACATTTGAAATATATAGGGTAAAACGTTGTTCTTCTGGTCGACCAACAAAGTCATTTGGACAATCAAGTGAGGGAAGCAAACGTAGAAAAACAGAGGAAGTACGCTGTGCTGTAGATAAAGAAGTAATAGTGCGTGCTGCTCAATCATCCCTTCAAAGTTCTGGAGAGAGAACTACATCCAGTATTCTAAAAAACGTAACCAACACTCCCCAGATAGCCCAAGCATACCAGAAAGTATATAAAATATCAAAGGAGCATGAAAAATAGCCACAACTAAATCCAATAGCCGCCCTTTCAATGTTTCCAGAAGCTGACCTCTCAAGGGGATAGTATGAAATAATAAGGAATAGTACAGAAGTACAAGAAGTATTATCCGAGTTTCACCATGTTACAATAAGCAAAAAGGATTTGTTATCCGGCGTAGGAGGCTTATCGGGTAACTGAAACGTGTGCTGAAATTAACGTTTTTTTTTTTTTTCTCAATATACTGTTTTTCTTTTACATTAAAACGTATTTTTCTTCAAAATATGTAATCCAAAATCTTTAGAAATAAAACCCGATTTAAAATATCTAAAAACAAAAAGTTATTTTGGTCACATAAAACCCTGAAATAACCCTATGTGAAAGGACCGATATCTTTTCGACAACTTAATATAATAATTAAACGAATTAGCTATTTTTTGATTTTAGAAAATTTACTGCCTAGAATGATGTGTGTTCTAACTATTTATAAATACAAGTATATGGTATGGCTTACATATTTTGTTGCAAGTTTTTGGTCTTTTATAATATTCTCACAGGCTATTATTATGCTTAGAGAATTTAAGTTTGACTTTTTTCTTCAAACCTTCAACCTTTGTTATTTATTTGTGGCTGTGTAAGTATTAAACAACATTTATATGTAATCAATATAAAACAAAAAATGGACGCACATCTTGACGCGGTTTATATATATATATATATATATATATATATATATATATATATATATATATATATATATATATATATATATATATATACATATATATATATATATATATATATATATATATATATATATATATGTATATATATATATATATATATATATATATATATATATATATATATATATATATATATTTTTATCGTTCACCTCACCGCCTGCGTAGGGATTTTACCCTTTTTGATCTCCTAAGGATATCGGCGAGGATGCTGTAATACCCGTCACCGTTGTGCAAGTGCCGAAACATACATCTCTGTATTTTACAGCACCTTTTAGACAACGCCGTAGTGCTGCCTCGGGCGTTATTGTATTTCTGCGAACAACTACTACCTATGTACGTGGCCAGGCCAAATATACTTAAATAATTTAATAAATAGAGTATACCGACCTGCGGGATTGAACCCTCGACCTTCTGCACAGTAGCAAGGTACTATACCATTGAGCCATGGCTGCCACACTGAGCCACGGCTAGCACATATAATATATAGCCCTAATAATATATAGCTCTCAATGAAAGTTTTAAGATACAGTCTATCAAATAAGAATGTGTCCGCTCGTATTCTTGAAAAAATGTGTGTCGAGAATATTTTTTGCCATCAATGTATTCTTTGGTGTTCTAACAATGACGCACTACCTTAGTAAGTTGTCCAGTCGTCTCCTGCATCACCTGGCATCTTCGAAGCATGCTGTCGACGAGATTTTCTGCATACTCGCTCGGCAATAATCTCCAAATATTTCGAATCTTTTGAGACAACTGAGTCAAAGTTCTTTCCTCTGAGCTTTCTCTTTACAAGAGACCATACGTTTCCAATAGGTTTGTTGTCCAGCGATTGTGAGAGCCACACTAGTATCTTATCGTGTGCCCAAGCGAGCCGCTTTGCGACGTGATTTTCGCCCAGTGGAGCTTTCTCTAATGTGCTTCGGAATTTGACATCATGAGCACGAGGATGTTGTCATAGGACACATTCAAGCCCGATTGTGTTAATTTTGCTGCTCCTTGACGCAGCGTCAATTTCGGGTTTCGTGAAAACTAAGACACGATTCATTTTTTGACTTTCGGAGGAACTTTGCTAACCGAGCCACCTTTAGGCATCGTCGACATTTTTCGTCTCGTTAAAACGATTTACCCACTTCTTCACAAACGACACCGACTTTTTAATATATTTAGCAGCCGCGGAATGTGTCATTTTAGGCCCCTTTGGATGGCAACAAAGAAAGATTTTACGAGATTTTGACGTCGTAGACAAAGGTTCCCTCTATTTTGGTTGAATCGATAGATTCGCATCTACCAAAAATGAATTATCGCGGACTCGTTCTTATTTGACAAACTGCTATGGAGATTGTAAGCAAGCCTGAAGGAAATTGTTGACGAGTTTTAATACGGTAGCGAAATTCTACCTACATCAGGGCATTTTTTGTAAGGGGATTGCGAATTTAAAATAACCGGCTATGTCCAATGATATGTCCTCAAGTTGTCTAAGCGTTTTTTTCTCTCTAAAGAATGATTAGTTGTTATTTAAGTTACTTAACTAATTTTGGATCTGGTGATCTTTATGATTTGCTTGCCTGTTTCATAATACTACATTAAGTCGTCATTAGGTTTACTAAATTGGAATGGATTTATTGAACCTTTATTTGTATATTCGTCTGTTTTTTTTTATGTGATACTGTAGTGAATTGAGGAAGAGTTCAGTGGAACGGACAGAGGTCCAAAGCTTAAAACATGAAGGTCACAGTTATATTCCAACTTGCACGTTTTTTTTGTTGTAATCATTAGAATGCCCTGACAAAAAATGTCTCTCCATTATTTTAATAATTTAAATAATTTAAATATTTTAAAAGTTAGCAGAAGTCTGATTTAAAAAAATATTATTTTGTTATTATTCAAAAAAATTGTTGAGTTTTTGAAAGGTTTCTCAACCTATTGCTTTGAAAAGCAAATTGGAATCATATACAATAGCAAAGCATATCAAAAGCTTCGTTCACTTCTTTAAGATGGTTGCTATAGAAATTTCATATATACATTCTTACTCTAAGTAGTGTTTCTACGTTTAGTAATTTTATATGTAACATTAGCAAAAACTTTTATAAAAAGCGCTATTTCCAGCCATTTTTAAAATAACAGTCCAGCTTATAATTCTTCTACTATAAATGATGAATTTTTCGGTACTTTAGAAGATACCACGTTTTTAAATTGTAAGGTTTGGTATATTTAAATGTTTAAAATTACTTCTAGCTTAAACACAAGTGACAGTAATATCTTCAGTTTGAATGGAAACCTTTTTTATTGGATATCTTAATTTTATTTGAGTAAGGGACCTCTGGTAATAATAGTTTAAGCCTTGAAAGCGAGTAAGCTGATGAGAAAAATCTCCTCATCTTGCAAGTAACAGAGTAAATGGAAACTTTTGATTTTTACTGGGTATCTTAATTATATTGGGATTTCTGAGTATACAGGGGAGCTCGGGTCATAATAATGTAAGCGAAAACGAGTAATCTGACAAGAAAAAAACCGGTCAAGTGCAAGTTGAACTTGCACAATTAGTGTTCCGTACGTTGATTGTTTTTAAAATAAAAAATTTTGTTAGGGAGGTATAAAATGATCAGTGACTTTACAAAACACACCCCAAATGAGTTTTCAACAAAGTTTGTTTCCAATCTTTACTGAAAACTGGTGACCTTGAAATTTTGGTTTTTTTCTATATCAGATAAATTATTAAAGGTAATGATAATTTTTGTTCAACCTATACCCCGTGGAGAATATTCAAGGATTTTTCAAAAATTTTTTGATCAGTACTTTTCGAGATAAGGTAGGGGACAGCGATTTTTCACGATTTTTTAAAAGTAATTCGAAGAAAAGTGTGCGCAAGTATTACATTATATATATATTTTTACTCGTGTTTTCACAAGCTTTCATTTGACACACACACTCGATGATCGAGTAAAAAATTTTTGTACGGTGATATAAAATGATCAGTGACTTCACAAAACATACCCCAAATAAGTTTTCAACAAAGTTTATTTCCAATCTTTACTGAAAACTGATGACCTTGAAATTTCTGTTTTTTTTATATACCCGATAAATTATTACAGGTAATGCAGTCGTAATAATTTTCGTTCAATCTACACCCCGTGGAGATTATTCCAGAATTTTTGCAAAATTTTTTGATAAGTACTTTCCGAGATAAGGCGGGTGGACAGCGATTTTTCGCGATTTTTTAAAAATAATACAAAGAAAAGTGCGCGCAATTATTACATTACATATACATTTTTTACTCGTGTTTTCACAAGCTTTCATTTGACACCACACTCGATTACCTAGTAAAAAAATTTTTTTTTCACTTCCGATTTCACCCCCCAAAACTAACCCCTTAAGTAAAAAATTAACTTTCAAAACTACATGGCTCTGATGAGGCCATCAATTCCTATATTACTACCAAATTTCAACTGTCTACGACAAATAGTTTCGGAGAAAATCGGGTGTGACAGACGGACAGACAGACGGACAGACACCGAAGTGATTTTATAAGTGTTCCGTACGGAACACTAAAAATAAGTACTGAAATTGACTTACTCAAACTAAAAAATAACCTCCAATCCAAACACTACATCATCATCATCAGCTTATACTGTCCACTGCTGGACGAAAGCCTCTGTCAAGTCTTGGCACTTTTTTCTTTTCTGGGCCGCTTGTATCCAATTTTCAGCAACTCTTTTCAAATCGTCAGTCCACCGACTTGGTGGTCTACTTCTACTCCGATAGGCTTCGGGTCTTGGTCGCCACTCTATAAATTTTCTCTTCATCCATCGCCTATCCTCAAACTTAGCAACATGCCCAGCCCAGTTCCATTTAAGATGTAGAATGAATTTGACTGCGTCTTGTACCCCCGTTTTCTTCCTGATAATGTGATTTGGGATGTGATCTCTAAGAGTAATATTGATCTCCCCATCTTTCCTCGCATGACACATATTTTATTGATGTTTTTCTTAGTTATTGTGAGAGTATCGGCTCCGTGCGTAAGAACGGGGAGTATGCATCTGTCAAATACTTTTTAAACACATAGGAGGGTTAAATTTGAATACATAGGCCAGTTTATCATATGTAGCCCAGGAGAGCCCTATTCTCCGCTGAATTTCAAGTGTTTGGTTATCTCGTCCTATGCTGATTTCATGTCCCAAGTATTTATATTGGTGCAGTTGCTCTATCTCTACGTTATTCAGTTTTATAGTGTTGCTTAATACAAGATTTGTCATGAACTGGGTCTTGAATAAATTGATTTTTAGACCAACCTTTCCTGAAGCTTCCTGAAGCATGTCCAGTATAGTTTATGCTTCTTGTATTTTGTTTGTTATTAAGACAATGTCGTCCGTCAATGCTAAGTCCCATTCTTTCCCAGTTTATTGATTGTAGAATAATTTCTAGAAGTTTTACGATAAGCTTGGGAGAGAGCATATCATTCTGCCGCACTCCTTTTTCGATTCGAAATTTGTTGGTGAATTGGCTAGTTTTGTGTTTTAACATGAGCGGTGGCATTTTCATATATGTATTTATTTATATTAGAATATCAATGATCAATACGACATCCAGCAAGCGCTACTAAAAGTCTCTGCTGCTTCCTAAAACCAAAAGCCTTTTCGAAGTCCACAAATATGAGCACAAGAAGCTTATTATATTCTATACATTTTTCAATGAGGATTTTAACTGTAAGCAGATGGTCGTTTGTTCCATACACCGAGCGGAAATCTGTCTGTTCTTTTGAAAGGAAAAACTCGAATTTATTTGCTAGACGTTTGATAAGCATTTTCGTAAATAACTGGTATACTCAGAAGGCTAATGGGTCGGCAGTTTTGTAAGGTCTGAAGTATCTTCTTTTTTATGCATGATGACGATAGTTACATTATTCCATTGCGATGGAGTTATTCCTTCCAGGAGGCATTTATTGAATAACATTTTAAGAGATTTGATAATTTGTTGTCCTCCTTGTTTAATTGCCGCTACTACAATATTGTCTTCACCCGGAGCTTTATTATTTTTCATGTCCTTTAAGGCTGATGTGATTTCTCCTTCTGTAATGTCTGGGATATCCTCCGACCCCCGAATCAAAACATTTGGTATGTTGATTTCTGTTCTTTTATTTTGTAAGATATATAATTGTTGATAAAATAATTCGATGATGTGTAAAATATCTCTTTTGTTTGTTATTACATTACCATGTATGTCCTTAATCTTGCATATGTCTTTCCTTACCACTGTGTTCTTCTTTCTTAAGTTTTTATTCTGTTTTACAAAGTGTTTAATTTCCTCTGCATTTTTTTTGTCTTTTGTCTTTTCTAATTTCCCTTGATATATCTCTATTTATAGTTCTCTATTCATCTGTAGTCTTATCTATCATTTCTCTCCTTTGCTTTATTTAGTCTTTGATTTAATTTCAGTTCTTTTTGTTATTTTGGGCAAGTTTTGTCAATGGCATTTTCTACGCTATTTTTGATGTTTTCAAACATGCCAACAACTGCTGTATCTCCATTGCGTTCCAAGGAGCTTGCGATCTCTCTTCTATAAAAATCCACATCCTCTGGGGTTGTCCGTTTCTTATGGTTTCTTTTAAGAATCATGTCGTTTCTTTCCTGTTTAATGTTAATTTTTTTTTATGGGTCAAGCACACGTGCTGCAGGAAAATTCCTAAAGCGCTCCAGGAGCGGCACGTGTGCGGAAAAAGAGAGTCACGTTGTTCTTGAATCGCTGTAAATTGTACTCGGTCGGAAACACAGCCCTGGGCAAATCATTCCAAAGGGATGATGTTCTCCATATAAAAGATTGCTTGGAAAGCGTTATACGCGGAGTAACAAGCTGAACCTCATACGGATGTGAAGCATTAGCACGACGTGTATTTCTAATATGCACCGCTCTGGGAGGAATTAAGCGGGCTACATCCTTCGAACACTTTCCATGAAAATACTTGTAGAACAGACTCAAGTTGCCAACCGTTCTTCGATGTTCCAGCGAATCAAGGAGGCCAGTCAGTTCCGGATATCCAATCAGACGAACAACTCTTCTCTGAACAGAATCCAACAAATGCAGTGTATGTTTGGGAGCGGAGCCCCAAACATGGGAGCAATATTCCATAGTTGGTCGAATTTGAGATGTGTAAAGAATTAACAGTTGTTCGGAGTGTAAAGCTTTCTGGTTCGAAATAATATTCCCCACTTTTGAGAAGCTCTCCTTGCTATGCCTGCAACATGTTGGTGCCAGGACATATTTGCTCCCAAATTAACGCCCAACAAATTGAGTGACAATTAATTAATTAATTAATTAACACTTTTCCTTTACAATAGGATGGTCACTCTCAACTGAACATAAATAACATATACTGGATTAAATATACTAATTACCAAGAAATATTGAGGACAGAAAGTGTTTTATAAATATTTACACCTAAAATTTCTTTTGAAATCGTAAGTATTAAGAAATAACACAATTTTCAGATTCATTTACTCAAAACCCTCAAAGTTACTCGTCTAATCACACTCTACCTAATCGCTACTCTATGCAATAAAATAAAATAATGCAGTTTTCATATTCACTTTAGAAAAAAAAGACATATAAAGCGAGATATACGAAGTAACGCTTCTAACCTCCTTCCTTACTTTTTAACCCCTTACATGTTTGACCAAGTGAAAATATTAAAGAAATCATTCTGAAATGGACGATTAACATGATATATTCAAAGACCCCTCTAACGTACTGTTCGCCCTCATTATCACTGTATGTTCAATTAAGTAAAAATAATAAAAAAGTAACACAATTTTCAGATTCCTTGACTCAAAGAAATCTGAAAATGATTTATAGCACGATATATAAAAAGCAACTCCTCTAATCTTATCCCCTACCCCTTTAATCCCTTAAAATAAAACATTTTTTAAAATACTAGTGTCCAAGAATGCTGATAAGGCCCGTAACATGATATATGTGACGTAACAGCTCTAACACCTTTGTCTACCATAAGATGATGGGGATAAATAACTGAGTATAATGAAACAACAGAATTTTCAAAATTATCTGCTCCAAGAATTCTGAAAAGGACCTTTAACACTGTATATATGAATCAAGCCTTCTAACACCTTTTATATGTTTATTATGTCAACAAAATCCAAGAAAAATTCACATAATGATTTAGAAAATAAACAAAATTTGAAACATCAATGAATGCCCAAATTTCCGAGTTGTTAAGTTCACGAATACAATGTTTTCCTTCCCCTCACAAAGGAAGCAAAAATTATATCATTTTACGTGTAAGCATAGCATGAGTTTATAACAAATTCAAATGGGGATAAACCAAATTAGCTATAACTTTATTTTAGTGATATCTGCAATACAGCATTTTTGACGGTGGCTGTGACATACGAGTGTATACATAAAACGAAATTGATAAAAAGAAACATATCCATCTGCAATTTTACTATTTTTTTTTATGAGTCTAGCACACGTGCTTCAGGGAAATCCCTAAAGCGCTACAGGAACGACACTTGTGTGCAAAAAGCGATTCACGTTGGTCTTGAAATGTTATACTCGGTGGGAAACACAGTCCTGGGCAAATTATTCTAAAGGGATGAGGTTCTTCATATAAAAGACTGCATAGTTCGTCGAATTTGAGCTTTGTACAAAATTAGCAGTTGTTGTGGAGTGTAAAGCTTTCTAGTTCGAAATAATATTCCCAGCTTTCGAGAAGCTCTCTTTGCTATGTATTTATGCCAAGACATATTTGCTCCCAAATTAACGGCCAACAAATTGAGTGACGATGCTAGAGGAATGGAGTGCCCCGACATAACTATGCCGGGTTTAGCAACGTTAACTTTTTTAGAAAAAACTACCGCCTGAGTTTTTGTAGCGTTAAATTACACTTGGTTTCTGTCACCTCGAGATAGAATTTCTTCCAGGTCTTTGTTAAGTTAAATGACTTCCTGCTGTCTGCGGATATTTGTCTGAGTAGCCGATGTTCGAGCGTTCAAAATAACTATAGATATAAGCGTACTGTCATCTGCAAAGCTGTAAATTGGATTCTAGGTGTTTTCCAGCAGTTTGTCAATGTAAATGAGAAAGAGATTAGGAGACAATATGGAGCCCTGGGTCACATCGGCGTTGATAGTGAAGGTGTTATAAATTAATCCGTCAACTGCCACTCGCAAAGAACGTTCTATGCGGAAACATGAGAGCCACAAGCAGAACTTTTCAGACATACCAGGAGAGCGCAACTTAGCCAACAATCTTTCGTGCCAAACACGGTCGAATGACTTAAATATATGAAGAGCAACCGCTCGACATTCTCTAAAGTGTTCAATTCCGTCGTTCCAAACATGTGTTACATAAGTCAGATCTCCTGTTGATCTATGTTTACGAAAGCCATATTGATAGTCGCTAATAACGTTGAATCCTTTAAGATATTTTAGAATATGCTGATTGATAGCATTTTCCATGACTTATGATATTATTGAATGCAGTGCGACTAGTCGGTAGTTATTTGGTAAGGTCTTGCCTTTTTAGGTATCGGCTGAACTGTGGCGCATTTTCAGCAGGAAAGAAATATTCCCTTTCTGTAAGATAGGTTGAAAAGTCTACAGAAAACTGGTGTTAGTTCCCTCGCGCAGTTTTTGAGTACTATGGCAGATATTTCGTCAGCGCCAGAAGCTTTTTTGGTGTCTAGCTTCATTCAAATACGTTTTATGATACGCTGTCTGAAGACAATATCGGACATCCTTGACCGCACTATGTGTAGTAGGTGGTATTTTTCCTTGAAAATGGATTTTTATGTTTTTTTTCCAGTTTATCTATAATAAATGGATTATATCCATTGTTTTTCGCTATTCTTTTAATTATGTTTAGTTCTTTTAAATAATTGTCCGTACTTAGTGGAATGTTAGTTAATCTGTATATGAGATTGTGGAAGGTTGACAGTCTGATGTGCCAGGATTGATTTGGTTTAGCATGTATAATGGTATCTATTGTAGTTGGTTAACAGAAAATATAAAACTATATTTTGTTTTCTACTTTTGAAATTTTTAATTATTAGAGGGTGAAGTTGCCCAAAAAGGAAAACATAGATTATTTAGAAATTCTTAACATAAAAAAGCCATTAAAAATAATATAAAAATAACGAACACCCAATCAGAATTTGGAAATACCCCCATATTAGACGCTGTGTTAAGATAGACTACCTGTAATCAACCCAATTTTATCACCTCATAATTTAAATTTACTACCAATTAACCATCCAAAAATAATATCTTTTAGAACTTACCATAAGCTGTCTTATTGTAAACCTCTTCGAAAATGGTTGCGAGACCGAAACACGTATCCCGAGTCATCTGAATAAATTCAGTGAAACAGTTATATTTTATTTTACTTAAAAAGTGTAAATATTAAGATATTTCACCTAGAACCAACCGCAAACTCCATAAGTTTTACTAGATTTAAAGTTGTCTAGATAGCGAAAAAACATATTTCGAATTTTCATTGATCTCTTTGTGCCTTATTCTAATACCGCGATCATCACCGAACGAAAGCAGATATTAATTTAAAATTTGGTACATTTGTAGAACTTGCATTAGGAAAAAAACCTGATGATTTAAAGTAATATCGCTGTGTTAAAAGACATGATAATCGATAAATTTTGTTGATCAAATCTTAAGAGAATTAGTATACCGAGGACACTTGAATATGAATATGAGTGACCTGAAAAAAAAAATGAAAATCTGCTTACAAATAATTTTGGTTGCATATTTTATCTTAATACCAAGAACAATAAATTAGAATAATTTTCCAACAACAATTCTGAAAAATTTTTACCCAATCTGATCCTAATCCCGATTTACATTTTTTTGCACAAACTTTATTAACACAGTATATATGATTAGCAGTAATGTTTTTTTTTTGTTGCAGTTTCTTTGTACCAACTAGAAAAAAATGTATAAGCTTCTCTTTTGGATTATTTGGATATCTCTATTTAAATACTCTCAGCAGGGATGTAGTTCAACTGTAGCTGTTACAACTTGCACTTGGGATATGATAAAACCTAATAAACCTTTACATCTTAACAACTACAAAGCTTATTTAAGTTTTTCTAGAGGACATTTAGAAACTGTGCCAAGTGGAGCCTTCAAATTTTTACCACAAGTAACTCTTCTGGTGTTGAGTTTTAACAAAATAAGCAATTTGGAAAATGATGCATTTTTAGGATTAGAAGATTTGAAAGAAATAAATTTGTACGATAATGAGTTAACAACAATAGGAAAAAATGTTTTCGTACACTGCAAAAAAATTGAAAAATTAGATCTAGGTATGAATAAAATTGCAAGTATTCACGATAAGGCATTTGAATATTTAGGTAATCTAAAATACCTCAGTTTGCGCTTTAATTTACTAAAAACGATACCACTAGCTGTTAATACTCTACCAAAATTGGAAACTTTAGACTTAAGTTATAATATAATTCAAAAACTAAAATCAAACGAATTTTCTAATCTTAATAAATTGGGGTTGTTATTTTTAAGTGACAATAAAATAACTAGCATTGAAAAACACGCTTTCAATGGATTAGTTAATTTGAAACATTTAGATGTAGGAACTAACTATTTAACTGAATTTAATGTAGAATATTTAGTTAAAGATGTAGCAGGTATAAAATCAGTCCGAATTAGCATTAATGACTTTAGATGTGGTGAGTTATCTGAAATTATTAGAAAATTTCAGGCCAATAATGTTAAAGTGCTTGAAGGCGTGTCAAAAAGCTCAAATAGTATAAATGGAATCAGTTGTAAAAATTAGTTTCAGTTGAAATAAAACATAGTTTTAATTATCTTGCCTTAGTTTTATTAATAGTAGAAATATGACAAAGATAATTTTCATATTTGTATATAGGTTTGTTCATCAGGAGTACGTAACCACGTAATACGACCGAAAACTGAGAAGTTAGAAAGGACTCAAAAATAAAATGATTTACAACACTAACAATAATTTTTCTTTTCGTTTGTGTATTATAGCTATCGTTATCTTTCTTATTCAATGTTTAATATTCAAGGATCCAAGTCTTAAGGTTGGTATTGTGACCTCCAAGGCGACGTCTGTTATTGCCATCAAAATAGTTGATCATCTGACTGAAACAGCAACTGTGTTTACAGATTTTTTCGATTGAAAAAAAAAGTTCTGGGCTGTGGCTGCAGCGACCCCCGTTGAAACACTCCACTCGCCCAACCCAAGGTTCCCCAAAAGACTCCGGCTACACGTTCAGCCAAAACACCTCCGATTGTCAATCGCGATAGAAAGCGGTACAACGGCCTAACTGCTGCATTCAATGAACGAAAATATGACTACAGTCACGGCGTCGCCGTGCCCGAAGGAATCAAAATTCACCCGAGATCAATTGACGACTTTCGTCACATTACCAAGTTCCTCGACAACGAGAAGGAACCATATCATATATACGACCTAGAAGAAGAAAAATGCAAACATGTCCTTATTCGTGGTATCAATAAAGGGGCGGCAATTGATGACATTACCTAAGATCTAAATTGTCTAGGCCATTTTCCAAAGCGGGTTAACCGCTGGTTCCATAAAACTGGCGAACCCATCGGCACTCCTCCCCAAGATGCAGAGCCCCACCCAAATGTGTTAAATGACAAAGGCATCTGTCTTCCACGTGCGTAAGTGCAAGATAATGTCAACCTTTCACTCCCATTCCCCAAAACCCAGAAGTCACTCAACAGGTTAGCACTGCACCTCAGCAGCTTTTCAAGAATATGACGAACGTGCAACGCCAATACCGATCCCTTATGCTCCCCTTCAACCTTCCTACCTAATAACCGGTCTCACGCCCTAATAAAATTAATCAGCGATCCCTTCAACAAGAGCTCCAGAATTTTATGTAGGAGCATAACATCCCCAATTATATAGTCTACAGGGATGATAGAATTGGCCCCTCCTCGGAGGACCATGATCCTAATTAAGCTATCCCTAAATCATCATCAGCCACCACCTTTCACGCTCACCGAAACCGAAGCCATCACTATAGCCGTTTCCATGGCTAACAATAGCTCTATTCATTTCTCTTCTGTCTACCAGCAAAACGGGAATTACCACCCTACTGACCCTGCAGACTATCAAAAACTTTTCGGCTCCAACAACCGCGTCACTGACTGGGAGCACTTCCAAAAACTCCTAGCGAACACCGCCTCCATTCCCACCATCGTCACCACAAGGGACCTGGACAATGCAGTCAATAAGTTGATAGTAGACATCCAGACCGCCCTAGCCCAGGCCACCGTAACTAGGGTCGATCCTGCCACCCTCAAAGACAATCTTTCCCCTGCATCAAAAAGCAAATACGGGAGAAAAACCATCTGCTGAGGAGAGCCATCCACACTAGCGACCCCTACTTTAAAACCCTGTTTGAATACCACAATAGCAGATGGAATTCCAAGCTCGTCCAAGATAACTTCCTTTGGAAAAAGGCCCGTGCCCTTTCCAATGACATCCCACATTCAATTCCCACAGTTTCCCACGCTGAAACCACTACTGTCATTCCTCAGGAAAAAGCTGATTTTTTAGTCAATGCTAGAGGACCAGTTTCGCCCCAATACCCCGGCCCGCCCTAATCTTGCACAAGACCAAAGGGTGGCCTCCACCATTCAGGTTTTCAAACAGGTTCATCCCTGCCGTCAACAACTTTAATCACAAATACCAGGTTATATTGGTCTTCCTCGACGTCTCCAAATTCATCGACCGATTCTGGCACGAAGGACTCATCCTAAAGTTTATCCGCCACGGCTATCCCACAATGATCTTACGACTGATCCACTCTTTCCTGTCAGAACGTAAGTTCCAGGTTCGAGTCGATTAGACCATTTCCAAAGTCAGGTCCATTGGAGCCGGAGTCACCCAAGGCTCTGTCCTCTCCCCCCATTTATTTAACATCTACACGGCCGACCACACTTCTCTCTTTTCATGTACGCCAATGACATTACCGTCACAGCTACCATCGAGTCGAGCAGGATCATCACAGCCGCCTCCAACGCCATCTTAACACGCTAGCCCCCGGGTTCGAACACTTTAGAATCAAGCTCAACCCAGCGAAGACCCAAGCCATCATGTTTTCAAAGGCCGACAACTCACCGCCGGAAAGCCGTACGCTCCAAGGATCATGACTCCGATCGTCAAACAGCATTGAGTACTTGCGCCTCCACTACAAGTAGGTCATCGCCTCCGCCAAGAAAGCCAACCAACTCCTCTACTTAAGTCCAGCAAACTGTCAACTCGTAATAGGTTGACAATCTAAAAGATGATCATCCGAGTCCGAGCATGGTGCCAGATGTCATGCACCCGCAGATGCGCCCTCCAGACTATCCAAAACAAGGTCCCCCCGTATCATCGCCAAAGCCCCATGGTTTGTTCGCAACGCCCAACTCCATCGAAGCCATCAAATGCCCACAATCCGGGAATTCATCAGCAACGCTCAGACCAAATTCCTCGACAAAGCCACCCACCACCCGAACCCCACAGTCAGGATCTTCTATCGCCCCACTTCACGCTATGCCTGCTGCCGCCTGCCAAATCCTAGCGACCCCCTGCCTCCAGATTAGCTTAAGTTAATCTTAATTAATATTAAGTTTAAGTTTATGTTCATGAAATATCTTAAGTTGAAAAGTTCTCTCAATACGCTTATATCAATTCCTTACCTAGTCTAAGTTAATTAGGTCCCTGTCATGTATATATCTTAAGATCTAAACTGTTAATCATGTTCTATCATATTAGTGTATAATAGTAGTTATAGACTAGCTAGTTGCCAATAACTGAAATGTGAAGGCCGATTTAATTCGTAAAAATAATACTAGACCTCTCCTGACGTCCCATATTTAATTAAAATACATCGACGAACCGATTATCTAGCGAAGTTGCCGATAATTGCCGATAATTTACAATATACGAGAGTGGAATGAAAAATCTTGTAAAAAACAAGTAAATAACATTTTCTTTGCAAAATTTTATTTCTCCACATAATCTCTCTCAAGCTTAAGCATTTGATCCAAGGGGACTCCAATTTTCTTATTCCCTCAGAAATAAAAATATTTTCGAACTGTGCATAATATTCGTTTACACCACAAATAACCTTTTCACTTGAAGAAGAGAAGAAATGTGAAAAATAGATTGGATGGGGAACTATTTGTAAATCTACCTCGAGGGATTTACCATTCCGACGGTCACTATTTGAGCAGGCGTATTGTCCTGCTTAAGAAGCAGATTTTTGAGCAATACATGAACCAAATATACATTTCTGAAAACTATCCCTTATTCGAAATAAGTTACGAATATCAAATCAGAAATATTAAAAATACAATAACAAACCTCAAATAAGTGACATTGATTGCAAAATTAAATTTTTGAGCGTCATTCATAAATTTAGAACAACATACACTTTCATATACACTGATACCTCGAAATCATATAATAGAGTAGGTTTTGGTATCCATATACCCGATTTAAATTTTAACTTTTCTAGCAGATTGCCGGGAAAGATAAATATTTGCACAGCAGAAGTCATAGCAATAAAAGAAGCAGTTACTGTTATCGTTAAAAAAAAAACCGGTCAAGTGCAAGTTGAACTTGCACAATTAGTGTTCCGTACGTTGATTGTTTCTAAAATAAAAAATTTTGTTAGGGTGGTATAAAATGATCAGTGACTTCACAAAACAGACCCCAAATGAGTTTTCAACAAAGTTTGTTTCCAATCTTTACTGAAAACTGGTAACCTCGAAATTTTATTTTTTTTTCTGTGCCAGATAAATTATTAAAGGTAACGATAATTTTCGTTCAATCTATACCCTGTGGAGAATATTTCAGGATTTTTTCAAAATTTTTTGGTCAGTACTTTTCGAGATAAGATAGGGGACAGCGATTTTTTTTCACGATTTTTTAAAAGTAATACGAAGAAAAGTGTGCGCAAGTATTACATTATATATATATTTTTTACTCGTGTTTTCACAAGCTTTCATTTGACACCACACTCGATGACCTAGTAAAAAATTTTTTTTTTCACTTCCGATTTCACCCCTCAACACGAATCCCTTAAGTCAAAATTTATGTTACGGTAATATAAAATGATCAGTGACTTCACAAAACACACCCCAAATAAGTTTTCAACAAAGTTTATTTCCAATCTTTACTGAAAACTGGTGACCTTGAAATTTTGTTTTTTTTTTCTATACCAGATAAATTATTAAAGGTAATGATAATTTTCGTTCAATCTATACCCCGTGGAGAATATTCCAGGGTTTTTTCAAAATTTTTTGATCAGTACTTTTCGAGATAAGGTAGGGGACAGCGATTTTTCACGATTTTTTAAAAGTAATACGAAGAAAAGTGTGCGCAAGTATTACATTATATATATATTTTTTACTCGTGTTTTCACAAGCTTTCATTTGACACCACACTCGATGATCGAGTAAAAAAATTTTTTTTTTCATTTCCGATTTCACCCCTCAAAACGAATCCCTTAAGTGAAAATTTATGTTACGGTGATATAAAATGATCAGTGACTTCACAAAATACACCCCAAATAAGTTTCAACAAAGTTTATTTCCAATCTTTACTGAAAATTGATGACCTTGAAATTTCTGTTTTTTTTATATATCAGATAAATTATTACAGGTAATGCACTCGTGATAATTTTCGTTCCATCTACACCCCGTGGAGAATATTCCAGAATTTTTTCAAAATTTTTTGATAAGTACTTTCCGAGATAAGGCGGGTGGACAGCGATTTTTCGCGATTTTTTAAAAATAATACAAAGAAAAGTGCGCGCAAGTATTACATTATATATATATATATATTTTTTACTCGTGTTTTCACAAGCTTTTATTTGACACCACACTCGATTACCTAGTAAAAAATTTTTTTTTTCACTTCCGATTTCACCCCCCAAAACTAACCCCTTAAGTCAAAATTTAACTTTCAAAACTACATGGCTCTGATGAGGCCATCAATTCCTATATTACTACCAAATTTCAAGTTTCTATGACAAATAGTTTCGGAGAAAATCGGGTGTGACAGACGGACAGACAGACGGACAGACAGACGGAAAGACAACCGAAGTGATCTTATAAGTGTTCCGTACGGAACACTAAAAACATCCAGAAAACCATAATACAATGAGTGCAATCCTCAGGCTCAATTCTAAGAATATATGCCCAAAAAGCGATTATATTCTATTACTGGTTCCTGGTCATACCAGAATCAAAGGGAATGAAACTGCGCATACTCTGGCTAAGATAGGAAGATTGTTAAATATTCCGAAGCAAATTAAATACAATGTTCAAGAAATTATCCCGAGCATCAAACCGGATATTTATCAAGATTATGTTACACAGTGGAAGAAATCTATAGAGAACAAAGATATGGGACCATAAACGATACTTTTGAAAAAATAAGCTGGATTAGCAAACATGAATACATGGATCGTAGGCCTATTACAACCATAATTAGGATGCGTACTGGTCACAATATGGCTAAATTTCATCTGTACAAACTCGGGTTATCAGAATCACCCAACTGTTCATGTGGATTAATACATGATCTAAATCATATTATATATTTAAATGTCCGCTTAACAATGACCTGGATCCTGGCATATACCAAGAGTTCTACAATATCGGATACAATTTACCATTATGCATTGAAACCATATTATCTGAAACCATTACTAAACAATTAAACTAATTAACAAATTTTTCAGACATAATAATTTAATGAACGTTAAAATAGTATAAAAGAGGAAAAGGTTAATTTAGGGAAAAAAAATAAAAATAAAAAAAAATAATCCTAACAAATAAAATTAAAACAGATAGCAAATATGAACGTATCTTTCCATTCATTCCCATCCCACGCATCGTCAAAGTGTATCCTTTAATGTATTAATTCTCAAACTAGATTAATAGTAATAGTAACGACTTTATGGCCCAGAGCCAAACAATAAGCCGTTACACCTAATTGTGCTGGCGAATGGCGATAAAATAAGCCGAGCCAAAAACTCAATAAACAATAACAACTCTGAAAATAACGCAATACACACAACTGTATTTCTAACATTACCACCTACCTGCCTGCCTAAATAAGGACAAATAAAGATGATAATGAAATATTTTTGTGCGTAATAAATATTAAAAATATAGGCTTGCTAAATAGTTCTAAAATATCTTTTTCATATTCAGAATTTTGTGAAGAAAACTAAATTTTTCACGTCAAAAAGCCAAAATTTAAAAAATATCGGTATTCTAAAAAAATGACAAAATAAAGTTTTGATAAAGTGTTAACTTTCTTTTAGGAAAAAAGTGTTGTTTTTCCGACCATAAACTGTTTATGTATCGAGTATACTACCGATCAGTACCAGAGAGACGCCTAAACTGCGCAAGATTTGGTACCAAAACTGCTAAATGGAAAGAACTCATGGAATATTTTCGAACTCTTCCTTAGACGTTTGTTTTAGATCTGACGCTCCATCTGACTATGCGAAGGAGGTTTCCGACGTCATTTCGGCAGGTATGGAAGCTTACATTCCTTTTTCGAAGAAATGCTCTTCCAGCGGCAAGCCTTGGTTCAACCGAAAATGCAAAGAAGTTGTTCTAAACATCTTGCCTAACCACAATCGCGTTAAAATCCTAACGTTAAAAATCGAAACATCGTAGTTCAAACCCGGAACAGATGTAAAAAAATTATTGGAGCCACATAACCAAAGAGTTAAAAACAAACTTCTTGCTTGCCCTAACAATTCCAGGTCCTTATGATCAGTCGCTAGGGCCATTAGTCAAAATTTCAGTAAGGCCGTACCATCACTTACAGGGACAGTTAATACTGTTACAACAACACAAGTTGAGAAACAACACAACAAGTTAGATGAACTTTTTGCTTTACATTCTACTGTCGATTTCCAACGAAAAACACCATCAACTATTCATATAGTGCAGTCAAGGATGACCGATATTGTCTTTAAATTCCGTATCATAAAATGCATTTTAATGAAGCTGGACACCAAAAAAGCTTCTGGCGCTGACAGAATACCTGCCATATTTAAAAAATGCACGAAAGAAGTACATCAATTTTCTGTAGACTTTTCAACTTATCCTACAGAAAGGGAATATTTTCTTCCTGCTGGAAATGCGCCACAGTTCAGCCGATACCCAAAAAGGCAAGAATACCTTGCCAAACAACTACCGATAGTCGCACTGCTTTCAATAATATCGAAAGTCATGGAAAAGGCTATCAATCAACATCTTCTAAAATATTTTAAGCGATTGAATGTTATTAGCGACCATCAACATGGATTTCGTTAGCTACGATCAACAGGAGATCTTCACAGAGGAGATAACACTTGTTTGGAACAACGCAATTGAACACTTTAGAGAGTCTCTAGCGATGGCACTTGATATATCCAAGATATTCGACCGTGTCTGGTATGATGGATTGTTAGCTAAGCTATGCTCTTATGGTATGTCTGAAAAGTTCTGTTAATGGCTCTCGTGTCTCCCCAGAGACCTGTTGATGGATTTCTTTAAAACATTTTTACTATCAACTCCGGTGTATCCCAATCCATATTATCTCGTACTCTTTTGCTCATTTAGATTAACGATCTGCTGGACAGAACCTGGAATCTAATCTACAACTTTGCGGACAATAGTACACTTATTTCTTCATTCGCTTTAAAACGCTCGAACATCGGCTGCTCATTCAAATATCAGTAGAGAGCAGGAAGTTGTTCAACTTAACAAAGGCCTGGAAGAAAAAAAAGTGAATGTTATTGAACTCGACATAGTTATATCGGGGCACTCCATTCCTCTTATATCGTCACTCAATTTGCTTGGCGTTAATTTGGGAGTAAATATGTCTTGGCACGAACATGTTGCAAGCACAGCCAAGAGAGCTTCTCAAAAGCTGGAAATATTATTTCGAATTCGAAAGCTTTACACTCCACAACAAGTGTTAATTCTTTACAAAGCTTTGCTCCCAAACCTTACAATGCATTTGTTTGATTTTATTCAAAAGACAGGTTTGCGCCTGACTGGATAGCCAAAACTGACTAGCAATCTTGATTCCTTAAAACAGCGAAGATTGGTTGACGACTTGAGTCTATTCTACAGGTATTTCATGGAAAGTGTTCTATGGTTGTAGCCCGTTTAATTTCTCCCAAAGCGGCGCATGATAGGAATACACGTCGCGCTAATACGCATCAATACGAAGTTCGGCTTGTCACTCCTCGCATAACCCTTTTCAAAAAGTCTTTTATATGGAGAACCTTATCTTTTTAGAATGATTTGGCCAGGACTGTGTTTCTCACTGGGTACAATTTACAGCGATTCAAGACCAACGTAGATCACTTTTTCCGCACATGCGTCGCTCCTGAAGCGCCTTAGGGATTTCCCTGCAGTACGTGTGCTGTGCCATTAAAAAAGGACCAACAGGAACTGGAACTGTGTAAATTCATTGTTTAACATATCGCAAGTAGTCTCTCCATTTTTATTATAGTATAGGTTTTCGGACATTAGTGTAACTCCGCATAACTAATGGCAGGCGTAACTTTCTAGGTCGAAGTTTTTATTATCGTAAATATATAAAATATTTATTATCATAGTAAAAACAAACCTTTAATTATTACATAATTCAGCTACTTTATCAAATGTATGAGATTCTTTAAATCTCCTGCAAGCAAGTGTGGCATTTTTTTTGAAATGTGTTGCAATCAATCTAATGAACTGTTACACCCAAATAGTTTCTCTTGAAAGATAACCAAATATCTGTTGTGGTGCTTACAAAATCCACCGATTTTAAAGCTTCTTTTGTACTTTCCTTGAATTCTATATATTTTTCAGCAATTTTTTTTATTGCAAGTACGGCGGAACATAATTTTTAGTGGGTTTGATAATTGCTGAGCTCCTTCACTTAGAGCTCTAAATCATTTTCATAACTGATAATGGTAACATAGTATCAATTACAAAATTCACAACTAAGTTGTCAAAATTAATTGACTTTGGTAAAGTAGTGGGAAGAGTGGCATGTTTCATTATTTTTAACGTACTTGCAGACTATCACCATCAACAATACACTTCCTTTTGTTTATACAGTCAGACCAAATAGTTTCCATACACCACTTGCTTTCTATACTATTTTTCTGTTATGTTTAACTAATGAATTGGAACTATGAGAAAACATGTTTGAATTAATATTTGAAACTTAACCAACGAGGATTAGTATTAAAAACAACTACGGAACATTTTATTTAAAAGTTACATACATCATTGTTATAAAAATTTATGCAAAATTAATGTATAAATATATATATATATATATATATATATATATATATATACATATATATATATATATATATATATATATATATATATATATATATATATATGTATTATATATATATATATATATATATATATATATATATATATATATATATATGTATATATATATATATATATATATATATATATATATATATATATATATATATATATATATATGCGCTACCGTCAGAAAGTATTTGCCCACCTAGTTATCTCAGTCCCAAGACAACAAAAACCCACATAATATTTTTTTAATTTTAATGAATTATTATTTATTTTCACATTATTTACAGTCTAGAAAATCAGAAAAATAATCTTGATTTTCCAGGATTTTTCTCATCTACGTGACCTTCTTTGTTTTTAATTACCGCTTTACAGAGTTTCGGCATTCTGTCCAGTAGTTTCTTCAGAGTTTCTTCGGTTATTTTAATCCATTGTGCTTGTAAAAGTTCCCACAAGTGACTGTCTGATGTTGGATTGAGTTTTCGAACACACCTGTCCAAATGGTCCTATAGCGATTAGATGGGGTTCAAGTCAGGTGATTGTGGAGACCAAGTCATCACTTCCAGGACGTCATCGGATTTCCATTGGTCTAAAAGTTCTCTAATTTGTTTAGCAGAACGTTTAGGGTCGTTGTCATGCCGAAAAATAAATTTCCCCTGAAAAATATTTCTTCCAGAAGGAAGCATTTGAATTAGCAAAAATTTCTTGATACTGTTCTTTTCGCATGATTCCTTCTATCCTAAAGATTTGTCCAACTTTACCGTTGCCAAAACAACCTCAAACCATGACTCCACCATGTTTTACTGTAGGCAACTGACAGACTTCCAACATCCTCTCTCCAGCTGACCGCCGCACGTAAACTCGTCGATTTGAACCGAAAATTTCGAATTTAGATTCGTCGCTCCAAAGGATGGAATTCCGTTGTTCTGATGTCCAATTTTCATGTTCTCGGGCCCATTCTAATCGTTGCAATACTTCGAAATTTGTTCTAATTGGTTTCTAATTTCTGATTTCACCAAAAAGGCATATCGAAACAATTTTATGATGGACATTTGTTAAGAACAATTAAATTTCCTAATATAATAAAAGGGTTTAATTAGGTATTAAATTTTGGCAGTTACATTGAAATTTCCAGGTGGGCAAATACTTTCCGATGTTAGTGTATATATATATATATATATATATATATATATATATATATATATATATATATATATATATATATATATATAAATATATATATATATATATACAGTAATACCCCGCTTAGCGCGACCTCGTTACGCGCGGTTTCACTATAACGCGAATTTCAAATTTCGCGCTCATGTAGTCATTAACTTCTCTATGGTCGCGGGGGGATCCCCGCTTTCTCTGAATATTCTCTTTGAAGAATTGGGAATTCCCTGTCCTTCGACTTTGTTCTATGGGGATTTCCTCGTTCGTTTCGTGTGTTCATTTGTTCCGTAATGTTAGTTCGGTCGGCTGGCAGTTTTGTTTTAATATTTATTGGAGATACATACATACATAATTTAACCCTACGTTAAAAATGCCGCCTGTAAAGAAAAAAGAGCGTAAAAGCGTCACTTTGGAATTGAAGATGAAAGTGTTAAGAAGAATGGAAAATGGAGGCAAAGCAACAATTGTTGGGAGAGATTTTGGACTCTCAGAATCGACTGTGAGAACGATTTATAAAAATCGGGAAAAAATTAAAATCTCCAGCGAAGGTTCAACACCAATAAGTGCAACAAAACTTTCTCGTTCGAGATCATCTATCTTAGAAAGAATGGAGAAATTACTGTCAGTCTGGATCGAAGATTTGAATAAGAAGAACACACCACTAAGTCAAGATCTCATATGCACAAAAGCAAAATCTTTGTATGAGATGCTGAAAACAAAAGAAGGAGAAGGGAGTGCCACTCCGACTTTTGCTGCCAGCAGAGGCTGGTTCCATCGGTTCAAGCAGCGTTCTAATCTTCACAATATCCACATAACAGGCGAGGCGGCCAGCGCGGACATTCAAGCTGCAGCTGAGTTTCCAGACAAGTTTCAAGACTTCGTTAGACGAGAGAAAATTCCTGCTTGTCTCATCTTCAATGTTGATGAGACCGCACTTTACTGGAAAAAAATGCCATCTCGAACATTCATTTCTAAGGAAGAACGTCAAGCCAGTGGTTTCAAAGCTGCGAAAGATCGACTAACACTTCTGCTGGGTGGTAATGCCACTGGTGATTTCAAACTGAAACCTTTACTAGTGTACCATTCAGAAACACCCCGTGCAATGCGAGGCACAGACAAGACAAGTCTACCAGTTGTGTGGCGATCAAACAGAAAGGCGTGGGTTACACGGGAAATTTTTCAAGAATGGTATTCTAATAGTTTTTGCCCATCAGTCAAATCATACTGTGACAGAAATGGGCTTGAACCTAAAGTTATATTACTCTTAGACAATGCCCCAGGACATCCAACCTCACTTGATACGCCCAGAGACTTAAAAGTGTACGTAAAGTTCCTTCCACCAAACACTACGTCAATATTACAACCTATGGACCAGGGAGCAATAGCAAACTTCAAAGCTTATTACCATCGCCGCACTTTTAGCCAACTAATTCATGAAACTGACGGGGAAGGAAGACAGTCTATGCGAGAGTGGTGGAAGTCATACAACATTATGAAGTCTATTCACAACATAGAAGAGGCTTGGAAGGAAGTTAAAATGAGTTGTATGAATGGGGTGTGGCGTAATCTTTGGCCAGATGTAGTGGAAGCACCTAGAAGAATTGTCCAGATGCAGAGACAAGTGCTTGAAGACATTGCTGCAATGATTGAGGGGTCTGAACTTGAAGATGTCACGGTAGAAGATCTCGTAGAACTTGTAGCAACGCACGACGATCCTATTAGCAATGAAGATCTGATCGAGTTACAGAATAATCCTATCTACGATGAGGAAGAACAAGTAGAAGAGAAAGTTTTATCTTCAGGGGAAATACAAAATGCACTTTCAAAAATTTATTCAGGTTTGGACATATTGCAGAGTATAGACAATAATGATAACCGTGTCTTGACCGTGTGTCAAACAATTAAAAACAGTGTTGGGTGTTATGAACGTATTTTACAAGAACGTAAACAAAACGTTACCCAAAAGACAATAGATGTATTTTTCCGTAAAAAATAAGAGTATGTATTGCATAAAGTGTTCTTAGAATTAAAGTGATTGATTAAAATGATTTGTATTTTTTTGTATTAAATTTTGACTATGTTTAATCATAAACCTCGATATACGCGAATTTCAGTTAACGCGATTTTTTTCGGAACGTATCCCTCGCGTAAAGCGGGGTATTACTGTATATATATATATATATATATATATATATATATATATATATATATATATATACATATATATATATATATATATATATATATATATATATACATATATACATATATATATATATATATATATATATATATATATATATATATATATATATATATATATATATATAATTTTTTTTTATGGGATAATAACATAGATGAAAGAGGCCCTGTATTACAAAAAACATAGTTTCCGATTTCCGTTTGTCTGTTGGCATAATGATTCTAAAATGATTTCTGACTGTGAGGTTGGGGTAGCTGGGTGTTCCAAGAGCCTTGTTTTAGTCAAAGGCTTGTTATAACAAGCGTTGCAAAAACTCTCTATTTACCATATACTACGGTAATTATGCAACGTATAAGAGGTGACGGAAATTAGAAGGTGATTTTGTATTTATTGTGCTATGGTTATAAATCATAGTTCGTTGAGTCAAGAGAAAGAAACATAACATTTTTTTTGATGTTGGCAATATTAACATGGGTAGAGGGTGACGTATTTGAGATGTGGTGCTGGCGAAGAATGTTATGGAGCTCTTGGACAGGCCACCACACAAACATTTCAGTTTTAAAAATGATCAAACCAGCCAATCGTTTTAGCAGCATAACATCAGCTCGCATTTAAAAATTTTTCGGCCACATCTCGAAATATAACAACATGGATAGATTAATTATACAGGGCAAGCCTATGGGACAACGCAGGCGTTCCCCGTCTAGATGGACAGATTTAGTCCTAAAACTCGCCAACACATCAATGGGAAATGCCATCAGAATTGCTGAAAATCGGTCCCGAAGACGCGAAAAACGATTTCCAGAATCTTAAAAGGACAAAGAGACAATGAAAACTGATGAATGTGACAGTTTGTATATGGGATTCATTAGATATTGTATAGTTTCAATATTACTATAAGAATTATGCCTGGTTTTTGGTTGGAATATTTTAAAAAATTCTGCTAATCACTTATAGCATAGGTTCCCAAAGGGGGGCGATATCGCTCCCCCAGTAGGCGCTGGAGCCTTCCACGGAGGCGCTAGCGGGTCCAGAAGGGAGGGGCGTTAAGGCAGTCAAGGGGGGCGGCCGACACGTCTCTACCGATTTAGGAAATTAATATAATAAAAGACTTTAAAAATACCTACTCTTTTCATGAATAAATATTTTATCTAGCTATCTAGAATTTAAAATGGCATTAGGTATACGTATATCTAATTCGATTTAGTATTGTCGGTGACGAGACTTTGCAAGTTGGTAAGCAAAGACGCGATTCACGCAATCAAGCATATTTCGACAAAAATATGGGAGTTTGTAATGACTTGTTTGCAGAGCAAGTGCACCGGCATCGCAAACAAGCAAAGGCATACACGTTGATGCGTGCAGGAAATCAAACCTATAAAAGGCAGGAATAGCTCTAGGAATATCTTATTATTTTTGGGTGTTTAGCCAATAATCCATATTCGTAAGTGACAGTGATATAAGTCATTATAGCCATTATTTTCAGAACTATCTGTAGATCTGTTGAAAAGTTAATTTATTTAAACCGTGGCAAATTTTTTATTTCTAAATATCTCAATTTAAGAAGTAATGCCGGCAGTACACTATTTAGTATTTGAAATATGGATTTACGCACTCTCCTACAAACCAAATATTATGAAAATAAAGCCTTCTAGGCTACAAGAACATTTAAATAAAATACATGCTGATAAAAAGGACAGAGATTTATCCTATTTTCAAGGACTGGAAAAGAAATATTTGAAACAGCCAACTATATCAAACCTTTTGGCGTTGTCTTCTAAACAAGAAGATGATGAACTACTAGCTTCAGATAATATTTCATCATTAATCGCAAAAGCGGGAAAACCACATACAAAT
The DNA here is from genome assembly GCA_019049505.1 of Pachyrhynchus sulphureomaculatus. Taxonomy (NCBI): domain Eukaryota; kingdom Metazoa; phylum Arthropoda; class Insecta; order Coleoptera; family Curculionidae; genus Pachyrhynchus; species Pachyrhynchus sulphureomaculatus. Next base: position 80,162,965 of record CM032451.1, on the reverse strand, counting down.
GGCGAGGAATTAATCTTACCGGCAGTCAAAGAGGTAATAAAAACAGTTCTTCATTATCACACCGTCAAATATCAAAACATTTTTCTGAGTATTCGGTGAAAAGAAGAATAGATGAAATGGCTAAAGACGTTGAAATATCATTATGCGATTACTTAAATTTTCCATTCAACTCGACGAATCAACTCTACCAAAAAATGAAACACTACTTTTATCATACGTTCTATTCATAAAAAAAGAATAAAATTGTAAAGATTTATTATTTGCTAAAAATTTGGAAACCAATACACAGGGAGAATCGATATTTAACACCATGAACAAATTTTTTCAAGAGAAAGAAATTCCTATTAGTAATATTTTGTCAGCTGCTACTGATGGTGCTAGCAATGACGGGGCGTCATAAGGGTTTCATAGCGCATCTGAAACAAGTAGTACCAAATGTAGTCGCTGTACATCGTGTTATTCATTGTCAGCATTTGGTTGCAAAAAATCAGAATGAACGCCTGCATACGTCGCTTCATTACGTTATTAGAGCAGTCAATAAGATTAGAAGCAATTCATTGCATGACAGATTTGCCAACTTTGTAGTGAAAATGATGAAAATTGCAATCGCTTGCTGCTGCACACAGAAGGTCCTCGACTCTCAAAAGGTATTTGTCTGAATCGGTTTTTTCAATCTATTTGACTTAGTACTGGACTTTCTTGAAAACAGAGACGAAAAACTGGCCGAAAACCTGATTACGTTCCAAAATGACATCGGTAATAGACCTGTTTAAAATATTTAATGAAGTCAATTTACAATTGCAAGGTGACGAGTTGAATTTAATTAAAACAAGAAACATCATAGCTGCTTTTGTCTTCTGATCAAACGAAATCTAGGTAGAGGTGAATACAGCCAGTTTCCCACATTATCAGCAGTCTCTGCAAAACAGGAAGAATTATTTACTTTCTGTCAACACTTCTTCATGCTGATTTTACGGAGTGACTCCAGGATATTTTAAACATGAATATACCGAGTTGGGTTTTAGATCCTTTCGCAGATACAGCAGAACCATCAAATTTAGAAGAGGAACTCGTAGAGCTCACAACTAACGAAGAACTGAGAGTAAAATTCAGAAATGGAGCCAAGAGTTCTGGCTTCAAAAATCAATACCAGCTCTCTACCCTGGATTGTGGGCAAGAGTACAAAAATTTTTAATTGCTTTTCCTTCTTCATATTTAGATGAGCGTGGGTTCAGTGCAGTAACTAATTTACTGTCTAAGAAAAGGGGCAGACTGCACATCACTGAACGTGGCAATTTGCGATTAATGTTAACGAAATTGGAACCCGACATAAACAAATTGTTAAAACTCCGCCAGCCTCAACCATCTCATTATTTTTTTTATTTCTTATTGATTTTATGTTTATTTTTAAATTTTTAATAAACTTTTTTTTTTTACTAAATTTGATGGTCGTTTTAATTAATTTCTACTTTGTGATTCTTAATAGATAGACAGATAAAATAGGTATAGATAATATGCAACAATATTTTAATATGTAGGATAATTAACTTTCATGGAAGCCCCCCTCTTCTATAATAGTTAATTATACTAAATAATAATTAAAAATTACTGAATTTTTTTTTTAAAGGGGGCGGTGGCCCAGAAAAGGTCGGGAACCTCTGATTTATAGTAAAAGATATATAAGGTGAAAGAAAAGTGGCAGGGGTTAGTAAGGTGATTACGCATATATCCTAATATACTTCTAATTCAGTGTTTTTACTTTTCATTATTCCCAATTTTAACAAAAATAGTATGTAGAAGGCTAACGGAAAACTATAACAAATAGATGCTTATACTGCACTCTGTCGGCGACTTACTAAGTCTATTCAAGCAGAGGCGGCACAGCACGGCTGGCACTTATTGCAGAAACGTACCTTTCTCGAGCTTACTGCTCGAAGGCATAGATGGCAGCATTGGTATAACAACTAAAAATAAAACGGAAAGAATCGCGTTTTCAGAAGTTACCAAAAGTGTTCTTCGTATTTGCTGAACCATCCCAAGACGCGTTTCGCCGTATCACGGCTCATAAGCTGGGCTAGGTACAGCAAATACGAGAACACATTTTTAGTCCTTTATCCAAGTAACTAACGGAAAACTATAACAAATAGATGCTTATACTGCACTCTGTCGGCGACTTACTAAGTCTATTCAATCAGAGCGGCACAGCACGGAAAAGGTGCGTTTCTGCAATAAGTGCCACCCGTGCTCCGCCGCTCTGCTTGAATAGACTTAATAAGTCGCCGACAGAGTGCAGTATAAGCATCTATTTGTTATAGTTCTCAGTTAGTTACATGGATAAAGGACTAAAAATGTGTTCTCGTATTTGCGCCATTCATCCAGTGTGGCTGGGTCCGTCAGAGAGAGCGGTTGGTGCGTGTGTGCGTGCGTGAGTGAGTAGTCGGTCTTGTCTTTGTTAGTCGACAAATTAACTAGCAACCTAGATCTGACAGACTGACTAACCCGACTTGCTAGGTAAGGTCGTAGGTTAGTTGAGCCACTCCTTCTGAATAGAATTAATATACTATCATTGTAACACAACACTCCATCAGTGAGAAATTAGGTTAGGTTAGGATTAGGTAGGTTAAGTTAGGTTAATTCTAGTGAGTGAAAATTAACACTAGTGTTAGTGAGTGAATTAGCCTAGTGTTAAGCCCAAACTTGAACAATCTAGTGATTAGAATAAGCCAGTTATGTAAAAGGAGTAAAGGGTTTTCCCGGCTCACAAGGAGTTTTAGTGGGTATGCCAACCCTTCAGGTTGGAGAGCCCCACATGACTGGAGCACTTTGGGGCACCCTTATGGTGACCCAAACTGCTCCAGAATCCATAAGGCGGATTTCTCCTTGACAAAAAAAAAATCGTATTTGCGGAACCTAGCCCAGATGATGAGCCGTGAAACGGCGAAACGCGTCTTGGGATGGTTCAGCAAAAACGAAGAACACTTTTGGTAACTTCTGAAAATGCGATTCTTTTCGTTTTATTTTTAGTTGTTATACCAATGTTTCCATGTATATAGAAGGGATTAAAATAATTAGGAATGCTAGTAATAAGATTTCCTTTAGTGTGATAAAATGAAATATGGTACAATACAGGTTTTAGAAATGTGCGTTTTCGATGAAAGTACTAGGTAAATCGCTTCTTCGATATTGCAAAGAATCCGCCAGATCCACTCTCCAGACCCTTCAAAACAAGACCCTCCGCATCATCGCGAACGACCCATGGTTCGATCGCAACACCCAAATTCATCGTAACCTTCAGATGTCAACAATACAGGAATTAATAAACAACGCTCAGCCCTAGATTCCTGGATAAAGCCACCCTCGAGCCCAACCCCACAGTCAGAAACACTTACGGACCTCCGTCCAACGACATGACTCGCTACCCAATAAGACCCCTCTTCCCCAGGATGAATATTAAGTTAGTAATATTTCATGAACTCTCTTAAGTCTTAGATATCTTAAATTCTTATCTTATTTATATAAAACTTTTACCTAAGCTAAGTTAATTAGAATACCGACATGCAAATATCTTAAGACCTAAAATTATACTCATGTTAGATCAGCTCATAATAGTAGTTATAGGGCATAGCCCTACCTAAATTATTTAAACATGAAATTAGATATTAGTAGGATCACGAAAAGTTTCGATACTTTTTGGTATCGAGCACATTTCTTTCAATATCGATACTTTTACTCTTATAATACTTTTTAGCAGGTATTGTATCAAACGAATTAATACAATACCCGCTGACAATTCTGGCTGTATGGATGGGTTCCATTGCCTTTCCAGTAATTTAATTAATCATACAATATTTTTACTCTATTAATTAGACTGCCAAGTGCAATTACCTACTATATTAACTTTATACACAACATTTAATCCTGATTATTCATGAATAGGTAAGTGGTTACGGTTCTATCCTTTGATCTAAAGGCACCAAGTTCGAGGCACCGTGATGTTTTTTTAGTCGTTCGTTTCTTATATATTCGTTGTAGTCCTGTCATGTTTGAGATTGCCTGGGTACTTTTGGAGCATTGGACCAACTGACTTAATTTTTTTTGCAAATTGTTTTTTTGCCTATAAATCATTATTAAAAAAAGAAGGGCTCTCGGACCTCCTTCAACCCCCCCATTCACCCCCCGTGGGGGGTTAACCATCGGTTCTTCAAATGAGGCGAGGATTTCTTCAAATATTCGGGTAAATCGCTCAAAATTTTCCACTCGGGGGTTTTTGAGGGTCCCGATAACGATTATAAAGTCAGAATTCAAATTTTCACGCCCCTTCACCCTCTAATTTTACTTAATTCACCTCTCTTTTCAATTATTGTGAATTGCTAAACAATTTCTACTCGGGGGTTTTCGAGGGTCCTAATAACGATTGTGAAGTCAGAATTCAAAATTTCATCCCCTTTAACCCCTTAATTGGGGGTCAATCTTTCTTAATTCACCCCTCTTTTTAATTATTCATGTGAATTGCTAAGTAATTTCTACTCGGGGGTTTTCGAGGGTCCTGATAACGATTATGAAGTCAGAAATCAAAATGTCCCCCTTATTGGAAGGTAAAATTCAAAATTTCACCAGCCTTAACCCTTTATAGGGGGTGAATCTTACATTTTACCTTTCTTTTTGATTATTCGTGTAAATCGCTCATAATTTTCCACTGTACAGACAGGATCTGAAGTGTAAAATTTTGTATTTTTTTTCATTATTTATTTTTAAAAAATTATACAAAAAATATAAAAATAATATGCTCTAAATATATTAATATTAACTATTACTCCTCCTGTACTTCATCATTCCTATCTTTTTCTTCAATATCCTCGATTTCATTCTCTTGAAATATTTCATTTATGATATCACTGATATAATTCTCACCTCTTCCTATTAGAAGGTTTCATCCTAATAGCGTATCAGCTTCGCTTATGCTCTCAATCTCTTCTTCAGTTTCACATATTTTTCACAATGTTTGCAAGCTCTACTACAAATAATGCCCGCTCGTCTGCAGCCATTATGTGGGCCACACCCTGTTTTACGTGAGCAAAATATCGTCTTAAATAACTTGTCTAGAGCAGGAGGTGGAACCATTCTAATCGGATCCAGATATTGGTTTTTCTCCCATCCCCAGTCTGTTGGTTCCAAATCATTGCCCATCCTACCTTACACTTGGAAGTATAGGTACCCTTTTGAAGTGTGCCATAAAATGAAGAGGTCGTGCCACAACCAGATATAGCATGTAAAAGTAAAATATGGTCTTTCAACCAAGGTGAATAATCTAAACTTTTAGACGAAAAAAATTTGCTTTCTTTCGCTGGTTTGTAAAATGCAGAAAATTATGAGCAATTTACACGAATAGTCAAAAAGAGGGGTGAATTAAGTAAGATTCACCTCCAATAGAGGGTTAAAGGGGGGGGATTTTGAATTCTGACTTCATAATCGTTACCGGGACCCTCGGTAACACCCAAGTAGAAATTATTCAGCAATTTACACGAATAAGTAAAAAGAGGCGTGAATTCAGTAAGATTCACCCTTAATTAAGGGGCGAAGGGGTTGAAATTTTGGATTATAACTTCATAAACGTTATGAGGAACCTAGAAAATCTCCTAGTATACAATATTTAGCGATTCACGAGAATAATTAAAAAGATAGGTGAATTAAGTATGATTTACCCCTAATAAGGGGGACATTTTGATTTCTGACTTCATAATCGTTATTAGGACCCTCGAAAACTCTCTAGTAGAAAAATTTGAGTGATTTACCAGAATAATTCAACAAATTCCCCTACCTCATTTGACTAACCGAGCGTCCTTTTTTTTAATAATGATCTATGGGCCATAAGGATCAATTTGCAAAAAAATAGGTAAATTGGCCCAATGCTCCAAAAGCACCCAGTTCTTAACTTTTTACATCTAACATGACGCGACTATTGATAATACTTGTAGAATAGACTCGAGCCGACAACTGTTCTTTGATGTTCCAAGGAATCGAGGTTGCTGGTGAGTTCTAAGTCTCCAATCAACTGAACAGGTCTCTTCTGAATAGAATCCAACGCATATAGTGTATTTGGGAGTAGAGCCCAAAACATAGGAGCGGTATTCCCTCATTGGTGGAATTTGAGCTTTGCACAGAATTAACAGTTGTGGAGTGTAAAGCTTGCGCACTAATTAACGCCCAGCAAATTGAGTGATGATGCTAGAGGAATCGGGTATCCCGATATGACTGTATTGAGTTCAGCAATGTTAATTTTTTTTTGAAAAACCTGCCGCCCGAGTTTTCGTAGCGTTAAATTCTACTTAGTTACCGTCACCTCAAGACAGAATTTCTACAGGTCATTGTCAAGTTGAACGACTTCCTACTATAGAGTTATATGATATAGTTTTTTTACAATATTTTTTATATTTTATGATGCAATAATAGTTTTGAGATAATGACATTGGCTGGAAAAAGTCAAATTTTAATATGGACTAATACAAATTTCTAAATGAAACAAAATGAATTACTTTGTTGTCACTTCTTTTTTATTTATCTGCTACTGCAGCTTCGTAGGTTTTCTACATTATTAAGCGTAATGTAGAAAACCTACAAAACTGCAGTAGCAGATAAATAAAAAATAAGTGACAAATAACAAAGTAATTTGTTTTATTTCATTTAGAAATTTATGATGTATTGTCACAAAGTAACGGACACCTCAATTATATGAGTACAATTGACTAATACAAAATTTTTAGGGTGTTTTGATAGATTTGGTAGGCTAGAAATCTGTCTCTGAAAATTTGAACTCGACTTGAAATATAAGGTTTTAAATATATCTAATAACCTATTATATATAAAAACAAATTCCCCAGTAGATGAAAATATATTTTATTTATAAAAATAAATACACAGCTTTAAATATTTAGTATTTTAGACTAGTTTTTTCTTTCAAATAACTTATATAGAAAAAAAAACATGAACAAAAAACATAACTGTTCAACTTGGTAATATCTACTTTTTCTTAACACACTGAGGATGGGCCCATTCCCATTCCATTAACAACAGATCGGGCCATTGAAGCTTGTTCTGTGGTTTAGGGGCAAACACACAATTTTTTAGGAATAAAAATAATAATTTATTATAAAATTACGAGGCATGTTTTTTAAGTAAGTACCGTTTTGCGATTCCGCCGCCGCAGCGATACGGTCGGCGTTCCGCGCATGCGCGCTGGTAACCTACATCTCATGTCTACGCACTGACGCCATTACAGTCTGATTCTTCATTGTATACGTTGTTTACTGAGTGTTTAAGATGCCTCCGACAATCGTGAGTACCGCCGATTGTGAAGTACGGGCTGTTATACGATTTCTTAGTGCTAAAGGCGTAAAACCGATCGATATTCATCGTGAGATCTGTGAAGTTTACGGACAAAACATTATGAGTGATGGAATGGTAAGGAAATGGGTGAGAGCACACAAATGTGCATGATGAAGAACGGAGTGGGTGTCCTTCGGTCGTTAATGAAGATTTGGTGCAGAAAGTGGACGAAAAGGTGAGAGAAAACAGACGCTTTACAATTTCATCATTGTGCGACTGCTTTCCTCAATATTCTCGTAGTGTTTTGTATCGCATTGTGACCGAGAACTTGAATTACCGGAAATTGTGTTCACGTTGGGTTCCAAAAATGTTGACGGATTTGCACAAAACCCAACGTTTAGGCAGTGCATTGACTTTCCTTGAGCGGTACCACAATGAAGGTGAACATTTTTTAGACCAAATTGTTACTGGTGATGAAACATGGGTGGCCTACGTCACACCAGAATCGAAACAACAATCCATGGAATGGCGACATTCATCATCACCCAAAAAAGTGAAGTTTAAGCAAACAATTTCTGCCCGCAAAATCATGTGCACAGTTTTTTGAGACAGAAAAGGAGTATTGCTAGTGGAGTTTTCTGCCTCGTAATGAGACAATCAATGCAGCGTCTTATTGTGAGACATTGAACAATCTGCGTCGTGCAATCCAGAACAAAAGACGTGGCAAGTTGAGTAAGGGTATCGTTTTGCTGCATGACAATGCCCGTCCACATGTGGCTAATCGGACCAAAGATCTCATCAAATCTTTTAAATGGGAAACTCTAGATCATCCTCCATACAGCCCTGATCTGGCGCCCAGCGACTACCATTTGTTCCTGCACTTGAAGAAGCACCTGGGTGGTCAGCGTCTTCAAGACGATAACGAAGTCAAAACATTTGTGATACAGTGGTTAACAAGTCAGGCGGCAGAATTTTATGAGGAGGGTATTCAAAAACTGGTGCCACGTTATGACAAGTGCCTCAATATTCACGGAAATTATGTAGAAAAGTAGATTAAGGTACAGGCTTTCATGTAAAAATAAAATTATAGCGATATCTTTGCACGTCTTTTTTTAATTCCAAAACGGTACTTACTTAAAAAACATGCCTCGTATTATTTATTTATATTTATTTTATTAAAATATCAAATATTTTGTACTTATTTACAAAAATTTTATTTACGTTTAGTGCACACAAGCTATGTTCTGAACATATGTTCTTACTACATTTTGTATACACACATTTTGATTTCCTATTTTTTTGCTTGGGTAAATATGGCACCTTCTTCTTTTTGCTTCGCTTGAATAGTCAGTTTCTTCCGTTGTTGTTTGCTCTGAGAAACCTTCTTGAGCTGTCCTGTATACTTTTTTTCCAAAGGCTATCAAAAACTTCCTTCTCCTTGCATTTCTACTACCAAACTTGTCACTATGACTAAACATAAACACTATAAAAGCGTTTAGTGCACTTACATCAATCATGTTTGAAAATACAATCATCGGCCACCGATGACTTTTTCTTTTTGCCGAATAATATCGTAACATTTGGTCGGCTTTAATCCACTCCTCTTTAGTTTCACTGTAGGTTGTGATTACGTCTGGGTTATCCTTATTTTTTTTAAGAACACTATTTTGGTTGTGCATAGTACTCAACTTTGTCCTGTTTTGGGCAATATGAAACAATCATAGGGTCGTTTTGAAATCCAAATAGTGAAGAATGGCCTGTACAACCGTTTGTAGTAACAAATGCTAGTAGGAGTTCAGATTTGTTTTTTCAAATGTCAGGTTCATTTTTAGAAGTTCTTCTGCCAGTGAAAATTTGTCGCGGGTAATATTTCTCCCACTTTTTATGATTTCTTCAACCCTATCCTTGATTACTCTCTCTGCTTGATTTACCTCTCGGTTTTCCCCTTTTTCTTTTCCTTTGTAAACCTGAAGTTTCCAAACGTAGCCTGTAAAAGAGTCACATATCATCCAAAACTTAATGCCATATTTACCAGATTGTGATGCTACTCGTTATATACTACCACTACACCAAACACTTTATTTTTGCACTCGACGCGCGTTTCGCTAACCATGTTAGCTTCATCAGGAGCGATGATTGACTTTGTGTGTGTGTGTGTTTGATGTAGTGGTGTGTTTGGTGTAGTGGTGATATATACTGAGTCGTATCATTGTGCCAAAGATTCTACATTCCCAACTTAGGTCAGATTGTGGTGGTATATATCGGCGAAATAGGCAATGTCCACGGAACGTTGCCAACTGCTTATCCACTGTCATAGACCATCTAGGCACATAAGCTTCTCCCAAGTAAGAATTCCAACATTCAAAAACATCACGGATAGACTGGAGCTTATCAGAAGTTCCCTGTTTTCTTCTTCTTTCTGCATAGTAAAACCTTATAACACGTGAAATATATTTAACCGATCCCAGCTCATTACCTTACTATAAATTGTCTTGTCGCTTAAAATCGTACTAATATCATCATTTTTTGATTTGTAGACCCCCATCAAAATAACTAAACTGATATATTTTTTTAGTTCTCCAACGTTTAATTCTTTCTATTTATTTTTATTTACCAATCGTGCTTCTTTATTACTCCAGTGGCACATTTTTTCCAATGGGTTTGCCTAAAAATTAAAAAAAAGCTGTATGCCACTGGTTGATAGCTTCCCTCAGCCCATCGGGTTGGACCTTTCGCATTGTTCAGAACATTATGTCCAGGTTTTCGCCCTCTGAGATCAGCAAGTGGCAGGGAGCACCAAATTTGCTCTTCATTTTTAGATATATACCAGTATTCCTCATTACTGGTATCAACAGAGGTAGAAGGTAAACCACATACACCAAAGTCCACGGCTTCATCCTGACTATTCTCCTGGATTGGTTCTGGAGCATCAGCAATTTCTTCCATCCCCTCTTCAGTGTCACTTTTATTCGAGTTCATCCCCGATTCCGAATCACTAGAAAGTTCTTCTCCTAACATTCTCTCCATTTCAGCAATAATTAGCATTCTTTCACACAGACATTATGTAAGAACCAACCCACGTCATCAGCTTTACTTGAACACTACAGTTAAACTGATTTATAAATGTATATAGTGAATTGTTTGCCATAAGAATGTAAGATACTCCCACTACTCATCCCTACACACAATCAACATTCCACTAGTATCGTAAAAGATAGTGGAATTATGTATTGTCTGCCAATTGGCGCTTCCCCCTGAGAGGCGCACCCGTCCGGAATGATAGTTAAGTTTATTATAAGTAGAACTATGCAATCTGAGGTAAATAAACTTCTAGAGTTTTGAAGCAGATATGGTATTATTAGATGTCAATAAATCCGAAATTTGTATCATTTACACAAAAGTAGTTACAAGAGTTTAACTATACACAAGGGGCCTCGGAGGCCCGGCCATCTGCAGAGTGTTAACTAATACTTCACACCATGATTAAAAAAAAAAATAACTCAGATTTTTCTTTAACAAATTATTTGTCCTGCTTTTTATTACAGTCCTTATCATATCTGTGCATCTCCTCAATATAAATCTTTTTCTGCACAAAGTTCCTAACAGTTGCAACTTGGCTCCCCCAATCTTAAAAAACCTTTAATCAAAACTTGCAACAGTATCCAAAGATAAACCTCTTGGCCAAAGATTGTTGCTGCAATGTTGGTAATACTGTCCAAACTGTTTATGATAGCTGTCACTTATTGGTGTTACAGCAGTACTTGGTTGAGTAAAAATATCAACTGCCTTTTTAGAAGACAGCTCTCATAAAGTCGACTGTTCCGAAGGACATATTTTATCATGTGTGTGAGTGATAACTTTATTATCTTTTTGGGGTGATTGTTCTAATCCAACAGGTATCCATTTCATAAAACTGAAATCATGTGGATCCTGAGATGCATTATTTTTCATGTTCTCACTAAAATTTGCTTTTATTTCTTTTTCCATTTTAAAATCATAATCTTCATCCTCTCCATATTCTTCATTATAGTTTTCTTCATCATAATTTTCTTCTCCAAATTTATCTTTTCTTCCATTTTGGGGTATTATAATTTTCTTTTAGTCTCTTCTTTTCCTCTTCTGGCAAATAATGTTGCAAACTATTACAATTGTTTATTACCCGAGATCCATAAACACATGAAAAAAAAAGTTTTCTCTTTTGCTGTCTCCATTTAAATCCAATTTTTTCATAGTATCTTCAGTGTCTTCCCTTTATGTTTTAGCTTACTTAAATATTCTGACAGTCAATATCTATTTTACATATTTCTACATTACTAAGTGATTTTGCTACACAGTGCTTTATTTTTGCAAAAAATTTCACCTCTATTTAATATGACTCTACGTGAGTGATAATATAATTTCAAGACCTTTTCCTGTTTTTCTCTTTGGTTTTTTCTTCTAAAATTGTTCCTTCTTGAGATAACTGCTGCAAAATAGAAATTGAATTTCATTTCTGGATCAACTAGTTTTATAATCCTCATCTTTGGATTTGGATTTAGGTGATGGTAATAATTCACTATCAAGTATATCCATTCTATTATCTACTTATCATTATCTATAATAGTATCCAACTCTAGTGTTCCAGCAGCAAGCTGGCCTAAAACTGAAGTAATATTTACTTCTTTAATTATCAGGAACCTCGGCAACTAATACATTATCTTTAGTAACTATAATGGTTTTTAATTTTAAACTTTCATTTAAAATTGACATTGACAAACTGCGACCTCCTATAATTCCTAGAATATTTTGAAGTAGCTTTGATTCTTGTCCAACCAATGATAAGTTGATGCAGTTACCTGTTGAATCATATCTACCTGCTCTGCCGATTCGATACAAATATATTACGGCATCAACAGGTATGTCATAGTTAATAACTAAATCTACATTAGATACATATATACCTCGAGATGTTAAGTCTGTGGAAATTAAAATTCTGTACTTAAAATATTTAAGACTAGCCACGAACTTACCCTTTTAGTCTGATTTTGTGTTGCTGAGATAAAGCCACCCATTCCTACTTAAAAAATTACTAATACTTTCTGCTTTTGTTTGATAATTTAAAAATATAAGACTAAGTAAATGAGACTGCAGATAAAATTTTTAATAGCTCTTCATTTTTCAGTTTAGTTGGCTGTGCTATATTTAGGAAAGAATGCAAAATTCCTATGCATTGTTTTAGTCCCAGCAGCAGTGGTGTTTCAAGCTCTGTACTTATATATGTAGGGCTAAGCATGTAGTTACTTAAAAAAAATTGTAATTCATTTGGATATATAGCACTACACTTAATAACTTGTTTTTTATGAGGTAGACTATTCAAAATTTAATTAATATGATTTTAAAAACTGTTCTTCAGATTATCAGCTTCATCTAATACAAAAAAATCATATACAATCGGTTACTAAATGACCATCTTGGACTAATTGTTTTACTCTGCCTGGAGTCCCGATTGATAGGAAGTCCACCTATGAAACTTTGAATGCTTAACCCTAAAAACAAAAACGTTTTCTGAGATTTCATGGAGACTTTATTAAAAATAAAAGTGTTTAAGTAAGGAAAAATGAACTTTTACCCAATTTATCAGTACCTTCTAAGTATTTTCCGATATTTCTTAAAACATCTTGTATTTGTACTACTATCTCTCGTGTAGGTACTACGATTAATATTTGGGAATCATTTTTCCAAAGTTTAATTACTTCTAGAGCTATAATAGTAAAAACTAATGTTTTCCCTGTCCCTGACTTGGACTTGACTGTTAAATCTGAAAATTAAAGAATTCAATAAGTTTCTTTACCGAAGAAATTATTATAATATCTACCAAATCCACCTCTTCCCACTGGCAATGGCTTTAATTATATATGAGAAGGTGTTTGAAAGCCAGCGTCCGATAGTCCTCATAAAATATTCTTGCGTAGAAGCAGATAATAGAACGGTATATTTTCTTTTAAAATTACATCTTTGTCTCGCACTTTTAATTCTAAACAGTGTGCAATTTTATTATTTTCGGAATTACTATATTTTTTTAATTATTAGCAATTTTTGTTATTATTTTAAGGTTATTTTTATGTGGTTGAGGTTATGTCCTTTTTACTACTATTTCTTCTTTACTCGATAAGGCACATTTTAACGATACCGCCTCAACGTTGTGTTCTATGAGATTGTCTTTCTTTAGCGCTACACTAGTGAGCAAAATAATCGTCTCAATCTATTTGACTTCATTTGACACGGATCCTAAATTTAGTGTTCATATATTTTTACGGATTTTAGTATCATTTGAAAGCACGTTCTATTCTCTTTCTAATAATACCAAAATTGTTGACCAATTTTTTTCGTAGATTGTAATTAGACCTACTTTCTTTTTTGTTCTTCATTGCTAACTTCAGTTTAATAAGGAGCCAATGAAATTCAAACCTTAAGAACAACCAATCATATCGCATAATTTTTAAATATAGCCATGTACGTTTGAGAAACAGTTAAAAATTTCTTTTTGCTCTGTGTTGGCAGGTGAGCATTTGTAAATTTTAATATTTTTTGTTCACAAAAACATTAAAAAAAAAAAAATAGTTTCACCTGCATTATTAGTTTGTGAATGTTAATGTGTATTATTTGTAACGGTTATAATTGCTAGTAATATAATTATGACTACTAAATTACCAAAACCTTGTGGTCTAAGACCACCCCATTTGAGGTTACCAAAACCATTGGGGACAATTTCAGAGAATGTGGTAAATCGTGCTTATGAAGCTCCAGCCATTTCTCGAACGGAACCCATCACCGGGTTAAAGAGACGGTCTAAATCATTTACTGATTTAACGGGTATGGTTAACAAGCCCCTTACATGTTTAAAAGCAACACACCCATCACAAAAGGTGCCAAGTACTAAGGTACTATTGGAAAATAAGCCAATGACATCAGCAAATAAAGCTATGCCATCTAAAAAGGGTCCCAACAAGTCAGTTACACAAACGATTGGAAAAGCTGGAAGTACTGGTGCTAAACGACCATTGACTGCTAGTAAAAGTAACACCGATCGGCCGTCAAAGCCCAAAATAGCAAAAATACCTGCCTGGGATTATAAAGCCAGATTCAATCAATTATATGAAGAGTACGAGATAAGTCAGGACTCACTTAAGGCGATGGAAGTGAAAATTAGAGGTAATATTTATTTATTTTAATATAATTTTATTTATAGGACAAGTGTTTTCTCTAGTAAAAGTAGACAATTAATTCTTTATGATATTTGTTTTCTGAGTTCTGCTTATTTTTTTTTTTGTAAGACTGATAATTTTTTTATTCCCTGTTATCTTTTGGTCTATTCAGTATTTAAATTCCAACATTTAAACATATATACTTTCAAGTTCTAGAAATATTACTGGATATTACTGTAAAATTTATATTTTGCAACAAAAAAAAAAAACAGTTAATTTTTAGTGTTCCGTATGGAACATTTATAAGATCTATCTATCAGTCTTTCTTCGAAACTATTTGACATAGAAAGTTGAAACTTGGCTCTAATATACTAATAATATTGGTGGCCTTATCAGAGCCATGCAGTTTTGAAAGTTAAATTTTGACTTAAGAGGTTAGTTTTGAAGAGTTATTGGAAGTGAAAAAATTTTTTTTACCAAGTCATCGAGTGGGCTGTCAATAAGTTTGTTTTGTTAAAATACTCATGCTACATCCAGTTTTAGTATCTCACTGCCAGCCAAGTGCAAGATGGATTTGTGCAATTAGGGTTCCGTATGTCGATTGCTTTTAAAATAAAAAATTTTCTAGCAGATGTATAAAATGATCAATGACTTCACAAATCACACCCCAAATGAGTTTTCAACAAAGTTTTTTTTTTTCATGGTCTTTACTGAAAACTGATGTCCTTGAAATTTTTGTTTTTTTATACACCAGATAAATTAGTAAAGGTAATGCACTCATGATAATTTTCGTTCAATCTACACCCTGTGTAGAATATTCCAGGATTTTTTCAAAATTTTTTGACCCTCCACAAGGTGTAGATTGAATGAAAATTATCACAACCTTTGATAAATAATTTATCTGGTATATAAAAAAATTTCAAGGTCATTAGTTTTAACAAAGATTGGAAACAAACTTTGGTGAAAACTCATTTGGGGTGTATTTTGTGAAGTCACAGATCATTTTATATCTCCTTAACAAAAATTTTTATTTTAAAAGCAATCAACGTACGGAACACTAATTGTGCAAGTCTGATTTGCACTTGACTGGTTATTTTATTTATTGTTAAGAAAGGTCATACCTAAGTGGCCACATATGGAAAAAAAATTTTTGTAGAAGGGACGTTTGATAATAAACTCGGATTTTTCAAAAAAAAATTTGAGCTCATTTAGGTTAACAAATTTTTTATTTTTAAAGCAATCACCATACGAAACACTATTTGCACAAGTCAGACTTGCACTTGGCTGCTTTTTTATAAATGATAAAATATTTATTTTTGAACTTCCCCTGTTAAAGTATTGTATTCATGAGATTTGTGCATTTTAGGTTTCTTAGATCATAAAAAAAATAGTTTCCCATTTCTGTAGGTCTGTCTGTTTGTTCACATAGTAATTCTTAAATGAGATGACGCTTGAATACTTGAAGTAGAAAAGGAACGTGTTTAAGAGGTTACGCCAACATGGCGCGGGGAAAATTAAGCATAAAATAATTTTTTTTTTTGATGCAACTGTTGGATATATAATATAATTTTTATTTTTCACAAATACATTATAGTTTTAGCAACAAACTTTTATCTGCTTTGCAACAATTACATCCATAATAAATTTGTGCTAATATAATTTTATTCTGAAATTGCAACATTACTTATTTACTACGTACATAACATAACAACTAAACATATGGATTAATTCTAACTTTATTGCACAAGTGCTTTAACGTATCCACCTTCCCTTTCTAAACACGTGATTGTTCTTCAATCTTTTACTACATCTCTAATTACATCAGGAGTTATAGCTTCACATGTTTCCCTAATGACTCTCTCAAGATGATCATCTTAAAATGACACTAAATCTTGAACTCATTTATTAGATATCCTACAGTTGTGAAGTGTACAATTTTATCAGGGTGTCTATTATTAAAGATTCCTGTTGCTTTTCTAAAAATTTTATAATTATCTCCAAGTATGAGAACAATTTCAATTTTATCTTCAACACTCAATTTTACTGGCATTTATAATTATTACAAATACAGACTGATATAGCTTTGAAGTGTATTGACAGTTTTTAGGTATTTCCAAGATATGTTCATTTATTTTCAGCCTAAAATTTGTAGTGATTTCATTTTCTTTTATGCAGTTAATATCCCACAATTACTGACGTGTTTACTGGAGTTTTTTTTCGAATTTTTAACTAGGAAGGCCACAAATCTAAACATGAGCATAATTTTTTATTTCTTATTAACATTTTAATTAATATTTTGCTTTATATTTAAATTTGAACACACTTTACTCTTCATTATAAATCATTATTTTTTATTTTCCCTGTATACCATCAAATATTTTAAACTTTTGTTGCTTGATTATGGATTTTCATGTGATGCAGAACTTTTTATCAAGAATAAATTTTTTTGTAATATGTAAGATAAACTTTTTCTCCATTTGTATAAAACTTTATGGGACACACTATATATATATATATATATATATATATATATATATATATATATATATATATATATATATATATATATATATATATATATATATTATATACATAGACACACACATATATATGTTTATTCTTCGTCAATCAGACCTCCCATTAGTCCATAAATTGACGCAATTTATGAGGACACAATCTGATCCAGATTAAAGCTTATGATATGTAATTTTAATTTGAGTGGCATATTAAGAAATTGTGCTGATTTGGGCTCAGTACCGACACAAAATTCAGAAAAAACTAAAGTAAAAATGTAATTTTCTAATATAACCAAAAGTTTTCTCTAATAATCTTATTCTACCCCAAAAAAACTTTCAACTTTTGAAGGAAAAGTTTTATTTTTAGGGCCTCAATTTAGCGTATTTGTCATATTTTGGATAATAATAAGAGTAAAACTTTTAAAGAAATTATCTAAGAGGCAAGATACATTATTCGTACAATCACCATGAATATTACGAATAAAAACAAGTATTTTTGTCTCTTACATAATTTCTTTAAAAGTTTTAGTTTTTTTAAGTGAAACATTGTTGAATATCCAAAATATATATATTTTTTTTATGGGTCTAGCACACGTGCTGCAGGGAGGTCCCTAAAGCGCTACATTAGCGGCACGTGTGCGGAAAAAGCGATTCACGTTGCTCTTGAATCGCTGTAAATTGTACTCGGTGGGAAACACAGTCCTGGGCAAATTATTCCAAAGGGATGATGTTCTCCATATAAAAGACTGTTTGAAAAGCGTTGTATGAGGAGTAATAAGCTGAACCTCATGCGGATGTGAAGTATCAGCGCGACGTGTACTTCTAACATGCACCGCTCTGGGAGGAATTAAGCGGGACTACATCCTCCGAACACTTTCCATGGAAATACTTGTAGAATAGGCGCAAGTCGTCAACCGTTCTTCGATGTTCCAGCGAATCAAGGCCGCCGGTTAGTTCCGGGTCTCCAATCAGACGAACAGCTATTCTTTGATTAGAATCCAACAATGGCAGTGTATGTTTGGGAGCGGAGCCCCAAACATGGGAGCAGTATTTCATAGTTGGTCGAATTTGAGCTTTGTAAAGAATTAACAGTTGTCGTGGAGTGTAAAGTTTTCTGGTTCGAAATAATATTCCCAACTTTTGAGAAGCTTTCCTTGCTATGCCTAACAACATGCTCATGCCAGGACAT
>CM032451.1:80129753-80137253 GCA_019049505.1 Pachyrhynchus sulphureomaculatus | reverse complement strand
AAAAAAAATAAAAAAATGATTCTAGTGCAAACACTTACACTAAAAGGAAAAAGTCTTGTCAGACCATTTAGCACTAGGCCAAAAAAAAAAAAATAATATCTGGATAAATATCCAGACAAACGCTCGGAAAAAATCGCCATCCATGCTCTAGCTCATCGCTAAGAGAACATTCCAAATCTAGCATCACTACTAGTCGCACTCGGAAAATAATCGCACTCTATCGCGCAATGTCGACGTCCTAAGACATCTAGACATGCTAAAATCGCCAGGGAAAACGCTCTGGTTGATCGCCAGAAAACACGTCAGCTTATCGCCAACAAAACGCTCTGGTATATCGCCAAAAAAAAACCTCGGCTCCTCGCCAAGAAAACATTCTGGTACTTCGCCAGAAAAAACCTCGGCTCCTCGCCAAGAAAACACTCTGTAAATAGTCCTCGACTACACAAAGTCTGCGTTCTAAAAGAACAATCTCGCCATTAACATAGTGAGCAGCTATAAAAGCTAACAATATCACTATAGGCACAGTGAATAGCTATAAAAGCTAAAAATTCACCCTAAACACAGTGAATAGCTATAAAAGCTAAAATTCACCAAACTGAATGATCCTGCTTCTAAAAGCAATGTTCACTAAGAACAGAATGATTAGTCCGCGCGCAACTAACATTCAAGGAAACATTCCTAACATAACTATATGAGACAACAAGTCTCGAAATAGGACCTCCCTAAAGTCATAATCCTATATAGGGAGTCCATAAACAAAACGACTCAAAATCTCGCATTTTGAGCACATGCCCTCAGGCAACCAACATACACTGAAATATATACAGAAATATGTACAGACTGGCGGAAATATATATACAGGAGTTCAAATCCCAAACTCTTGGTTATGATAACTCCATACTGAGCTTGGTGAAAGCTCTTAGCAAAAGCTAATCAAATTTTCGGCACATCGCACCAAAGTGACAAATCTGCCTAGAAACATGAGCCGGAAAAAAAAAAACGCCCTCCGTCATTCTTCAGGGTGGCTACACAGAGATATAAAACTTAACAGCATTGCGCTTCTCCAAGTTGCATGAAGAACCCTCGTGTACTGGTCTCGCCCTAGAACAACAACGAAAAACATTCAATCCATCCCACATAACAGGAGACAAACAACCTCACCACGATATACTGAATGGTGGAGACAATAAAATACGGAAAATGGTGACCCTGGTGTCCACCAACAAAAGGGAGTAGATTATAGCATCCACTTAACTGAAACGGTGTCTACCACACACCACCATAAGTCAAAAAAAAAATTTAATCAATAGGGTGTTCCGAAACACACTACTGCCAACAGCCTGTCACCACTAATAGGCTAATTGGAGCTGAGGTCGACTACAGTAGCTAGGCTCTCCTTTGGTTCAAATAGAAATAACCATTGGGTAACAAAACCCCTAAAGGTCCCAAAGGTCAAACGTTCACCCCCCATAGACTACCCTTCCAATCAGTCTGTTCCTCAGGAAGACTAACTCCCTGCCAAACGTCGTAACGGCATCTGTTAGCACCCGGTGCGTCACAGCCTGTAAAAAAACAGATTAGCTCATGGGATACAACCTAAAAGGTTTACAAGGTTGACTTAACCAAGCTTCTAACGAAATTTTAAAAAAACGAAAATGAGCTTAAAAAGCTACATGAAGCAAAAATTTCTCAAATTTTTGGTGGCAACGCAACAAAACTTTTGAAGACGACAAGAGCTTTTCCAGCTTAATCAGAAACAAGAAGAAAACATCGTTGACAGCTAAAATATTCGATCATGGTGTTAATCGTCTCCCTAGACAATAGCCTCTAGAAGAAACTGCTACAGGTATCAGGCATAACCGTTTCTAGATTACCTCTTGGAAATCTAAAAAATTCGGTTAGGAATCTTCCTTCACTGCGCTTAGCCTCTCTTGACAAGGTCCTCATCTCGGTATCAGATTTTGATCATTTCTTTGTGAAACGACTGTCTTACTCTGCTCTCATCTCCTGTAAATGATCAGCCTTTAGTTCTCCTGCAGAACTTCAATTCTCTATCAATCTGATAGTAGACCGAAAAAACTCAACATACGCCTATGAGTCCATGCAAAAAAATTTAAAAAAAATTAGTGACTCAAAGGTAACGTTTAAAAACGGCTCTGGAAAAAAAAATAGAAAATACCCTCAGTTTGTCAATTCAGAAGAAGATCTAAACCAAAATAATCCAAGTCTTAGACTTACTGGATAAACCAAAATCAATTTACTCTTAATTGCATCCAACATACACCACACTCGGGTAACAAACTTTGAAATTGCTCTTAAAAATTTTGACTCTACATCACCCTACACGAGCTACATCTTGCGCTTGTCCTAACTCAAGATCACCCTGGATTGCCTCTAATCAAAATTTCGCTTCCAAGTGTCAAGAACCGGATATTATTTTGGGGTCATAAGCAAATCAAATCCCGCGACCACCGACATACCAGTCTTATGATAAATCCTGAGTGTGACTCTTTCGCAAGCTCGCAACAGCTGAGTCGATGCTAAACATCAACTACAATCAACCTAAGTTTGGATATGATCAGTACCCAAAACCTTAGCAAAAAACTATAAAAGTAAGCTATACCCTGCTCAACTTTTTATAACAGTCAAAAAAAAAACGAGGTCGTCACCTCTACAGAGCAACATCAAAAAAAGTAAAGTAAAGCAATTAAGATAATGTAAATATAAACCTATTCTTCTTCTGACAAACTTTCACTAGGGTTAGGTCCGTTGAATGGTTTTAAGTCTTTAATATGCCATCGTCCTATTTTAGTCCCATCTAAATTAACTAAACCATAAACTAAATCTGAAATCTTTTCTCTAATCACGCAATGCACATACTTAGGTACCAACTTAGATGTGAATTTATCTGCTGCACTGGAAAGAATTTTATTTTTTCGCCAAACGTGATCACCTATATTAAAGGCAAAATCCCTTTTCCTAAGGTTGTAAGACTTACTGTTCCGTTCATAAGCCTTATGTATCCTACTACGCACGTCGGTGAAAATATCTTTTAAACCCTTTAAATTTTCGGCGTACGCACCCCTGTTACTCGGAATTATTTCGCTGTCAACATTGACATCCAAATCTAAATTTTTATAATACGATCCAGATAGAGGTATCTGTCTGCCGTAAACTAAGAAAGACGGTGTAAACCCGGTTACTTCGTGTTTGAATCTTTAAAATTCCTTTATCCCGAATTATCACGTGAATCAACGAATATTATTTTGAACGAAATTATTGTAGAGGGCACACGGGATTGAAACGTATGTTAAAACCATAAGTTTCACTTAAGCTCTTAAAACTTTTAGAGGTAAACTGAGTACCGTTATCGCATATTAAGAGCGATGGAACACCGTGGATTAGAAAAATATCATTTTCTAAAATTTCAAAAAGCATTCGGCTTTAGAGCTTTTCAAAGGAAATAACACGGTATACTTTGTAAACCTGCAAAAAAAATTACGAAAAGTCATTTATTTCCCTGTTTTGAACGTGGAAATGGGTCTACTAGATCAGCTGCTATGACTTGAAAAGGGTAGTTAACCGTTTTCTCTTTTCCCATCAGTCCCATAGGTAGTGCATTTGGAGATTTCTGCGCTTACATACTTCACAAGTCCTCACAAACTTTACGATGTCAAAACGCATTTTTGGCCAAATTAAATTAAATGTATGTTGTCTCAGCCTAATCGCCCAACGCGCTAGTTTGCCACTAGGGATTTTTTTAATAGAATTAAGCCACAATAAACTATAATGATCTGTTATGACCGTGAAAGGAACACCTTCGATGTAAGGTCGAAATTTTTCGATGTTAAAGAGTACGGCTAAACATTCTTTTTCAACAACCGAATAGTTACGTTCAGCCTTTGATAAAGTTCTACTGGCATACGCTATCACTCTTTCCTCACCATTGATTTTCTGTGTTAGGACGCCCCCTAAACCGGTATTAGAAGCATCACTAGAAATATAAAACTGTTGGGAAAAGTCTGGTTGGGATAAAATGGGAGCTGAAACCAATAGCTCTTTAATCTTTATAAAAGATTCTTCGGCTGCCTTTGTCCATTCTATCGATTGTCCTTTTTTTTGTCCTTTCAAAAGATCATTAATAGGCGACAACAAGGTAGAAAAATTCTCGATAAAACGTCTGTACCACGAACACATTCCTACGAAGCGCTTAACTTCCGTAGTATTAGTAGGTCTCGCATAGTTAACCATGCTTGCTACTTTATCCGGATCGGTACGCAAGGAATTTGAGCCTACAATATAGCCTAAAAACTTTAGAGAAGTTTTAAAAAAATCACATTTGCTCAAATTTATCGTCAGTCCGGCCTCTTTCAATCTATCTTTTACTTCTTTAAGTAAGCGAATATGCGATTCGAAGTCTTCCGATGTTACTAAAATATCACCGAGATAGGTAAAAATATGTGGCTCATATTTCGGACCAAATATAGCGTCCACTAAACGTTGCTGAGTTTGAGCAGCGTTCTTTAGACCAAACGGCATAGTGACGAACTGAAATAGACCTCGGCCTACTACTGCAAAAGCGGTCTTTTCCTTAGAGGATTTGTCTAAAGGAATTTGCCAGAAAGCCTTTCTAAGGTCTATCGAGGATACATACTTAGCATTCCTGAGTGGTGTCAAAATTCTGTCGATGTTCGGTAAGGGATAGTTATCAAATTTGCTGACCTCGTTGAGCTTTCTACCGTCAAAGCATAGACGATATCACTCCGAGTTTCAACATTTCGTCTAACTCCTTATTTAATAGTTTTGACATATACGGAGACATGGCGAAGGGCCCTTGTCTTTACAGGACTGGCATCAGCCGTATCTATAGACATGGTGATTTTTATTCGTTCGGCCTAACCTATCTTTACTACTTATTTCTTTGAAAGAGCTTATTACTTTTTCTGCCTTTAAGCGTTCCGTCCGCGAGAGATCATCTAGGGTACATAGACGCGAAAAAAGGTTTTCTAATGAACTTTCTGAATAACAATCTTTAAAACTTGTATGAGAAGTGACTTCTAGGGACTGTGGATACCACGAATTATCTTTAAAATTTTACTAAAATTCCGAATTTTTGTGCAAAATCACATCCTAAAACCAAAGTATGTGATAGAGAAGGTACTACTAAAGCAGAAATTACTAAACAATGACCATTGCAGGCTAGCGGCAACTCAACCGTACCTAAAACTTTTAGATGGCTGCCATCTGCAGTGGTAACACTTCTATTTTTGACATGGCATATTTTTATACTTAAACGACTTAAAATTTTAATACCATTCTGACCTAAAACGGAGGCATTTGCACCAGAGTCAAGTAAAGCCGAGAAATGGGCACCTAATAATCTTTATATGCGGTCCATTATCTAAATATTTATGCAGGAATAAAGGAGACATGTGACCATTTGGAGAAGCAGGAGTTTTAATTTGAGAAGGAGAATTTTTACTAGACTTAAAAAAATCTGAAACTTTTTGTAACTATTTAGTCCAATCTGATCTATTGGAATATTTCTTTACTTAAGATCCTCGTTAGAATCTTTCTTTTATCCGCAACCGGACGTTCTGAGAAAGTACGACGGATTTTCAGTCATAGTCTAACTCATATTCCAGTAGGTGATTGACTTTAAAATCGAAGGCTTCCATGATAAATGTATAAAGATTATAAAATTTAAAAGAATTGTTTAAAAAACGTAAAAATATTTCTCCTGTATTCCCAATAGTCAAAATAAAAATATGCAAAGGCACTTAAAATATGTAAACTTCTTTACTAAACATTAAAAAAAAATCTTCGACAATTTCAAAAAAAATTTCTAAGTATCGCCTTGTATTAAAATTCTTTTACTAAGATATCTTAAGAATTTTCAACAAAAAAACTTCAAATACCGTTTCGTCTATCAGCAAAGTATTTTTAATATTCATGCAAAATATAGGTGAGAAAAAAAGAACAGTTTTTTGTTCGGTTTACCGTAAAATAAATCTACTGCAAAAAATTAAAGTAAACCAGCACATCTGCTAATCTGAACTATAAAGCTAGCTGTTAAGAAAAAAGTAGGAATCTCTTATCTTAGAGTCGACAACAAAATTCAAATATCTATATCAGATAAATTGAAATAAAAAAAATTCCACAAATTTCCTGCTTTTGTCTTACTGCTATAGTGTAGTTTCGTTTAATAAGTATTATGAAATAAAAATATCTGCAAAGTTAGAGCTTTTATTTTGTTCCGAAAGCTAGTACACTGAACCCTTTTTTAAAAAATAAAATTCCAAAAGCCCCGCGTTGACAGCGCTATTTTGTAACGTGTGATAAAATGTTGCCCCAAGCTTGGGCGTAATGTTGTAACATTGGAACTTGCCCGCACGTTGTGGTGTCATTTTGTAACTTATGAAAAGGTGTTTAATTGCGCCCCACGTACACTGCGTCATTTTGTACCGTTTGAATATTGGACACCCCAAGCTTGAGCACAATTTTCTTGCAGCCCCGCTTTAATTTCTGATACTGAATTGAGTGAACCCTGATTTTAGAAGAACTAAAGCAATTAAAGAAAACACTAGCTCAGTTTTCCTTGGTAGAGAGATATGGGTAAGAGATAATTTTTGCGCGTCTTTTTGGAATTAATTTCTATTTTTTAAAAGGCTTTAGCTGTACGAAATTTTGGGCACCATCCATTTTAAAATAGAAAGGATCTAACTTCAGCTAAAAAAAATGGAAAAAAAATGCTGAAGGGTTTTATGGGTATTACTAAAAAGAATTAGTCTAGTACAACTTATCCTGAAAAGAAAAATAAATATTCAGTGAGACACTAGCTTTAATCAAAAAAAAGAAAATTTATTCTTGTTTTTTTTAAAATGAAAAGTTCTAACCTTTACAGTTTTTACCTAACAAATTCTAGCCTAACTAGTAGTTGTTACATTAAAATTTCAGACTATTATAACCCCCGAAGACGAGAAATCGTGCTTTACACTTCACTTTTTAGTCTGTTTTACGTTGCAGTTAAGGCGCTACTCTCGAATAAGTCTATTGAAGGGAGTTTTGTTGACTTACTGTTTTTTATTCCTGCTGTGATCGACTACGCCCGATTTCACACTTTTTCTTAACAAACACTTAGAAAGCTCACTACGGCTTTTATTTAAGACACTGGTGCTTTTACTTAGCGGCTCTGATGAAAATTAGCCTACTTCGGCTAGATGGAAAATAGCCTTTCGGCTAGACGGTACTGCCTGGCTGCGGGCTAGATGGAAAACAGCCACGGCTGCGGCTCGATGGAAACAGCCTCGATTTACGGTCTGCGGAGCCTTAAATAATCGTGCGACTTTTGCCAGTAATATCACGACGCTCCAATCAAAACTGCCGATCAAACATTCCACCAATCGCGGCGTAGCGAGAGGTTCGGTCAGGAACCGCACAACTCACTATATACCGAACGTCTGGGAATCCCTGTTTTAATATACCGTTCGGAACAAAAAA
>CM032451.1:80044388-80129653 GCA_019049505.1 Pachyrhynchus sulphureomaculatus | reverse complement strand
CTCGTACGGACAGGAACTAACTCTGTGCGAGCATCAAAGCAGATGCCACCCCAGAACATAACAGAGCCACCGCCGAATGGAATCCTTGCAGAGATATTGCAAGGAGCAAACCTCTCTCCTGGTCTTCGCCATACTCGCTCACGACCATCTGGATGTTTTAGACTAACCCTAGTGTCTGTGAAGAAAACTTGTTTCCAATCATCCACAGACCAGTTTTCGTGATTTCGAGCAAAACGTAACCTGGCAACTCTGTTCTCTCTAGTAGTAGTATGTTATATTCATTTTTGTGAAAAAAGTGTGAAAACTTCGGCTAAAATATATCAACACACTATTTTAGAGAACGGTGTGAAACCATACTCTTTTCAAAAATAAGCATGACCCCTTCTGGCGAGATTTTGCACTAGGACACAAAGCTAAATCAACACAATCGTGGCTGCAACAAAATGTGCCTTCATTTATTACTACAGAAGATTGGTCTTCTTCAAGTGCTGATCTAAATCCTTTAGATTATAAACTAATGTCCCTCTTGAGGGTATGGTTTGCTTTAAAAGACATGCCAATCTCGACTCTTTTAAAAAAGCTTTAACAAAAGTGGACAATTTTTCATTGCGTGCTGCCATAAACGAATGGCCTAATCATCAGGGCTTGTTTAAAAGCAAGAGGGTGGCATTTTGAGTAAATTTTAAAGTAAAATTAATTTTGTCATTATGAATATATGAATTAATTCCGTAATAATTTGTTTTAATTTTCATAGAAATTAAATGTTTAGGTGATGTTTTCGTTGTAACACTACTAGGTGTATATATATATATATATATATATATATATATATATATATATATATATATATATATGTATATATATATATATATATATATATATATATATATATATATATATATATATATATATAATATAATATATTATAATATAAATAAATTTTTACTGGTTCTTAATTGGGGTATTAAATATTTATTATAAGATAAATTTTCTATAGTATATTGAAGGCCTATATACCATATATTTTTTTTGAAATATAGTGAACGCAATCCAAAATTTACTCAACGACTTTTATTATACATTCTTTAAAGTACATTCACAAATTTTTAAACAAGTTTTTTTTTACGAAATGGCGGCACCAGTACTCGGTAAAGGAAGATGCATCTTATAAATAGTACTTTGTGGCCGGAAAGATTCCTCCTCCAATTTTTTTACCTGAAGGAAAGTGCAAAGTTTTTGGAGTTCTACTAAGATTTTCTCGGGAAGTACATAGAAAAATTTAAAAATATTGATTTTTTATGAAGTTGTTTGAAGAAAGTGCTTCATTTTTCGGTAAAAAATCTTTTATATAAAAAAAAGTTCAAAACAAGGTACAGTTAAAATTTCAAATAAATCGGTAATAATTTGAAGAAGTTTTGTTTCCGGCCAGTTTGAAAAATGTAGTTTTGAGAAAAACGTGTTTTAATAAAGTTTTACGTATTATTTTTAGTGTTCCGTACGGAACACTTATAAGATCACTTCGGTATCTGTCTGTCTGTCCGTCTGTCACACCCGATTTTCTCCGAAACTATTTGACATAGAAAGTTGAAATTTGGTACTAATATAGGAATTGATGGCCTCATCAGAGCCATGTAGTTTTGAAAGTTAAATTTTTGGGGTGTGAAATCGGAAGTGAAAAAAAAATTTTTTTACTAGGTCATCGAGTGTGATGTCAAATGAAAGCTTGTGAAAACACGAGTAAAATATATATATATATATATATATATATATATATATATATATATATATATATATATATATATATATATATATAATGTAATACTTGCGCACACTTTTCTTTGTATTATTTAAAAAAAAATCTCGAAAAATCGCTGTCCCCCCCCCACCTTATCTCGAAAAGTACTTATCAAAAAATTTTGAAAAAATTCTGGAATATTCTCCATGGGGTGTAGATTGAACGAAAATGATCATGAGTGCATTATCTTTAATAATTTATCTGGTATATAAAAAAAACAAAAATTTCAAGGTCATCAGTTTTCAGTAGAGGTCGGCAAAAAACTTTGTTGAAAACTCATTTGGGGTGTATTTTGTGAAGTCACTGATCATTTTATACCACCGTAACAAAATTTTTTATTTTAAAAGCAATCAACGTACAGAACACTAATTGTGCAAGTTCAACTTGCACTTGACCGGTTATTTTTTTTTATATAAATTTTCTAGATACCTCTAATCTGCGATGCCTGCGCCTTATAATTGGCCTTCTAAATTGATGTTTGACTTATCTTTTTCCTTTCTGTCAGATTTCAAAGACAGTCGAGCTTATTTTGCTGTGTTAGTCAGCGATCGCTCTGAAAACTTGATGCGACGAGCGGTAGACCTGCATACAGAAATTGTAACAGTTCAACCCAATTTTCGTACCTAATAGTTCCATAATTTTCATTATATTGGTAAAACCATCGTTGTAAATACATACAGGTATATTTGCTGTAATATCCAAAACAACTTTGCCACTCGAAACAGATTTAGGAGCATTGAAACTTTCATTGCTTCATCTGCTGAGTTCTTGATAAACTTACTTTATTCAATTGAAAATGAGCTGCGGAAAAGCTGGCTTACGCAAAGAAGTAGCCAAGGAATTGGTGGCCTTCGCACTTTGCCAAGAGCGTCATTATTTTTCGCCAGAAGAGTTTGGAGAGCGCTGCGAGACAATTACGCGTACTTGATAAAATACACACTTGTAACCTTCTTACCCTCATAAAGTCCTTTGTACCTCTTTTTTAGATTATAATAGTGAATGATTTCTTTCACTGTTCTAATCTCAAAGATCCCTAAAGACGACTCGTGCAGTCTTCGAAAAATCACTCGTTTGACACAATCTAATGCCAAGTAGCATAATTGCTCATCTAACCAAAGCTGTAAGACTATACGAGTAGATGTTTTTTAAGTCGTGAAAAAGATGTCATACCAAAAATTGTTTTCTTGCCAAATTACTCTTGTAGTTCTAAGTGGTTTGTCGAAATTTTGTACGCGTCGCGCTTTGCAGTTACTTTTTTCACAGAAAAATGATTTAAGGGGTTCCGACACTTTGGCGCTCGGAAAAATAGGTTATAGTTTTTAACAAAAAATTAAAAATATTTAAAAAAAATTTTAAAATGGAGATATGAACCATCTTGTAGAACCCTCTTTTGAAAATCCTTGCCTTGGAATTTTTTCCTCAGTCAAGAATCGTCCAAAAACGGAACAAATAATTTTTAGTGTTCCGTACAGAACATCTATAACATCACTCGGTGTCTGTCTGCCCATGCGTCCGTCCGTCTGTCACACATGATTTTCTTCGAAACTATTTGACATAGAAGGTTGAAATTTGGTATTAATATAGGAATTGATGGCCTTATCAGGGCTGTATAGTTTTGAAAGTTATATTTTAACTTAAGGGGTTAGTTTTTGGGGGTGAAATCGGAAGTGAAAAAAGAAGTTTTTTGCTAGGTCATCTAGTGGGGTGTTAAATGAAAGCTTGTAAAAATACGAGTTCAAAAATATATATAATGTAATACTTGCACACACTTTTCATTGTATTATTTTTAAAAAATCGCTGCCCTTCCCTTATCTCGAAAAGTACTGAAATTTTGAAAATTCTGGAATACTCTCCACAGGGTGTAGATTGAACGAAAATTATCACGAGTGCATTACATTTAATAAGTTGTTTGGTATATAAAAAAAAACAAAAGGTTCCAGGTTATCAGTTTTCAGTAAAGATCGGAAACAAACTTTGCTGAAAACTCATATGGAGTGTATTTTGTGAAGTCACTGATCATTTTATACCTCTAACAAAAAATTTTATTTTAAAAACAATCAACGTAAGGAATATTAATTGCGCAAGTTCAACTTGCACTTGACCGGTTATTTTATTTATTGTTAAAAAAAGATCATAGCTAAGTGCGCACATATGGAAAGTGTTGAAGTGACAGAAAATAAACTCGGATTTTTCAAAAACAAAATTTGAGCTTTAAAAATTAATCGAAAAAATTTTATGTCTACTTCAACATACTATTCTAAAGGATATGTGGTATAAATTTTATCAAAATCGGTTTAGTAGATCTCGAGATATTTTGTCCACACGTTTGAAAAAGTAGTTTCGAGAAAAAGGCAAAAGAAAGTACTGGATCTTAAAAGTTTATAATTTTTTTACTGTGTCCCTTACGGAACACTTATAAGATGACTTCGGTGTCTGTCCGTCTGTCTTTCCGTCTGTCTGTCATACCCGATTTTCTCCGAAACTATTTGTCATAGAAAGTTGAAATTTGGTAATAATATAGAATTGATGGCCTCATCAGAGCCATGTAGTTTTGAAAGTTAAATTTTGACTTTAGGGGTTAGTTTTGGGAGGTGAAATCGGAAGTGAAAAAATTTTTTTTAACTAGGTCATCGAGTGTGGTTTCAAATGAAAGCTTGTGAAAACACGAGTAAAAAATATATATATATATAGTGTAATACTTGCGCGCACTTTTCTGTGTATTATTCTTAAAAAATGAAAAATCGCTGTCCACCCGCCTTATCTCGAAAAGTACTTATTAAAAAATTTTGAAAACATTCTGGAATATTCTCCACGGGGTGTAGATTGAACGAAAATTATCACGAGTGTATTACCTTTAATAATTTATCTGATATATAAAAAAAAACAAAAATTTCACCACAAATCGGGCAAGTGCAAGTTCAACTTGCACTTGACCGGTTATTTTATATTACCTTCAATCTGCGATTCCATTTTGTAAAGCTTGAAATATTCTTAAAAGTATGAATACTAAATGTAACCAAAAAAATAGATTTTTTTGAAAATTTGAAGGTGGTGTAACCTGTTAATAATCTTCATAAGCCATTCTGCTGTCTATACATGAATTTCATTCGTATTTAACTTTTTTCTAGATATTTGAAGATATATCAGAGCTGGTACAATCAGCCCTCGATGGGTATAATGTCTGTGTTTTTGCCTACGGACAAACAGGTTCTGGAAAGACTTACACGATGCAGGGAAGCAACAGCTCTGACACAAAAGGGATGATTCCCAGAACCATCGACCAACTATTTGAAAATATTGCTCACTTGGAACGCTCTGGATGGAGCTATAGTGTACACGTGAGTGCTTAAATGTTCTCATTATTATAAGCAAGTTAAATCTATATTTTCAGCACTAAACTTTTTATTAGAAACTAAACGTCTTCTGCAAGCAAGAACTTACAGTTCCTAAGAAATTTGATTCAAAACAAAAACCTAAGAAAAATACTTTTAGCATAATTATTTATACTACATGCCAGTTATCACCCAAATATTTTATTTTTGTTTTTTTTCACTTGTCAGGCGTTCCGCTAACCACGTTAGCATCATTAGAAACGACGATTTACTGATGATCGAGTGAGTCATCGCTCCCTATGACCCTAACATGGTTGGTAAAACACTTATCAAGGGCAAAAATAATGTGTTTGGTGTATAGTTCAGTAAGAATACGTCCAAAACAGGCCAAAAAACAGAAATCGTCGGATACTGCTACTTTTTTTTTAAATACTCGTCCTGACGAGTACATTAAGGAAAAAATATTGCCACCACTGAAAAATTGAGGCAACATTCTCAAAAATGGAATTGGCCCGTTTTTGGGTTTTTAGCGTATTTTTGCAATTTTATCGTAAATTAATGGAAGATAAACTAAAAATTCTGACAGATTTTGGTTCTAGATAAAAAAAAAACAAAAATTTAAGGGAGTCGAGAGAAATTGGCCGTTTTTGTCGTTTTTTTTATTTTGTCATTTTTTATGGTTAAATAGGTGTAGTTGCAAACTGTAAGCTAATTTTTTTTTAGTTAACTCTGGAAACGTGTTCCATGGACATTACTTTAATTAATCCAAACATAATTTAGACATTTTTTTACATATTAAATATATTTTTCACTCCTTATAAATTTTACCGATTCACGTGTTTTTCTTCTGATGAACAAACGAAATAACCTTTTTTCAGTACACTACTTACCTAAAATATCAGTAAATGGTCCTTAGTCCTTAAACTTTCATTTGAGGTAGGTAAGAACTCATTCAAACAATTTAGGCCCGAGAAATTGGCCATTTTTTTCTCAAATTTAATTTCTTTTTATGCTAATTTACGATTTCTTTTTTTTTTTAAATAATTTTTGAGTTTTATAATATTTTCAGTAACCAAAGTTATTTTTAATTATTATACATAGGTTACTGTACATGTTGAGCGGCTGAGGAAGTCATTTGGCCCATTTAGGCTGAAAAAACTGGCCAGTATGAATCCTATATTTGTAGATCATATTTTTTATGTAATATTATTTAATACGATTTTCAAACAAATAAAAAATAAATTAACTAATAATGATGTTGAAAACATTACTTTTTTATTGACAATTTTATATGAAGATATAATAATTAAATTAATAAAAATTATAAAGTTATTGCACAAAATAATAATTTTAAACAAGTTTAACTAGTTGAATAAAATAATAAATTATATTTCAATTGTTGTAGTATTGTATTTTTTTGTTTAAAAGAAATATTACTGCTTTTTCAAAACATTATGAACACAAATAAAATTAATTTTCTTAAAAAAAAATCCTATGAGATAAAACATAAAACGGGGTTCTTAATATATCGGTGAAACCTGACTCTCCACCAAGTTTCATCCAAATCGGTGACCCAAATGCTCTGGCCTCTCCTGGCAAGATATATGGTAATCATTCTATAACTAATAAAAATGATCTTCGTTACGGCAAATATGATAAAATTCAAGAAAAAATCATTTTTTAAAAGTAACTAAATTTAAAACCAAAAAGGCATAAAATTGAAAATGGCCACTTTTTTTAGCCTAAATGGACCAAATAACTTCCTTAGCCACTCAACGTGTACAGTAACCTGTGTATAATAATTAAAAATAACTTTGGTTACTGAAAATATTATAAAACTGAAGAAAAAATAATTTAAAAAAAAAGTTAATTTGCATTAAACAAATTAAAGAGACTAAAATGACCAATTTCTTGGGTGTAAATTATTTAAATGAGTTCTTAAGTACCTCAAATGAAAGGTTAGGGGCTAAGGTACATTTTCTGATATTTTCGGTACTGAAAAAAGTTGTTTAAAATTCGCCAAAAACAAAGTGAATAGGTAAAATTTATGAGAAGTACAAAATATATCTAATATATAAAAAATGGCTAAAATTATGTTTAGATCAATTAAATTAATGTCCATGGATCATATTTCCAGAGTTAACTAAAAAAAATAGCTTACAGTTTGTAATTGCAATATTTAATCATAAAATATGACAAAAGAAAAAAAAAACGAAAAAACGGTCAATTTCTCCCGACCAGAAGATTCAAATGACATCGACAGCCCCTTAAATCTTTCGTTTTTTTTTATCTAGAATCAAGATTTGTCAGAATTTTTAGTTTATCTTCTATAAATTTATGATAAAATTGTAAAAATACGGTAAAAATCAAAAAATTGGCCAATCCTTCCATTTTTGAGGGTGTTGTCCCAATTTTTCAGCGGTCACAATATTTTTTCGCTAATGTACTCGTCGAGACGAGTATTTTTTTGAAAAAAGTAGCAGTATCCGACGATTTCACCTCAAAATCGTATTCTGACTGGACCAGTAGTGGTGATAAATCCCAACAATATATGATGAGTTAGTTCCAATATTTCATGTGTTTTTTCAGGGTTTTTGGAGTCGAGAAATCTGAAATTTTTTTCATTATTTCCAATCTTAACAGAAACAAAATATAAAGAGATGTGATTATATTGTGACCTAAAAAAAAATTGAATATATAACTTTTTGCAAAAACAATGAAAAAAAAAATTGGTACAAATCGTTTTATTGTTTCTCAAAATATTCACCTTTCAGATTTATCAGATTTATACACTTGCATGCGTTCGAACCAATTCTTGTAACATTTTTTTTCCACTCTGAAGTTGGTACCTCGAAAACATGATTTTGGGAGGATTCATCAGCTTCTTGAGGTGATGAAAATCGCTGTCTACTCATTTTTTTTGACATTCGGAACAAAAAGGAGTCGTTTTGGCGATAAATCAGGTGAATTCGGGCAATGAAACATTAATTCGATGTTTTTCTCCGTCAAATAATCAATTGCTTGACATGCTGTGTGAGAGTTGGCATTGTTACAATGAAGAATGATGCGACGTTTTTGGTTGTTTTTCTTGATTTAATCGATGACTTCTGGCAAACAAATTCTTGTATACCATTCAGCATTAACTATTCTTCGATCCTTTAAAGCAATGGTTGCAACATGCCCAGTATAACCAAAGAAACAAGCGATCATTTTCTTGGAAGTGCTTTCTGAACTAATCACTTTTGTTGAATTCTGTTCATCTTGGAACACCCAAACAGTTGATTTTTGCTTAGTTTCCGGCTCGTATGAATATACCCGAGTTTCGTCTCCTGTTACGATATTGTATATAGATTTTGCATGTCCTCGGTCGAATTTTTTCAGCATTTCCTTACACTAATTGACACGAGCCTGTCTTGAGATTCGGTCAAATTATGCAGAATCTATCGGGAACAGATCTTTTTCACAGCTAAATGTTCATGCAAAATCGAATGTTCTGCAGTCTTCGATATACCTAAGGATGTCTTTATCTCACAGTAAGTCACATGCCGATCCTCTTTAATCATGTTACGCACACCATCGATGTTTTTTGGAACAACAACCGATTTTGGTCGATCTTCACGAAATTCAGCACGGACGGAAGCACGAGCATGACGAAATTCTGCAAACCAATGGTAAACAGTCTTTTCTGAGGGTGATTCATTACCAAAAGTTGAACGAAGCGATTCGAGGCATTGTTGTTGAGTTAGGCTTTACTAAAATCGTAAAGAATTATCCAACGAAAACCTCCACGTGAAACTTCGTTTTGTTCACCAAACTGTTTTTTTTTAAAACGCTCACTGTAAATAAACTACTCGGCCAGTTTCTGAGCTGTGTTTTAACAATAACAAATGTCAAATTTTACAACAATAGTAATGTCACATCTCGATAGCGTCTAGTGGTCGTTTGTAAAAACTTAAGACGGCCCTCGCACTGGGTAAATAACTTTACCAATTTTTTAATTAAAAAAAAATGACAAACAATTTCCTGACCGTCATACAAATATATGGTGTATTAATTATATCCATTTTTCTAGGCTAGTTTTTTGGAGATTTATAATGAAAACGTCCGTGACTTACTAAATACCAACAGCACACAAAAACTTGAAATATATTATAATGAGGGTAAAGGTACAACTGTTACTAACCTTACAATACAAGCTATGGGATCCGCATGCGACCTGGCAGAGTATATGCATTTGGCTCATGAAAATAGAGCGACTGCTGCAACCAATTTTAATGAACACAGTAGTCGATCTCACGCTGTGACAAAGATCTATTTAGAAGGTATGTTTTTTGATTTTTAGGTACACAAACGACGTTTCTGGCTTTGTCTGTGAATTACTGAGTTTGATTATATAGTAAAACGTTTACACCTGTTTATTCCTACCTGTAACTCTTCCTATTTTTACCGTTCCTGTATTTTCCTCTTTCTTCTTATATGTACCATATCAGGTGCCCCTGACATTGGCTGTCACTCTGGCATATTCATTCCTGTTCCCTGCAACTCGGAATAACTTCGACGCCGTGGATTCCTGTCCAGTCTCGTGTTTCTCAGCCAAGAAGCCTGCTTCCTACCAACGCCGCGCCTGCCTTCAGTCTTTCCCTTCATTATGAGCTGCAGTAACTCATAATGTTTGCCACGAAAAACATGTCCCAAATACTCCAGTTTCCTGTACTTTACCGTTGACAACAACTCTCTGATTGCGTTAGCTCTCTGCGGTACTTCCTGATTGGTGATATAAGCTGTCCACGGAATACGGAGAATCCTTCTGTGCAGCCACATCTCGAAAGCCTCCGAGCGGTTAACTGTCGCAATCGTCAATGTCCATACTTCTGTGTTGTACAACAAAATTTAACATTCTCTGACGCAATTTCAGGTTAATGCTATCATTGCAAGGGAGAGACTTTATTTTAATGAAGGTGGTTCTAGCTGCTTCTATTCTGCACTGAATTTCTTTGTCAGGATCTAACTGGTCAGTAATGTAGCTTCCAAGATATTTAACATGGTGAACTCTCTCTATCGCTTGGCCGTTGAGATGGAGATCAACATCTGCATATTGTTGGCGGCGAAAGACCATGAATTTAGTTTTAGATATGTTGATGTTAAGGCCCATATCCTCTCTTCTCCTCTCTTACTGCTGCTTTTCGTATCTTTGGCTTTTTTAGACCTACCTCCACATCTATCCTATTTCCATTCCCTTTTCTACAATACACATTCTGGACAGCAGTGTCCTTACACTTGAGCAAGAAGTCTACTGGTTCCTAATATTACTACAACTACTAGTAGAAGTACTATTACTGCTGGTGGTTGTATCTATGCAACTTCCTGTAGTATGCGGATTTACGTATTCCTTTAAATGAGCGATAGAGTAATTGAAATGTAACAAATTTAAGCTCCATTACTCTCCGAGATTCTTCAGATTGGATTTTTTTACCCATTTCAGTCAATTCATAAAAAATACAACAATTTAAGAAATCACACGTGGAGGTTACATTTTGTTGCATTTTCGCCACTCAAAGGAATAACATCTAGTTTGCTGTAACCCTGTATAATAGCTTTAGCTGGAAATTGATACATAAAATTTTTTATTGAATAGGGGGGGGGGAGGGGGGGCAGGAGGGGGGGGGGGTATCCTCAGAGATCAAAATATAATGTACAAAGGGTCGATAAATCTGGTAGATCTGGCTGGGTCAGAGAATGCAAAACAATCACATGGAGAACGATTGACTGAAACGAAGAACATCAACAAAAGCCTGGCGACACTGGGCGACGTTATGTTAGCCCTACATTCCAAGTCGAAACATATACCATATCGGTAAGTTTGCTCGCTGTTCTAAATACTGTTACGAAATTTAGTACGAGTTCGTTGTGATTTTTTAGTGTTCCGTACATAAGATCACTTCGCTGTCCGTCTATCTGTCACACCCGATTTTCTCCGAAACTATTTGACATAGAAAGTTGAAATTTGGCACTCGCATAAGAATTGATGGCCTCATCAGAGCCGTGTAGTTAAATTTTTGGATGGGGTGAAATCGGAAGTGGAATTTTTTTTTTTTTATTAAGTTATCAAAAAAAAAAATAATATATAATGTAATACTTGCGCACAATTCTCTTTGTATAATTTTTAAAAAAATGCGAAAAATCGCTGTCCCTCCACCTTATCTCGAAAAATACCGATCAACAATTCTGGAATATTCTCTACAGGGTGTAGCTTGGACGCAAATTATGCATTACCTTTGATAATTTATCTGGTATACGAGGCTGGTTTGAAAAGTCCGTGCAAAAATAAAAACTACTTATGTGTTTGCGGTAAACCTTTTTTATTTTTCGACATAGTCTCCTTTTAGGCTTATACACTTCGTCAACGATGTTCTAGTTTGTTGATCCCTTCCGAATAATAGGATTTGTCCAAGTCTGCAAAATATCCATTAGTGTCTGCAATCACCTCTTCGTTTGAATAAAATCTTTGTCCCGCCAGCCATTTCTTCAAATTGGGGAACAAATAGTAGTCAGAGGGAGCCAAGTCTGGAGAATAGGGGGGATGTGAAACGAGTTGGAATCCTATTTCCATTAATTTTGCGACCACAACTGCTGAGGTGTGTGCTGGTGCGTTGTCGTGATGGAAAAGGACTTTCTTATGGGCCAATCGCGGGCGTTTTTCTTGCAGCTCGGTTTTCAAACGGTCCAATAACGATGAATAATATTCACCTGTAATAGTTTTACCCTTTTCCAGATAGTCGATGAGGATTATCCCTTGCGAATCCCAAAAGACAGTCGCCATAACCTTTCCGGCCGAAGGAACGGTCTTCGCCTTTTTTGGTGCAGATTCCCCCTTGGTAACCCATTGTTTAGATTGTTGTTGGTCTCAGGAGTATAGTAATGTATCCATGTTTCATCCACAGTGACGAAACGACGCTTGAAGTCCTCCGGATTCTTCTGGAACAGCTGCAAACCATCCTTGCAACACTTCACACGATTCCGTTTTTGGTCAAGCGTGAGCAATCACAGCACCCATCTTGCGGATAGCTTTCTCATGTCCAAATGTTTATGCAAAATATTATGTACCCGTTCAGTCGAGATGCCCACAGCACTAGCAATCTCACGCACCTTAACTCTTCTGTCATCCATCACCATATCATGGATTTGATCAATGATTTCTGGAGTCGTAACCTCCACAGGCCGTCCAGAACGTTCAGCGTCACTTGTGCCCATATGGCCAGTCCGAAAATTTTGAAACCACTTATAAACTATTCTAATCGAAGGTGCAGACTCACCATAATATTTATTAAGCTTCTCTTTAGTCTCCTGAGGCGTTTTGCCTTTCATAAAGTAATGTTTAATCACCACACGAAATTCTTTTTCGTCCATTTCTTGAAAATCACTCGACTTCCTTGATTCACACGAATGCCAAACACAAAGAAATGGACCAATATGGCTGAAACTGGGTGTGCGTTCATTCAAGAGATGCTACTAACTAAACATGACCTCGATACGCGCCGGTGGTGCCATTTCTCGGACTTTGCACGGACTTTTCAAACCAACCTCGTATATAAAAAAAAATTTCAAGGTCGGAAAAAACTTGGTTGAAAACTCATTTGGGATGCGTTTTGTTAAGTCACCGATCATTTCGCCCCCCCCCCCCCCCCCCCCCCCCCCCCCCCCCCCCCCCCCCCCCCCCCCCCCCCCCCCCCCCCCCCCCCCCCCCCCCCCCCCAATACTTCCGTAACGAAAATTTTTATTTTGAAAGCAATCAACGTCCGGAACACTAATTGCGCAAGTCCAACTTGCACATGACCGGTCATTTCTTCCTAAAAAGTAATTTGGAGCATCACGCAGTGTGGAAACCATTAGACTTGTGGATTTACACAGGTCAACTAATGACGATCCCATGCATACTAAAGAAGCTGAAATATCCGCAACTAAAGTTTTCAAGATTTTCTCCCTCTCTATCATCGGAGCAAAAACTGGCGAGGAACGAAAGGATGAGCGTCCCTAAGGCCAGTTTTCGGCTCCCTTCAATTTCTGGCTGAAATAAGTGAAAGTAATTTTTTTTGACATTGTGACCAAAATAAGTCATTTCCAGGTAAAACGAAAAGTTTCTACCCCCTTTCCCATCACCTTATTCCCCGCCCTCAGTTATAATTCGATTAAGTAGTCATTATTAAGCATAAATGTAGGGAAAAGTGATCAAATTGACGTATAAACCTCACAGATGCGGAGATTAAGAAAAAAAGGAAAAAATCATCCCCTTACCTCCCTTATACCGCCTCTCTCCACCATAAATAACGTAAACATGGTATTTAAAGGAATATACCCAAAAAGTTAATATCGTCTCTAGAGTTTAGTGGTTGATGAACTATTCCAAGATACTGCACCATATATAATAATACCATTACCCCCCTTCTTTATACTCCCACCCTCTGCCTTAAAATAACATATACGAAGGCGTGAACAGAACTGTACCAAATAATTAAGATTGTGTCTAGAGTTTTTAGGTTGATGAAGTATTCCAAGATACTACTTCATATATATTGAAGGAATTACCTCCTCCCCTTCCCGTAAAAAACCCCCCTCAACCTTAAAGTTAAGAAAAATACCATCTGATGTACATATTTTTATAATATGCGTTAGCTTATATGTGTTAGGCAAGTAAATACGTGCGAAATAACTTTAAGGCTGAGAGAGGTTTTATACGGGAAAGAGGGGTGATTTCATCAATATAGTCAGTCCAAAAAGTCTCCGTACACCACCTGCTTTCTATACTATATTTCGGTTATATTTAAATAATTAATTGGAACTATGAAAAAAACATGTTTCAATTAATATTTGAAACTTAACCAACGAGGATTAGTATTAAAAACAACTACGGAACATTTTATTTATCATTGTTATAAATAATAGTTTGACGGAGTTTAACGGAAAATAACAATTTTGTTTAAACTAATATTTAGGAGGACCGCCGTTGGCCTTGATAATCTCCTGTAACCTTTTCGTCATGCTTGCAACCAGCTTTTTAGTAACTTCTGCTGGCATGTTCTCCCATTCGTTCAATATTCTGTTTTTTAATTCTTTTCTATTTGAAGCATTATGTTTGCGAACGCGCCGTTTAAGTTCTTTCCATAAATACTCGATGGGGTTAACATCGGGTGATTGAGGAGGGGTATGAAGCTTGTGTCGCACATTATGGATCGTCCATTCGAGCACCAAGTTTGAGTTATGTTTCGGATCATTATCCTGTTGGAAAATGTATTTTTTTTTTCAAGTGCTAATTTTTGGACGCTTTCTCTTAAATTGTTTCTCAAAATGTTCAGATAAACATGCTGATCCATGGTACCATTAATAAAATGTAAATTTCCCACCCCTCTAGCGGACATGCATCCCCAAAGCAGAATATTGCCACCACCTTGTCTCACCGTGGAAGAAATGTTTTTAATATCGAATGCGGTATTCTTTTTTCTTCAAACTTTAGTTCTGCCATCAGACCCAAAAGGGTAATTTTAGTTTCATCACTAAAGATTACGGATTCCTAAAATTCAGGAAGTTTAGTAACGTATTCCCTAGCAAGAGCTAACCGCTTTTTACGATTAGTTTCCGAAATTAACGGCTTTTTCCTGGCTGCACACCCCTTATAGTCTGCCCTGTGTAAACAATTTCTCACCGTTTGTGAACAAACATTTTTCGAAAATAGTTCCTGTACTTCTTCTTTTAATTTTAGTGCACTTTTCTTGGGATCTATAATTATTTGTCTAATACTGGCTCTTCATGTAGAGTCAGACGACCGGAGCATGGTCGAATTTTATAGGAACCCGTTGATTTATACTGGTTTACAATGTACTGAACAATAGCATGCGACTTTTTAGCAATTTTTCCTATATTTCTATACGATTTTCCATCTTTCCACGATCAATTATATTTCGAACTTGAAATGGGATTTCACAATTTCTCTCGTTCATTTTTAATACTACTTTGAACCCCTCTACAAAATTACTAGCAACAAGTGACAGATTATAAACTATGGCCGAAAATTATTCATTTGTTTTCAGTTTAGGGAGCAATAGATAGCTAGATAAAATGCGGCTGCAGTTCTCGAGTGTATGGAGACTTTTTTGATATTAATTTTGTTTACATTTTCATAACAATGCCAATGATGTAACTTCTAAATAAAATGTTCCGTAGTTGTTTTTAATACTAATCCTCGTTGGTTATGTTTCAAATATTAATTTAAACAATTTTTCTCATAGTTCCAATTAATTGGTTAAACATAACAGAAAAATAATGTAGAAAGGAGGTGGTGTGTGGAGACTTTTTGAACTGACTGTATATGAAGCAGTATCCTGGAATACTTCATCAACCTGACAACTCTAGACACGATCTTAATTATTTGGTACAGTTCTGTTAACACCTTCGTATATGTTATTTTAAGGCGGGGAGTGGGAGTATAAAGAAGGGGGAGTAATTATAGCATTATATATGGTACAGTATCCTGGACTCCTTCATCAACCAGTAAACTCTAGAGATGATATTAACTTTTTGGGTATATTCCTTTAAATA
Source organism: Pachyrhynchus sulphureomaculatus (assembly GCA_019049505.1). NCBI lineage: Eukaryota > Metazoa > Arthropoda > Insecta > Coleoptera > Curculionidae > Pachyrhynchus > Pachyrhynchus sulphureomaculatus. The sequence continues at coordinate 80,113,936 of CM032451.1, read as the reverse complement.
CCATGTTTACGTTATTTAAGGTGACGAAAGGGGGACGGGAGATTTTTTCTTGATCTTCGCATCTGTGAAGTTTATATGTCCATTTGGTCACATTTCCCTACATTCATGCTTAATAATTATTACTTAATCGAATTATAACAAGGGGCGGGGAATAAGGTGAAGGAAAAAGGAGGAGGGGATAAAAACTTTTCGTTTCACCTGGAAATGACCTATTTTTGCTCATGAAGTCAAAAAAAATACAGACACTTATTTCCGTCAAAAATTGAAGTGGGTCGAAAACCGGCCTTAGGGACCCTCCTTCTTTACTTATTTATTTTGTTAACCGACTCTAAATATATTTTTGTAAAGATTTACAAATGCGTTATCGCGATTTTGTCCTAAAACTACATTTTTAAAAGCAACTACATTTTCAAAGCGTTTGAGAATGCAGTCGTACTGCGAAATCGCGATAACTCATTTGTAAATCTTTACAAAAATATATTTAGTGTCAGTTAACAAGGTAATTAAGTAATTTTATTGTATTCTCCGTGAGTTTCATCTTGGCCTCGTTAATTTTTTTACAAGACCACTAGGTAGTCGTAACCGGTACAGTCATGGGTGTAAACTGGATCACGGAAAATAATGTCTCTTATTGAATTTAAAATTAAAGTGAAATAAAACAAGGAAGGTACTTGTGAAGCATACATCTAATTTAATAGATTATACAGATCGTCTGGAATGTTATTGTGTGTAGTAATGTGTGCATAATAAATCCCTTCTATGTTGGGAATGTGGACTCTTTGGCACAATGACACTACTCGGTATATATCACCACTATATCAAACATTTTATTTTTACGCTCGACGCGCGTGTCGCTAACCATGTTAGCTTCATCAGGAGCGACGATTGACTAAAAGTAAACTACAAATCTACCTTATTTATACTTGAATTGATCCAGCCGATACTTGGTGGAAATCCATAACTAAGTTTTGCAAGAAGTAAAACACTACTTAAATTTCCACTAAATTTTTATTTTTAACACCATGACATGTTTCGCTGTATGACAGCTTCTTCAGATGGTTTGTTACAAAATGAGGGTAAAATTACTATAATAAATGGTTGGTTCACAATTTATGGCAGGTAATACAATAATTTAATTAAAACAGATTTAGTAATGGTGAATTATTTAAGTCTAATTGTTCATTTATTAAGGAATCTAAATTTTTCAATTTGTTTATTTATAAAGATTCTAGGTAATTAAGTTTCAGGCTCTTTGTGCAAGTATGTAATATTTCAAAGTTTGGGTGGAATTGGTTGAATCATTTAATTGAAAATAACCACCAATTCAACCCAAACTTTGAAATATTACATACTACAAAGAGCCTGAAACTTAATTACCTAGAATCTTTAGAAATAAACAAATTGAAAAATTCAGATTCCTTAATAAATGAACAATTAGACTTAAATAATTCACCATTACTAAATCTGTTTTAATTAAATTATTTTATTACCTGCCATATATTGTGAACTAACCATTTATTATAGTAATTTTACCTTCATTTTGTAACAAACCATCTGAAGAAGCTGTCGTACAGCGAAACATGTCATGGTGTTAAAAATAAAAATTTAGTGGAAATTTAAGTAGTGTTTTACTTCTTGCAAAACTTCTACCCTATTTATACCTAGCTTAACACGTAAATTACTCAGGCGGAACTAATGGCACAGGGGAGGTCATCAGTGTCGGTCAAGTAACTAGTAGAGAGGACTATAAGGCATAGGCCCTCTGTCTTTATTTAAACTACTTGTACATTTTATAATTTCCATACTTTCGTATGCGTTCAACAATCTCCTATCAGATACACTTTTAATTAATCTTAGATTATCTAATGTTACAGTATGATCAGCTTCAAGAGCATGTTTGGCAATGGCAACCTTTCTGTTCTACTGTATTTTAAATGTGCTAAATGTTCTTTAAATCGTGTTTTAATTGACGTTTTAGTTTGCCGTCGCAATCATTACAACTAATTTCATAAATTCTACTTTTGTCCCAATTAGGAATAACTTATAGAGTAAGGTGAGGCCTACCTTATTAAGTACCTTATTGACTCCCCTGCTATATTTTGGATTATATGGTATGGAGACATACTTACTCTTATTTGCTTCGCGTGTAAAAAAGGTGGAATTCTGAATGTTTAACCTGAACTTATGTTTAACATATTTATTAACTTGTTTATTGAGTCATCTTCATAACCATTAAGTCTAGTTATATTTCTAATACGATTCCTTTCATTATTGAAATTTACTCTGTTCAGAGTAAAAATGACCAGACGATGAACTAAAAAATGTAATGCGGCTAACTTATGTTGTTTGCAATGAAATGAATTATTAGCAATAAGTAGTAGGGACTGGGGGCTTAAGCCTCACCCCCCCACCACTTTTCTGATTGGTCGACCTTGACCCAAGCCACGCCTCCTAAGCCACACCTCCTTGTCTGGGCTCAGTGTCGCTGCAAATTTCGTGCAGTTCATTTCGATCCTAAAACATTAGCATTGATCGTCCCCACTTCCTAATCGCGCGCATGAGCCCTCCCACTTAACTCTGATTGGTCGGGGCTACTTTTGGCCCCACATACTTTAATGCTTCGGCTCCCCACCCCTTTTCTGATTGGTCAGACTTGGCTCCGCATACTACCTCTCACCACTTTCTTCTCATCACCCCTTCCACACAGCTTACAGTAACATACAACTACTTAAGAGCAAGCGCCTCATTTGCAAACCAAGTTGCAAGAAGCAAGGTGTCCAGTACTTATCAAGATTTTCATGGCATCTTTGATTTTCGATACCATTATCGATCACGTAGGTGAGGTTATTTGTCGTCTACAAAGTACTTCAACATCTGTGTGGGAGTTGAAAGAAGGGGATCTCAAATTTCTACCCCTTAGTTATATGAAAGAATATATCAGCTCAATTGAATTGCAGAAAGTTTGGAGCAAGTTGCCAGAACGATATCGAAGAGATAAGGAACTACAGTTAAATTTACCGTGTTACAAGCATTATAATCAACCAGGCGTAAGTGCACACCTCGATGGGCCGCCGCCATCAATAAGAAAATGCTGTGGCAACGTAACGAAAAGCGAAATCAGGAAAGTGAATAAGAAGGTTTGCAATATTTCATACTCTGACGATTCTATTAAAGTATTGCAAACTGAAGAGAGTAGAAGTTTAAGTGATGGAAGAATTAGTGAGAGAAATGTGTGAGGAATTTATAATGTCGGAGGCATGTTCGGAGTATTATGCGAAGGATGGTCAGGAGACTGAAGCGCAGAGTATTACGATATTCCTGGAGTATATGGAGCATGCATTTAAATGTAAATTAGCAGCTCAAGCATGTCGTGAGTTTCTTAGTAGTAAAAATGAAGATAAACTTATTAAGGAATTTCTTGAGTTAGGGCTAATTGAACATGTATTAACATTAATGGAATACAATAAATGATTACTGTAAAATAATAATTTGTAATAAACACACTTTTTAATTTTATTATAGTTTTATTTTTTACAATACACCTTTTTTTAAAATCCAAGAATTGTGAGATTTATCAAATCCTAGCCATTTAACAAAAACTTTATTTCCTTTTTTTCTTATAACTTTTTCCACCAAATACGCGTCAGGATGTTTCACTTTTTGCAATTCCTCTTTATAAAAGCTACCTTCAATATTTTCATTATTGGCATCTTTTAAAAGATAAGTAGTAGGGTTTGTGAATTGTATTTTTCTAATTTGAAATATTTCAGTTGACCAGTTGGGAGTATATCCCTTGTCAAATGCCTCTCTTCGCTTCGAAATTCTCACAAAATCGTTTACTTTAAACTTGACATGCTTTACATCGAAAATTTTCTGGAAAGTAAAAGAATTTAATAGTACGTGTTCTTCATTTTTCCGGTTAATATTAATAGGTTTGTATCCCGTAGTTCTATGAACAGTATTATTGTATTTTTCCACAATACTTGGCAAAATATTTAACCATTTATAGTTTCCTTGATTACTGAAATACTTCCACATTATATTTTTTAAAGTACGATTAACACGTTCCACTATACTTGCTTTTAAATTAGAAAAACTACTGTAGTGATTTATTTTATAATCGCGCATTAGTTTTTCAAATTCTTTGTTGTAAAATTCTTTTCCCAGATCTGTTTGCAAATTAACAGGTTTTGTAGTTTTATCTAAAATTTTTTTCATTGCTGATGTTACTTCTTTTCCGCTTTTATTTTTAAGAGGTTCAGCCCAAACATATTTTGTAAAAGCATTTATTACTACTAAAATATATCTGCTCGATTTATTAAATTTAGCATAAGGCTGCATTTCGACTAAATCAGCTTGCCATAAGTCATTTAAACCTTTTACTATCGTTCTACGTCTCCGATAATTTTTTCTAGCTGGTTTATGTAATTCTTTAACAATGGTTTCTTTAATATTTTCCTTCATAATGGCATTTTCTTACTAGTGATTTTTTATAGAAGATCTTCCTTAAATAATGTTTACTTGACCACTTTATCCGCTTTAACTTTAATATCATTAATAGATGTGATTGCTTTGTTAATTTTATCATCAATTTCTTGTATTTTATTTTTTTGTTCATTACATTTCACGTTAATTTCAGTTTCCATGACAGCCTTATTTATAAAAATTTCTTTCTTCAATTCCTTTATTGCAGAATTAAATTCTTCTCGCACCTCAATAACTTTGTTTATAGATTCAGCACTTGTGTTTCGAGCAAAAGCTTCTATTTCTTTTTTCTGTTTTTCAAACTGTTCTTTCAAGGTTTTTAATCCAGTTGTGGTTCTTATAACGTTTACTCGGGATTCATTATAAATTGTTTTAAACGATTCTATTTCTTCCTTATTATCTTTAATACTAGTTTCACCTAACTTAATTTTATCTGTTAGTTTGTTTTCAAGATATACCACCATAGTTTTAATAATTTCAAACGATTTATTAAGTTTGTCATTAAGAATATTTGTAAAATTTTGAAACTTTGACACAAGCTCCTTTGAAATATCATCTTTCACTTTATCAATTGTTGATTGATTGCTGATCTTAATTATTGTTTTAATTTCTGATATTTCATTTTTCATATCTGCTCCTAACATATTCAAATTATCCCCATGTTTGAAAATTTTGTCATCATATTCGGGATAGTTTTATCTTCAAATATCTTTATCTTTTTCTTAGTGTTTTCAACATCATCAATGTTTTCGTTAAGTCTTTTATTTAAATTGTTAATATCGTCTTTCAAATTAGATTCAAAGTTTTCAATTATTTTGTTTTCAACATATTTCTGATCTCCTTTAAATTTGTTCAAAATTCTGTGTTCAATATTTGAAAATATTGTATTTTCCAATGTAGACGTATCTACTTGATAACGTTTAGAAATATGTTGACCAAACTTGTCAATAGTCATCTTAATATTGTAATAAAATCTGCGTTGTGTCCTTTTATATTATAATTTTAGCTTCTTTAAGCTCTTCAATTATAGAAATAATTTCATTGTCATGTCCAGTATGACCTGCAGAGGTGGATGCAAATAATAAACGAAGCCTATTAACTAACTCATTTACATCATCCCAATACACATAGTCGGTATTATCTTTATTTGTTTTTAAAGTTAAACTACCTCCTTTTGTGGTTGGTTTACTAGCTCTAGTTTGTCTCAAACTCTGTACTCTTCTGATCAAATTCTCCATAGCATTAATAGTTTTGGTTTTAGTGATACCATTCTTTTGCAAATATGGTCCTATTATTGTAATGTACTTGTGTGATGCATTTCCTTGAACCTGTTCGTTGGGATCGTGGTTCCTACGATATGCGTTAGTTCTTTTTAAAATATCCATATAATTTTCAAGATCGTCTTTTTTATAGCCAACAGGTTCTTTTTTAAATAACAACTCATATAAACCAGGTGTACCAGGATAACTTACACCAGAAACTTTTATTTGTTTACCAATAATTTCAACAGGCTGTTGTGTTAATCCTAAATAAAATTTTTCTGTTTCATAATCGTGAACTATTCCATATTGATGATCAAATTTATGCTCAACATCCTTAACACCCTCATCGATATACTGGCGAGCTATTTTATCAAATTGCTCCAACCAATTTTTATATGCTTCTGAATCTGTATAGGCTCTTACTACATTTCTGGTTTGTTCCAAAATATCAGAAAGGTTTTGAGTTGTAGAATCGGAAGATTTTGAAGAACTTGTTGTTTCCCCTATAACGGTGGTTTGTAAAAAAGGTGGTATTTGGCTCATATTAAAAAATGATGGTGTTTCATATGGAAGATTTGGTGTTTTGCCTGTCCTTCCTTTTGGAGTTGATATATTTGCAAAAATATCCTTCCCTGGGGATGATATATCAGCAAATAAGTTTTTTCGGCGGTGTTGAACTTTCATGAATTTTTTTAATTGGAGTATATTGCTCTTCTTTAATGTATGGTGCTTCAAATTTACCCAATGTTGAAACTAATTCTTGTAAGGGCTGTGTGATTGGTTTATACGTTTCCTCCAATTTAGACTGAGCCTCAAATTCCGCATTTTTCAAACTTTGGATTTTTTGTTTAACGGCTTTTCTTGACTTAACAAGTTCTCTTGCCAATCGTTCATCCATGATTGTTATATAAACACGATTTTTCTGCTTTTATAAGTAAATAAATGAATCGAATCCTTTCCTATACCTCCCTGAATTAATATTTGAATCCTTGTCAATCACTAAAAATCCAAATTTGTCTTTCCAACATAGTAAACATAAATCTTTAAACTGATTAAATGTCATATCAACATTAACATGATCGTCATAAATATGTCTTAAGTTCGTATTATCTTGCTGAAATATTACAATTAAATTTGCATTATCACGAATCAATTGTTTTGGAATAGAAGAATATGTTTGGCATAAATAAAAACAATCAGTGTTTTTGTGTCTTCCGAAGCAGAAATAATCCTTCATTATATTCTGATTGCAACACACAATATCATCAAATATTATTATAGAATTTTTCTGTATTTCTTGCGGTGTAATTATATTTTCTTCTTTATCAGATTCATAAAAACCAATTTCTTTCAAAGGTTTAAAAAGTGTCCTTAAATATTCATATTTAGGTTGATATAAAGACTTTGAATAAATATATAAATTTTCAAATCGTAACCCATTTGGATCCTCAATTAAACTGATTATTACATTGGTCTTGCCACAGCCTGATGGGCCAACAATTAAACCTCTTTTGCTATTTCCTTCAAATAATTTTCCATATTTTCTAAAGTTGTTTACCGAAGTGTCATGGTCTCTAATTTTTAAAGAATATGGTTGCTTCTCAATTTTCATGCCGTATGAGAGTATTTAAGTTGAATTCTGACGTTAAACTAATCAGTTTGTCTTAGGATTTCAATTATATAATGGCAAACAAAAGATCTATTTACAAAAAAAAGAACAAAAGGGGAAGTGGTATAATAAACACCTTAATAAATAAGTTACCATTCGAATTACATTTACCAGGCTACAATTTTTGTGGCCCGGGGACAAAACTGGAAAAAACGACTAGCACGGGGTGATAAAGGTATAAATTTATTAGATGAAGCGTGTAAAGAACATGATATTGCATACTCAAAATCGAAGGATATAAAAGAAAGACACGCTGCTGATAAGTTATTAGGTGTGAAGGCGTCATCGAGGTTAAAAGCGAGCGATTCCAGTTTTGGTGAAAAAACAGCTGCTCTTGCAATTAGTGGCGCAATGACTGTTAAAAGAAAGTTAGGTATGGGTCTAAGAAAAAGTAGAAGAAAGAGATCACGAAGAGCTCGTATGGGGCGAGGCGTTTCATTATCTCAAGCTATTTCAAAAGCTAGAAAAGCTCTTAAAGGAAAACGATTTAAAAGTTTACACCAAAGTATAAACACAGCACTAAATGCTATTAACAAAAGTGGTAAAATATTACCTCCAAAAAATAGAGTAATACCGATTCCAAAGACAGGCGGTTTTCTCCCACTTATACCACTATTTGCAGGATTATCGGCACTAGGGGCTCTAGGTGGGGGTGCAGCGGGAATAGCTAAAGCTGTAAACGATGCGAAAGCTGCTAAACAAAAGCTTGAAGAAGATAAAAGACATAATCAAGCAATGGAATCTATTGCAATTGGGAAAAAAGGTAGCGGACTTCATTTAAAACCATATAGAACAGGTTGTGGATTATATTTAAAGCCATATTCAAAAAACTGTTAAAGTCTATACCTCGTAAATCTCTTACAAATTACGATTTAATTAAGTATGTTAAACTATTGGAAATTAAGAATTTTCGAGGAATATTTATGAGGGACAAACTACCAAAGAAAATTAAACATATTGAAAGTGCTATTGTAAATCTAGACGGCGATCAAGGAAAAGGAACGCATTGGACTGCTTACATCAAAAAAGGAAAAAATATAATTTATTTTGATAGTTATGGTAATTTACGACCCCCATTCGAGTTAATTTCATATTTTAACAGCGACGGGAATCAAAATATGGTAAAATATAATTACAAAAATTTTCAAAATTATAAGAGATCTAATTGTGGGCAATTATGTTTAAAATTTCTTTATAATAATTCGTAAAAGTTATTTAGATTCATTCTCTTCGACCACTTCACATTAACATGTCATATAGTTTTGTTATTAGTGGTAATTCATCTGTTTTAACAACAGACTTTAATCCACCAATATACCTAGAAGAAAATTCAGAGTATGTTGTTGGACTTGTAAATTTTGAAACATTTAATGCTATCCCTAATATTGATGAAGGTCATAATTTAATGATTCATGATGAAGATAGTGCAACTGTTATACCGACTGGTAGTTATGAATTAGCAGATATAAATAAATATTTACAAGATCAATATCTTAAGGAAGGTTTTGCTTTTCATGTTTATGCGAACAATAATACCTTAAAGACGCATATAAAAAGTGAAAAACCAATAGTTTTCCGTGATGGCACTATTGGTAAATTATTAGGATTCAAAAATCAAATATTGACGCCTTTGAAAGAACATATATCTGACTATCCTGCAGAAATTATTAAAATAAATTCGATAAATATTGATTGTAGTATTGCTGAAGGGTCATATTTAAATGGAAATCCTGTTCATATAATACATCAATTCTTTCCTAGTGTGGCACCTGGATTCAAAATAATTGAGTCACCACAAAACGTCATTTATTTTCCTGTCACTGTAAAGGTGATTGATAAAATAACCATTAAAATACTGGATCAAGATGATGATGTGGTCAATTTGAGAGGAGAAACCGTTACGTTAAGACTACACCTGAAAAAAGTAGATGAACGATGGTAATTTTGTATAATAGAAATTTACCATATCCTAATTTCACACAGAAATTAACCAAGAAAAGCATTAATAAGAAGGGAAACAAACGCTTTTTGTTTAGTAAGAAAGCAAACTCACAAAGGTTAACATCATCTAATCGTCAATTCCTCCTAAGTTTAGGATTTAAACTGAGATAAAATGGAATATTTAAATGTTAAAGAAAATATTCTTATGGATGAATCTATTTTGAGTTGGGAAGTCCTTTCTTTTGATCCTTTTAATCCTTCAAAACTTGATAATAATGATGAAATCAGGATTGCTTTACAACAAACAGGAAAATATCCTTTACCATGTAAAAGTGAGCTATACTTAGAACTACAAGTTACTAAGGAGGATGGAACGACTCCGCTAGCAAACACTACATTAATAAATAATGCGCCTGCATTTTTATTTAAAGAGCTGAGATATGTTTTAAATGGTGTTACTATTGATTCTGTTCGAGATATTGGTATAACTTCAACACTGAAAGGTTATATCTCTTATAATCAGAATGAAAGTGCAAAATTAGAAAATGCTGGATGGTATCCCAAAGCAAAGTCTGGAGATAAAATTATGACTGATGATAAAGGAAATGTTTCTTTATGTGTCCCATTAAGAATGTACTCAGGATTTTTTGAAGATTATAATAAAATAATTTTAAATTCACAACAAGAATTAATTCTAATTAGAAGTAATGATGATACTAATGCTCTAGTATCTACAACTGATGAAAAACCTAAAATTAAAATAACGAAACTCTGCTGGCGGGTTCCCCATCTTACGGTAGCCATCCCTCAGGAACTAGCACTTACTAAACTTGTTGATAAGAATAATGACATTCTTATTACTTTTCGTAGCTGGGAATTAGTGGAGTACCCAGAGTTATTAGAAACTACAAGACATAACTGGCCTGTAAAAACTTCCACAAAAGTTGAAACACCCCGTCATGTTTTAATGGCTTTTCAAAACAATAGGCGCGGTAACTTAAAAGCAGATATGAGTAAATTTGATCATTGTGAGCTAAGAAATATAAACGTGTTTTTAAATTCAGAAAGATATCCTTACAATGATCTTCAGCTTGATTTTAAAACTAATAAATTTGCTACATTATATGAAATGTTTTCTGATTTCCGCCAAATATATTATAATTTACCAATAGAGCCAATATTTAATCCAGTCGAATTTAAGACTAATGCCCCTATTGTCTATATTAACTGCTCACATCAAAGGGATTTACTCCAAACTGGTCCGGTAACGATGAGGATTGAGTTCGAAACAAAAGAGAAAATTCAAGCCAAAACAGCAGCATATTGTCTCATAATCCATGATAAAATTTTTAGTTATAATCCATTGACGAAAATAGTAAAACAACTTTGAAACCAACCCCCACTCTTTCTGATGTTCATAATATATAAAGATCCACGAAGAAAATATCATTTATGTTTATGTGTTCAGTATAACAAGATCACATATGTTAATTCTGGAAGTATGGTAAACAACTTACAGTTTTATCAACAGTTGGAAAGTTTTGTTAAAAAATTAGAAGAGCTTAAAAGAATAATAGAAGATTATTCCAAGAAAACTATTTTATTCAAGAAATTTAACGATTTAAAAATTAACTAGGACCTTCATAACCATGAATAATAGACTTATTATTGATGTACAAGGCTTCAAAGATGAAAAGAACAAATTTATCCCCAAAGAATTAGCTGCTTTTGATGGTTATAGAATTAGTCATTTTGTGTTCAAACAACCTTTTGCTTTCAATTTACTTTCTCCCGAATCAAATAAACAGGCAACTTGGTTAATGAAATATCATCATTGTATTTACTGGAATCAAGGATATACCCCTCTACATTATTTTGCCGATATTGTTAAGAAACTTACTGAAGATGCTCTTTATGTCTACGTTAAAGGAACAGAAAAAGCAGAATATATTAAAAAATATTCTTCCAAGCCAGTAATTGAATTAGATGATCAACCTGCTTTGCAAGCATCAACACCAAAATGTGCATTTCACACGAAGTCGCCATGCATATGTGCTTTAACAAATGTATTTTTTATGTATGATAATTTTTTTATGAATAATTAAATTTTCTTATATATTTATATTGGTTTTATTTCTAAAATATAGTTTTACAGTTAAAATAAGTTCGCTATTAAATAAAATAATGATTTTTACATTTTATGTATGGTAATTGTAAAATAAAACACATACATACATTGTCAATTATTTTATTATTTGTTAATGTTACAACTTATCTAAATTTATTATAAAAGAAATTCTACAACAATGTTTTTTTATACATATCTTGTAATACGGGAGTTAAAATTATTTCACACAATGCAATTCTTCTTTTGAAATGTTGTTGATTTATAAAGTCATGTGGCAGCATTCTGGATTTTCGGTAGGCAAACGTCCAAACATGCATCGTGTGAAGTTGATTTTTCGTTTCATCAAAAGTTACTTTTTTCATAGAAATTTCTCTCCCTTAAGTTTTGTTCCAGTTTTTCGGGATAAAGCAATAGGAGCTCTAACATAGTGCACACGTTCTCACTATTTGGGTTGTCCTTTGGTGAAAGAGTGCTATATATTTTCTCTAAACAATCTGCTTGGCAGAATAATGTGTTTTTAAAAATATAGAAGTAGTTCTTAAACTTTTGCTTTTGTAAAATAATTAACCTGTAGTCAATCAGAGGAATTTGTTCCCATAACCTGCAAACTGTTTCATTTCCCAAATACACCAATCCTCCATCTGTCATTATCTTCAAAATGGGTAGCTGAGCAAAGTTTTCAAAATGTAGTGTCATATTTTTCAAGTATATAGATTCTTGAGGCAGGTTTGCTGAGACCATGTAGTTTACAATAACTCCCTGATACTGTAGGAAGTCTCGCCAGTCCTCCCAGCTTAATACCACAGATTGATTTTTCTTTCCACACAATTCTATGCAGGGCTCAAAATCATTTTCGACACATAAACCAATTTTTACAAATTTGGAGTTTGATTTATTTAAAGGATATTCTGTAGAATTTATAACTATTCGACTTATTACTGCAGGTGTTGTCTGCTTAAACACATTGGCGATGTTTTTGTTATTCATCTTGATGAAAAACTAACTAAACCTTCGCCTAAACGGCAACTTATATATTCCCTATCTGTTAAGAGCTATGGAGGGGAGGGGTGGGGATGTGAAAACAAAGACATGAAAAATATTTATTTAGAGTTTTTTTAATAAATGTTTTTGTAATAAATTACAAATGTTATAAAAATGGTGATAATGGACAACAATCCAAGTAGTGCTATAAATATATATAAAGTAGTACAGTTACACTCTAACTTATGCACAAACTGTATCCAATTTGAAAATTTTGCTGGTTGTTTATCAAACACATAATTTATTTTTAGGTAGTTAATGCCACATATATCATCCTTAGTAACATTATATGTATACATAAATTTATTACCAGAAATGTAAACCATTCTCATCGGTTTGTAGCAATCAGTGTCATTCTGATTCTTACTAATGCAAATTTCAGCTCTAATTGAATTAGGCATATGATTAACATATATTGTATTTCCAACCAAGGAGAACAGCACTATTAACAAAGAGGGGCTCATTGTTCTAACTAAATGCTAATGTTTCATATTACATATTATATAGGGATTAGTCATCAGTGTCTGTGCGCCGCTTTTTGGCTACATGCTCAAAAGTAGAATTAGATTGTAAACTTGTTAAATATTCCAACATTTCATCCATGTCGACAATATCCCGATGCCCCCATGCAAAAGTTTTTGTGGTATGTGGAAGAGAATATCTTTTATCATCGTGGCTCGTCAAGGCTAGTTTATTTATTAAATTTGTATAAATATTGTGCATACTTGACTTAAACACATACATTGTGCAGAAAACCTTCTTATCTTTTTCAACAACATCTTTATAATCTGATAAATTTAACTGCTTTCTTACACATACTTTACGGATGCCTTTCGCTTTTTTGTCTAAACTATCTTTTGATTTTACACAATAAGCTTTAGCTACCAGTGCCATAAAAACTTTCTATAGGAACTCCTTTATATTCATCTTTAAATTTGCCAACTACCGATAAAGATATGGGCATATCATGAATATTTGGATCGGGAAAGTTAGAGGTGTCAAATTTTTCCAGATTTTGCTTCATGTCTTCATAAAAATTTTCGGTCTCAATTTCTAATATCAACGAGTCAGTATCCGTGTACAATAAACTTACATTATCTCCATACTTTAATTTCAAATATCCGTAATAAAATTCATACATTACAGTTTTTGCAATATCCAAGATACTCATTCCAACATAAATGGGTTTATTATATTCTATGCATACCTTTTGAAGTTGAATTGCTACTAAATTTTCAGAAAAAATCTTTAAATCTTTAAACTGTGGCTTTGCAATTAATTTTTCAGCACACATCTTAGTACCTTCTCTCTCCCATTGCGACACTAGCTTAATATCTACGCGCGTATCGACATTCTCCATAGTTTTCCCAAAAACGCTGTTATTTGCTGATTTGTATGAATTTTTTTCAAACTTATTTTTTGAAGCATTTCTTAAATTAGTGTTTAAGTCGATGTATTTAGCTAGCCAGGGAGATTGGGTAAATTTAATTCCTCGATGTATTTTTAAAAGTTTAAGTCCGAATTTTAAACATTGTTTTAAGGAGCGATAATGAATAATATAGTTACTCTTATTATTTAAATTTGGAATTAATTTAGAGTATTTTGAAATTGGTGGTGTAAACTGTTCGGGGCAGAACGGAAAGTCGTTATGATTGTCATGTAAATAATGAGGATATTCTAAGTCAACTTCAAAAACATACCCGATAGATGATGTATCTGAAAGTTCTAAAATATTAATTTCTTTAATTTCATCCTCCGAAAGCCAAACAAAATTCTTTTCTGGTAAGAACTGCTTCATTGCAAAACCATACAAGTTTGTTGCATCTAAATATGCAATATATTTTGTTGCCCTTTTTGGATCAAAATTATCAAGAAAAGGATTATTGGCTTCAGATTTGCGAGATGTGCAAGTACTAACTCCACCACGAACTCCTTTTTTGAAGAAATGAAGCATATCAGGATCTGTCAACAAGTCTAGTTCTACTTTTGTAAATTTCATCATGGCGTCCCAACACATAGAAGGACTAGTAACATAATTGGCCGGATCTAGTTTATAAGTTTTATAACAAGTATTTCTATAGTTTTCGAATATATCAGCTAAAAGTAAAACATCGGACTTTAAATAAATATCAGAATATTCACCTAACGTTGAACAATTAAATACTGCCCAAACCTCTTGAGCTCTTTGATAATCTTCAGCAGAAATATTCTCGTCAATTAAATTATTATAAAACTTATCAATAGACGGCAAACATTTGTCACCTAATTTGTCAAGAGAATCAACGTAAGAATATGGAAATACTCCTTTTTGTCTGATATAGTAAAATTGTCTTTCGTCTGAAAAATGTTTCTTTATTTCAAGACACTGAGCGTCTTCTAGAGTATTTGACAACGATTCTAGAGATTCTGGTAGAAATTGAAAGGAATCTATGAACCGTAAATTTAATTTAACACTTTCCTTTTTTTTTTTGGCTGTCATATTTACCTACAATAATTTGTTTATTAAATGAAATATATTTTTCTTTGTTTTGAGCAATAACACTAATATTTTCTTTGTTGTTACACAGCGATTTTATAAATAAATGTGAATCGTAATTTTTTAAATTATGAAGAATTATTGGAATGTAATTTGGAATTTTGAAATGTAAATTGCAAATAGAATGAGCTGCTCCACGATAATTTCCAGTTATATGACAATGATCCATACATTTTACAAAGTTTCCCGCTGAAAATGGTTTTTCGCATAAATAGCAGACAATTGCATTATGATATTCATCCTGCTGCGAAGGGTTTAATTTATTCATCGGCTTTTGATTTTTTAAATAATTATTATAAAGGTTTTTTACATCTTGTTCAATAAATTCAATAAACTTTTTTGCACAATCGGCCCCGCGATAAAGTTTCAACGATACAAGATTTTCATCAAATGAAGATTTAATGTAGTAAGCGAATGAATATGGTATATGTTCAGCAGTTTTAATGGTATATGATGCTGAATTATTAAGTGCTGATTGTTTATTTTCAATATTTTTTAAGTAGCACTCAAAATCGGCATAAATTACGAAAGGACATTTATATTGCTTTTGAATATTTTCAAATTTTAAAACGTTTGCTTGGATCTGATTTCCAAACTTATCTAAAGTCATATTATCTGAAGGAAATTCTATTCGAACAAAATTGCAATCATGTTCTAAGTGTCTTTTTAGTTTTTTTTCTGTACCAAAATATTGCAAGCATCCGTCGCATAAATGTTTTTTTATTTTCTTTTTTGATAATTGCTTAAATAACAATTTAGATAAATCTTTTATCCAACAATAATGGCTATTACCATCGTGAGAAATAATTATAAGTAGATTTATGTGTAAATCTTTTTTGTTAATGTTGTAGTGTAAAGGCCCAACAATTTCATATGCATATGCACCATCTCTAAAAAATTTTTCAATTCCATAAACGTTTATGGACAAATTATTATTCCTTTCAAATGTGCTAATTTGCTTTAATTCGACCGGAAAATGTATACCTGTGAAATCGAAGATAGTTCGGAAGTCCGGATAAGAGGAGGTTTTTCTAGGGTTCCCTATGGGCTTACATACGGCCGAAACAACAGCCCATGCGAAACAGCAGTCATCTTCATTCATGACGTTGACTAAGCTGCCCCGAAACTCTGGAATTGGAATGTAGGAAGCTGCACATAAGGGATTGTGCTTGTTGATATTCACTTCCAAATGTAGAATTTGTTGTAATATCCAACCTAAAAGAAAAAATAAATATTTAGTATTAAAAATGTAACACTTTCCCTACTTGAAATAAAGCATTAACGATAAAATAGAAATACCCAATTTACCTGAGTCGCGTTCCGGTAGTTCATCAGCTTTGGTCGACAACGTCTTGAATAAATCGTCATACAATTCGTCTAAATTAGTCGTCTCAGTCACGATATGGAAGGGAGTGTTGAATGATTTTACTGCTGTAGACTTTAAAGTGGGAGAGTAGTAGACGCCAAATAGTTCTACATTGACCTTAGTGGATGTATGCTCCTGTTGTGTCTGCCGAATCAACGATATAAATTTTCTATAAACTTCTTGTTGAAATTTCTTAATGTCGACGTAGAAATTCGGAGAATAAACTTTGTATGCGGCGATTCGGCACTTGAAAGCGCTCCTAATAAGGTCAATTCCATCCCCATACTTAATACTGCTGTTGCTTTTGTGGTTGTTGGTTCTCAGATGAAATTTCCAATTATTAAGGTCGACTGCGACATTACAGTCTTTACACTGCCGTTTCGCATTAATCTCGCCAAACTGAGCATCAACTGAAACAATAAGCTTTCATTAAAATATATATATTTTTTTATTATTTATCGAATTATTTAAGAATGTATTTAGAGGGATACTTACTATCAATTAAATGCTCATCTAGGTTTAAAGATGTGTCTGTGCTCAAACATATTTCCTTGAGGTGTCTTACGGCATGCTGTCTCAGTTTAAATTCTTTGAGGCATAGTGTGCATAGGAAAGCCATTTCAAACTGAATATGAAACACTTTTGCGTATTTTTAAATAAGAAAACTTATCCCCCCCTCCCCACAAAAGTTAATACTATTTTAAATTTTGACCAAAGCAGGGGCTAAAAAATATATTTCCTAAATTTAGAAGAAGTTCCCCCTGCCTTTTTATTACATTTTTCACATCCCTTAGACTTGAATTACATAAATTATTGCATACATTATCAAAATTGAAGTGATTATACACCATCGATTTCAATGTTGCAGAACCACGTCTTGCTTCATCCTCAGATAATGAAGCTTTAGATTTAGCATGTAAAAATTGATCCAATTCACTTCTAATAGGATCTTTGAAGGAGCCGTTCTTTTTTTGGTTTAACGGATTTTTTAAAACAGAATTAGTTTTAACCCTTTTAACCCCGCAACTTTCTAAAGGCTCAGACGCAGGACGTTTAGTACCTAACTTTATTTGATTCAAGCTCTGAGAACTTGTTTCAAATAAATTTTCGGAAGTTTCATTCTGAATTTGAGCTTTCAAAATTCCGTTAGGGTTAAATTCAGGCTTAAATTTGGGTTGCTGAAATTGTAGGGGGTACTGAACTTTAATGCAATTTTCAGCCTCAGAATGCGTTTGAATATCCTCTCCAATTTCAACTACCAAAATTTCGTCAAAATTAATTTTGGGTTTAATTTTTCTTTTCTGAAATTGTATTGGATACTGAAGTTTACTGTGATTGCAATTTTCAACCACAGAATACACCTCAATATCCCCTACAATTTCAGAAACCGTTTTATTAAAAACATTTACAGATTTAGCAGAGAAATGTAAATTAGGTGTTGGTGTACACTCCTCATCGGAAATTTTAATTATAGTTTTCTCTGCCGAATTTTCTTTTACATCGACAGAAATAGAAGAATGTAACGTAATTCGCCCCCACTCAGAAACTTCTTGAATCGCTTCCCCAAAATTTGTTCCAACTACATTTGAAGCCTCAGAAATGGGTGAAGCTAAGCAGACATATTTATCGCGTTGTTGATAATCTTGTTCACAAACCCCTTGTTCCTTTGAATTAAAACAATTTGGAAAAGCATCTTCACGTTTTTGATCCCCTTGTTCCATTGAATTAAAATAAATTTGAAAATCATCTGAACTATTGTCACACAAATCGGCAATATTTATTGTTGACTCATGAGGAGTTTCAAACTCCTCGGCGTCATTAAAAATTCTAATGAGTTGATTTAAGACATCTGTATGATTCTCGCTAATTTCTAACAAGTTATTATTTGTCTGCTTAACTTCACCCATTTCTGATTCATTCACATCCATTTTAAAATCATTAGTTCCCCCTGAATATAAGAAATCCTCTTGCCCCATTAAATTAATATAATTTTGAAAGCCATCTCCCCCCGAATTATTTACATTTAAATCTATTTCTGTCATTTTTTCCTCAAGCTGTTCCCCCGTTAACCCACAAAAAGGACAGTCCATAAGATCGTGAACCTTGCAAGCATACTTTAAATTAAATTTAGTTAAGTCGATTGAACTCATTATAAAATAGAAATATAGAAATAAAAATTTAAGTTCAATTAATTTAAAAAGAAATTACAAACCAAAAACCTATGCACAACCACACACAAAGGCACAAAGTATGGTTTATATACACTGAAATAGCCACACAGAAAGGCACAAAGTATATTTTATGAATGTAAGCACAAACTCAGACTAAACGAACGAATGCATACGACGCGGTTTTATATAAACAGATACGCCTGGTACCGCATGGTACGCCTGGTACCGCTTGGCACCATGATGCGCTGCTACGGCGAACGGGTTAAAGTCCCTTCGTCTAGAGGTCAAGTCAAGGTGAGCATGAGCAGTCCATATATTTTATTTTATTTTATTTAATTTTTTTATTTTTATTTTTTTTTCTCCTCGACTTTTTTTTTTTTTTTTTTTTTTTTTCCTCGATTTTTTTTTTTTCTCGATTTTTTTTTTTTTTTTTTTTTTTTTTTTTTTTTTTTTTTTTTTTTTTTTTTCCTTCGATTTTTTTTTTTTTTTTTTTTTTTTTTTTTATATTTTTTTGATTTATGAGGTTTTTTTTTTTCACCCATTTTTACCCATGCGCGGCACATGTAGACATGCGCAGTTGGGTCAGATCGAAGGAGGACACCCATTGGCATCGGATTTCAAGGTAGGGCTTTGGGTTGGTACTTCGTATCTCTTTATATTGCCAGGTAATGCTTCAATTCTTCAGTATCTACAAACTTAAACATCTTAACTGATTTTAGAAAGAAAAAATACTTAATCTAAAATGGAAAGTTATCATGAGTGTTCTTCGATGTACTCGGGCGAGACAATTATTTGGCCACCTATTAATTTTTTGAACAGTTTAGAACGTTTATGGGGTATTCCCAAAGAAGTTGTAAAAGTTTGTGAACAAATTGACTCAACAGTGCTTTTCGCTCTCCTGCATGATGGCACGGAAATTTACGAATTTCAAGCGCAAGATGAAAATGTGCCGAATCTTCTAAGAGGCGGGATACAAATCCACAATTCCGCACCGCTCACTAACAACCCCTTAATCTCAGCAGTAGGGCAATCAACAGGAATGACGTCGCCGATGGAGCCGCAAATAGAGCAATCAACATTGGCAGAAATGGTATTTTCAATGGAGCCCTCAACATCAGGCAATCAATGGTCCCTAAATAAATATCTGGAATCA
The DNA here is from genome assembly GCA_019049505.1 of Pachyrhynchus sulphureomaculatus. NCBI lineage: Eukaryota > Metazoa > Arthropoda > Insecta > Coleoptera > Curculionidae > Pachyrhynchus > Pachyrhynchus sulphureomaculatus. The sequence goes on along the minus strand of CM032451.1, from coordinate 80,094,184 downwards.
ATATTAGAAGCCCCATTGGAAATACCGCTGGAAGATGCTGTCCCAGACGTTGTTGAGGAACAGCCACCAATACCTAGCAGACGACAGCCTAGCAGGCATTGTAAAAGGCCTTTCAATTATAAATATAATTTTTAAAATAAGATTTTTTAGAAATTTTTATAAATAAAATTTTTAGAAAAATTTCAGTTTTTTCTTTTTAAAATTATATTTAGGGTGTTTAAGTTTGTAGATTAAAATAAATATCATTTTTAACGAATGTTTTATTTTTTCTTCTTTTAATATTATTTGTTGAAAGCTAAATAGTTTAAAAGGATTCCAGAATGTTATTTCCATATTTTAACAATCCGTAAGGTAAGGTAATGTAAAATTGCAGCATAATTACAGAAATTGTTGGGATTAAAAATTACCTATTTGTTTTATAAAGCCATATAAGTAAAAGGTAAATAAAACAATTATAAATAGATTTAAAGAGTTTTATTTATTAAGGTCGTCTCTATTAAAAACATGGTTCTCCATTTTTTTTTTTTTTTTTATTTCACCCCCATTACAAACAATACATGCGTGGGGATGGCAGATAATAAAAAGTGGAACTTCACATATCGTGCAATGTAAATCGTTCCCACATAAAAGGATTCCAGAATGTTATTTCCATATGAATTTTAACAATCCATGCCATTGTGCGTAAGGTAATGTAAAATTACTACATAATTAGAGAAATTGTTGGGGTTGAAAATTACCTATTTGTTTTATAAAGCCATATAAGTAAAAGGTAAATAAAACAATTATAAATAGATTTAAAGAGTTTTATTTATTAAGGTCTTCTCTATTAAACACATGGTTCTCCATTTTTTTAATTTCACCTCCATTACAAACAATACATGCCTGGGGGTGGCAGATAACAAAAAGTGGAACTTCACATATCGTGCAATTTAAATCGTTCCCACAACACCCCATTAAACGTTTGTAATGGTTTGAAACAAAGTTATGTTTCCCCACTGGCACCTCCAATGCGTGCTGATAATAGCATTTGTGGCATACACTATAAACACCACCAGAACTAGACATTATGACGGCATAACTTTGGAAAACACAAACTTGTCTTGATAAATAATCCGGTTGCAATGTTTCTGCTGCACTTGCTGTTTTTATTCTAACCAATCCTTCTTCTCCACAGACATTTTCATCTCCAATGTCATTGATCCCCTCATCGACCAAATCGTTTTCACTGTCTTCCTCTCTCTTCAAAATTATTTTTATCAGTTATTATAAGACAAGTTTGTCTTTCATGAACTAAATCTTTTTCCTTTCCGTCAAAATGTATAAATTCATCGCCATAAATAGAGACCATGTGTTCATTATTTGCGTCATTCATAAAGACATGACGCTTATCATTTTCGCAATATAAAACTTCGTAAGCTGCCATTTTATTTAAGTTTTTAATAGTTTTATACTTTGCTTCTTGCAACTTGGTTTGCAAATGAGGCGCTTGCTCTTAAGTAGTTGTATGTTACTGTAAGCTGTGTGGAAGGGGTGATGAGAAGAAAGTGGTGAGAGGTAGTATGCGGAGCCAAGTCTGACCAATCAGAAAAGGGGTGGGGAGCCGAAGCATTAAAGTATGTGGGGCCAAAAGTAGCCCGACCAATCAGAGTTAAGTGGGAGGGCTCATGCGCGCGATTAGGAAGTGGGGACGATCAATGCTAATGTTTTAGGATCGAAATGAACTGCACGAAATTTGCAGCGACACTGAGCCCAGACAAGGAGGTGTGGCTTAGGAGGCGTGGCTTGGGTCAAGGTCGACCAATCAGAAAAGTGGTGGGGGGGTGAGGCTTAAGCCCCCAGTCCCTACTACTGCAATATATGTATCTGTTACTGTGTCTTTTCTATATGAAATTCTAACTTATTACTATTTTTAATACTTAAAATATCTAGAGACGGCAGTTGCCTTTTTTTCTCAGTTTACGTTAGTTAATTTAATGGAATCATATCGGCTGTTTAATTTGGAAACAAAATCCACATACCTATACCACACCTTTGGGAAATACTCAAATTCTTGATTGGCTTCGGTTTCAAACTTACTCATGAGTAAATTGGTATGAAAGGTGATAAGCAATTAATAATAATAGCTGTTCCCTCTTTCTGAACATAAAATTAACTGTTATATTGAAAATAATTTTGTTCCATAAAAAGTTTGGATAATGTTAAGTATTCATGAATAATTTCGTCCTCAAAGTCATTCGTTATAAGTAATTCTTGGAGATATTGTAAAGTACGTAGTATTGGCACACTTGGAAACAAAGACCTGCGAAAGTATTTAATGGTAAATTCTCAAGTTCCTTTGATAACAATTTGGATATGAAATATGTGGGTGATCCGATCGATGAAACAATGGATCTCGTTGCTATTCCATGTTTGTGAATTTTGGGCAAGCAATACAACTTTAGTATGGTCGGATTATTCACATTTAATTTAAATTTTAGCAAATCGGAGATAAGGTTCTTACATCTCTTTAAAGAATTTTTAGAACTTGGATAAATTTGGCGCTTACTTGATGAAAATCCATTTTTAGAAAATTAAAAGACTTTTTAAAAAGACAGATTTTTCACTATATTTTATTTTACTTATCAAAAATGAAATAAATAAAATAATAACTTAAATTAGCTGTGACATGTTTCGGTACACAGGTATCTTTCTCAAACGGTAGTTAAACTTTTACTCTCTCTTCGAGTAGAATTTAACTACCGTTTGAGAAAGGTACTGTGTACCGAAACATGTCACGGCTAATTTAAGTTATTTTTTTTATTTATTTCATTTTTGATAAATAAAAAAAAATATAGTGAAAATTTGAATAACTGTTCGTCTTTTAATTTTTTAAAGAATTTTTAACTTCTGTTATCATTCTCGGTAATGGATTTGTTATTACCTTTTCATAAGGGCCAGATTCAATAAGATTATCTGCACGTTCGAAGTATTCCTTCTTATCCAGTATAACAACCTTATTTCCTTTATTCGCTCGTATATAGAAGACATTTACAGCGATTCAAGAACAACGTGAATCGCTTTTTCCGCGCACATGCCGTTCCTGGAGCGCTTTAGGGACTTCCCTGTATCACGTGTGCTAGACTCATAAAAAAAAAAATAATAAAAAATCTTTCTTTTCTCAATCCTTTAACTATAATGTTTTTTTATGAATTAGAATTTGTATTGTTAACCATGTTTTTTGATATTCGATTGCCACATGCATCCCTAACAAATGATTTACTATTTTCTGGAAGTGTACTAATAGAACTTTCAACGTGACCAACTATGTCTGACAAATTATCTCTAGGAGAGGATACTGCAAAGTTAAGACCTTTGTTTAGGATGATAATTTTATTTCGTGTAAAGGATTGAGATGAATGATTTTCTACAATATTTAAGAAGGAACAGCTATGGGTAATTGCTTATCATCTTTCATAGCCAATTTATTCATGAGCAAGTTTGAAACCGAAGCCAGTCACGAATTTGAGTATTTTCCTAGGGTATGGTATAGGTATGTGGATGATGTTTTCGCGATTCTTAATACAAAAAAAGAAGATATAGATGATTTTGTTTCCAAATTAAATAGACGATATGATTCCATTAAATTTACTTACGAAATTGAGAACAAGGAACAACTGCCGCTTCTAGATATTTTAATTATTAGAAATAAGAATAGGTTAGAATGTGACATCTGTAAAAAAAAAATGCAGTAGTTCATTGCAGACAACATAAATTAGTTAGCCGCATTACATTTTTTAGTTCATCGTTTGGTCACTTTTCCTCTGAAGAGAGTAAACTTCAATAATGAAAGGAATCGTATTAGGAATAAAACTAGAGTTAATGATTATGACGATGATTTAATAAACAAGTTAACAAATAGACATAAGTTCAGGTTAAATATTTAGAATTCCACCTTTTTTACATACGAAAAAATAAGACCAAGTATGTCACCATAACATATAATCTGAAATATAGCAGGGGACTCAATAACGTATGGAATAAGGCAGGCCACACCTTTGTCTATAAGCGTCAGACAATTTGAGGAATATCTTAGGAAATCCCAAAGACAAGATCCCTAATCGTGAGAAAAGTGGAATTTATGAAATTAGTTGTAATAATTGCGACAAAAAGTATGTTGGGCAAACTAAAAGGTCAATTAAAATATGATTTAAAGAACATTTAGCACATTTAAAATACAGTAGAACAGAAAAATCTAGCATTGTCGCATAGGCCCTTGAAGCTGATCATACTGTAACATTAGATAATCTAAAATTAATTAAAAATGTATCTGATAGGAGATTGTTGAACGCATACGAAAGTGCTAAAATGTAAAAGTAGTTTAAATAAAGACAGAGGGCCTATTGATTATAGTCTCCTCTACTGGTTACTTGATCGGAACTGATGGCTTCACCTGTGCTATTAGTTGCACTTGAGTAATTCAGGTGTTAGGCTAAGTATACATAGGGTAGATTTGTAGTTTAGCGTTAGTCAATCATCGCTCCTGATGAAGTTAGCATGGTCAGCGAAACGCGCGTCGAGTGTAAAAATAAAGTGTTTAGTGTAGTGGTGATACATATACTGAGTAGTGTCATTGTGCCAAAGATTCCATATTCCTAACATAGTTAGTAGTTGATACTGACATTGAAATAAGTTTTAAGTTGAGATATATTCTTTCAGAAATTCTAAACTGACCTATTTGCTTCAATCGTCCCTTGGTGGGAATTCCAAGACCCTTATGATTGTAAACATCGCGCCTTTCGAGGACTATTTCGGAGAGACCCTAAACTCGTTAAGGTTTGCCGCCAAAGTAAAAGAAGTGAAAACGACAAGTAAAAGGACTAAAATGCTTGTGCCGCCCCTGGTTAAATAGAAGAAATCAGTAGTACAACTCCAAAGACCGCAGAGTACGGTAATTTTAGGACCTACCATAATTCTTTATTAATTTTATTTTGTTGACTGTTTATTGATTTTATTATTTTGACTTTTAAATTATTTTTAATTCTTGAACCCTAGCGTTCAACGACTGCAGATTTTTTACCCTAGTAATTTTTAAGTGTTCGCAATATTTGATTGTACTGTAAACGGAAACTCAGAATCAGTTGTAGACGCGATGTCGCACTGTCTGTTTATTATTGATTATTTTAGCAATAATTAAGGGATTATATCTACTTGTTTGAAGGAAAATTAAGAGATTTTCATGATTTTTTTAGCTATGACAAACTTTTATTGAAATACAGTAAAGAGTATCTATTAGTACATATTTTGAGGTACTCGTATACATTTTCATAAAAATGTCTTGAAAACTGGAGGCAATCAATATAGCCGTTGCCCATTACAGCTTGCGGTGAGCATAATAACTCTGAAACAGCTTATCTGAAAACAAAAAAATCAAAAAGATTTTCTTCTAGAGCTCAGATCTTTCTAAAATTTTGAGCGAACATTTTTAAGATGATTTACTTTGAAAAAATGCAATAATTTTTTTTTCTGTTTTTCCTACCCAAACCAGTACATATAACCCCTTAATAAATCTTACTTGGTGTAACCTGAGCAAACTATAAACAAATTTTTAAATTTTTTAAAAATTAGTTTAGGTTAGTTGAAATCGATGAATTCAATTGCATTTAAACTTAAACTTACTTAATTTACCTTGAACTAATCTGTTAGTTACTAGTTTAGTGACAATTCGCTGGTAATGGACTCAGGTTGGTTTAAGTGGCCCTCCCCCCTTTTGGCAAGTATACCACGGAGTATTTACAAGGTTTCGATGTTTATATAGGATCTAAAGGTTTAAATAAAAAAAATTGAGTTGATTGATTGGTCCGTTACTTTGTGACAGTTCATTTTAAAAATAAAATTACTTAATTATTTTGTTAACTGTCACTAAATGTATTTGTAAAGATTTTACTATTATGTTATCGTGATTTCGTAGTATAACTACATTGTCAAATAGTTAACAAAGTAATTAAGTAATTTTATTGTTAAAAAACACGTTTTTATAAGTGAGTAATTAGGAAATATCTTCATAAGAACTCTGGTTAATTTCCATAAATCAGCATTAATAACGAAGAAATGTTTCGAATTTCTGGTTTTTCCTACTGACAAAATAAGACGTTTAAGGGAAGACCAGCAAAAGGTTTTTCCCGTTTAGTCCGTAACTATTTAAAAAAAAAACCTTGCTCATCTCGTTGTAGTCGTCGGATGGCAATGATCCCTAAGAAAAATATATATTAATATCAGAAATAGTTAAATATTTCATTGTTATTTCATAAATTTGAGTTTAATTTAAAATTATCTGAATTAACTTAAACCCACTTCTGCACATCACTAGCCAAGTATCACTAAACTAGTAAGAGTTAATTCAAGTTAACTTAAATAACTTTGAATTGAATTCATAGAATTAACTAAATATTTTTTTTAATTGAAGTTAGCTCAGGGTTAGTGACCGTCAACTAAATTCATCTGCTTGCGCAATCTGAGAGAACCAACAATAACTGCCCCCTTTCTCCCAAAACTATGATGACTAGGACCACCATTGTTACTCAGTGTCAAGGGAACAATTACACAGCCCCACAAAAAAAAATTCATTACCACAAACCAAAATACATGGACCTAGTGTATTTTTCGACGCTGAATTCGAATGCATAGTTAAAAAAAAGATTTATCCTGTCATGTTATTTAAACTCACGTGGCGTTATTTGAGTTTTAGGGATATTTTTCACCCCCTATAAGGGTGGATTTTGGTTTAATTAATAAAAATAGCTTGCTGTGGTTTAAACACTTATTCTCGTCTCTAGACTATAAAATATCTATCATTTTTCACACTTCATTAAGAGTCGTTATATTATTACTATAGTTTTAGCCTATTTCTCGGCTAAAAAAATGACACGATTTTTAACTACGGGATCGAATTCGGCGTCAAAAAATACACTAGATCCATTTATTTTGGTTCATGGTATGAACTTTTTTTTATGGAGCTGTGTTATTATTATTACTTAAAACGCCTGCCTTAGTAATGACTCGAAGGTCGCTGGTTTGATTCCGGCTTTAGCGGCTGGATGTTGTGCCGTATCAAATTTTAAATTAAAAATCATATATGCAAGCTTGTGGCTTATACGCTAAGTTCGTGAGGCGAATTAAACACAAAAACAAAAAAATTGTTAAATATTGATTTAACTATAATTTAATTTAAATTTAGCTGAACTAATTGTAATTTTAAACAGTGATTAGCTTATGTTAATTCGGATAATAACTTAATTAAATCTCAGTTAAATTTAGAATTGCCTGAACTAACCTGAAGCGGTCTCCGTCCGACACTAGCCAAGTTTCACCAAATTATCCACTGACAGATAGGTTAGTTCAAGTTATTTTAAGAAATTTTAAATGTAAATACAATTGAATTTTTAAATTTATTAACATAATTGACAATTATCCTAACCTGCATTAACTAAACAATTTAAAAAAAAAGTTAGCTCAAGTTATTTATTTAAAATATATATGAAATATATCTATCTGTTACTGTGTCTTTTCTATACATATCAAATTCTAACCTATTATTATTTTAATAATTAAAATATATAGTATTAGAAATATAACAGTCTTTTATATATTATTTATTTTATAAAATAAATCTGTTGTTAATGGCATTATTGCTTTTTTTTTTATGAGCACAGCATGTGCACTACAAAAAAATCCCTACACAAAGAGTTCTTGTATGATGTATCAGTACGACGTATATTCCAGGCTACACCCATCGAACACATCTCTTGAAAGTACTTATAAAATGGACTCGAGTCACTTGTTTCCGAGGTTTCCTGCGATAGGGGGTCACTAATCTGGCCAATACCTATCTTCTCTATAGTAGCTAACAAGCCCAGAGTACATTTAGAAGCATGACCCTAAACATAGCGGCAGTAGACTATCGATGATCAAGTTTAAGCTTTAAATAGGATTTAAAACTGTTATGCAGGCAACAATTAATAATCCGAGCTTTTAAGATTTCTTTGCTATGGAGGTGTTTTTAGTGTTCCGTACGGAACACTTGTAAGATCACTTCTGTGTCTGTCCGTTTGTCATACCTGATTTTCTCCGAAACTATTTGACATAGAAAGTTGAAATTTGTCACTAATATAGGAATTCATGGCCTCATCAGAGCCATGTAGTTTTGAAAGTTAAATTTTGACTTAAGGGGTTAGTTTTGGGGGGTGGGAAGTGAAAAGAAAATTTTTACAAAGTCACCGAGTGTGGTGTCAAATGAAAGCTTGTAAAAACACGAGTTCAGAAATATATATAATGTAATGCTTGCGCTCACTTTTCTTTGTGTTATTTTTAAAAAATCTGCCCCCCTTATCTCGAAAAGTACTGATCAAAAAATTTCGAAAACGTTCTGGAATATTCTCCACAGGGTGTAGATTGAACGAAAATTATCATGAATGCGTTACCTTTAATAATTTATCTTGTATATACATAAAAAAAAAAATCAAGGTTCTCAGTTTTCAGTAAAAATCGGAAAAAAAAAAAACATTTAGGGTGTGTTTTGTGAAGTCATTGATCATTTTATACCTCCGTAACAAAAAATTTTATTTTAAAAGCAATCGACGTACGGAACACTAATTGCGCAAGTTCAACTTGCACTTGACCGATTATTTTTTAAAATTAATGGCTGATTGGCTATAAGTGACGATTGTCAACACCGCTTAGTTCGCGTAGGCGGATTAGCCTTAACTGGTCTGTTATTGTCATCAGACCTAATGCTACTCAAATTCACCGTTAATTGTATAAAACTTATGGGCCTACCGCAATCAGTGAAAGAAAAATGAGGCAGCAATGGTGTCGTGAGTTTAGGGAAGGCCGTTCCAATGTCCACAACCGAGACAAAAAATTCGTATGGGACATTTTTGATCATCCAGTTTAGAACCTGATATCTCCTTGTGACTAGCACACTCCTACACCTCAAGAACTGGTTCGCGTCTAAAAGTGAAACGTTGAAAACTTAGGCAATCCAAAACTGGCTGAAATCTTGGGCGATAATATTTTATACAGAGGGTTTAAAGAAGTTTGTTTCACGATATCAAAAATGTTTGGCACAGAATGTTGACTACATAAAAAAATAAAGTAACTATTTCCAACTACTAATAAAGGTTTCTTTTTTTAAATTTGAAACTGCAGGGTAAGGAAATGCATATTATTCACTTTAGGAATAATATCCAGGCGTTCGTATTAAAGCTGCAACTCTGGCGCCGTAAAGTAAATCTTCGAAACTTTACCATGTTTGAACACCTTTGCACCAAGACTGAAGAATCGGAGACGGGAATTGTAGATAATCTAAGAGAGTAAATTAATAACCGCCTTCAAGCCCTTAAATCTAAAATACAACTTTATTTTCCGGAGTTCTCTGAACAAGAAGCTGCATTAGTACGAAACCCATTTCATGTATCTTTGAATGTTACCGACATTCTCGATGAAGCGCAGGATGAATTTTTGGAGCTGCGAAATGACTCCTCAGCGCGCAAATTATTTCAGGAAAAAATCGGTACCTCAGTTTTGGTGTGCTATGCATGCATGTATCCTAAAGTTTCCATGCTTTCTTTTCGATTAGTGCCATTTGCTTTTTCTTACCTCTGCAAAAGTGGATTTTCAACTGTTCTGTCCATCAAGACAAAAGCCAGGAATAAGCTGAATGAATGTTCAAGATGACTTGAGATTGGCCTTGACAAAAACTCAACCAAGAATTATAACACTTGTTAAGCAGATACAAACTCGATAATCACATTAATCATTAGTACTTAATAATTAATACTTTAAAAAAATATCACTGTTAAGTCCTAAAATATATTTTTCACCAAACCCTTTATTTTTTGTTTTGACGGATGGGAAAGGGGGGAGGGGTCGCGGACAATTTTAAAAAATCTAGAAAGGGTCGCGATTAAAAAAGGTTGGGAACCACGGTTCTAAAAACATCGGATAACATTCACCGTTTTATCCTAGAAATGTTGAAATTAGATTTCTTGAGGACGTCCAAGGCATAGTAGGATGTAAAATGAAAACTAAGGAATCTCACATTGTGTATTTTTACCTCCTCTATTACATTTTTATGTTTTTTTAATATCCCTGTTAAAATGTAAAATTGTTACCTGAGAATTTTGCGTGCGAAGATTCACACTCCACACGCCACGTTTTAAATTGAAATCGGTGTCGATATATGAGCTTTTTTAGGTAATGGAAGCATACAGACATCTTTATTTCTAGGGTTACATTCTTCTAATTTTCGGATTAGGCTTAAATTACCACAAAAAAACCGTTTTAAAAAGAAGTGCTAAAATTAACAGTAATATATCCGTAATTTTCCATTTTAAGCAATTTATAAATAAAATTTAAAGCAACATATCTGGGATTATTTAGGGTGGAAAAAAAAAAAAACAACACAAAAACTTTAACATTTTATAACTTTTCAACAAAAATAATAGCCAGGAATGGAAATGTTTATTTTTAACAAATTTGTGCACCCTTATTAAAATATCTACATTATGGTTTCTTAATATTATGTGATTTTTAGTGTTCCGTACGGAACACTTATAAGATCACTTCGGTGTCTGTCTGTATGTCTGTCTGTCACATCCGATTTTCTCCGAAACTATTTGACACAGAAAGTTGAAATTTGGGACTAATATAGGAATTGATAGCCTTATTAGAGCCGTGTAGTTTTGAAAGTTAAATTTTGACTTAAAGGGTTAGTTTTGGGGGGTAAAATCGGAAGTGAAAAAAAAAAAATTTTTTTACTGGGTCATCGAGTGTGGTGTCAAATGAAAGCTTGTGAAAACACGAATAAAATATATATATATATATATATATATATATATATATATATATATATATATATATATATATATAATGTAATACTTGCGCGCATTTCTGTAATATTCTCCACGGGGCGGGGTGTAGATTGAACGAAAATTATCACGAGTGCATTACCTTTAATATTATCTGGTATACAAAAAAAAAAAACAAAAATTTCAAGGTCATCAGTTTTCATTAAAGATTGGAAACAAACTTTGTTGAAAACTCATTTGGAGTGTGTTTTGTGAAGTCATACCTCCGTAACAATTTTTTTTTATTTTAAAAGCAATCAACGTACGGAACACTAATTGCGCAAGTTCAACTTGCACTTGACCTGTTTTTTTATTTTATTTTACAAAAATTACTTGATCAGTACAATTTGGAAAACTTAAAACACCTAGCAGTTTTTTACGTTTTAGTAATCAATAAGATTTGTGCATTCTTTCAAAAAGTAGCCCAAATAATTTTACTTTAAATATTGAAACGCTTGAAATAAAAAAAATCCTATAAATAACATATTTTATGATATTTTTGTGAATTGAAAAAAGGAAAGATTCATATCCTTGTTTTAAAACAAAAACTTTCCATCTTTTAAACATTTTAAACAAGTAGTGCAAAGTGTACTGTAGAAAAACCTCTCAGGCCTTAAAAATCATATTGGAACAATAACATTTAAAAGTTGGCAAGAGTGGAAGTTTTGAATAAGTGAGGATGATTAGACTAGTAAAATGTAACGATTATAATTTTCGGTAACTATGGACAAGTCTAATGTACACAGAGATTTTGAAGTCATGCTTCCACAAGCAGAATGATTCTGGCATTGTATACTGAGTGATTACGGTGTGCTTGGCCGATCTACAATTTTGCTACCTGTTCAAATATAAACATGAAATTTTGAATTGTTTTACGTATATAGCTGCAGATGGAAGCAACTCTCAAAGGAGAAATGTCACTTCTAGGAGCGCAATAATGTCATAAGCCGCAAGGAATTTAGAACTTTATAAACTTCAGTGTGAAGAAATTTGGCATTTGCATTTTATGGACTTGTAAATTAATATCTATGGAAGATTTAATGTTCTTTTCATTTACACTGTGCTAGTTATAAAGCATTAAAATTTTAACAGATAATACAAAAAAAAGCAAATAATGTTGCTTGTAATACTGTACAAACTATTACTAAACTGTACAACTATCAGAGACCCCCTTTCCCTTCTTTATTTGTTTTTTAGGCAAGATGATACGTCTACTACATTGGATTCTTGATATAACTTTGTAAACATTATCCTTCGTACTATGTATCCGTTAACTCCATGCATGATTAAACGCGTTTAATCTTTAACATGTTTTTTAGGAAACCATATATGTTTTGCGGCTTGTAAGAATATATATATATATATATATATATATATATATATATATATATATATATATATATATATATATGTATATATATATATATATATATATAATATATATATATATATATATATATATATATATATATATATATATATATATATATACAGTAGAACCCTGATTAACCGAGTCGCGATTCTCCGAGCTCCGGATTAACCGAGCCAATCTAAGAATCCGAGGTACGCGCGTCTATGCTGCGTATTAACCGAGCTTCTAAAATATGTATGTACATATTTCCATTTAAAATCGTCGGGGGCCTTCGGGGAATCCCCCTGGCCCGTGCATGTAAATTTGCATGAATGCAGTGCGTTTACTACTACGGAGAAGTACGAGTATTCTCACATAATTTATTTGATTGGAGTTCTGGTAGTTAAGTGTAATTAATACGAACAGCTTTGTTTGAATTTTTGTTTGTTGTATTATAATGGAGCAAAACAAGCGTAAAAGAATCGTCGTTCCTATTGAAGAAAAATTAAAAGCCATCAGAAGAATTGAAGCAGGAGAGACAATTAAAGATGTTGCACCAGATTATGGAGTAGGTGAGGTAAAAGTTGGAGATTGGAAAAGAAACCGCACAAAAATAAAAGAGTGGTGTATAAATCAAGCCTCCTCGTCCTCAGGAAGAAAATCAATGAAAACCGGCGACTATGAAAAGTTTAACGAAGCTTTATTCATGTGGTTTAACCAACAGAGATCAAAAAGTGTGCCTCTGTCAGGTCCAATTTTACAACAGAAAGCAATAATGATTAGTAGGCAATTCACTGAGATAGATCAGTTTACCGCCAGTTCTGGATGGCTTGACCGCTGGAAAAAACGGTACGGTGTGCGACAACTGACTGTATGTGGTGAAAAACTTTCTGCTGATGTCATCAATTGAGAAGTTTAAGCAGAACTTTAAAAAGCAAATCGAAGATTGTGGATACACATGTGATCAAATTTATAACTGTGACGAAACTGGTCTGAATTATAAAATGCTTCCATCAAAAATATTGGCATCTCGACAGGAAAAATCAGCTCCTGGGCACAAACGAAGTAAAGAAAGATTAACTATAATGGTATGTTCCAATGCATCTGGCAAGCACAAAATCCCACTGATGGTGATTGGCAAGTCTGCACGTCCAAGAGCTTTAAAAGACATCTCACCCAAAAGCCCTACCAGTCTATTACAAAAGTCAGAAGAGCGCATGGATGGATGCGACCTTATTTACTAACTGGTTTGAAGAAGAGTTCGTGCCGTCTTCTTATTAAAGCAATTTTGTTAATGGATAATGCCCCCCTCTCACCCTGGAGAAGGACTTCATGTGGGCGAAATTGTTGTAAAATTTTTTCCTCCAAATGTAACCAGCATAATGCAACCAATGGATCAAGGCATCCTCGAAAACATAAAAAAAAATTATAGGCGTTTATATCTTGAACATCTATTAGAATACACAGAAAAGGAGGATATTATCAATGGGATGAGAAAGGTTACACTGAAAAAAAGTGTTATTTACTGGGTAAGTCAAGCTTGTGATTCTGTGCGTACTACCACTATTCAAAAATCTTGGTCAAAAGTTATTGATTTTGAGGACTATAATGTCAGTGAAGATGATACTCCATTAAATGAATTAGCTTTGAAATTGAGAAGCCATGGAGAAATGTCTTGTTCAAATTTTGACAGCGAGGTAGAAGAAAAAGAAAAAAAGTTTATTTGAATTAATGCAAAAATTAAACGGTTGCGAAAATGTGACAAGAGAAGATATTGTTGAATGGATTACAGCAGATGATTTAGAAGAAGAAATGAGTATTGAAGAAATAACGAATGCCTTTCAGGAAACCGAAAAATCAGGTGACGATGACGATGACGATGACGAAGTGGCGGCTCATCAAAAAGGTTTTGCTTCTTTGGAAAAAGCTTTGAGATATATCGCACAACAACTAGAGGCAACCCCAGCGGATTTGCTTCTTCTTAATAGATGGAGAAATATTGCAGTGAGAAAAAAGAAGATGCAATATGAAACAGAAGCGTATAGATACCTATTTCATATTTTTATAATGTATGTACCTATTTATATGTTAAAAACGTTAATACATCGGTTTAAAGTATTGGTGTTTATTTTTTGAATAAATAAAAAACAAATCCGGATTATCCGAGTTTTTCAGTTATTTGAGGAGGGTGCTCTCTACGTTACCTCGGATAACCGGGATTCTACTATATATATATATATATATATATATATATATATATATATATATATATATATATATATATATATATATATATATATATATATATATATATATATACAGAATGTTATACAAACAGTTTAATAAATTGAAATAAGTGATTCCTTTGGTCTATCGGAGGAACATTCACTGCTTTTTAATAACTACATACTCTTGGACTAATAGTAATCATTTACAGATATATGCCATCATTATATATTCTTACACTACAATCGTTTTTTTAGCCTTGTTGATTATCTTGATTATCTTATTTATATATTATAAATACATCAGTATTTCGTGGCTAATACATTACGTTTATGAGTCCAATATTTCGAAAAAAAAACTACATTACGTTGTATTAATAAATAATTTATGGTAGCGGGTATATACTCTTCTGCGATCCTGGCACAGGACAGATATACTTCAGGGACGCGACCCTGCTAACGCCAGCCTTGGTCTCCTCTCACTTCCTAATATGGGGGGACATCAGGTCCTAAAAACATTAGTCCTTCACCACATACTATTTTTTCAACTTCTTACCCCTTGTCAACACGTTTGGCCGGCGCGACAAGAAAATGGCTAAAAACTTCAATATGAAAAATGAATATGTCGAATTTTCAAAACGCAGGCGAGTAAAGGAAACTCAGAATCTCGCAATGCTCTTGCAGTTAGTCTCATGGATTCTGGGGGGGACAAAAATTCGGAAATAAAATACAGTGGTATACCCACAACACATAGACAACCCAAAAGAACAGAATGGTATGTAGCAACCTACAACACCAGAACTTTAGGATCCTAAGAAAAAATGATTGAATTGGAAGAAGAACTTAAAAACATAAAATGGACAGTGTTGGACTTAGCGGAAGTAAGAAGAACAGGTGAGTCTTGTATTACCTTAAAAATTGGCCATACATTTTTCTATAAAGGCAATGAAAGAAAATCGGAGGAGTCGGTGTAGTTATACGCAAAAGGATAACAGAAAATGTTGTACAGTTCTAAGCCATATCGGAAAGTGTGATTTCAGTAGACATACAGCTAAACAGAAGATGCAAATGTAAGATCATTCAGGTATATGCGCCTACATCAGACAGCGAGGAAGAAGAAACTGATCAATCCAACGAAGATGGATTGATCAGTTTCTTCAGCTTCAGATTGAGCATTGCTACACCATAAAACAAGATTTATCATAATAATCGGTGACTTCAATGCCAAAATAGGGAAACCAGCGAATCCAAACGAGAAGAGTGTTGGGAAGTTTGGTTTGGGTACGAGGAACAGTAGAGGAGAAATGTTATCAATTTTTTAAATGAAAATAACTTGTTCGTTATGAATACATTTTTTCGAAAGCCAGAACATAGACGATGGACATCGCAAAGCCCAAATGAACGAAATTGATTATGTTTTATCAAATGACAAGAATATTGTAATCGACACGACAGTCCTGAACACGATAAGTATTGGCAGTGATCATCGATCGGATGCTCAGAGCAAAATTAAGAATAAATCTGAAGCAGAAAAGACGTAGATTGATAATGCATACAAAGATCAAGACACCAACAGAAATAAAAAAGCAAACACAGATGAATATCGACAAGCATTGGAAAATCATATAAAACACATAAACTACCAAACAGAACGTGATGAACGCACAAATAACCAACAGCCTACTCATGACTACAAAACAAATAGCAATATCGAAAAAAGAAAAAAACACAAAAATTAAGTAAAGAGACACAAAATCTTATGAAACAAAGAAGACTATTAAGAAATGATCCTACACATGGCAGATCAGAATTGGCAGAAATAGACAAAATAATAAAGAAAAAGATCAGAGAAGACGTCAGACAGTACAGAAACTCGAAAATAGAAGAAACTTTGAAAGAGGGAAAAAGTTTGAAACATCTAAACACACAAATGAATGAAGGGAGACATCAAATAATAAAACTTATAAATAACGACAACCAAGAGATCGCACAAATCAAAGAGATTCAGGAAGCTACAGAGAAATATTATTAAACACTATATGACACGAAAATAACGCTACCGCCCGAAAAAGAAGAAGGAAATAGAGTGATAGTGAGAAATGTGGGATCTGAAGAAATTCCCGATGTAACAACGTATGAAATAATGAACGCCCTACAACATATGCATAACAACAAAGAACCAGGGGACGATGAAATAACTATAGAAATGATTAAGTATGGAGGGGCATCGATAATAAAATCTCTTCAAGCCTTATTTAACAGATGCCTAATAGAAAGTAAAATACCAACATCTTGGGTAAACGCCTTGATTGTGCTTATTTTTAAAAAGGGGAGCAAATTTAGATTGGAGAATTATAGACTCATCAGCCTGTCATCGGTACTATACAAAATCCTCACTAGAATCATAACATGTAGATTAACGAACAAATTAGACAGTTATCAACCACGTGAACAAGCGGCATTTAGAAGGGGATACAGCACTTTGGACCATCTTCAAACAATTAGATTACTAGTGGGAAAAGCAAATGAATATAAGGTCACGTTGTGGATGGCAATGGTTGACTACGAAAAAACATTTGATTCCGTAGAGATATGGGCAGTCTTTAACGCCTTAAGTAACCGCAGAGTCGATGAAAGATACACAGCTCTTCTTGAATACATATATAAAAATACAATGTTTGAAGAAAAAAAAAATAAAATCAAAATTAAAAGAGGAATTAGACAAGGCGACTCGATATTCCCAAAGCTGTTCACGTTGGCTCTAGTTTAAATCGATAAAGTGGGAAAATGAAGGAATACTAAAGGAAGGTGAACGATTAAATCACTTAAGGTTCTCAGATGATGTCGCTCTGATCGCCAACACAAAAGAAGAATTGCAAGAAATGCTGATAGAGTTGAATAACAAGTCTCGAGAAATAGGTCTAAAGATAAACTTTACCAAAACCAAATATCTGAACAACGAAAGTGAAGATAACAGCCAGGAACTGTTAATAGAAGGTGAAAGAATAGGAAAGGTACAAACATTTTTAGGACAAAAAATCGAAATATCAAACAATAATTTAAAGGCTGACTTGGATAGAAGAGTCTCGATAGCTTGGTCTGCGTTCGAAAGGTTACAATCTACATTTAAATTAGACCTCCCAAATACAATAAAAGCCAGAGTATTAGATCAATATGTACTGCCGGTATTAACATATGGCACTGAAACGTGGGCTTTAAATAGAAAAATAATAAATAAACTCCAGGTAACCCAAAGAGCAATAGAGAGAAGAATGCTAAATATTAGACTCCAAGATCGTATTCCTAACATCGAGATACGAAGAAGATCAAAAGTGATAGATGAAATACAACGATTATATATATTAAGGTGGAATTGGGCTGGGCATAACAGATGGACACGCCGTATAGTTGAATGGAGGCCTAGAGAACATAAAAGAGACCACAGACAAGATGGACGGACGGCATAAGAAGATTAGCAGGACATGATTGGATGCAAAGAGCAAACAACGAAGTTCATTGGAGACAACTTGGGGAGGCTTACATTCGAATATGGATGAAATAAGCTAATGATGATGATGAATAAATAATTTATAATAAAATTGATGCATGCAATAACTTTCCCAGGTATTCTGCAGTCTTAGGTGAAATCGACAGATTAGAATTAGGTTTAAAAAATTGGTGGCTTTACAAATTAAAACTTCCTACAGCTTAAATAATGTTAAGCATTAGCATTTTGCAAATTTAAAAATAAATAGTGAATGTTGTAACTTATTTCGAGTGAAAAGTATTTGGATTTATTTGGATTCCTTATGCAAACCGTGTATGTTTCCGGCAGAATAGTTTTTAGCCACCATCGGGAGCAATTAGCGATAAAATAGTTTCTTTTTAACGGGATTCTATCGATTATTGGCTTGGAGTAAAAACTTGTGTTTGTTTTCTTTAGCGTGTAATGATTGACATGTAGTTTATTTTTTACCGCTTCAGATCGTTTTTGAGCTGTAAAAAGATAAGATTTTTTATTGGTTATAATATAAAATATTAAAGTTTTTATTTAAAATTATAGCCACCTCAGGGCTATCCAGATTGTTATCAGAATACAAGTCAATTATTTTCGACGTATCAATTTGCTACAAACATTGGCGTAAATACTAAAAACTCATAAAACTTCAAAGTCAATTTTGTCATTGGTTATAGAGAAACGCCATTTATCATTATTTTTCTGATATGAGAATTTATTAGTTTCAATATATTAAACGATTTTCATAACACCACGCATATTTCAAATTCTCGTAAAAAATATCTTATTTGACTCAATAGGTTTCAAAAATTTTAACACTTTTTCTCTTGATATGCTGGACAAAAGGGCAGTTAATGTCTACCAGAATGATTTTTTGCAGTCATATAGTCTGTGACACTTGGGGAATTATCACAAAGTTTTTTGAATCTTCATTAATTAAAATGCATACAATAGCTTTACCGGAGAACAAAAAAACATACATAACACGTAGGCTGAAAAGTTTTTTGGTATGGCACATAGATGTCGCCCTTTTCAAAAAATTCATATGATTTTTAGGAAGCACCAACCTTCAAACGATACATGTCAAAATTTCATGACATTTAGATGATTATTTTACAAGTTACAGTGGTTTTAGTAACGCTTCTTTTGATATTTTCAAAACGATGGAAAAAATAGAATTTCGTATATTGATTAACCATTGTTTTTGATGGGAAAAAATACCGTTCAAGCAAAGGAATGGCTTGACAAGTGTTATGGGGGCTCTGCCCTTGGAAAATTACTCATCATTTACTGGTATGCTGAATTTAAACGCGGTCGTATAGATACAAATGATGCTGAACGCTTTGGACGCCTAAATGAGACGTGTCCACACGAAAACAGTAAAAAATCCACAAAATTGTTTTGAGTGATCGTAAAGTGAAATTGCGAGAGGTAGCTGACACCCTAAAGATATCAAAAGACCCTGTCGGTCATATTTTGCATGAACATTTTGGTATGAGAAAGCTCTGTTCGAAATGGGTACCGCGTTTATTCACAGTGGACCAAAAACAACAACGTGTTCATGATTCTGAGCGTTGTTTGGACCGGTTTAAGCGCAATAAAAAAGATTTTTTCATGCAATATGTGACAATGGATGAAACATGGATCCACCGCTACACACCGGAATTAATTTGGTAGTGAGCTGAGTGGACAGCAGCCTCTCGAAGCGACCAAAGACACAACAGTTGGCTGGGAAGGTTTTGGCTTCTGTATTTTGGGATGCGCATGGAATAATTTTAATCGATTATGTTGAGAAGGGAAACAATATCAACAGCGAATATTATATAAAGTTATTGGTGCGTTTGAAGGCAGAAATTGCAAAGAAACGGCCACAAATGAACATGAAAAAAGTGCTCTTTCATTACGACAATGCACCGTGTCACAAGGCAATGTTACAATGGCAAAATTGCATGAATTGAAGTTAAAATTACTTCCTCACCGTATTCTCGAGATTTGGCCCCCAGCGACTATTATCTATTCGTCGACCTCAAAATCATGCTCACAGGAAAGAGATTTAGCTCCAATGTGAAAGTTATTTTGAAGGCAAAGACAAATCCTTCTACAAGAAAGGTATAGAAATGTTAGAAAAGCGTTGGACTGATTGTATTGCTCTTGAAGGAGACTATATTGATGAATAAAGTCGAATTTTGCAAGAAAAAAAAGTGTTTTAAGTACCTAGACCAAAAATTTTGCAGCCTACGTGTTAGTAGTAAACAACCATACCCTTTGCATTTGTAGACCATCATTAAATATAGAAAGATTGGCAGCAAATATTCTACGACCGGCCATAAATATTAAAAATAAAGCATGGCCAAAGATGCGTGTACATAAATTTGACCTTAGCTACGCGGTATATAAATGATAATCAGAACTGCTACTAACGGGACGTTATAAATAGTTGCATTTGTTTTTCTTGTGTTCACTTATATCAGTCACAAAATTATTCGCTACTGCTTTTCACATTTACGGAAAATATCTACTTGTTAATGAATGCAACTCAACTAAAACATTTCTTATAAGACAGTTTTTTTTAAGAATTTACAGAGCACTATTACCAATCACTAAAATAAGAATGAGTTCATATAGCTACTTATTTCAGATGCTAAAAAGGTGAAAAAAAATGAGCTCAAACATGGGGGTCCTTTTATCCAAAGTATTTCTAGCTGATTGTAATTGTTCAATTAAATTTCCAAATTAAAAAATCAACATTTTTACAATCTTCTAGAAAAGCAACTCCGGCACATATCTTACTGGACTTAAGGAACAAAGAATACTTAAAATTTTAAAATGTAAGGCCACAGAATTTTCATTTAAATTTGTTTAAAATATCAATGAATTATTTTGAAAAATTACCAAGTTTTTGAGGTATTTGAAGAAACGGAAATAAGATGTATGTATGTATATGTATGTATATGTATGTATATATATATATATATATATATATATATATATATATATATATATATATATATATATATCACCATCATCATCAGCTTATACTGTCCACTGCTGGACGAAAGCCTCCCTCAAGTTTTGCCACTTTTTTCTATTCTGGGCTTGTACCCAATTTCCAGCCACTCTTTTCAAAACATCAGTGTACCGACTTGGTGGTCTACCTCTATTCCGATAGGCTTTGGCTCTTGGTCGCCACTCTATGATTCTTTTTGTTCATCGCTCATCCCTAAACCTAGCAACCTGCCCAGCCCTGTTCCATTTAAGATGTAGAATGAATTTGACTGCGTCTTGTACCCCCGTTTTCTTCCTGATAATATCATTTGGGATGTAATCTCTAAGAGTAACACCTAACATTGACCTCTCCATCTTTCGTTATATGACACATATTTTATTGATGTTATCGCCTCCGTACGTAAGAACGGGGAGTATGCATCTGTCAAATACTTTTCTTTTTAAACACATAGGAAGGTTAGATTTAAGTACGTAGGTCAGTTTGCCAAATGCAGCCCAGGAGAGACCTATTCGCCGCTGAATTTCATTTGTTTGGTTATCTCGTCCTATGCTGATTTCATGTCCCAGGTATTTATATTGGTGCAGTTTTATCATCATCATCATCATCGCTCAGCCTATTGCATCCACTGTTGGACATACATAGGTCTCCCTGTAGATTCTGCCATTGTCCTCTGTCCTGTGCTTTGTTTGTTCAATTTCCTGCTACTCTGCGTATGTTATCTAGTTGGTGGTCTACCCCTGTTTCTGTTACTTTCCCTGAGTCTTCACTATATAAGTCTTTTTGTCCATCTATTATCACTTATACGGGCTATATGGCCTGCCCATCTCCACTTGGCTTTAGTGATATATTGTACAATGTCTATTAATTTTGTTCTTTCCCTTAATGTTTGGTATTTTGTCTCTTATTGTTACTATGAGCAATGCTCTTTCCATCGCTCGTTGGTTAACTATTAATTTATTTATTGATCGCCTTGTTAGTGTTAAAGTTTCTGCTCCGTACGTAATCACAGGCACAACGCACTGTTCATAAATTTTTTCTTATGACAGGTTGGGCTATCTCGCCTGAAGATGTTACGTAGTTTGCCAAAAGTTGCCCATCTCAAACCTATTCGACGGTAAATTTCGCAGGTTTGATTGTCTTTTCCTAATCTTATTTCGTGGCCTAAATATTTGTAGTTATAAACCAGTTCTATTTCATGTTCATCGATTTTCATGTTATTATTGGATACTATGTTAGTCAAGAATTTAATCTTCTGAAAGTTGATATCCAAACCAATATTTTCGGACGCCATTTTCAATTCCATGAGCATTTGTTGGGCTTCATGGAATCTGTCTGCTATTATGACAATGTCGTCCGCAAAACGCAAGTGACACAGTTCAGTATTTTACATTGTTTGGCCTCTTTCGTTTCTGCCTTCCAGGCCATACTTTCCAGTTGCTGTTTCTGATTCGTCCATCCGTGTTCCAACTTTGGCACCGAAGTCACCCTGATTTACAGAATCAAAGGTCTTTTCGAAGTCTACAAATATGAGTACAAGAGACTTATTATATTCTATACATTTTTCAACGAGGACTTTAACATAACTTAAGCAGATGGTCATTTGTTCCATACCCAGAGCGTAAACCTGCCTGCCTCGAATTTATTAGCTAGACGTTTCGTAAGTATTTTTGTGAATAACTTGTATATATGGCTCAGGAGGCTAATGGGTCGATAATTTGTATATTTATACATATATATATATATATATATATATATATATATATATATATATATATATATATAATGTATATATATATATATATATATATATATTATATATATATATAATATATATATATATATACTCGTATATATATATTTATATATATATATATATATATATATATATATATATATATATATATATATATATATATATATATATATATATATATATATAATACATGCATAACATGTGTGGGCTAGTTACAAACCCAGTCATTTCCATATAATGTAATTTCGAGAAAAAGGCAACTTTCTTTTGTGACTAATCTAGTTAACCCAAAGCATTGATTTTTTTTTGCTTAATTCTGTCTGTTAAAATATAACAATAATCAAAAGAATTTTCATGGAATTGCAATATTAGTTTTAGAAAACTAAATTAAAAAATGCCCTCTGGCCGCTTTTGTAACTACAACAGGGATAAGTTCATGTTTATAATCACTACTTTGCAAAATGGCCATCTTTGTAACTAATCTTTTTTTTTTCAAGTGAGTCGGGTGGTAGAATAATTTTATAAAAACAGTATTTATATATTAAAACATTATTCTTTATTATTATAATCGTTAAAACATATATAAGAAATAATGCATGACGACAATACGTAGCTGTATATTTCTTAATAAAAAAAGGAATGTAAAAAGGATATTTAAACAAACCTAATAAAATAATAAAATTTTATAGAGTGCTCCCTGTAGCACAATAAATTTCTTCTTTAGGAACATAGTCGGGCCCAAAACACTCGCAAGGTTCTTTAACGTCTTCTTCTAGAACTGCTGATGCAGTTCCTGGTTGCTGGAATAGTACCTTCTTGTACCAATTAAGTTCTTCGATTGACTCCCAGTTTTCTCTCAAAATATTTCTCCAGAAGTTTTCCCAATCTTTTAGTTTAAGATCATTCACTTTAACTCCTATTTTGATTTCTTGAGGATTAATGTTTAAAATAGATTTGCATTTTCTATGAATAAATTTTGCTACTCCTGAGTCAATATTGTGAGCAATTTCTCCTCTAGCAAAGATATTGTTCTTTTTAGTTTTAATTAGAATAATCCTCTTTAATTAACTTATATGGAAGTGTAACTGCGCCGGCGTTTTGATATAAATTCTTGCTTCTTCTTTCCAGTCTATTTTTTCTACCGTGCCGAACTTATCAAAAACTTGGTGGTACTCTGATTTTTTATTATTGTCTTCATGTTTTTCAACCGATTTTCTATTAATCCAAACACTGGATCACTTGGTATGAACGAGTGACCAGTGATTGGATACACTATCTCCAAGGTTTTGATATTTACAGGGCCTATTGCTGCAGCCATGCTGCACATAATGTGAGTACATTGATGTTTTTGTTTTGGTCTCCGCAGCCGTCTGCTACCAGTCGCACGGTTCTATACCTAGTAAGATCTTTAACTCGTAATTCACTAAAAGACAATAGACGCCACCTCATTAGAGCCTTTTTCCGTCGTCCTCAGTCCATGTGTACATTGAAACTGGCTCAGGGTTCAACTTACCGGTGGACACACCTGTCACAACTGTTAACTTATAGCAATACAGTTGACGAGAGTAGTACACAGACTGATCACTAACTTTAGGTAAGATAAGATATTTTTGGCAGTCAAATGAGAGTAAACAGCAGTCGGCCGGCTTTGTTTTAAGGGATTCAAAAAAGCACTTAGCTTTCCTTTTGTGCAAATTTAGGGCTAACTTGGAGTTATTTTTGGTGGCTGGATCTGTTGCTGTGTTAATTTTATTTTTCAGTTCAAGGCATGTGCTGCACTCATCCGTGGCAGGCGTAGCGAAGAAAACGTTAAATTTAGTTACAAAGGTGGAATGAAAGTAAGAAATTTTTACCTTATATTCTTCAGAAACATTACTGTTATACATGCGCCAGAGTTTTGAAATATTTAACTCACTGGTTAGGTACATTCTGTTGCTATTCTCGCTACAATAATGTGATTCTACACCTTTTAGAGATTTTATAAAATTTATGACTGAGGACCGTTTGCCTGCATATTCCACTTTCTTTTTCCTTCCACCTCTTGCTTCAGTTGAAACTAAGCTCCCTTCATTTTTTTTAAAACGATGATAGATTCCCTCTATTCTATGCTTTGTTATATCTAGGACATCGATGAAAGTTTTACGGCAAATTCTCATCAGGTTTCCCAATTGGCTCTCACTAAAATAATTTAAAAATAATAGTTTTAAGCACGGTTTGCCCTCGACGTCTTTGTGGAACAGTTTTTCTTCACGTACTTACATAAAATGGTATCTTGTTGAACTTTTGTTGCAACTTCATAGAATGCTTGGTGAGACTTTTGTATATTAATCATTTTTAAAAGACTGCAACACATCTTACCCCTGTGTTTGCAACTTGGCATAATGGGCGATTTTCTAAAAAAAACACTCACGGGTGATAAATAATTTTGTGCTTCGAAATAAATAAAAGATACAGGGACAAATTAAATTTGTAATATATATAATAGCTTCCTTTGGACATTTCTTTTCCAATTCTCTGGTGCCTTTTTTCTCTTTCTTGCTGATTCCGGAATTGCTTCTTCCAAACTGATTTCTAGTGATTCATTTTTTGTAAAATAGCGCTTATCTGTCTATCATAATTTTTACTAACCTTGTTCAAAATAATAAACTTTTTAAATAATAAAACGAAAATAATAAATTTGCACTACAAATGCAATGCAGCAAAAAACTTGTAAAAAAAACTAAAAAACCGATTTATGGTTAACCGGTGGTAAGGTTACATCTAGCTCGTGTGTTGCTTAGTTCTGATGAGTTACTTCTAGCTTCTGGTTGGCTACTGTGGATATGGCCGGTTTTGTCTTTACAGGTTGGGACATATGGTCGTCTTTGTAAAAACAGAAGCTTTTAAAATAGATTTTTATATTATTTTTAGTCGTTTTTGTAACATACTAGCCTTGTCATTCCATTTCATGCACAAAAACAGGATACAAAAGCGCTCTCCACCCAATTTTTGAAAAAATGGTCTTTGGTCGTGTTTGTAACTAGCCCACTCACATAATTTATTATGTACTTGATGTTGTATAGATTCTTAGTAATCCTGGATATATATCAACGTATAAATGCAGAAAAGATGTCTGTCTTACTTTTATGTGTAGAAAATTATGAAGCAGAAATAAATCTCCAGACTTTTACACACCTCCAATGATGTGGTGGGGAAAACCTTTTTTCTGGTAACATATAAAAATGTATTATGATATAGAAGGAACAAATCATGTCTCGAATTATAAAAACAAGTTTGAAAATACATGATACTGAGAACAAAATGTACAGATTTTTCCTCCAAGTACACATAGTCTAAGAGCCTGCGACTGCCAGACCTTCGGTAAGTAATAAAAGCTAAAAGTTTCTCTACGTATATCCACAATACAGGTAAGAACGATCCCCGACTATAAAACTTGGGTCGCGGTGGCGTTGGCAGGTAACAGGCAGTAAAGGTGTATAAAATTTTGCCTCAAATTCAGTAGAGTATAAAGCTCAGTTTTTATGTATTGTATTCGTAATAATCTTATAAATCTCCTCGTCCACTGCCAGACACTTAGTACGGTTGCAACCCCCTGCCAGACACCCTTAAAATATAGTTAATTGTAATTATACTTACGTTATAGTATAAAAGCTGAACTTTATATATGTTATTTGGGAAACTATAAAATGATGTTTCCTCAGTAGCCAGACACTTTCGATAGTTCCCCCATCTTGCCAGACACATTCAAAGTCTACTGTAGGTGCGAGCGCGAGGGATATATATGTAAGCGAGTGCGAGTGAAATAGTGCGTTCGGTCAATGGCGATCTTTTACTGCGCATCAGCTGTCTTTTATTCTGTATTGTGTGTTGTGTGGTGAACTGTTATACGTACAGCAAACGTTTTATTATTTATTTGTGCAGTTTATGAAATAAGTGTGATCCAGTTGTAATAAAGTGTTATCATGGAAACGGAAGGCAAAAAATTAATTTGTTTTGTTTGTAAAAAAAGTGATGGCAAAATAACATTGTTTTCTGAAGAGACATTAAAAAAATGCCAAACTATTTTGACAGTCAGAAAAAAAACACAACCTCAAATATAAAAACATTATTTTGCCTGATGAATATACAGATGGTGGTTATCACCGTGAATGCCATAAAGCATTCACAGGACTTATGAGAAAATATTACACTTCTGAACCTAAAAGTTCTAAAAAAAATAGTGCAAAAGTACAATCAACCAGTGTAGTTACAGACAGCTTATCTCCAGTCACGCCCGTTGATACCTGAGTTGACTACAGAGTTAGCAACATAATCTCCAACAACATCAGAGCAAACTTTATCTTCTCAATCAACAGAACCGCAACCTTGAACTTCTCAAAAAGAATCTCATTTACCGCCTATACTTACACAACCTTCAACAATATCACAACCAACCTTAATTTCTGAATCAGGAGCATTACAATCTACAACTTATCAAGAAAAAACCTGACATTAGTGAACCAGATGTTAGTGAACATAACGATGCAACTGAGGACGTAAATATTCCGACCGAAAGTGATGCTCGTATCAATGACTCTCAGATCGTTTGTGTATTTTGTAATAAAAAAAGAAACAAGTACGATCAAAAATGCTTCCTCTTCATGCAGCTGATCCAAACCAATTTAAATGTAGTATTTTACCCAATATTGAAGGTTTAGAAGAGTATAATGAATTGTTAATTACATTGAATAATTTTTCTGCTCCAAAAATACATTACCATACAGATTGTCGACTCAATTTTAATAATAATATATCTTCTAAAAAGAAAGCATGCAGTAAAAATGAGCGGCATTATCATCGAGAATATCACAAAATAGTTTTTAATGAAATTAGCAGCATCATCGAAGAAGACGTTATCAAAAAAGGACGCTGTTATTTATTAATATATTTACATGAATTGTATATTGATTCATTGGAAAAAATTTTACAAGAAAATTCCGTTGAAATGAACGCCACTTTCACAGCACACCACCTTGAAGAAAAACTTACTAAAATATTTTCTAAAGCTATTAAATTTTTTACTATTCGTAATAAAAAAATAATAGCACCTAAATATTTACAAGTCGTAGATGATACAGTACTTGAGAACTTACAAACAGAAAATATTATACAAAAATCTGCATTGATTCTGAGAAAATTAATACTAGGAGTAGAAAAAAAAAATACCCTCTAAAAATATTACAGCACAACATTTAATATCGGGAGAAGTTTCGATACCACAACATTATTGGACTTTTACTTCACTCTTCTTGGTGGGTGTAAACAAAAGCGGGAAAAAAAGCATCAAATGTTCTCGTCAAGTTCGTTCTTATTGTCAAGATATAATTTTTGGAATCCATAACGGTCAAGTGAAGACGTCAAAGCACATCATGTTAGGTATGACTTTGAAGAGCTTAACAAGCAGCAGAAAAATTATTGACATTATTAATAGATATGGACACTGCATTAGTTATGAAGGCGTCGAAGAACTAGAAACAGAAACCACATATACTTCAATTGAAAAGTCTACCTTATGCCCAGAAAAAATAATAAAAAACCCCAATCTCTTTACTGGTGTGGCATATGACAATTTTGACCGTTTTGTGGAAACTACAAATGGAAAGGATACTCTACACGATACTGTAGGAATTATTTACCAGAACATCGAGTTAAATACAACTGAAGAATCTGAAATGTTTGAAGCTCCGACTCCAAGCGAAGCTCCGACTCCAAGTAATGAAAACAATTCGCCACATAAAAAAAAAGAAAAAGAAGAACTTTTGAAGAAAATAAGTATAGAAGAAATTCCGTATCCTAAAAGACCAAAAATGACGAGTGAGTTACAATCAACGGTTGATGATGTGGAAACTATTGACTGTCAAAAATACACTGAAATAGACAATATATGGATGGATGTGGGTTGGTTTCAATAGTCGAATTTTATGATTGTGTAGCTCGCAACAACTTATCTCTTATTTGACTCCAATCAATGCGTCACCAACCAGTACATCCATCGTTCTAGAAACTATGATACAAAGTAAAAAAATAGCTGAAAATTTACAGTAACCTTACATACAGGTAACGTACGATCTTGCGATAGCAAAAGTTGCTCTTCAAATACAAGCTACGGGAAAACCGATAATTTATTCATCCATTTAGGGCCATTTCATATAATGATGGCTTACTTCAAAGCCATCGGTAAAGTGATTAGTGACTGTGGATTAAGCAATGTTATGGTTGAGAGTAGTCTGTTGGCAAATGGTTCAGTGAATGGGTTTTTGGATGGAAAACATTTTAACCGCTGCAAAAGATTACATCCTTTGGTTGCATTAGGACTAGAAATACTTCATTTTAAAGCGTTTCTACAAAATGATAATATAACTTTAACAGATGATATGATAGAAGAAGTGAAAAGGCTACAAAACTGCGAAATATCATCATTTAACGTAGAAAATGAAGATCTGAAAGAGTTGATGAATAATTATGGAATTTATAAGCAACAAAGTCTTAATGGTGAACATGGAAAAACTTCACAATTTTACTTGATATATATAAATCTTATACATCATTACTAAAACTTATCCCGAAGCATTCGTACTGGAAATTTCGACCTTTTCAA
Source organism: Pachyrhynchus sulphureomaculatus (assembly GCA_019049505.1). Classification (NCBI taxonomy): domain Eukaryota; kingdom Metazoa; phylum Arthropoda; class Insecta; order Coleoptera; family Curculionidae; genus Pachyrhynchus; species Pachyrhynchus sulphureomaculatus. The sequence continues at coordinate 80,064,811 of CM032451.1, read as the reverse complement.
ATCAGTGTTACCTAAAATTACAAATCTATTTTTTATATGCAACCAACAAAACTATGCATGGTGGGCTGTAAAATATTATGATAATTTGCTGAGAGTTGCAGAAACTCATTCCGATTTATATCAAGGATTCCAACAAGGTTGCTTTGGCATTAAAAGAACCCACAAGCCGTTTTCAAGACAACCTATTGACTTGGTACTAGAGCAAACTATTAATGCAGACGCTGCGAGAAGGCTGACAGGTGTTATACACTTTGCTAATTCAATTTCGGCACTACAAAGGTGGGCTCGAAATCACGATGTAAGATCCACAATAATAAGTCAAGTTTATCTCGAACTAGGATTCCAAACTCATCAAGATGTTTCAGCAGACTTAAATCTTCATAACATCCGGAAAAAAACATCAAGCAACTGCAAAAGTTTATGGCCACTTTCGAACGATTTATTAATCCTTTCAGCGTTGAAGTGCCGAAAGACCAATTAATTAATATTTCTTCCGGAAAATCTGCATCACCACCGGTTGAGGAATTTCTCTTAAATATTGAGACAAACGGAGATTCTCGTCGTAAAACATTCATTTCTGAATGTCCATCGGATATTAACAGATTTGAGAAAGCTATAAAAAAAACATCAATTGTAATTTTTCCAAAGATTATGAAAAAAAGAAGAAAGTTCGAGTTAGTGGTAAAATTCAAGAAGTTAAGATACAAAGAGATTTATTTGGACGTATGCTAGGAATTTCCATGGACTATAATGTAGATATATCCAAGATTTTATCTTACCCAATTACTTCAGTGCCATTGTCAATGTGTCATTTAGATGGGACTATTTGTAAAACAGCTAAATCTGCATTGATGAAATGTTTAGAGAAAGAGGAACAGCATAAGCAACCACGTCATATCGATGTTTTAATAATTGATGGTTTTTTCTATTGCACACAATGAAAAACGTACCAAAAAAATTTGGAGGTATTTCTAAGAAAATGATGCAAATGGTTACTCAATTGCAAGCGTTGAGAATTGATGTAATCTTTGATCAATACTTTACACCATCTATTAAAGATTATGAGCATTCTCAACGGTTTGAATCTGCACAGTTAGAGTATATTATAGCTGGACCTGAGCAAGTTCGACCAAGTGATTTTACAAAAGAATTAAAGAATTCAAATTTTAAAGAAGCTCTTGTAGATTTTTTTATTTTACATTGGGCTACTGATGAAATGGTGCCATTTATTGGTAACAAGATTATACACATAAACTTCAGAAAATGTCACTCTTTCACTGTTAAGGATTCCAACAATGTTGTATCAAGTTTTGATGAAGAATTTTCATGCCCAGAACATGAGGAAGCAGATACAAAAATAATATACCATGCGTGTAACATCAACTATCCAGCGAATATAGTAATCCAAAGTGTTGATACTGATATTGTCGCTATAATGCTGGCTCATCTGCACCACCTAAAAAATGATTCGTTCGTTTGGATGCTGACGGGAACTGGAAATAACTTAAGGTACGTGGAGCTAACGAAGATACACGCAGAGTTAGGAGAATCTATTTGTCAAAGCTTACCTGGATTTCATGCAATAACAGGATGTGATTATAATCCTGCATTATTCAGGAAAGGAAAATTACAACCGTACAAACTATTGAAAAAATTTGACGAATTCCAGAAAGCTTTCATTAAGTTCGGTGACAGCGAATTAATTGAAAATAAAGATGAACAAGAAAACGTCTTTAATACTATTCAGAGATTTATATGCAATATATACAATGTTGGTAATATAATTAATGTTGATGCGTCTAGACTTCAAATGTTCATAGATTCGTATACAGTCTCTGATGTGAGTGAAGCTTTTAATCGAAAAAAAATGCGAAATTTCGACGCTAGCAGTTTACCACCGTGTAAAAGTGAACTATTACAGCAATTTTTGCGAGCAAATTATATTTGTACTATTTGGAACAATGCTCACCTGAAAAAACCAACTTCCTATAAACCAGAAAATAATGGTTGGTTGTACTTTGTCAGGTATGTAATTATGATATTAAATTATTGTAGATAAATTTGTGACTATTCGTAATTGTGTTAACTTGGTTTAATTATTACAGAAACTGCCGGAGAAGACAATAATGATAACGACCAATCCACAGACTGGAGTAGCGGTGATGAGGATAATGAAGATATCGACGACAACGATGAAAATAATTGAATATTTTTTTGAATTTAATAATACATGTTTGAAATATTATTTTTTTTTTTACTTTGTATACAATGGCTATAAGTATAATCAAACTCCTTTTTCATTGAATTTCTTACTATCAAAATAATTATTCCCTCCTTATAGTAAACAAAATTTTTTATAAAATATTGAAATTTTTATTGGATTAAATATTTAAATGAAGTTTACAAAACTCTAAAACGTATTTGATTACACTATTGGATTGTTGATTTAATAATTTATTAACATGAAAATTTTACTGAATAATTTTTTGAAAATTTATTTTTTGGTCCCTAATAATTTTATATAATAAATTTTCTTCATAAATCTGGAAAATAGTTTACCACAGAATAAGAGACAGTTAATGCTCAGTAAAAGATCGCCATGGACTGAACGCACTATTTCACTCGCACCCGCTTACATATATATCCCTCGCGCTCGCACCTACAGTAGACTTTGAATGTGTCTGGCAAGATGGGGGAACTATCGAAAGTGTCTGGCTACTGAGGAAACATCATTTTATAGTTTCCCAAAATAACATATATAAAGTTCAGCTTTTATACTATAACGTAAGTATAATTACAATTAACTATATTTTAAGGGTGTCTGGCAGGGGGTTGCAACCGTACTAAGTGTCTGGCAGTGGACGAGGCGATTTATAAGATTATTACGAATACAATACATAAAAACGGAGCTTTATACTATATTGAATTTGAGGCATAATTTTACACACCTTTACTACCTGTTACCTGCCAAAGCCACCGCGACTCAAGTTTTATAGTCGGGGATCGTTCTTACCCGTATTGTGGACATACGTAGAGAAACTTTTAGCTTTTATTATTTACCGAAGGTCTGGCAGTCGCGAGCTCTTGCTCTAACAGCTCTACAGTTAAGTGTAGAGTAATTGTGGAGCAATTCTATCACCACATTAACTAATGATTTACACAAAAGGACGTAACTTGTAGGGTAGCTTTTGTGTAATCGCGTGAATAAAGTAATACTGCTTAACAAATATTGCTAGCTCCTCTTTTTTACCTACTTAACGATTTGGACACTTATCCATTACCTATTTTAAATTCGCGAATACAACAGGTACTTTTTGTATCAAATGACAAATTTTTCCAATAAATTGTCAATAGAATACTGATACTATTGTCATACGATATTATTGTTATTTTTTCTGTAAATTAAAAATACAAATACATAAAAATATAGTAATATGGCTAAAAGAAAATTAGACGAAATTTTTTTCTCACTTTTTTGTGAAAAAAATTCTGACGGAACACGACATCTACGTCTGAAAGGCAATGAACTTGTGAAAAGAATTGGTAGGAGACTCGAAAAAGACGATATGCAGGAATTATCAAATTTCTTAAAGAAAAATAAAAACATAGTTTCTTTGGATTTAGCCTATAATGATCTTCAAGATTCTGGAATACAAATCTTGGCAGAAGAATACTTTTCTGAACCAAACCATATGCATTTTTTGAACTTGCTGCACTGTGATATCTATGCTGAAGGATTGAAATACCTCTCTTCTGCACCCTACCTAATGTTAAAAAATATTAGGCTGGTAAGGTATATTTACGTTTAGCTACTTGTATCTCCTTAATTATAAAATAGCCAGAGTATCAATAAATTAAACAAATTGGTCACTCAATTTTCGATAGATTTTAAAAAATGTGTTATAAGATGTTTCTTATCGAAATTTCGAGAAAACATAATTGAATTCACATGTGATTTTAATTGACGCAAAATATTTGTAAATCAAGGTGAACAACAATAATTTCTATAAATAATTCATCCATAGTTAAGAAATAATCTGTGAATTAATCGATATGCAACCTTGATAGAATTATTACCATTTTTATTGATTATTGAATTAAAGAAAACTCGTCACAATATAGTACTGTATAAGAGATAGTAGAGGTCGAATTAAAGTTTACTCCTAATAAAAAGTAATCGCATTTAAAGTTAAATTAAAAGAACACAACAGTTATCCCCTTCTACATAAAAAAAAATATTTTTGTGCTTGACGATCGTTTTCCTGATCATGTTAGCATCATCAAGAGCGATGATTGATGATTAGCCCATAGTTAGCGAAAAGCTTGTAGAGATCAAAAATAAGGTGTTTGGTGTAGTTGTGATAAGTATTGTGTAGTGTCATTATGTCAAAGATTCCAAAATCACAATGCAGTTAAATTATTAGTAAGTGTCAATGACAAAATAGATGCTTATACTGCACTCGGTCGGTGACTTATTTAAAGTCTTTCCAAATAAAGAGGCCAGCACGGCTGACACCTAATTACAGAAGCGCACCTTCTCGAGCTTCCCGCTCGAAGGCATAGATGGCGTTGGTGGAGCAACTAAAGGCGAATCGAAAGATCCGCACTTCAGAAGTTCCCCAAAGTGTTCTTTGTATTTTCCAAACCATCCCAAGACGCGTTTCACTGTATCACGCCTCATCAGTTGGGCTAGGTTCAGTAAATACAAGAACACAATTTTCAGTCCTCATCCAGATATAACGGAAAACAATGACAAAATAGATGTTTATGCTGCATTCTGTCGGTGACTTATTTAATGTCTTTCCAAACACGCTTTGGTTGGAAAGATTTTAAATAAATCACCGATAGAGTGCAGTATAAGCATCTATTTTGTCATTGTTTTCCGTTAGTACCTGGATAAGGACTGAAAATTGTGTTCTTGTATTTGCTGAACCCAGCCTAACTGATGAGCCGTGATACGGCGAAACGCGTCTTGGGATAGTCCGGCAAATACAAAGAATACGTTGGGGAACTTCTGAAGTGTGGATCTTTCGATTCGCCTTTAGTTGCTTCAACAACGCCTACTAAGTGTCAATAAATTCTAAATTTTAATATAATAATACTCACTTTTCTATCCTAATGGGTGTGATCGCATTTCTTTTTTAATATGTACTTCAAACATTAATGTACCAATGTATGGATACTACTTTAAAGCTAGCTGAAAATTTGCGAATACTGGAAACAAATAATGGAACATTAAATAAGTATGTCTATTTCATAAATTTAAGAAAATATTCCTTATTTATTTAGCTTATAAAACGAAATAAGTGTTAAGAGTCTGTAAAAAATAAGCTGAAAATATTTAGTGGCTTATCGGACGCAGACAGTCAGTAAAATAAACCTTTTCATAAAATCGGAGGTCCAAAAATGGACAACCCTGACGTGACACCTATCAATCACCAAACACATTCTATGTTGCTCTCCACTTCAGAGCTCAGCAGGCGGCGTATTACCATAGACTAAAGAATATATAAAGACCTCAAATCATATGTCTAGTAAAAGTAACTAAAGGTCGATTTAGATTCAAAAAGCGCATATTTTATTAGCATATACTATTTTATTAGGATTAGAATGAATTGAAGCACTGTACACTATTGCCAAATGTTGCGGGTCGGTCAAAAAGTCAATTGTCACCTAAGGCTTGGTTTAGAATGCACCTTTGTTCTTTATGCGGAAAGTCTGAAGTTTTCCGACGACAGATCGTATTACCGCCTTGTCTGCTGAATTTAATTCGGATATGTTCAAAAATTAAAAGGAAAAAACGACTGAACTTGAACTTAAAAATAATATTTCATTGGTTATATAGTTTAAGCTACAAACTTTGCTCCACATACCTGAAGTGTTTAATTATCTAATTACAATGGTAACTCAAAGATGAGAGATTAGTAGCACCACAGACTTTTAGTGATATTCTGTAGCCTATGATATCATTGCAGGCAACAAGCTCTGTAAATCGCTAGTTTACTTAATACATTTCAAAGAAGCATTTTATATCTAACACTTTTTGATGACTAAGAAAACAGGTATACAGTGACCAATTTCGGAACAAGTATATTGTTAGCTTTTATTTTAAAATTAAACGATTTTTGGAATTTTGGAAACAATCACTTTTATTAATATTTGCAATAAGACAAAGCTAGTCGATTTCTTCGGCTCTTGAAACAATAATGTTCCTACTAAATTATCTCGGTGACATAAACCTCATTACTGCATACCAATATATCGATTACATAAACACATTTTAGTAATATATATAGCCGTTAATGTCACACAAAATAAACTCAATAGTTCCAACATTTGATGCAATATAAATAATGATTCAAATATAATTTAATTTACGTAATGTAAAAAGCCACTCTGCCTGAAAGCAAATATAATAGTTTATTTCCTATTTCCTATGTTACATTGTTCGGTCATCTAGCAAATTCTAACATTCTTGTCAACAGGCCATTAACGGTTTTTTTTTTTTCATATAGTAAGTCTTGACTGCTAACCCGCTGGTACGGTGATCGGGCTGATTCCAATATAATATCCTGTGAACTAGAACTGTCTTTTAAATAGATTCAAATATGATTTTCTTCCTTACAATGAAATCAATACCTGTATTATTGTGGTTGTATATATATATATATATATATATATATATATATATATATATATATATATATATATAATATATATATATATATATATATATATATATATATATATATATATATTTTCTATTCTGCAATGAAATTGCATTTTTTCCAAAATGAATATCTTTTTCATTTGTGGCAAATTTGTAAAAAATAATCATTTATAAATTACTACTTCATTTGCTGAAGGGAAGTCTTCGGTTTAATGGTACGGTAACTCTCGAACGAAGCGAAACATAGACTTCAAATTTGGTACACGTGTATTACCTGATCTAATGAAAGTAACGTTTAGTTGTAACGATGTTGCTTCAGGTATTTGCCTATTTAGAGTAAAAGAGTGAAGGTCAACAAATTTTCTATAGTTTTATTAGTGCTGTGAGAATTTTTTTTGTTACTTTTCGTACCACGTAAAATTACTAGAGATAATATGTGAAATACATGTATTATTTTAGTATACTATATACTAAAAACACTATAAAACATCATTTAATTAAAATTCGAGACACATATTTGAATTAAACTTCAAAGTTAACTACTTATTAGGTTTTTAAATAAAAATGAATAAATTAAGATAGTTTGTAAAATAATTAGGCTTAAGAATAACGTTTTAATTGACATAAGCTATAAACTAATGTACACATTGTTAGGTTGGCAACAAATTGGGCCCAGAAGGAGCTCGTTTCATAGGAAGATTAATTGAAAACTGTCCAAATTTAGAAGGCTTGGATATTGGGGAGACAGATCAGACATTAGAAAGCATTGAATCTCTTCTGATAGTTGTTGAGAAAAGTAATTTGAAGTATATTAACATTTCAAGATTAATTCCAAATTCTTTCTATTCTCGATATAATAATACCACCTTAGCATATAACCTTAGTGTGTTGCTCAAATTAAATGGCAGTTTACAAGAACTCAGAGTACAAAAATGTGAATTTGATGGTAAGATAAATGTTTTGCTTGTACAAAATTGCAAGGTGAAACTTAGTTAACGAAAATGCTTATGAAAAAGAATTTCAGTCAACCACCATATAAAAAAAAAGTTAATGTGATATATTTTTCAAACTCAACATTCTGAAACTCTTAGAAACCTTGTCTTGTTAATTTTCTGAAATAAAAAAAATAAATATTTTTAAACTAAGAGTTTTAAATATTCTACACGTAATTAAACTGACTGTTTTTCGTAAGTATAAAATATGTTTGGGAACGTACTTTCTTTTTTAATTTTAAACATTTGTAATATACAAAAAAGTTATCCCTTACAAGTTGTAAATCTAATAACAGGGCTAGACAGAGCAAACTTATTAAAAATAAGCTGAAAAGCTCTAATTTCGATTATTCAAATTTCGCGCCGTTTTAACTGCATCACGGAATAATTTTTTTTCAATTGATTACTTAACATTTAAATATTAAATTAATTAAATAATTAAATATTAAAAACCGGTCAAGTACAAGTCGGACTTGCACAACTGGAATACTAATTGTACGGTGATTGCTTTAAAAAAAAAAAAAGTATAGAATGATCAATGACTCCACAAAACACACCCCAAATGAGTTTTCATCAAAGTTTCTTTCTGAACTTTCTTAAAAAAACTGATAATTTTGAAAATTTTACATATCTATCTATCTATATATATGTATATATATATATATATATATATATATATATATATATATATATATATATATATATATACATATATATATATATATATATATATATATATATATATATATATATATATATATATATACAGGGTGTCCTATATATATGAAATAATGATTCCATAGTGTATCAAAAAAATGTTTAAATAAAAGTTATAGGGTGTTATACGGCGCATATGCTGACGTTAACAATAAAATGTTTTGAACTATCAGTTCGAAGAAATTACGCTATTTTGATTTTTTTTTTAAATGGAAAGCCCTATATAATATTTTAATTTTGAGTCTTACTAAAAATTCTAGATATTATTTGTTTAATATCCTATATGTGTAAATTGAATTGTTTTGGAATTATTGTCATTTGAAATTTAAAATAAAAAAATAAAACTGTTAATAAATACTCTAGATTTATTTTTAAGGTAACAATTGTTCAAAATGTCTACCGTTCACAGTGAGACAATGACCCAATTTGTCATAAACAGCCTGAACAGAGTTTTGCAGAGAATCTGGGATGATCTGTGCTACTTCATATTAAATTCTTTGTTGTAAATCTTCTTCAGGTCGACTTCGGTAAACTTTGGTTTTCAAATGACTCCATAAAAAAAAATCGAGTGGCCTAAGGTCCGGACTTCTTGCAGGTCATTCTACAACACCTCTTCTGCCTATCCATCGATTAGAAAAAATCGCATCCAAATAATTTGGATACCCCTAACAGGAATCTGTGGTATCAACAGGACGGAGCACCTCCTCAGTATAAAATCAATGTTCGTTTATTCTACACTTCATGGAGAATTTCCGGAATTTTTTCAAAATATTTTGATTAGTACTTCTCGAGATAAGGTGGTATCTCGGTAGGTACAGCGATTTTTGGAGGTTTTTTAAAAGCTTAGAGTCCCTTGATGGACGGTTTCGCTGACGTTTCGATGGAATCTCATCCATCTTTTTCAAAGCGTTGATCACTGGTCGGTGTCTTGGCGTTGAATGTCGACTCTGGCTCCGAGGGCCCCGGTTTTATTTGCTGGGGGTTCTGGCCAATAGAGGCTCGGCATTTTTTCTCTTGGTTTGACTTGGTATTGTGATAGAATATGTTTCCAAGAGTTTGGTAAACGTTGGCTGTTATCCCGACTATTTAAGTTGTTGCGCCTCTTTTCTATTTCTATGGCTTCTTTGATTACCCTAGTGGATAAGTTATCACTTTTTTCTGGGTTCTGGTTTTGTCAAAATCGATTTTATGGACGGTATTTTGTGCATGTTGTGCTAAAGAAGAGGTGGTGGATTTTTGTTTTACGGCGTTTTTGTGCTCGTCTCTTCTTGCGCTGATTTTCCTGTTTGTTTGGCCTATGTATGAAAGGCCGCAGTCTTGACACGGAATTTCATATACACCTTGGTCTTCTAAGGCTATAATGCCTTTTGGTATTGGTAGAATATCTTTAATTTTTTGATTCGTTTTATAAATGGTCTCAATTTGGTGTTTTTCTAGAAGTCTTTCTATTTTGTCTGTGATGCCTTTTATATAAGGGAGAAATGCTTTTACAGTATACGTCTTTCTTTTAGGTTTGTGTTGTTTATTTAGAACCCGCTGAATTGTGTTTTGATTGTATCCATTTGAAAGTAAAACGTTCCGTCGGAGCTTGGTTTCTTGTTGCAAATGTTCCTTGTCTGTTATGGTTTGTGATCAGTGAGCTAAGGATTTGGGAACGGAGGAGAGTTGGGCTGGGTGGTCATATGAGCTGGCATTTAAGTATCTGTTTGTATGTGTCGGTTTTCTATATACTGCGTGAGACAACAAACCATCTAATTTTCTTTGAAGCAAGACATCTAGGAATGGTAGTTGTTCTGCTACTTCTCTTTCCATTGTTAATTTAATGTTTAGATGTATATTGTTAAAGTGTTCCAGGAACTTGTTTAAGTTGTCTTCACCGTGTTGCCATACCACAAATGTGTCATCTACGTAACGTAGCCAAGTTTTCGATTTATGTGGAGCAGTTTCTAGAGCTAGTGTTTCGAAATGCTCTATGTTTAGATTAGCTAGTGCTGATGACAATGGAGAGCCTATCGGGGCACCTTCTATTTGTTTGTATCTTTACAGATTCTCCTACATACACCGTACCACGAGAACAGGGAATCTTATAGACACTGTCAGTTATTAAACGAATTGTATTTTTCAGTAGTTTTAAGCATTGTCAAATTTTCTTACAGATGTTCAAAATTGTAAAACTGCACTATTTACTAGCGGATCATCATTACTATCTTGTCTGGAAGCCGGAATTTTGAAACGATTAAACGAACGGTTAATATCATTAGTGCACTCTCCGTTACTCAGTTTATCTGTTTTTGCTAAGAGAGAGTTTTCATCACATATTGATAATGTTCTAAATACTGGTGAGTTGATAACAAATAGTGTTTGAGAAGGAATATGCTGTAAACTAGAATTTATATATCTCTATGGTTTTCTATGAACCGATTGTCGCTAGTGGTTGTTCTTTTCCTTTTTGCCAGTACATCTAGAGGAGGAAAGGTACCATTTTATTCAATTGTCCTTGTAAATTTTATGTTTGGATGTTACTGATTAAGGCGACCCAAAGAACCAAGTTTTCTTTTTTTTATGGGTCTATCACACGTGCTGCAGGGAAGTCCCTAAAGCGCTACAGGAGCGACGTGTGTGCGCAAAAAGCGATTCACGTTGTTTTTGAATCGCTGTAAATTGTACTCGGTTGGAAACATAGTTATTCCAAAGGGATGATGCTCTCTATATAAAAGACTGCTTGAAAAGCGTTGTACAAGGAGTAAAAAGCTGAACCTCATACGGATGTGAAGTATTAGCGCGACGTGTATTTCTAACATGCACCGTTCTGGGAGGAATTAAGCGGGCTGCATCCTTCGAACACTTTCTATGAAAATACTTGTAGAATAGGCTTAAGTTGCCAACCGTTCTTCGATGTTCTAGCGAATCAAGGCCGCTGGTCAGTTCCGGGTCTCCAGTCAGACGAACAGCTCTTCTCTGAATAATAGTGTATGTTTGGGAGCGGAGCCCCAAACATGGGAGCAGTATTCCATAGTTGACCGAATTTGAGCTTAGTAAAGAATTAACAGTTGTTGTGAAGTGTAAAGCTTTCTGGTTCGAAATAAATATTCCCAACTTTTGAGAAGCTCTCCTTGCTATGCCTGCAACATGTTCATGCCAGGCCATATTTGCTCCCAAATTAACGCCCAACAAATTGAGTGACGATGTTAGAGGAATGGAGTGCTCCGACATAACTATGTCGGGTTCAGCAACGTTAACTTTTTTAGAAAAAACTGCCGCCTGGGTTTTTGTAGCACTAAATTTCACTTGGTTACTGTCACCCCAAGATAGAATTTCTTCCAGATCTTTGTTAACTTGCCAGTGCCATCGCCTGATACAGTAACATCTGTCGAATCTTCAATACTGTTTTCATCGCACGTTAAGTTCTTCTTTTGAGGGAAAAAGTATCTCGGCAACCGTCTTTATGCATTCACATATATTACTGATATAAAAATCGTACGTTGACTGATTTAAAAAAGACTTATATGCATTAACCCACAAAATTTTTTACATCCAGCAAAACCTAAGCCTAATATTTGCATAACAAAAATAAACCTGCTATTTATTTCATACGCGTTATAGCCTGTCCCAAAATATAAGATCCTGATTTTTGCGGTTTTAAGTGGGCAATATAAAAAATCTGGCCTTTTGTTTATGATAGATTGCAGAGATGGACTTAAGAATTTTATTCATTAATGCAAATAAATAAAATTATAAGTGTTTTTGGAGATGTTTATTTATAGATGCATGTAAAAACAAATGGTTAAGAAGTACAAGTATACAGTTTGAATGAATGGGGTTTACAAGAGGGGACATATTGTATAAATAAAAATATATTTTAACTTAACCCTAATTCGGTTTCACTATCACTGTCATCAGCTGAGGTAATTATCAGTGGTTTTTTTTATATTATTTACATAAATATATGAATCTTTAACTTTAACAACGTGCTGAATGGAATTCTTCCAGCTTTCACAAGGTATATCATTTATAACTTTTTTTACTAATTCAACCACTGACACGCTTAAAGTAGAAGAAACCTTTTGTGCCCTTTTTTTTATTTAACTTGATGCCAAATATGTTCAATTGGATTAAACACACAATAATATTGAGGAAGCTGCAAAACAGTGTGTCACATTTTCTCAGCCATATTATCACAAACATATTTCTTTTTCAATTTATAGTCTTTCAAAACTTCCAAAAGATCACTTTTTTTGTAACTAAAGTCAAAATAAATGTCATTTTCTAACATATATTTCTGTATTTCCGATTTGGTGTTGGCTGCATTAGGAACCTTATTTAGTAGGCGACTATGGTAACTTGCATTGTTCATAACTATAACACTCTGTTCGAGAACATTTGGCAAAAGGGAGTTTTGAAACCAATTTTCAAAAAGTTCTGCTGTCGTTCTGCGTGATAGCCCAAACTAGAATCTTTTATGATTTTGCAGATAATAGTAGACAATTTGAAACCCAGTCCTTTTCAGATCCAGCATGCAAAATGGTTATTCGTTTACCTTTATTTGAAGGTGCGTTAGTCTGACATTTTGTAATGCTGTCAACCCACCCTTTTTGCACAGTGTCATGGGTATCGAACCATGTTTCGTCAAGGTAAATTATTGGCCAATTCTCTGATCAATACTTTTTAATTTCTTGTAAATAAGTATGTCGCAAGATTCGTAATCTTTGTGATTCCATTCACTACTTGCCTTTTGTTGATTTTTCGGAACGTGAATCCCATTCTTAAGAGAATTCTGTGAACGGTTGATCGGCCACAATGTATATTGGTCCCGTCCTACACCAGTCTTAATTTTATTTTGTCTAGTGTCGGCACCAACTGCTCTTCATACATAGAATATAGTTTTCTCCTGATGACGTCTTTTACACAATCGTCTACATGAGCAATTGAAAATATGTCCGTTTTTTCCTGTTCCTGAGTGATGGTTTTCCTACAATACTCTTTATCGTAGAAATTGGGGTTTTTGTTAGTTCATTGGTTTCTTGCAAAGTACTTTGTTTATTCAAATTTCTTTTTACCAAACTGTCGTAAACATTTTTCACTATTTGTTTAGCGTCAAGTGATAAATGTTTTCTCTTTCGATAGCCACTATTGCAATTTTCCCATGGACGCCACATAATAAAAATAATAAAAAGTATCTTTCGAATCTTAATGGGGGACCTGTGTTCATCAGACCTATATTATCAAATACTTAAAGGGCTCCAAACTAGGTTACCAGGTAGTAAATATATAGGTAAAAATAGATCCAATATGATTGCAGGTGCAAGTGAGGGCGGTATACGAACCAGGTAAAATAAAAATATGTTTGTCGTAATACCTGGCAACTATGGACAAAACCTTAATAGGGTCGTTTATTGCCCCATTGAAAAAGCAAAAAGGCAGGATCTTATATCTTGGGATTTACTTTACCTATTTTTTGACACGATTAAATATAGCTAGGCTGGCATTTTTCACACTCCATCATAATTTTAAAACCAAGACCTAATTTTGCACATGGTTTAAATTCAACTTTCCCATCACACATTTTTTCCTCTCCATTTTCATTTATAATGTTAGAGCACTTCACAAAACTAGAAAGTGTTGAAAAAACTAAAAAAATCCATAATTGCATACTGAAGAGTAGCGTCCTCCGGCACATGTATCGCATCTTGACTTTTAAGTTTTTTCGCCGATATGCTGGCAAAAGATGCATCTCTGCAGTTTTAGGACTAAATGATTGTTTTCTTTTCTTTGGCTTATCTTTTCTTCGAACACCCGCTGTTTGATCAGCTCTACTAATTCACAACGCACACGTATAATCTTAAAGAAACCTTGTAGCTTAACAAGCAACATAAAACTAAAATATTTGAAAAGAGTAACCCTTAGAAACAGACAAACAATAGCTAAGCAGCTGTCTCGATATACCTGCGACGCTCCCGGCCGGCTAAATCTAATGACATGAATTTCCAAACGCTCTATCTCCTTGAGTTTTTTTTCCGATTTATTTGAAACTTCGGGAAAATATTCCTGACATGTACTATTAGATAAAAAAATAAAAAATTTCAAAACCCATTTTTAAGATGGAACAATGAATGAACAACCCTTATTTAAAATGGAATAATGTCAACTTTTTTTGTAAAAGATTGAGTCAAATAGTTTTCTAAAATGTTTACAAGTTCCTGATGATTTTACTTTTTAGGTATCTTCTTTAAACAATAAATTATAATTTATTGTTTAAAGAAGAAAATTTCATTATATTTGATTGAATAAGAAAGTTTTGGTGTGTAGGTGATAACTCTTGTGTAGTAATCGATGACAAACTTAGAAAATTTAAAATACCTAAGAATTTATATACCAGGGTGTGTAAGTGCATTAATGGAAGACTGTTCTCAAGATTAAGTTGCGGCAGAAGCCATACTAGTCACAAAGTCTGTTCTGATTCCATCCAGGATTTGAACTCAGTACGGCAAGTCAGGAGTAATGTGTACTCCTGTAACGTGTAGATTGCATGTCTTGTTAGAAGAAATAACATAACATCGTCTTAATAAAAATAAACAAAGGAAATAGATGAAAACTCTTGACATACTTATTCATATAACGATATGTGGGTTCGTTACAACCGCTTTCATTAATTTATAAGGATTAGTTAAAATGATGTTATAATTTCTCAGTTGTAATTGAAACTTAAAATTAATTTTAGGACACGATGTTGAAATATTAATGGACGGGCTCAAGACGCACACAAATCTAGCTATGTTAGATTTAGCAGCTAATCGAATAGGAGATCACGGTCTACAGTTTATAGCTAATTGGTTGAGAACAAGGCCCAATCTTATTGCTTTAAGAATTCCCTCAAATGAGATTGGTAACTCTGGCGCTCAAGCATTAGGATTAAACTTATCTTTTTCAAAAATTAGGCTATTAGATCTTCATAACAACAGAATAGGAGATCAAGGTAAGTTTTCTGCATTAATTTTCTTGCTCTTGTTCGCCAATTACTTAACATATGCTTAATATAGTGATCACAAATTATTCATTTACAAATAAATTAATATTTCGTCTAAGTGACTATTGTTCAATAACAAATAAATCTCCTATCATAGTCACGCAATTATCCATTAATATTAATTATACTACCCTAAACTATAAAGAACCATAAAATAGTTTTAGTTTTATTTCTTTCAGACGTTCTCTGTACGAGATGTACGAAAGACGTATTCAAACCTAAATATTTAAAAGTCATAGAATCGTTCTTTTATGGTTCTATAACGCCTCCACGACAACTTACAACCTGATGATAACTCAATTATCCACCCTCAGGAGGTTTCAAAAAATATATTAACTATCTTATTCAACTATTTACTGGAAATATATATTTGAACTTAGAGAATAAATATGGTATGTTCTAAAATTCAGCGATAACAGCTTGTAAAGAAGTTACATAATTTTCCTGCAAGATATCTGCAGTTCGGCAGCATTATAACGTAATAACGGTAAGGCCTCTCTATTAGAGCTGTTTGGACGATAATATGTGGAAATAATCTAAGGTTTTTTACTGTAATATTGTAAATAAGCAAATAAAATTGTTTTTGAGTTATTAAAAGTCGGAATCTTTGTGATAAAACACGATAATCAGTAATTTTACTGATTAGTTATGAAAAAATATGTATAAAGTCGTGTTATTAAGTGTTGTCCATAATTAATGTCTAGAAATTTGTCTAGCATTTCTGTCAGTCTCTCTGTCTGTCGGTCCTTCATGAACGCAACGAGACGAAATATCCAATTCTGGTACACATGTAATACCTGATGTAAGAATGGGAGAAGGTTATTCGACGGTATCGTTTAAGGAGAAGAGGATGAAATGTGGTAGTGGAGAGCAAAAGTTTATTTATTTGCTATATCATTATGAGACATTTTCTTAGTTTTCTTGCTGAGATGGTGAGCAGCTTGGAATATTATTTCTAGTGAAACATATAAGGGGTTAGAAGGGTGGAGAGAATGTCAGAGGAGTTGATTCCATTTATCGTGTCATCGTCCTGTTCCAGGTTGTTGGAGACAGAAAGGCATCTTTTCATCTGTTTAACTTTTTTTTTATTACTATCTTACCATTAAGTGAATATAGTTTAAAGTATCGAGTTGTAATGCTTGATTTAACTTTCTACTGTCTATTTTGACTGTGAGAAAATATAATTCAGTAATTATTTTAGAACTATTTGTTTGCAAGGTAAGTAGCACTTACGCTGACACTTACTATTCTAATATCGAAAAGTAATGATCTCTGCAGACGCTTAGTACCATCGTAGGTACATCGTTGGAAAGTCATTCCAATTTAGCTTGGTCTAATTTCAAAAACTACGCTTTTTCATGTAATGTGCTATAAGAGTAATACGATTGATAGTAACGTAGTATAGTAATATTAATAGCTCAGTATGTGATCCGAACCGTATTACCGCAGATAATACATTAAACGCAGCTGTCTCATCTTCCAATTTTCACATTTTCTGTTTACTATTATCCTTGATGGAAATATGTAACGTCTTCGTGACAGTACAGGTATTGGCGATTGCCTACAATATATCAAATATCGATCGTCCTACTTCAAACTGGAAATGACACTAGTAACATAGTGCTGCAGGCTCCCTCTTTTTAACAAAATACAATATAATGACGTGCTATGTGACGGATATAAATTAAGAAAGAGCTAAACCGATCGTATCGAAATCGAACCTGGGTAACCTTCTTTTCAGAAATATAAACTTTATGACAATAATAAAAAATCGTACAACAATGTAAAAACAGATCAGTTCAGTTTCAGTATTTTTCTAAAGGAATTGATATAGGGTGGGTTTTGATATTCTTAATACATAGAGTTATTTCCTAACAGGGTCCCTAAATAACAGTAGTTTTTTATTTTGTAAACATAGAATAAGCATATAATTTATTCCCTTTATAAATTACGTATCTTTTGTGCATCTAACGGACAGAAAGTTATCAATTTTTAGGTAAAAATATATGTTAATAAACAGCCTAAAATAGCAAATCAGGTCAATTTTTTTTACTTTTACAATACTTCCTTCTCTACCCGATATACACGTAAAAATCTAAAGAAAACATCCTAAATATATATATATATATATATATATATATATATATATATATATATATATATATTTATATATATATATATATATATATATATATATATGTATATTTATATATATATATATATATATATATATATATATATGTATATATATATATATATATAATATATATATATATATATATATATATATATATATATATATATATTTACATATATATATATATATATATATATATATATATATATATATATATATATATATATATATATATATATATACATTAAATTTACAGTACTTAGATATATATTTTTTAAGTTACTTACAATTACAATATACTATTAATATATTGATTACGAGAAAAGTAACTGTTATTTTTAAATGTGTAAGATTTTCAAATATTTACCTATTTCGACTATTTTTCGCCTTTTTCGAGATCGTTTAGTGAATATGAGAATGAACATTATATTTGAACAGTGCCTTGCGGCTGGCCGTTTTTCTGCCGTTTTGGTTATCCTTGGACCGTTTTTCTTAGGTTTGAAGGTAACCTTCTTTTCAGAAATATAAACTTTATGACAATAATAAAAAATCGTACAACAATGTAAAAACAGATCAGTTCAGTTTCAGTATTTTTCTAAAGGAATTGATATAGGGTGGGTTTTGATATTCTTAATACATAGAGTTATTTCCTAACAGGGTCCCTAAATAACAGTAGTTTTTTATTTTGTAAACATAGAATAAGCATATAATTTATTCCCTTTATAAATTACGTATCTTTTGTGCATCTAACGGACAGAAAGTTATCAATTTTTAGGTAAAAATATATGTTAATAAACAGCCTAAAATAGCAAATCAGGTCAATTTTTTTTACTTTTACAATACTTCCTTCTCTACCCGATATACACGTAAAAATCTAAAGAAAACATCCTAAATATATATATATATATATATATATATATATATATAATATATATATATATTATATATATATATATATATATATATATATATATATATATATATATATATATGTATATATATATATATATATATATATATATATATATATATATATTTTACATATATATATATATATATATATATATATATATATATATATATAATATATATATATATATATATACATTAAATTTACAGTACTTAGATATATATTTTTTAAGTTACTTACAATTAGAATATACTATTAATATATTGATTACGAGAAAAGTAACTGTTATTTTTAAATGTGTAAGATTTTCAAATATTTACCCATTTCGACTATTTTTCGCCTTTTTCGAGATCGTTTAGTGAATATGAGAATGAACATTATATTTGAACAGTGCCTTGCGGCTGGCCGTTGTTCTGCCGTTTTGGTTATCCTTGTACCGTTTTTCTTAGGTTTGTAACGTTATTTCCGTTTCCTTCTAATGACCGTTGTGCCATTTGATTTTATGTTGGAGACAATTATTTGTTATTTTTTTGTTTGTATTTGAGCGTATTTTATATTTGTTTATACAGAGAAAAATGATACTAAAGAAACTCCGTTTGATTTTAGGCAGGTACGAGAATGCCCAAAGGTTTTGTTATTTTGTTTGTTTCTTGGCTTCTAGTCTCCGTCTCTCCCTTTTTCTCACTTTTTCTCTCATGCATTCTTGTCGTTCATTTATTCTTCTTATTTGCTCTTTTGATGTTGTGTATATACATATTTACATTTTATTTTCTTATTGCTAAATATGTTTCATATATATTTACAGTTCAATGTACATATTTACACCAAATTGGTTCATTTAATTTTATTTTTTACACTTTTCACAGCATTTCACTGATTTAGTTTGCACTTTTTGATTTAATCTTATACTAATAATAATAATAATCCTAATATAGATTAAATAACTAGTAGGGGTTGTAGCTAGTTTATTAACATTTTCCTTGGGTGAACTGTTTAATGTGACCTTCTGAAAACCCAGACATGAATTTGGTTCAAGTAATGAATATAAATTCTGCATTTTTGCAATTTTGCAGTGCATGTTTCACATGCAGATGGAATTTTAGTCTTGTGTCAACGATGACACCCAAGTATTTCAGACGGTTTCTGAATGGTACTGGGGTGTCATTGATTTTAATAGGTTCATTTATTCTAATATTTTTGATTGTGTTAGCCGATACTTATTGGAAATTCATAATAAAATTATATAAAAACAATACTATGTTATAATTTCCAATATATTCAAAGTAACTTGACAATTGTTTCACCATACAATGGCTTCTTCAGAAGTAAATAGGAAAGAAAAGGAAAGCTTTTCTTTCTTATTCACTTCTGAAGAAGCCATTGTATGGTGAAACAATTGTCAAATTACTTTAAATATATTGGAAATTAAAACAGTGTTGTTTTTATATAATTTTATTCTAATATTGCTAAATTTCTTTGTTAGAACTATACTTTCGCATTTTTTCTCGTTGAGTTTTTATTTTCCATTTCTGTAGCCAATGGTTATTTTTATTAAATTGTTACAGGCGTGCGCCCTTCCTACGTTTGCATAGAAAGAATGCGCATAGACGAGCGCATCGTCTGCAAAGAGCGCTAATTTTGTTGAAGGATAAGTTGAAAATCGGTTAGAAAGAAATTATACAGTTTTGGGCCCAACACCGAGCCTTGTAGTACACCTGATTTAATCTTCCTTGATGTGGATAGAAAGATTCCCATCCTTACACTAAATTCCCTTTTGCTGATACAGGAATGCAGTAGTGTCACTATGTATGATGGTAGATTATGTTGCACGAGCAGCTTATATGAGAGCCCATTTTGTCGGATGGTGTCGAAAGCCTTGTGGTAGTCAAGAGCCAGCGCAACGGTGGTCTGCTTTACGTTCATTTTATGGATAGTATCCTGAAGAGCTTTACTTATCAGCAGGGCAGTGCTGT
>CM032451.1:80036679-80044288 GCA_019049505.1 Pachyrhynchus sulphureomaculatus | reverse complement strand
TATATATATATATATATATATATATATATGTATATATATATATATATATATATATATATATATATATATATATATATATATATATAGTATAATAAATATATATATATATATATATATATATATATATATATATATATATATATATATATATATGTATATATAATATATATATATATATATATATATATATATATATATATATATATATATATATATATATTTATATATATATATATGTATATATAAATATATAAATATATATATATATATATATATATATATATATATATATATATATATATATATTTATTTATATATACATATATATATATATATATATATATATATATATATATATAGAATATATATATATATATATATATAAATATATATAAATACAATCTTAATTGGGGAGCTCGGCAAATTTGGGCGTGATAGGAGATCACACAATTTTCATTAAGCCGCCAATATTTCGGTCCTGGATTGGGACCTTCTTCAGGGCAGAACTGAAAAGAAGAACAGAGCGTATTCACTGATAGTGTCTGGGACAACTTTAAATTAATGATGTTATCATTAGGTTGTTATAATAAATAAAATTAGTGTGGATTAAGAATAAGGTATTAGTCATAATAAGTTAAAAAACTCACATGAGAAGTGCACAGAATTTCGTTAGCCTGAATGGCCGTAGGTTATACATAAAAAGTTGTTACATATAAAAGTTGGTTAATCCATAAAATATACAAAATACACATTAAAACACTGTAGATAAAAAATTCTAAAAAAACAAATTTAACACATGGATGTAATTGGGAAACCTTGGATGTTGAAAAACATCGTTAATTAATTCACTTGTTACCACCACATATGGCCACCGCCATTTAGGAACAGATGACAAGAACGACAGGAGACAGCTACCCGACAGAGGTAAGGCGTTTAGTCAAGAAAACTCAATTAACCAGAATGCGGGGTCGACACCTGGAAGGAACCGATAGAAAAGGAAGTACAAATATTGGACCCTAAGTGAGAGAGAGGTAGCCAATTGAGCGACCAAAAAAACCCGATATGTAATAGTGGAAGGATAAAACACACACCTAATTATAAGTAAATGGTGAGCGAGGGAGCGAGAGAGAGAGTGACAATAATGGGAGCAACGAAGAAGACAATTGTCTAGTGAATTAATTATTAATTTATTAATTTCTTGTTGGAATCCGATTGGAGGAAGAGATTGTCGGCAAAAAACCAATGAAGACTCGAGGCACCAGGAAATGTAAGAGAGGTGACGCAAGGAACTGTCAATGGAAGGAAGACAGTAATCACTAGGTGCAAAAGATGGCCCAGATAAAATGGAAGGAATCTGTGAAGCTCAAAATCAAAGAGAACCGTAAACAGAGGGAGGAAGGAAGAGAGAAACCCTGGAAATTACGGAGCTAAGAAAAGAGACGACCAACGCGGTACAGATGGATCATAAAACACTTGAAGACAGGGAAAGATTGTGAGAAGTTGATTTATCACAGGAGAGGAGGAAACTATATATGTTACTAAGACCATCCAGGTCGGTTCTTTATTGATATTAAGGTGATTCTCCTGGATGTAACACATCTCAAGGAACTCTCTCTTGGAAAGATTATTGGAGAAATGAAGAATTTTGCGTTCCCTGAAATTAAAGGAATGACCATTGTCAACAGAATGGGTCGCCAAGGCACATCGGTGTGGATGGCATCTAGTGTCACTTTTATGGAGTGCAATACGACGATTCAAGGATTGAGAAGTTTGGCCAATGTAGATTGATGGACAATTGAGGCAGGTAATTGAGTAAACCAAGTCTGACATGGAAAGAACTGGCAGCGGGGCCTTCAGCTTACTGAAGACACGTCTGTTTTTGAAGAAGTAATATTTGGCGATTTTAATGTTGGGAATGACACGCAATATGTGGACCAATTTGTTTGTAAGGCCAGGAATGAATGGTAAAGAAAGCGAACGACCAATTTATTTCGACTGGGGGAGTTAACGGGGGAGGGGAGATATGCGGTAGGTGGAGGGGAGGGGGTTCTGGGGGAATTTGATGGATATGAGTAAGCTTGTTGACTTCATCTTTGGTTCTTAGTAAGAGTTTTCGATTGTATCCATTATCTATGAAAAGTTTTGTAAGTGTTTCTTGTGACTGGAGTAAGAAATCAGGATGGACTATGATCTTCAGTCTTCTATATAGGCCTTTGATGACATTGACCTTCACCTTCCAATCATGGCCAGAGTTTGCATGGATATATCTCCCAGAAGAAGTAGGTTTTCTATACCAATCAAGTTTGATGATGTTATGGGAGTCTCTAACGACTCTTGTGTCCAGAAATGGAACAGCATTGTTGGTTTTCTTCTTCCATAGTGAATTGCAGGTGTGGGTCGAATGAGTTGAAAACATGAAGAACTCCTTCTTTGCCATCAGCTGGTATGGATAGAATTAAATCGTCTACGTATTGATATAGGAATGGAAGTCGGAAGGATAATCTTTGAGTGCAGCTTTTTAAAGCATATGACATGACGATTGAAGCAAGAACAGGACTGAGGTTACTGCCCATAGGGCATCCAAAAATTTGAGAGTAGAAAGAGTCTTTAAATTTAAAGAAGGTTGACTGGAAAAGAAATTCTATTATAGATAAGAAGGAGGATTTGCTGATTTTGGTGTTGGGTGAGATTAATGCCCATTCGGAGTCAATTATTTGGCGGGTTAACTGCCATGAAATATTCGTGAAAAGACTGACTACATCAAGTGATATGATAACGTGGTTTTCTGGTAATTGGAAATTATTTAGACCATTGCACTAAACGCAAAAGAGTCTTTAATAGCGAATGTATGATAATTGAGGAAGGACTTTTCAAGAAGATTAGCACAAAATTTACTGAGTTTTTGAAGTAGGAGAGCAGGTGGTGGAGACGATAGGTCTGAGCGGTACCCCTTCTTTGTGTATCTTGGGCAAACCATAAATCCTTGGTGGAATCGCCTTGTAGTAGTAAAGTTGTTTGGCTGTTATATCGTCGATTCCATTTTTTTGGTCTTTAACTGCTTGATAAAACTATTACTCTTGTTTTGATGTTGAGTAGTGGGATCATGAGAGAGCTTCTTGTAAACTTGTTCATCATCAATAAGTTCTAACATCTTAGTTTCATAATGTAGTCTCTCTAAGGCAACTGTAACCGAGCCTTTGTCTGAAGAAGTAATTAAAATCTCATTATGTTGTTTGAGAAATTTGTGTGTCTTAATGAACAAAGTCTTCTCAAAAGAAATATTACGGTTTTGTAAAACAGCGTTGGTAACTGCATTGGTGCATTTGGCCCTGAGAATATCTTGACTGGAGGCTGGTGCAAGCTTAATGAAGGATTCAATGTCAGAAAGGATTGTTTTTACAGGGATATCAGTACCCTGGAATGGAATCATACACAAATTTTGGACCCAGAGCAAGAATTTTATGAACCTCAGGTGGAAACTCAACTGTAGTTAGATTGGTAAACCATTGGGGACAGACTTTTAGTTTATCAGTTTTTGACCTAATCAAGTTATTGAATTTATTGAAAAGAGTATTAGAATGGGATCTAGTAGTGGTTTGGAAGGATTTTTCTTGAGTAGCACGAAAACGGTGCACAATATGTGCTGGAACCCTATTTTCTGCCAAATGAGCAACACGGTTTATCAGAGTTTTGAGGTTATTAATCTCTTTGAAGGTAAAAGAAATTTCATAGGAAAGAATTCTGACAGATACCTTACTCTGGAAGCGCTGTATCCTGTTGTTGTCATTGGGTCTGTCGGACATCAGATTGTTCATACATCCAAAGTTCTTAACAACATGGTTAGGGACAAGTCCCGTTGAGCGACATTTCAATACGAAAATTCCTTCTACAGGTCATCCTAGCTAACTTGGTATTGTATTTGGCCCAGTTACGGAAAAGGTTAGTAGTTTCCGCTCCATATGTATTATATAAATCTTGAAAAAAACCCATTTCTATAATAGAATAAAGAAAGAAAGCAAAATGTTGCCGTATCTACCAAAATTATTAAAAATACAATCTTAATTGGGGAGCTCGGCAAATTTGGGCGTGATAGGAGATCACACAATTTTCATTAAGCCGCCAATATTTCGGTCCTGGATTGGGACCTTCTTCAGGGCAGAACTGAAAAGAAGAACAGAGCGTATTCACTGATAGTGTCTGGGACAACTTTAAATTAATGATGTTATCATTAGGTTGTTATAATAAATAAAATTAGTATGGAACAAGAATAAGATATTAGTCATAATAAGTTAAAAAACTCACATGAGAAGTGCACAGAATTTCGTTAGCCTGAATGGCCGTAGGTTATACATAAAAAGTTGTTACATATAAAAAGTTGGTTAATCCATAAAATATACAAAATACACATTAAAACACTGTAGATAAAATTCTAAAAAACAAATTTAACACATGGATGTAATTGGGAACCTTGGATGTTGAAAACATCGTTAATTAATTCACTTGTGACCACCACATATGGCCACCGCCATTTAGGAACAGATGACAAGAACGACAGGAGACAGCTACCCGACAGAGATAAGGCGTTTAGTCAAGAAAACTCAATTAACCAGAATGCGGGGTCGACACCTGGAGGAACCGATAGAAAAGGAAGTAACAAATATTGGACCCAAAGTGAGAGAGAGGTAGCCAATTGAGCGACCAAAAAACCCCGATATGTAATAGTGGAAGGATAAAACACACCCTAATTAAAAGTAAATGGTGAGCGAGGGAGCGAGAAAGAGAGTGACAATAATGGGAGCAACGAAGAAGACAATTGTCTAGTGAATTAATTATTAATTTATTAATTTCTTGTTGGAATCCGATTGGAGGAAGAGATTGTGGGCAAAAAACCAATGAAGACTCGAGGCACCAGGAAATGTAAGAGAGGTGACGCAAGGAACTGTCAATGGAAGGAAGACAGTAATCACTAGGTGCAAAAGATGGCCCAGATAAAATGGAAGGAATCTGTGAAGCTCAAAATCAAAGAGAACCGTAAACAGAGGGAGGAAGGAAGAGAGAAACCCTGGAAATTACGGAGCTAAGAAAAGAGACGACCAACGCGGTACAGATGGATCATAAAACACTTGAAGACAGGGAAAGATTGTGAGAAGTTGATTTATCACAGGAGAGGAGGAAACTATATATGTTACTAAGACCATCCAGGTCGGTTCTTTTATTGATATTAAGGTGATTCTCCTGGATGTAACACATCTCAAGGAACTCTCTCTTGGAAAGATTATTGGAGAAATGAAGAATTTTGGGTTCCCCTGAAATTAAAGGAATGACCATTGTCAACAGAAATGGGTCGCCAAGGCACATCGGTGTGGATGGCATCTAGTGTCACTTTTATGGAGTGCAATACGACGATTCAAGGATTGAGAAGTTTGGCCAATGTAGATTGATGGACAATTGAGGCAGGTAATTGAGTAAACCAAGTCTGACATGGAAAGAAAACTGGCAGCGGGGCCTTCAGCTTACTGAAGACACGTCTGTTTTTGAAGAAGTAAATATTTGGCGATTTTAATGTTGGGAATGACACGCAATATGTGGACCATTTGTTTGTAAGGCCAGGAATGAATGGTAAAGAAAGCAACGACCAATTTATTTCGACTGGGGGAGTTAACGGGGGAGGGGAGATATGCGGTAGGTGGAGGGGAGGGGGGGGTTCTGGGGGAATTTGATGGATATGAGTAAGCTTGTTGACTTCATCTTTGGTTCTTAGTAAGAGTTTTCGATTGTATCCATTATCTATGAAAAGTTTTGTAAGTGTTTCTTGTGACTGGAGTAAGAAATCAGGATGGACTATTATCTTCAGTCTTCTATATAGGCCTTTGATGACATTGACCTTCACCTTCCAATCATGGCCAGAGTTTGCATGGATATATCTCCCAGAAGAAGTAGGTTTTCTACACCAATCAAGTTTGATGATGTTATGGGAGTCTCTAACGACTCTTGTGTCCAGAAATGGAACAGCATTGTTGGTTTCTTCTTCCATAGTGAATTGCAGGTGTGGGTCGAATGAGTTGAAAACATGAAGAACTTCTTCTTTGCCATCAGCTGGTATGAATAGAATTAAATCGTCTACGTATTGATATAGGAATGGAAGTCGTATCAATACGTAGACGATTTAATTCTATCCATACCAGCTGATGGCAAAGAAGAAGTTCTTCATGTTTTCAACTCATTCGACCCACACCTGCAATTCACTATGGAAGAAGAAACCAACAATGCTGTTCCATTTCTGGACACAAGAGTCGTTAGAGACTCCCATAACATCATCAAACTTGATTGGTGTAGAAAACCTACTTCTTTTGGGAAAAAGATATATCCATGCAAACTCTGGCCATGATTGGAAGGTGAAGGTCAATGTCATCAAAGGCCTATATAGAAGACTGAAGATAATAGTCCATCCTGATTTCTTACTCCAGTCACAAGAAACACTTACAAAACTTTTCATAGATAATGGATACAATCGAAAACTCTTACTAAGAACCAAAGATGAAGTCAACAAGCTTACTCATATCCATCAAATTCCCCAGAACCCCCTCCCCTCCACCTACCGCATATCTCCCCTCCCCCGTTAACTCCCCCAGTCGAAATAAATTGGTCGTTGCTTTCTTTACCATTCATTCCTGGCCTTACAAACAAATTGGTCCACATATTGCGTGTCATTCCCAACATTAAAAATCGCCAAATATTACTTCTTCAAAAACAGACGTGTCTTCAGTAAGCTGAAGGCCCCGCTGCCAGTTCTTTCCATGTCAGACTTGGTTTACTCAATTACCTGCCTCAATTGTCCATCAATCTACATTGGCCAAACTTCTCAATCCTTGAATCGTCGTATTGCACTCCATAAAAGTGACACTAGATGCCATCCACACCGATGTGCCTTGGCGACCCATTCTGTTGACAATGGTCATTCCTTTAATTTCAGGGAACCCAAAATTCTTCATTTCTCCAATAATCTTTCCAAGAGAGAGTTCCTTGAGATGTGTTACATCCAGGAGAATCACCTTAATATCAATAAAAGAACCGACCTGGATGGTCTTAGTAACATATATAGTTTCCTCCTCTCCTGTGATAAATCAACTTCTCACAATCTTTCCCTGTCTTCAAGTGTTTTATGATCCATCTGTACCGCGTTGGTCGTCTCTTTTCTTAGCTCCGTAATTTCCAGGGTTTCTCTCTTCCTTCCTCCCTCTGTTTACGGTTCTCTTTGATTTTGAGCTTCACAGATTCCTTCCATTTTATCTGGGCCATCTTTTGCACCTAGTGATTACTGTCTTCCTTCCATTGACAGTTCCTTGCGTCACCTCTCTTACATTTCCTGGTGCCTCGAGTCTTCATTGGTTTTTTGCCCACAATCTCTTCCTCCAATCGGATTCCAACAAGAAATTAATAAATTAATAATTAATTCACTAGCCAATTGTCTTCTTCGTTGCTCCCATTATTGTCACACTCTTTCTTGCTCCCTCGCTCACCATTTACTTATAATTAGGGTGTGTTTTATCCTTCCACTATTACATATCGGGTTTTTTGGTCGCTCATTTGGCTACCTCTCTCTCACTTA
>CM032451.1:79976679-80031679 GCA_019049505.1 Pachyrhynchus sulphureomaculatus | reverse complement strand
TGCCCTCAGGCAACCAACATACACCGAAATATATACAGAAATATGTACAGAAATATATACAGGAGTTCAAATCCCAAACTCTTGGTTATGATAACTCCATACTGAGCTTGGTGAAAGCTCTTAGCAAAAGCTAATCAAATCTTCAGCACATCGCACCAAAGTGACAAATCTGCCTAGAAACATGAGCCAGAAAAAACGCCCTCCGTCATTCTTCAGGGCTACACCGAGATATAAAATTTAACCAGCATTGCGCTTCTCCAAGTTGCATGAAGAACCCTCGTGTACTGGTCTCGCCCTAGAACAACAACGAAAAACATTCAATCCATCCCACATAACAGGAGACAAACACCTCACCACGATATACTGAATGGTGGAGACAATAAAATACGGAAATGGTGACCCTGGAGTCCACCAACAAAAGGGAGTAGATTATAGCATCCACTAAACTAAAACGGTGTCTACCACACCACCATAAGTCAAAAAAAAATTAATCATTAGGGTGTTCCGAAACACACTACTGCCAACAGCCTGTCACCACTAATAGGCTAATTGGAGCTGAGGTCGACTACAGTTGCTAGGCTCTCCTTTGGTTCAAAATAGAAACAACCATTGGGTAACAAAACCCCTTAAGGTCCCAAAGGTCAAACGTTCACCCCCCATAGACTACCCTTCCAATCAGTCTGTTCCTCAGGAAGACTAACTCCCTGCCAAACGTCGTAACGGCATCTGTTAGCACCCGGTGCATCACAGCCTGTAAAAAACAGATAACTCATGGGATACAACCTAAAAGGTTTACAAGGTTGACTTAACCAAGCTTCTAACGAAATTTAAAAAAACGAAAATGAGCTTAAAAAGCTACATGAAGCAAAAATTTCTCAAATTTTTGGTGGCAACGCAACAAAACTTTTGAAGACGACAAGAGCTTTTCCAGCTTAATCAGAAACAAGAAGAAAACATCGTTGACAGCTAAAATATTCGATCATGGTGTTAATCGTCTCCCTAGACAATAGCCTCTAGAAGAAACTGCTACAGGTATCAGGCATAACCGTTTTCTGTCAGCCCAAACTTCTAGATTACCTCTTGGAAATCTAAAAATTCGGTTAGGAATCTTCCTTCACTGCGCTTAGCCTCTCTTGACAAGGTTCTCATCTCGGTATCAGATTTTGATCATTTCTTTGTGAAACGACTGTCTTACTCTGCTCTCATCCCCTGTAAATGATCAGCCTTTAGTTCTCCTGCAGAACTTCAATTTTCTATCAATCTGATAGTAAACCGAAAAACTCAACAGACGCCTATGAGTCTATGCAAAAAAAATTTTAAAAAAATTAGTGACTCAAAGGTAACGTTTAAACGGCTCTGAAAAAAAAATAGAAAATACCCTCAGTTTGTCAATTCAGAAGAAGATCTAAACCAAAATAATCCAAGTCTTAGACTTACTGGATAAACCAAAATCAATTTACTCTTAATTGCACCCAAAATATACCATTAAGGTAATAAAAATACACCCACTCGGGTAACAAACTTTGAAATTTCTCTTAAAAATTTTGACTCTACATCACACTACACGAGCTACATCTTGCGCTTGTCCTAACTCAAGATCACCTTGGATTGCCTCTAATCAAAATTTCGCTTCCAAGTGTCAAGAACTGGATATTATTTGGGGTCATAAGCAAATCAAATCCCGCGACCACCGACATACCAGTCTTATGATATATCCTGAGTGTGACTCCTTCGCAAGCTCGCAAAACTGAGTCGATGCTAAACATCAACCACAATCAACCTAAGTTTGGGATATGGCCAATACCCAAAACCTTAGCATTAAACAATAAAAGTAAGCTATTCTCTGCTCAACTTTTATAACAGTCAAAAAAACGAGGTCGTCACCTCTACAGAGCAACATCAAAAAAAAATAAAGTAAAGCAATTAAGATAATGTAAATATAAATTATTCTTCTTCTGACAAACTTTCATTAGGGTTAGGTTCATTGAATGGTTTTAAGTCTTTAATATGCCATCGTCCTATTTTAGTCCCATCTAAATTAACTAAACCATAAACTAAATCTGAAATCTTTTCTCTAATCACGCAATGCACATACTTAGGTACCAACTTAGATGTGAATTTATCTGCTGCACTGGAAAGAATTTTATTTTTTCGCCAAACGTGATCACCTATATTAAAGGCAAAATCCCTTTTCCTAAGGTTGTAAGACTTACTGTTCCGTTCATAAGCCTTATGTATCCTACTACGCACGTCGGTGAAAATATCTTTTAAACCCTTTAAATTTTCGGCGTACTCACCCCTGTTACCCGGAATTATTTCGCTGTCAACATTGACATCCAAATCTAGGTTTTTATAATATGATCCAGATAGAGGTATATGTCTGCCGTAAACTAAGAAAGACGGAGTGAAACCCTGTTACTTCGTGTCTTGCGGTATTTATCGCTTGTTGGATTTTGGAAATATTGCTATCCCAAGTGTCATGTGAATCCACGTAACTTCTTAAAGCGGTCCCGACAGTTCGGTTATTACGTTCCACAAAATTACATTGGGGAGAGTACACGGGATTAAAAAGGATGTTAAAACCATAAGTTTCACTTAAGCTCTTAAAACTTTTAGAGGTAAACTGAGTACCGTTATCGCATATTAAGAGCGATGGAACACCGTGGATTAGAAAGACATTATTTTCCAAAATTCTCTCTATATATCCAGCTTTAGAGCTTTTCAAAGGAAATAGCATGGTATACTTTGTAAACCAGCAAGAAACCACGAGAAGCCATTTATTTCCCTTTTTTGAACGTCGGAATGGGCCTACTAGATCAGCTGCTATGACTTGAAAAGGGTAATTAACCGTTTTCTCTTTTCCCATCAGTCCCATAGGTAGTGCATTTGGAGATTTCTGCGCTCCACATACTTCACAAGTCCTCACAAACTTTACGATGTCAAAACGCATTTTTGGCCAATAATACTGTTCCTGAACCCTGTGAAGAGTTTTATAAAAACCAAAATGACCCGAAGTAGGAGGAGTGTGACACATGTCTATAATTTCCCCTCTCTGCGGTTTAGGAACTAGTATTTTCCACTCGGGTACATTCACTTTTAAAGGCAACTGGTTTGGGATAAACTTGCACACGAAATCATTTTCCACTTTCCACTGCGGAAAATTTTGAGGAAATTCCTTAATTTGCTGCCGTAAATTGTCGTACCATGGATCAATGCGATCTACATCAACTGTATCAATTCTTACTCCAAACCGTGCATTAAGACTGTTTTCGTCCGCTATATGATCTGGGATTCTTGACAAAGCGTCAGGAATAACATTGTGGACTCCTTTTCTATGAATTAAAGTAAATGTGTGTTGTCTCAGCCTAATCGCCCAACGCGCTAGTTTGCCACTAGGGTTTTTAATAGAATTTAGCCACAATAAACTATAATGATCTGTTATGACCGTGAAAGGAACACCTTCGATGTAAGGTCGAAACTTTTCGATGTTAAAGAGTACGGCTAAACATTCTTTTTCAACAACCGAATAGTTACGTTCAGCCTTTGACAAAGTTCTACTGGCATACGCTATCACTCTTTCCTCACCATTGATTTTCTGTGTTAGGACGCCCCCTAAACCGGTATTAGAAGCATCACTAGAAATATAAAAACTGTTGGGAAAAATCTGGTTGGGATAAAATTGGAGCTGAAACCAATAGCTCTTTAATCTTGATAAAAGATTCTTCGGCTGCCTTTGTCCAATCTATCGATTGTCCTTTTTTCGTCCTTTCAAAAGATCATTAATAGGCTACAACAAGGTAGAAAAATTCTCGATAAAACGTCTGTACCATGAACACATTCCTACGAAGCGCTTAACTTCCGTAGTATTAGTAGGTCTCGCATAGTTAACCATGCTTGCTACTTTATCCGGATCGGTACGCAAGGAATTTGAGCCTACAATATAGCCTAAAAACTTTAGAGAAGTTTTAAAAAAATCACATTTGCTCAAATTTATCGTCAGTCCGGCCTCTTTCAATTTATCTTTTACTTCTTTAAGTAAGCGAATATGCGATTCGAAGTCTTCCGATGTTACTAAAATATCATCGAGATAGGTAAAAATATGTGGCTCATATTTCGGACCAAATATAGCGTCTACTAACCGTTGCTGAGTTTGAGCAGCGTTCTTTAGACCAAACGGCATAGTGACGAACTGAAATAGACCTCGGCCTACTACTGCAAAAGCGGTCTTTTCCTTAGAGGATTTGTCCAAAGGAATTTGCCAGAATGCCTTTCTAAGGTCTATCGAGGATACATACTTAGCATTCCTGAGTGATGTCAAAATTCTATCGATGTTCGGTAAGGGATAGTTATCAAATTTGCTGACCTCGTTGAGCTTTCTTCCGTCAAAGCATAGACGATACTGTCCATCGGCCTTTTTCACCAATAAGACTGGAGAACACCAGGGACTGTTTGATTCTTCAATCACTCCGAGTTTCAACATTTCGTCTAACTCTTTATTTAATACTTTTGACATATAAGGAGACATGGCGAAGGGCCTTGTCTTTACAGGACTGGCATCAGCTGTATCTATAGACATGTTGATTTTATTCGTTCGGCCTAACCTATCTTTACTACTTATTTCATTGAAAGAGCTTATTACTTTTTCTGCTTTTAAGCGTTCCGTCCGCGAGAGATCATCTAGGGTACATAGACGCGAGAAAAGGTTTTCTAAAGAACTTTCTGAATAACAATCTTTATAACTTGTTTGAGAGTTGACTTCTAGGGACTGTGGATACCACGAATTATTTTTAAAGTTTACTAGAATTCCGAATTTTTGTGCAAAATCACATCCTAAAACCAAAGTATGTGATAGAGAAGGTACTACTAGAGCAGAGATTACTAAACAATGACCATTGCAGACTAGCGGCAACTCAACCGTACCTAAAACTTTTAGACGGCTGCCATCTGCAGTGGTAACACTTCTATTTTTGACATGGCATATTTTAATACTTAAACTACTTAAAATTTTAATACCATTCCGACCTATAACGGAGGCATTTGCACCAGAGTCAAATAAAGCCGAGAAATGGGCACCTAATAGATTTATCTTGATATGCGGTCTGTTATCTAAATATTTATGCACGAATAAAGGAGACATGTGACCATTTGGAGAAGCAGGAGTTTTAACTCGAGAAGGAGAATTTTTATTAGACTTTAAAAAATCAGAAACTTTTTGTAACCATTTAGTCCAATCTGATTTATTGGAGTATTTCTTTACTTAAGATCCTCGTTAGAATCTTTCTTTTATCCGCGACCGGACGTTCTGAGAAAGTACGACGGATTTTCAGTTCATAGTCTAATTCATTTTCCAGTAAGTGATTGACTTTAAAATTGAAGGCTTCCATGATAAATATATTTAGATTATAAAATTTAAAAGAATTGTTTAAAAAGTCGTAAAAATATTCCTCCTGTGCTCCCAATAGTCAAAATAAAAAATATGTAAAGGCACTTAAAATATTTAAACTTCTTTACCAAACATTAAAAAAAATCTTCAACAATTTCAAAAAAAATTTCTAAGTATTGCCTTGTATTTAAATTCTTTTACCAAATATGTTAAGAATTTCTCAACAAAAAAATCTCCAAATACCGTTTCGTATCAGCAAAGTATTTTTAATATTCATGCAAAATATAGGTGAGAAAAAACGTACCGTTTTTTCTTCGGCTATCCGCAAAATAAACAGTGCAAAATTAAAGTAAACCAGCACATCTGCTAATCTGAACTATAAAGCTAGCTGTTAAGAAAAAAGTAGGAATCTCTTATCTTAGAGTCAACAACTAAATTCAAATATCTATATCAGATAAATTGAAATAAAAAAATTCTACAAATTTCCTGCTTTTGTCTTACTGCTATAGTGTAGTTTCGTTTAATAAGTATTATGAAATAAAAAATATCTGCAAAGTTAGAGCTTTTACTTTGTTCGAAAGCTAGTACACTGAACCCTTTAAAAAATAAAATTCCAAAAGCCCCGCGTTGACAGCGCTATTTTGTAACTTTTGAAATTATGTTGCCCCAAGCTTGGGCGTAATTTTGTAAGCTGTTAACTGTCCTCAGTTTGAGGCATCTTTTTTTGTACCCTGTGAGAAGTTGTTTGTCCCACGCTTGAGCGCAATTTTGTAACATTGGAACTTGCCCGCACGTTGTGGTGTCATTTTGTAACTTATGAAAAGGTGTTTAATTGCGCCCCACGTACACTGCGTCATTTTGTACCGTTTGAATATTGGACACCCCAAGCTTGAACACAATTTTCTTGCAGCCCCGCTTTAATTTCTGATACTGAATTGAGTGAACCCTGATTTTAGAAGAACTAAAGAAATTAAACACACACTAGCTCAGTTTTCCTTGGTAGAGAGATATGGGTAAGAGATAATTTTCTTACGTCTTTTTGGAATTAATTTCTATTTTTTTTTAAAAGGCTTTAGCTGTACCAAATTTTTGGGCACCATCATTTTAAAATAGAAAGGATCTAACTTCAGCTAAAAAAATGGAAAAAAAACTGCTGAAGGAAAGTATTGTTGGTAAACAAAAAAAATCAGTTTGGTACAGCCGTTCTTGCCCTGAAAAGTAGGATAGGTATTCAGTGAGACACTAGCTTTAATCAACCAAAAAAAGAGAATTTATTCATGTATTTTTTTTTAAATTAAAAAGTTCTAACGTTTGCAGTTTTACCAAAAAAATTCTAGCCTAACTAGTTGTTGTTACATTTAAAATTTTAAACTATTATAACCCCCGAAGACGAAAAGTCGTGCTTTACACTTCACTTATTAGTCTGTTTTAAATTGTAGTTAAAGTACTACTCCGGGATAAGTCTATTGAAGGAAATTTTGTTGACTTACTGTTCTTATTCCTGTTTTGATGGACTACGCCCGATTTCACACTTTCTCTTAGCAAACA
The DNA here is from genome assembly GCA_019049505.1 of Pachyrhynchus sulphureomaculatus. Lineage (NCBI taxonomy): Eukaryota > Metazoa > Arthropoda > Insecta > Coleoptera > Curculionidae > Pachyrhynchus > Pachyrhynchus sulphureomaculatus. The sequence continues at coordinate 80,024,748 of CM032451.1, read as the reverse complement.
CTTACGGCTTTTATTTAAGAAACTGGTACTTAGCTCACATGATGGTTGTTCTGAGCTTTGATTTTCTTTAGCTCAGTCGAAGGAAGCCTACTTGGCGACCCTCATGAAAATTTAGCCTGTCGGCTAGATGGTAAATAGCCTGGCTGCGGCTCGATGGAAAACAGCCTCAATTCAAGCTCTGCGGAGCCTTAAATAATCGTGCGACTTTTGCCTGTAATATCACGACGCTCCAATCAAAACTGCGGATCAAACATTTTACCAATCGCGGCGTAGCGAGAGGTTCGGTCAGGAACCCGCACAACACCGTATATACCGAACGTCTTGGAACTTCTGTTTAATATACCGTTCGATACAAAAATGAAAATAAGTACAATTTGAAATGGAAAAATCAGTAACATTACATGGTCTTAAAATCTAGGAAAAAATGAATGTTACAATATATATATAATATATATATTGATATTATATATTTATATATATATATATATATATATATATATATATATATATATTTATATATATATATATATATATATATATATATATATATATATATATATATATATTTATATATATATATATATATATATATATATATATATATATATATATATATATATATATATATATATATATATATATATATATATATATATATATATATATATTATTTATATATATATATATATATATATATATATATATATATATATATTTATATATATATATATATATATATATATATATATATATATATATATATATATATATATATATATATATATATTATATATATATATATATATATATATATATATATATATATATATATATTTATATTATATATATATATATATATATATATATATATATATATATATATATATATATATTTATATATATTTATATATATATATATATATATATATATATATATATATATATATATATTTATATATATTTATATATATATATATATATATATATATATATATATATATATATATATATATATATATATATATATATATATATATATATATATATATATATATATATATATATATATATATATATATATATGTATATATGACTAGTTTCCCTGGCGGGGTTTTGCGACCACTTGTCGTAATGACAAACTTTCTCGGTCCGTTATATTATTTTCGTCCTGAATTCAGGCAAACTATGCCAAATGCGGGAGTTGCCCTGACATTTTATCGTCCGCATAAATGTTAGAAGGGTGCTCTCCATGGCCTGTATCCATCCGGCTCAGTCCAATAGGGTGCGAATTGCCCTAGGGGTGGCCGAAGAACTTCCCTTGAGCTGTGCAAGAAGGGTCCAAAAGGTCCTTATAGCCGAAGACTAGAGGTAAATAGGTATGCAAAAGGTGTAAATAGGTGTGAATAGGTGTAGATAGGTGTAAATAGATGTGTTTAGAATCTGCAAGAAGTGGTCGTCAGTGGCGTCACACGTCCAGTGGATGCAAGAAATTAGAGTTTAACGTCATGTTTGTCGTAACGGTAAATGTTTTACCGTAACGTTATGAGGTGGTTGGCAATAGAGATCATTTTAGCAGGGTATCTTAACTTTATTAAAACTTCTTTAAACTTCCATTAGAGGAGAAGCTCCGTAAAGGCTAATTGGGTAAAAGTGAATCTTTAGTTAATATTTTAGTTTCAATTGTGTACAAAAAGGTCTTATTTGGGTGTTTTTTAGGTGTTAGAATTGGTAAATGCTCCCCTATTTAGTTGTTTGGCATCTAAAAGTCTATAAAAATGTGTGAAAAGTAAACAAGTGGAGCCGTAAAGTCTGTAAAAAATGTTCAAGATAAGGGCAAATGTAAACAAAATGTGTGATTCATGGTACTTTTTGTAAGTAAAAGCCAGTAAACATGTGACTCGATAGGTCACGAAATTGATAAGAAAGGTCAAAAAATTGTTGATAAGGAGTTGAGTGAATGTATGGAAGAATGTAAGAATGAGCAAAAACTTGTAACTAAAACTAGTTGTTGTTACATTTAAAATTTTAAACTATTATAACCCCCGAAGACGAAAAGTCGTGCTTTACACTTCACTTATTAGTCTGTTTTAAATTGTAGTTAAAGTACTACTCCGGGATAAGTCTATTGAAGGAAATTTTTGTTGACTTACTGTTCTTATTCCTGTTTTGATGGACTACGCCCGATTTCACACTTTCTCTTAGCAAACACTTACGGCTTTTATTTAAGAAACTGGTACTTAGCTCACATGATGGTTGTTCTGAGCTTTGATTTTCTTTAGCTCAGTCGAAGGAAGCCTACTTGGCGACCCTCATGAAAATTTAGCCTGTCAGCTAGATGGTAAATAGCCTGGCTGCGGCTCGATGGAAAACAGCCTCAATTCAAGCTCTGCGGAGCCTTAAATAATCGTGCGACTTTTGCCTGTAATATCACGACGCTCCAATCAAAACTGCGGATCAAACATTTTACCAATCGCGGCGTAGCGAGAGGTTCGGTCAGGAACCCGCACAACACCGTATATACCGAACGTCTTGGAACTTCTGTTTAATATACCGTTCGATACAAAAATGAAAATAAGTACAATTTGAAATGGAAAAATCAGTAACATTACATGGTCTTAAAATCTAGGAAAAAATGAATGTTACAATATATATATATATATATATTTATATATATATATATATTATATATATATATATATATATATATATATATATATATATATATATATATATATATATATATATATATATATATTATATATATATATATATATATATATATATATATATATATTATATATATATATATATATATATATATATATATATATATATATTTATATATATATATATATATATATATATATATATATATATATATATATATATATTATATATTTATATATATATATATATATATATATATATATATATATATATATATATATATATATATATATATATTATATATATATATATATTTATTATATATATATATATATATATATATATATATATATATATATATATATATATATATTTATATATATATAAATATATATATATATATACATATATATATATATATATATATATATATATATATATATATATTTATATATATATATATATATATATATATATATATATATATATATATATATATATTTATATATATATTTATATATATATATATATATATATATATATATATATATATATATATATATATATATATATATATATGTATATATATATATATATATATATATATATATATATATATATATATATATATATATATATTATATATATATATATATATATATATATGTATATATGACTAGTTTCCCTGGCGGGGTTTGCGACCACTTGTCGTAATGACAAACTTTCTCGGTCCGTTATATTATTTTCGTCCTGAATTCAGGCAAACTATGCCAAATGCGGGAGTTGCCCTGACATTTTATCGTCCGCATAAATGTTAGAAGGGTGCTCTCCATGGCCTGTATCCATCCGGCTCAGTCCAATAGGGTGCGAATTGCCCTAGGGGTGGCCGAAGAACTTCCCTTGAGCTGTGCAAGAAGGGTCCAAAAGGTCCTTATAGCCGAAGACTAGAGGTAAATAGGTATGCAAAAGGTGTAAATAGGTGTGAATAGGTGTAGATAGGTGTAAATAGATGTGTTTAGAATCTGCAAGAAGTGGTCGTCAGTGACGTCACACGTCCAGTGGATGCAAGAAATTAGAGTTTAACGTCATGTTTGTCTTAACGGTAAATGTTTTGCCGTAACGTTATGAGGTGGTTGGCAATAGAGATCATTTTAGCAGGGTATCTTAACTTTATTAAAACTTCTTTAAACTTCCATTAGAGGAGAAGCTCCGTAAAGGCTAATTGGGTAAAAGTGAATCTTTAGTTAATATTTTAGTTTCAATTGTGTACAAAAAGGTCTTATTTGGGTGTTTTTAGGTGTTAGAATTGGTAAATGCTCCCCTATTTAGTTGTTTGGCATCTAAAAGTCTATAAAAATGTGTGAAAAGTAAACAAGTGGAGCCGTAAAGTCTGTAAAAATGTTCAAGATAAGGGCAAATGTAAACAAAATGTGTGATTCATGGTACTTTTTATAAGTAAAAGCCAGTAAACATGTGACTCGATAGGTCACGAAATTGATAAGAAAGGTCAAAAATTGTTGATAAGGAGTTGAGTGAATGTATGGAAGAATGTAAGAATGAGCAAAAACTTGTATTATTAGGAAAATTCCATGCAAAATATGAAAATTTGTTGAGAGTTCACCAAAACTGGATAAAAAAGGTCAAATTTTGTAGATAATGAGTTGATGCAAATGCATTGCAGAGTGTAAAGTTTGTAATATTAGTAAAATACATATGTTAAAATGAGATGAGCCTAGCCTAGCCTAGCCTAGTTTGAACTCGTTGAAATGTTTTTGTAACTCGTTGGTTTCTATAGGATGACGAGAGAAAAAAAACACAAGTATGAGCACAGATTTAAGAAAATATATTATTAAATTCATAAAACATTACAAAATAATACAAAATGTTACTACATTTTGTAGTAACATTTATATTGTTAAAATAGTTGATTCAAGTCATCTGTTTTCATTTCGTTCGTTGGATTCTCTTCGAGTCCTTTTCTTTCTTTACTGGAAAAATAAGAAGGTGAATGTTTTGAACCATTTTTTGTTTTAAACCGATTCTTATTTCACATGCTAAACATCTTTCATTATACAGATCTGTTTCTCCTTTACATTTTGGACATTTTACTCTTACAATAACAGGCATTTTTAATGGTAGTTTTCTCTCAGACACTTGTTATTGAATTAAGTTTAGTTAGATCAGTCTCGATCTCATATAGAAAAAATCTTTTCCTACTATTAATACTTATTACTGAACATTAGTTTTATATATCCAACTATTGTGTTTATTATCAAAACCTAACCATTTTACAAATACTTTATTTCCTTGTCGTTTTAATACTTTTTCAATTAAATAAATATCTGGATATTTAACTCTTTGCAGTTGAAGTTCGTAAAATCCACCTTTAATGTCTTGATTGTGTTCATCTTGAAGTAAATATGTAACGAGGTTTGTATATTGTACCTTTTTAATGGTAAATATTTCCGTAGACCAATTTGGTTTGTAATGTTTGTCAGAGACACCTCTAAGTTTTGATATGCGTACATGATCACCTACTTTATATTTCGTTTGAAGTGTAGTCATCTTTCTGTTATTATAAACTGTGTCAAGTAAAAATTTTTCATGTTTTTTAGTTACCTCTCTAGGTTTAGACCTATAGTTCTATGTTTTTTATTATTATAAATATTGACGTAGTAATTTAACCCACATATAGGATCCTTGGATACTAAACTTTGTATATTGTACCTTTTTAATGGTAAATATTTCCGTAGACCAATTTGGTTTGTAATGTTTGTCAGAGACACCTCTAAGTTTTGATATGCGTACATGATCACCTACTTTATATTTCGTTTGAAGTGTAGTCATCTTTATGTTATTATAAACTGTGTCAAGTAAAATTTTTTCATGTTTTTTCTTTTTAGTTACCTCTCTAGGTTTAGACCTATAGTTCTATGTTTTTTATTATTATAAATATTGACGTAGTAATTTAACCCACATATAGGATCCTTGGATACTAAACTCTTTGCACATCATACTCTTAAAGGTTCTGTTCACACGTTCCACAATTGATGCTTTCTTTTCACTGTAAACGACATAATGTAAATTATTATATTTTTTCAGAAGGTTTTGTACTTCTTTTCCCGTAAATTCTCCACCAGAATCCGTACAAAAATGGATTGAAGTCTGTTATTTAAAAACATTTTCAAGAGCATGTGCTACTTCTTTAGATGTTTTTGTCTTTAATGGATAGGCCCATACGTATTTGGAAAAACAATTAATTACAACTAATATGTATTTAAATCCCTTGTTTTCTTTTTCGAACTCTCGCATTTCTACCAAATCGGCTTGCATTAGATCCAAAAGTGATTTTAAAATGTCTCTTCTACGTTTAAAATTAGGCTTATGAATTTCTTCAACAATTTGTTTCTTTACTTTAGTTACAAAGTTGGACATTATTCAATAATATTAGCTTCACGTAATTCTTCAATAATTGAGTTGATCTCGTTTGTGTGACTTGTAATGTCAGCTGTTTCAGAGGCAACTAATAATTTTAATCGCTCGACCAACTCATTTGGATCATCCCAGTATACATAATCGATTGGATTATTTGTAACTTTCATAAACATGCCATGTCCTACTCTCTCTGAGTTGTCTGATTCTTCTTCTTCTTCCGAATCTATGTCTAGTTTACTTAAATTTGGTTTAATAATTTTCTTAAATTTGCCGTTTTGCAGAGTTTTAATATCTCTCATTGTACGTGAATTAGATAGAATTTCAGCATAGTGCTTAGCATCATCTTTGGTATATCTAGTTGGTCGATTTCTATTAAAAAGTAATCCCTACAAGCCACTGGTACCTTTAAATTTTTAAGTTCCAGTTAAGAGATCGAGATTAATAGTTTGATTACTGATGGAAAACCGTTCAATGTCTTTCTTAAACTGTAGGGTTTGGGTGTTGTAATAAAATGCAATTTTCTCTTCAGAGGTGCCTCTGACATTGGTGATTTAATTGTGGTCATTCCTCTAGGTGTATCGGTGTAAGTTAAGGTTGTAGGGATGGGTTCAGAAGCTATTGAATCTTTATCAGTTTCAAAATCTTTCAGATCATCATCATTTTCACCTCCTTCATAACCATCATCATCATAATCAGATTCCTCAGATTTTATATTTAACTCAGGAGGTGCTTCAAGAGATTTTGTTGTTGGTATTTCACATTTTTTTGGTTCCAATTTATTTTCAATACTTTGTAGATGTTTCGTTATTGGTTGAAATAAAGTTTCATGTGCAATTTGATCATGTTTTAAAAGGTTTAATTTATTTTTGATATCTCTTCGTTTGTGAGTTAATTTTTGTTTAACACTCTTTTTACTTGAGCTTATTTTCTTCCTGGTAGCCATCTTGTCTGAGAGACGTTTAAGTGATTATTAACTGCATTTAAACATTAATTTAAATATCATCAATTTTGTTGTCCTTAAAAACTGATAAGAATCCAAATGTTTTCTTCCAACAAGAACATATCTCTTTAAAACGGCCAAATGACATGACACAACAACATGATCGGAATATACATGTCGGAAATTTAAATCATCCTGCTTGAGTAAAATAAGTACATTGGCATTGTCTCGTATTAAATGTTTTGACATTTTTGCATAGGTTTGACACAAATAAAAACAGTCAATGTTGTTGTGACGACCCATACTAAAATACTCTCGTATTACATCGTGTTTGTCACAGGTTATATCATCAAATATAAACACAGAATTACACTTTGCTTCCGACGGTGTTATTATTTGTTCACTGTTATCGAATGCAAAATATCCTATTCCTTTGACAGGTTTTAATAACTGTTTCAGATAAATATATTTAGGTTGATATAATGACTTAGAATACAGATAAACATTCTCAAATTTGAAACCATTTGGATGTTCAAGAAGGTTTAGCATTACCACAATTACTAGGACCTGAAATAATACATCGCAGAGGGTAATAAGACACTATGTTTAACAATGTTATTAAATTCTTGTAAATCATGATTCTCAATCTTTAGTCTAGTTTTCTATTCCCTATTTTCGAAAAGTCTTTATGGAGGATAGGTTACCGAGGAAAATTCATAAATATGAATCAGGAGTTATTAATTTGGATAACGATTCTGGCCCTGGTACACATTGGACTGCTTACAAGAAGTATGGATCAATCATTTATTATTTTGACAGTTTTGGCAATTTGTTACCACCAGTCGAAACACAACTGTATTTTCAATCTAAGGAACCAAGTACTATATATTATAATCATGATTCTTATCAGTCTTATAATTCTATTATTTGTGGTCATTTATGTTTAAACTTTTTGTATAATCCTGTATGTTTAAAACTAAACCAATTTACAACTAGATATTGTGTTAGCTTTTTACATTATTTCGAATAGATCAGAATACTATTCAAAAATGTCCTACACATTTACATTGTCAGGAAATGAATCTACACTGACAACAAAAATTTATCCTCCTATTGTATTAAACGAAAACGAGGGTTCGTTTTGGGGTTGATTAATTTTGTCAGTTACAATTCAATACCAAATGTTGACAAAACCAACAATACCTTTCACTATGGTGAAGACAATGAGATTGTTTTACTAGAAGGATCGTATGAATTTAGAGATATATACAAATATTTACTCGAACAAATCAGCCTACAGTCAAAGGAAAAAGTTAAACCGCAATTGTACCTTAGTGCAAACTTGAATACTCTTAAGTGTGAAATTAAAAGTACAGTAAAAATTGATTTTAGCAAAGAAAATTCTATAGGAAAACTATTGGAATTTGGTAAAATTGTCCTAGAATCGAATAAACGGTACATATCTGAAAATCCTGTAGATATTTTCAAGGTTAATTCTATCTGTATTGAATGTAATCTAGTAACCAATTCGTATAATAATGAAGGGCATGTGCATATAATTCACATGTTTATCCTAATGTAGAACCTGGATATAAAAATATTGAACCCATCAAATGTTATATATTTACCAACACGTTACATAGATGAAATTCAGCTTAAAATTACCGATCAACATGGAAATTTAGTTAATTTTAGAAAAGAGTTGATTACAGCACTTTTACATTTAAAAAGAGTTTAAATATGGTATTTATATATAACCATAATTCATTTGACATACCATTCTGGGACTATCAACAACCACAATAAACTGAATGTAAAACCTGTAGGAAGAAGGATAAACGTATCTGTTTACAAAGACCATTGAAAGAATTAACTCTTGAGAATAAAGCTGTTCTACTTTCTTTGGGTTTTAAATCAAAAAATTAAGAAACATTGCAAACGAAATAAGACTATTTTGGTGTATATTTAAGTTACAGATTAGTACAAGTATTGAGAGAATTTTACTAATAATTAGGTGTAATTGTAAATACAAAGTCAAAAAAGAAGAAGAAGAAGAAAATGAGTTATAACATATTAAAAGTTGGAGAAAGTGTGTTACATGACGATGTAAGTGTTAGTTATCAATATCATACTCATCAACTTTATTTATCAACAACTTTAAGTAACAACGATGAAATTAGAATACCTATTCAAACACAGGATCTTTATACGTTACCCAGTCAAAGTTTTTTGTATATTGAAGGTAAACTTTTGAAAAAAAACATGATACCTACAGTGTAAATGTACATTTTATCAACAACGGCATACTATATCTATTTGAAGAAATCCGTTATGAACTAGGAGGAGTGGTAATTGATCGCGTTAGAAATCCTGGAATAACTTCAACCTTAAAGGGTCTAGTATCATTTACTTCAACTGATAGTAATAGATTACAAAATGCAGGCTGGTGTGAAAAAGAGACTCCTGCTCTCGTCGATGGAAGTGGAAATTTCAGTGTTTGCATTCCATTAAAAATTATGATGGGTTTTGCTGAAGATTTTCATAAAATTGTAATGAATCTACGTCAAGAATTGATATTAATCAGAAGCAGTTCAGATTTAAATGGCATTAAACAAATTCTGGATAAAAAGGAAATCTATAAAGTGACTTTCAACAAAGTGCTTTGGAAGATGCCACACATTCCAGTGAGCGATCATCAAAAGTTACGGTTACTCAAACAATTCGAGAGCAACAAGGATTTAAATATGGCTTTTCGTAGTTGGGAATTGCATGAATATCCACGGTTGCAACAAGCTAAAAATCATACTTGGATTGTAAAATATTCCAATCAATTGGAAAAACCACGTTTTATTATTATTGGTTTTCAAACAGCTATGAAAACTAAAATTGACAAAGATATGAGTACTTTTAACCATTTTAATTTGACTAATTTAAAAGTCTATTTAAATTTAGAGGTGTTTCCCTACGACAATTTAAACTTAGATTTGACTCTAACAAATATTCAATTCTCTATGAAATGTATGCACAATTTCAAAAATCCTACTAGTATACATCTTTCAACGATCCATGTGTCTATCCTCTAAGATTTAAATCACATACGCCTCTAGTGGTAATTGATTGTTCTCGAGTGAAGATATACTGAAAGGAGGAGCTGTCGATATACGCATCGAATTGGAAACCGGTAAAAACGTACCCAAAGATACAGCTGCCTATTATTTAATCCTACATGATCGATTAGTTAGACATAACCCTCTAACCAGTACTGTTAAAGTTTTTTGAAAGAATATTACAAGTCGATAAAACAAACTCTCCTATATATTAACGCAACAATATATTAAATCATACAAATCTCTATAATAAATTAATTTTAATAATTTTTTATGAACATTGGCTGCACTAAAAGTTAGAAAACACTTATTCGGATTCTTTAAAAGTGAATTAGCTACCAAATTTCTCTATAAGATACGAATTAAAATTATTCTTAAGACCTAATAACAAAATCGTTGAAATTATGTAATAATGAAAAAAATAAACTGGAACACTAGTAGCAAAATTAATGGTGTAACTGGGACACTAGTAGCGTGTGTTGCCTCCTCTACTTCGGATGACAGCGTTTATGCGCCTAGGCATGCTTCTAATTAAATTTTGGATAAAATCTTGAGGAATTTGCTCCCATTCTGTGATAACTGCATTTTCAAGTTCCCTCAGGTTTCTAGGTGCAGCTATATGACGTTTCACATTTTTCTTAAGGTGATCCCATACATGTTCTATCGAATTCAGATCCGGGCTTTTTGGTGGTCATTGCATAATCGGTATATCAACTTGATTAAGATAATCGAGTACCTCCCTAGCCACGTGAGGTCGAGTGTTGTCTTGCATAAACAGGAAATTGGGCCCCACAAAATGACCGAAAGGCATCACATGTTCTATTACAATATTCTCAAGATAGTAGTCAGCATTCATGGATCTCATACGGACAGGAACTAACTCTGTGCGAGCATCAAAGCAGATGCCACCCCAGAACATAACAGAGCCACCGCCGAATGGGATTCTTGCAGATATATTGCAAGGAGCAAACCTCTCTCCGGGTCTTCGCCATACTTGCTCACGACCATCTGGATGTTTTAGACTAACCCTAGTTTCATCTGTGAAGAAAACTTGTTTTCAATCATCCACAGACCAGTTTTCGTGATTTCGAGCAAAACGTAACCTGGCAACTCTGTTCTCTCTAGTAAGCAAGGGCGCAGTGGCTGGTCTCCTACTGTTTAATCCAGCTTCATTTAACCGTCTTCTAACTGTTTTAGAAGAAATTGTGACATTGCGAACAGCTTCGAGTTCGTTTCTTATTACAGAACTAGTGACAGTCCTGTTTCTTAAAGCATATTGTCTTATAAAACGTTCATCTAGGTCGGTAGTGCATCGTTTTCGCCCTTGCCCTAGCCTTCTAGAATAAGTTCCTACTTCATTCAAGCGTCTTACCATACGACTTATTGTGGAACCATGTTTGCCTAACAAATTGGCAACATAACTCTGACAAAATCCCACGGCCAATAAAACTGAGGCTCGCTACCTCGTGTTCAGTTAAATTCCTTGTTCGATTCATTTTTCTAGTTCTTCGGGGTCAAAAATAAAACAGTCTACCACAAAAACGTATTACTTTGGAAAAGGGAACAATTTATAAGCTTACTTTTAAAGAAAATCTATATCGCATTATTACAGAAAATGGTTTATCTTCTAAAAAATTCTTTAAAACTGTAAATCTAAACGAATTGTTTTGATTTCGGTCATGAACAACGAAACAAAATATGCATAGCCTACTATTCAAATACTCGATAAACTTTAAAACTGACATAAGAAAAAGATGAATTAATTTTCAGATTGTTGCGTTAATTTTGTCCAGGAGTGTATTAACAAGTAACATATGTATGACAAATCCTATTTGCTATTATTACCAATAGTAGTGTGGAGTGCATTTGCCTTATCATAATCCTCATCACTCTCCGATAGACTTCCTCAACGGTTAATTTGGTCTTCTTCCTTCGAGGTGGAGATGAGGAGGTTCCTTCCTCTTGATAGCATACAGCAGGGGAGCTCAAACGGTCGATCGCGATCGACAAGTCGATCGCGAGTGCTTTTTGAGTCGATCTCGAGAAAAAAATTCCGATATAGAACTATTCACAGATTTTGTTTTAGGTAACTAAAACAAAATGTAATGAATAAACTACTAAAATTTATTCGATCCACAATTAGGCCAGAATAACCCTCTCATCACTTTCTTTTATCGTAATAACCCCCTGCTAGCGACAAAAGGCGGCTTTATCAAAGGAACGCGCGGTACTTGTCAAAGAAAAGCCGGGTTTTTGATTCCCGCCGATTTTTCTAGAAACTTCGGGCGGCGCGTTTGACGGGAACATTCGAGACTTCGTTCGCGCCGATATAAATGTTGCGCCTGGAGGAATAGGAGTCAGTCTGAGTTGTAACTTCAAGGCGATACATCGATACAAAGTTTATTAATAAATAGTCCAAAATGAGTGCTGCGAAGAAAAGTAAAACTTATCATTTTAATAACGATTGGGAGGAAGAATTTTTCTTTTGTATGGTAAAGGATAAGTGCATTTGTCTCATTTGCCGTGCGTCAGTTGCAATACCTAAGCGTGGGAACTTAGAGAGGCATCATAAAACGGTTCATAAAAACTATAAAAAGGATTTTCCGTCACAGAGTGAATTAAGAACACGAAAAGTACGTGATTTGATAACTTGTTTGAAAAAAGAACAAACCATGTTCACAAGACCAGCCAAACAATCAAAAGCTGCAACGATCGCGTCATTTAAAATATCTCATATATTGGCGAAACACAAGAAACCATTTGATGATGGATTGGTTGTGAAGGAAGCATTTCTTGAAGCGGGTGAGACTTTATTTGGAGATTTTAAAAATAAAACAGAGATTATGTCTGCTATTAGAGAACTTCATTTATCTAGTCCGACTGTTACAAGGCGTGTTGAAGTTATGAGTCAGGACATGGCAGATAAACTAAAACGTGATATCATGGAATGTACATACTTTTCTTTACAGTTCGATGAATCCACCGATATGACAGACACTGCCCAGCTGTGTATTTTTATTCGAATGGTATTCAATGACATGTCGGCTAAGGAAGAGTTTTTGACAATGATTCCTCTGAAAGGAAAGACCCGTGGCGAAGATATATATGACGTTTTCTTCAATTTTGTAACAACCTACAAGCTACCAATATATAAACTAGTGTGCATTACAACCGATGGAGCACCAGCAATGACTGGAAACGAAAACGGTTTTGTGGCATTGTGTCGAGATAATGATGATTTCCCTTCATTTTTCTCCTTCTATTGCATTATACATCAACAAGTTTTATGTTCAAAAGTTGGAGGAGATTATGGGCATTGCAATAAAAATTGTGAATTCTATCCGTGCACGTAGCTTGCAACGACGGCTCTTTAAATTGCAGTTGGAAGATAGTGAGTCAGCTGAACACACTGATTTAGTTCTTCACACGAACGTCAGGTGATTGAGTCGCGGAAAATTCCTAGAAAGGTTTCAGGAATTATTGCCCGAAATAGAAGCTTTTCTGGACGAAAGAGGTGATGTCACTCAGATGCTGAAAAACGGAAAATGGATGACTGATTTGGCATTTTTGACAGACATCACAATGCATTTAAACACCGTTAATTTGGAGCTTCAAGGTAAAGGAAAAAACTATTATTGAGATGATTAGCGCAATAAACGCATTCAAAAGTAAATTGCAACTTATGCATGCATTTATCAACTGAAAAGAAAGGATCTGAAAAATTTTCCGTCTTTGAAAGCAAGGATTTCTCAGTTGACTTATGATATTTATGAGGCAGAATTATCAAATATTTTGGGCCAATTCGAAATACGTTTTTATGATTTCAGTAAATTGGCAAATATCGCATCATTTGTGAGTTATCCTTTTTCGTGTAAAAACATTGAGGAATTAGCTACTGAAATAGCAAGTCAGTTTAACATGGTCTCATGTTCTGTTGAAAATGAGTTAGTGCAGATTATATCAGATATACATCTCAAAGCCACAGCATCTGATACAAAATTCTGGTGTTTTATATCTGAAGATAAATATCCGAATTTAAAGCAAATCGCTCTTCAACTGACGGCAATGTTTGGGTCAACTCACTTGGGCGAGTCTGCATCTTCTGAAATGAAGATAATTACGTCAAAATATCGCAATCGACTAACTGACGAACATATGTCATCATGCCAGCGATTAGCACTCGGTAATTACATACCATCTTATGAAAAGTATGCTGAGGACATGCAGTGCCACGCTTCAACATCCAAAGTCACTCTTTAGTTAGTTTAGACACTAGAACTCGTTTGTTTTGTAAGAACCAATAAACTCGCAATTTTGAATAATTATGAGTTTTTTCATTGACATTTTAGAGTAGACCTACACTTACCTTGACTAAAAAAATGTATACTTTGCGGAAAACTAATATCTATGCCACGATACACCCTACCTAGACGACAATCCTGCATCACACTTACTTGCAGCCTCTCAGAGTCGATCGATCGTAGTTTAACAATATTGAGGTAGAACGCCAGCAGTTCAAGTTTGAGCACCCCTGGCATACAGCATTAGAAGGATTCTTCATTGCTATCGATTGAGGTGCATCAGACTCTTTTTCATCGAGAAGTTAATCTTCTCTCTCTCTTTGTACGTCTTTGCAATTTTCTCCAGTATCTTAAAGTCTTCTTCATTGTCTATTTTGGTACGCATATAACGTAACGGTAAGTTGCCCAGCTTTTGTTTCAACTTGTTACCCTTAGGGCAATAGGATAGGTAAACGTAAACCTTATCCCCTCTGGTTATAATGGATTTCACTCCAAATCTACAAATAACATGTACAATAAAATAATAATAATCCTTACTGAAAAAGGTTTTTCTGAGTTCAGTAAAAAATAAAACGAAATAGAAATTAAAAATAAAAAGCTTACTGAAAAAGTTCTTTAACAACCATATTCACATAACGAAGAGGAAAATTAAGGGATCCTCAGAGAAGAAGGCAAGAGTACATGGAGTATTTGCCATAATGTAAAACAAAAACACTTTATTCACTGTACTGTTGTAGTAATAATGATATCAAAAACAAATTTATATACTAAACTGTTTCGTCAGAGTCAGTAACGTTGCAGTCAACGTGTATGAACATATAGTCGACAACAAAAATATATTCTTGAAATAAAATATTGGTACCCTTAATAAGATTGCATCATGCAAATTTTCCAATCTATTTGTTATTAAAAACATATTTTCGACATTTATCTCTTATCATTATATTTTTATAGACTAATTGACTAGTTTGTTTTTGTTTTGTAATAAATTAAATTAATTAAGTCAGACAAAATTTTCCAATCGCCAGATAATTGTTAGTTTCAACTCAATAATTCTTATCAAGGTCACGTTGCATCGACATATACTGTTTATTAAAGTAATTATTATAAACATGATGTGTTTAAAGTATAAATAGAACGAATTATTTAGTATAGTCATCATTTCAAGCGTTTTACTTGAGTAAAATAGTATACTGGGTATTACATTTAATTTACAAAGACTAAGAAATATGTCTTCTGCCAACGACAATAGTAACAATAGTTCCAAAGTGTTGGATTCCTATTCCACGGAAATAGTACGGTCGACCGAATTGGTAAGTAGATTACTTAAAACAAAGGAAGAATATAAAAGACATAGAGTATCTATCTATCTAAAAAACAAAGTCTTGTGAACAGTTTAAGTAAAGTGGAATCAAATTTATGCATTTTGAAAAATGATTTAGAAAAATTTAAATTTCATCTTAAAACCAATAAATCTTTGGCAAGGAGGAAATTGATTTGGCAAAATGTAATTTCCTGTTCTCAGGAAGGCATAAGAACCGGATTTATAACAAACTTTAAATATAAAGAGCCTAAGGAATTTTTACAAAAAGCTTTTCGTGTATTTTCTCTGCGAATTAAGAAGGAACTCAAACAATTGACTATGCTTAAAGTAAATGTTAACTTTTGTGGTCTATTTATAAAAACTCAAACTGCTGACACATCCATTAAACATTTTTTGACTAAAAATCAAATAATTGATCAGAATACCAACTTATATAAGATGAATGTAGTTGATAAAATTTTAGGTAATTTGGAAGATTTTCAGGAAAAAGACAGCGGTTGGGCCTTATGTGAAATATGGCAGTTGAAAGTAAATTTAAACAAATATAATCCCATAGATGGAGGGTTTTCCATATAGGTAATACTACCTAAATTCATTCAAAATACTAAAAGTGTTGTGAATATTCAAAATGATGATGCTTATTGCTTTCTCTGGTTTGTTGTATGTGCTTTATATCCAGCTGACAACCATGTTACACGTACTTCATCTTATCCACATTTTAGTCGAGTATTAAAATACGAAGGAATTTCATTTCCTGTAGTATTAAAAGATATTCCTCGATTTGAAGCGCTTAATAAATTGGCTATAAATATTTTTTGTGTAAAAAACCAGGAAGTTTTACACTTAATGTTGACTAAGACAAAATTTTTAACTAAATTAATTTACTTATTTTAACTACTTTTGATGATGAAGATTCTGATGATGATGATGATGATTCCTTTGAAATTGACTATTCCAATTCTAACAATAAATCCCATTTTGCATATATTAAAAATTTAAGTTGCTTATTAAGTAAACAAGTAGGAAATATTCAAAATAAAAAATGGTTTTGCGAGAGATGTTTTAATCACTTTAAAAGCGAATCAAACCTGACTAAACATTTAAATGATTGTAAGATACTAAATAAATCTAGAATTACCTTACCCCAAGAAAATGAGAAAATTTTAACTTTTAAGAATTTTTCGAATAAAGTGATGGTTCCATTTACGATTTATGCAGATTTAGAAAATATACTTATAAATTACATTGATGAGCATACCACTAAGAAATCCAAAACATATCAGAAATATTTGTATGAACCTTTTAGTATTGCTTATTATTGAAAATGTTCCTATGATGATTCTCTTTCCAAATTTTAAATGTATACTGGTGAAAATTGTCAGTTATGGTTTGTTAGAGAACTAGAAAAAATTGCACAACAAGTACAGGCAATATATTCAAATCCTATTAAATTATCATTAACGAAACAACAAAATAATGAATTTTATCATGCGAAAACTTGTCACATTTGCTCTAAACCCTTTTTAACAGATTCGAATGATTATAAAGTAAGAGATGACTGTCATTTAACTGGTGATTTTAGAGGTGCAGCTCATAACTCTTGCAATATAAATTTTAAAAATAAAATGGTAATACCTGTTCTTTTTCATAACCTTTCCGGTTACGATGGTCATTTTTTGATTAGAGCCCTTTGTACTGAAATGAAAGGACGAATCAGTTTACTTCCAATTAACAAGGAAAAATATATATCATTTACAAAATACGTGGAAAATCCAAATATTCAGTTCTGATTTTTAGATTCTTATCGGTTTATGGCAAGTAGTCTAGATAAATTAGCATCCTATCTAGATGATGATCAGAAAACTATTACTAAAAGAGCTTATAAAGATGAGATTAAATTTAAATTAGCTACGAGGAAAGGAGTCTTTCCTTATGAATATATTGACAGTTGGGAAAAATTGCAAGAGAAGTCTTTGCCATCTATAGATAAATTTTTTAGTAAAATTACTAATTCTAGTATAACCGTACAGCAGTATGAACATGCTTGCAAAGTATGGAGTACTTTTAATATACAAAATCTTCAAGAATATGCTGAACTCTATTTGAAAACTGATGTCTTACTTCTTGCTGACGTTTTTGAAAATTTTCGAAAGCTCTATTTAAATACTTATAAATTAGACAGCCCTCACTATTTTACAGCCCCCGGTTTGGAATTTGACAGTATGCTCCGCATACCGATGTAAAATTAGAATTATTAACTGACATCGATATGATTATGTTTGTTGAAAGGAGTATTAGAGGAGGTATTTCACAATGTTCTAATAGATACGGTAAAGTAAATAATAAATACATGAATAACGAATATAATAGCAATGAATCTTCCACTTTTCTTATGTATTTTGATGTAAATAACCTGTATGGAGCAGCCATGAGTTTTTCATTGCCTACAGGAGATTTTAAATGGGTAGATGATTTCTATCAAGAAGACAATATATTAAATATTCCTTTCGGGATTTTGACAACAATTTCTTTAAATTAATGAAGCTTCCTCCATATGGTACAACGATTGAAAACATTCGCAAATATATGTAAAATTGGTGAGTCAGGACCATATGGTACAAATAATTATATTTCTCAGCACAATTTTCATAGTTGTGAGGTTTTTGGCAAATACCTGGTTCTAATTGAAATGAAAAGATTAAATGTAAAATTCAATAAACCTATTTATCTTGAAATGTCAATTCAAGACCTATCAAAAACTATTTTATATAAATTTCACAATTACATTAAACAAAAATTTGGTTCGAACTCAAAATTGTTATATACAGACACAGATAGTCTTATATACCAGTTCAACGTAGATGATATTTATACACCTATTAAAAAGACATTCACATGTTTGATACTTCTGACTATCCTGAAAATAATATATATAATATACTGCTTAAAAATAAGAAAATCTATGGTCTCATGAAGGATGAAAATAATGGAAAAATCATGACTGAGTTTATTGGATTACGTTCTAAAATGTATACTTTTAAAGTGCTTAATAACAACATTAATAATGTTATTGAACAACAGAACTCAAAGATTATCTCAAATGTTGGAATAGTCAAAAAGGCCAAAGGAGTTCAATCTTCTTCTCTAAAATTAATTTCATTCGAAGATTATTATCAGTGTTTATCGAACCACACCAAAATTGAAGTAACTCAAAATTCTATACGTAATGAGAAACATAATGTGTATAGAGTCGAACAACAGAAAACAGGTTGGAGTCCCTATGATGACAAACGATTCGTAAATTATATTTACACAGACACTGTACCCTGGGGTTATAATGATTATCCTTCGTATTCTTCCTTTTAAGAAAGTAATCTATTTTGCTATTTATTCGGTTTAACCGTTTCCCTATATGATGCTCTGTGCTGAACTCATGCATATCAGTCAATAATATTAATAGAACGCATATTTTCAGACTCAGCATCATTCTCATGCTTCTGAATTTATTAACGTAATACGCTAAATGCCTATAATCGTCGTTATCGAAATGGTAGCCAATTTTGCACAAAATTTTTCTGTTTTTGCTCAAATTCCTTGGCGCTTCATGGTATTATGGTTCCTACTACTACTAATATATCTATACAGGACTTGTACTGTTATGAGAAAATTCCTGATTCCTAATTTTACTTATAGCAACTCTTCGATGTTGACATTCCAGCAAAGGAACAATTAAAAAACATTGAAAACGAACTTGCTACCAATTTCCTCGAAAAAGTTTTTCTGATGTGTCAAAGCCAACCTATGTACGACTGGGAATGAATTGAAATGCAACATCGTTTCCATTTAGTAGAATTACATGATTCTCTGACACATTCATATTTGAGGAGAGTGAAAAATGAACTCGACTACCAAGAATCAATATTTATTTATTATAACAAATATTTCAATAACTTCTTAAACAAAAAGAGAAAAAGGACTGAACTATGTTTTAATTGTTTACAAAAAATAAAGAGAATCTTGTTTCGAAAATTTATTGTAAGAAATTAAGCCATACATATGTTACTTATTAATATTTTACTTTTCAGATATTTAAATGCATAGACTGATAAACTTGATTGTAAGGAATGTGCTCGTTGTGAAGGATTTCTAGGTATAATATGTGATAAATGCATAAAGAAACCTATCCCACCGAATTCAAAATGCAAATACTGTGCGTTAACACCATCATATTGTTACTTTTTCCGCTCTCCAATGAAACCTTGGAAACCAACAGAATAACATATGGATAGCTCAATTATTTTATATAGTAAATATTGTAAAATTATATGATTTAATTCTTTTAATATAGTTCTTATATGATTAATTTAGTAACATTTTGTATTATTTTGTAATGTTTTATGAATTTATTAATATATTTTCTTAAATCTGTGCTCATACTTGTGTTTTATTCTCTTATCATCCGATAGAAACCAACGAGTTACAAAAACATTTCAACGAGTCCAAACTAGGCTAGGCTCATCTCATTTTGACAAATATATTTTACTAATATTACAAACTTTACACTCTGCAATGCATTTGCACCAACTCATTATCTACAAAATTTGGCCATTCTTATCCAGTTTTGGTGAACTCTCAACAAAGTTTCATATTTTGCATGGAATTTTCCTATTAATACAAGGTTTTGCTTATTCTTACATTCTACCATACATTCGCTCAACTCCTTATCAACAATTTTTGACCTTTCTTATCAGTTTCGTGACCTATCAAGTGACATGTTTACTGGTTTTTAGTTACAAAAAGTACCGTGAATCACACATTAATCACACATTTTGTTTACATTTGCCCTTATCTTGAACATTTTTACAGACTTTACGGCTCCACTTGTTTACTTTTCACACATTTTTATAGACTTTTAGATGCCAAACAACTAAATAGGGGAACATTTACCAATTTTAACACCTAAAAAACACTTAAATAAGGCCTTTTTGCACAGAATTCCAACTAAAATATTACCTAAAGTTTCACTTTTACCCAATTAGCCTCTACGCAACTTCTCCTCTAATGAAAGTTTAAAGAAGTTTTAATGAAGTAACGATACCCTGCTAAAATGAGCTCTATTGCCAAACACCTCATAACGTTACGGTAAAACATTTACCGTTACGATAAACATGAAGTTAAACCCTAATTTCTTGCAAAAGGGCACTGTTTCAACATCCACTGGACGTGTGACGTCATTGACGATCACTTCTTGCAGACTCTTAACACATTTATTTTACACTTATTTACACCTATTTACACCTATTCACACCTGTTTACACCTTTTGCATACCTATTTACCTCTAGTCTTCGGCTATAAGGACCTTTTAGACACTTTTTGCACAGCCAGAGAAACTACTTATATGTATATATCCATCCACCCACAGCTTTGCAGATGACAGTATGCTTACCTCTTCATTCACTATCAATGCCGGTGTGCCCCAAGGCTCCATACTGTCTCCTACTCTCTTTCTCATTTACATTAACGATCTACTGAAAAAGACCGGGAATCCAATCTACAGCTTTGCAGACGACAGTACGCTTGTTTCTTCATTCACTTTGAATGCTCGGACATCGGCTGCTCAGACGAATATCCGCAGACAGCAGAAGGTCGTTCAATTTAACAAAGACCTGGAAGAAATTTTATCTTGGGGTGGAATTTAACGCTACGAAAAACCCAGGCGGCAGTTTTTTCTAAAAAAGTTAACGTTGCTGAACCCGACGTAGTCATGTCGGGGCATTTCATTCCCCTTGCATAGTCACTCAATTCGTTGGTCGTCAATCTGGGAGTAAATATGTCCTGACATGAACATGTTAGACCAACTACAGAATACTGCTCCCATGTTTGGGGCTCCGCTCCCAAACATACACTGCATTTGTTGGATTCTGTTCAGAGAAGAGCTGTTCGTCTGATTGGAGACCCGGAACTGACCGGCGGCCTTGATTCGCTGGAACATCGAAGAACGGTTGGTGACTTGAGACTGTTCTACAAGTATTTTCATGGAAAGTGTTCGCTTAATTCCTCCCAAAGCGGTGCATGTTAGAAATACAAGTCGGTGCTTCACATCCGTATGAAGTTCATCTTGTTACTCCGCGTCCAACGCTTTTCAAGCAGTCTTTTATATGGAGAACATAATGACTTTAGAATTATTTGCCCAGCGCTGTGTTTCCCACCGAGTACAATTTACAGCGATTTAAGAACAATATATATATATATTCATATATATATATATATATATATACATATATATATATATATATATATATATATATATATATATATATACATATATATTTATATATATATATTTTCATATATATATATATATATATATATATATATATATATATATATATATATATATATATATATATATATATATATATATATATATATATATATATATATATATATATATATATATATATATATATATATATATATATATATATATATATATATATATATATATATATATATATATATATATATATATATATATATATATATATATATATATATATATATATATATATATATATATATATATATATATATATATATATATATATATATATATATATATATTATATATATATATATATATATATATATATATATATATATATATATATATATATATATATATATACTTCATATACATATATATATATATATATATATATATATAAAATATATTAAATATATATATATATATATATAAATTTATATAACATATATTGTTGTGATTCTAGATCTATTTGTCAAATTTCAACGGCCTACTACAATTTTGAATTTTTGGCAGTTTTTTGACATTTCGGCAATTGTTTTTTATCTTGATTTATTGCAACTTTATTTAAATTATTTAATTTGTCAAAAACTAGGCACCTATAATCTATTTAAGAACAAAATGAAGTCGTGTCCATAATTTTTTTATAGAATATTAAAATTCACATATTATCATGGATCATATTTGATGCAAAGTTCGATTAACTTTTGTTTTTAAATAGAAAAATGTTTCTCGCTTACGTATTTTGTTAGTGAACACCCTTAAACGTTTGTAAATTAACACAAATTTTACATTTTGATCTTTTTAGTAATGCATTTAAATTTTTAACATGTAATTTTTCTTATTATTAACACCAAATTAACAACTTGCTGCTTTATCCTATTTGTTTTTTTATACTTCAGCTAAAACCACTTTTTAGATCAATAATACATTTTAGATTCTAATTAGCAACCGTAATAAAAATATTACACATATTCTAGTTATTAATTTGGCAGTTACGCGTTAATAATACCACCGAAAAATTACATTAAAATGCTTTCGGTGTCATTGTTGACGTAACTGCTAATTTAAAATAAATTCAGCCATATTTTAGTCGTGGCTATCAAAATTAACGTTCGAAAAATTAGAAAGACCCTTTATGCTTGTGCTGATTTCCTCCTGAAAACTAATCTTCTACAGGAAAAAGAGCTAAACAGAGAAAGTAACACGCTGAGCAGAACTCGATATTTCTATGCGTTTATTAATAGCAGGCCCTGGAAACAATTGAGAACTAGAGATCCCAATATGGGTGTCGTAAGCTGTCAAATATTTAGTTAGCAATTCAAACTAGAATGGAAAGAAACAGATGGTGTCACAACATGCTTTCTCTTCAAGAAAAAATTGAAATTGTTTTATTGTGTGGGAAAAATACACCTCATCGCACTGTTGCCAATGTTTTTAACGAGCGTCATCCTGAAAAAAACTTGTAGTAATCTACTGTGAGCCGAATTATAAAAAAGTTTAAATCGACTCGATCTTTGGGAAATGTTTTTCGAAAAAATCGTGTTGCATGTAAACATACCGAAGATACTGAGTTAGATGTGTGCTTAAGTGTAGTGGAAGAAGGCAAAACCAGTGTTAGAACTATTTCGAAGTCTAAACCGGAGATCGACAGGGAAAGTGTACGTAAAATTTTCCCCCAAAATAAATTTAAACCATACTAACCGAAATTGATAAACACTCTACAGGACAGAGATTTTAATATTCGGTTGTTATTTTCATTCTGGTGCCAAGGAAAAATAGAAGAGGACTTCAAATTTCCGTACAATGTTTTATGGACTGCTGAAGCCACGTTTACTTCTAACGGAGTAGTAAGTTCACAGAATAGTCGATGGTGGTCCCAAGAAAATCCAAATTTCATAATTGAGTGTCGTGACCAATACTCGTTTAAAACTAACGTTTGGTGTGGCATTGTAAATGACCAAATAATAGGGCCATATTTTTTTAGACATAATTTAAACTCACACCGATATTTACATTTTTTAAATAACGAAATTTTAGAAGTTCTAGATAACCTGGCTGTAGATCTAAGATATGCTCTATGCTATCAATTAGATGGTGCACCAATACACAATACTTTACAAGTACGAAACACTTTAAATGAAAAATTTCGTGGCAGTTTCGTCGGGCGAGATCAGGATAATTGTTGGCCATCTCGATCGCCCGACATCACCCCATTGGATTTCTATTTATGGGGTTATCTCAAACAAAAAATATACCAGTTTAGACCATTTAGAGATATCGATCATCTAGAAAATATAATTAGGCAGTGTGTTCAGGAGATACCTTCCGAAATTGTGAAAAATTCCGTCAAAGGAATTTCTAGAAGAACCATTGGTTGCATTGAATAAAACGGGGGACACACCGAAATGTAGAATATTGCAATATGCGTGTATTTGATATAAAGTATTTCTTAAATAGGTTAAAATAACCAATTGTTAATTTAGCGTTTATAGAAAGAAATATTACATTGTTGAAACTTTAAATACATTACTAAAAAGTTCAAAATGTAAGATTTCTGTTAATTTACAAACGTTCAAGTGTGTTTACTATCAAACTACGTAAGCGAGAAATATTTTTCTATTTAAAAACAAAAGTTAATCGAACTTTGCATCAAATATGATTCATCATAATGTGTGAATTTTAATATTCTATAAAAAAATTATGGACACGACTTCATTTTGTTCTTGAATAGATTATAGGTGCCTAGTTTTTGACAAATTAAATGATTTAAATAAGGTTGCAATAAATCAGGATAAAAAACAATTGCCGAAATGTCAAAAAACTGCCAAAAATTCAAAATTGTAGTAGGCCGTTGAAATTTGACAAATAGATCTAGAATCACAAAATAAACCATTTTGTCTTATAACTTTTTTTAAATTTTTTTCCAAATTATACGTTTTTTTTTTCAAAAATTTTTGCGGAAATGTCATTTTTGACAGGTGACTTAATGCGTAAAAATGACTTACTATACTTTATTTCTGATATTATTTGAAGCACAAATGGATGCCATAACCAGATCTGGGCTAA
This sequence comes from Pachyrhynchus sulphureomaculatus, assembly GCA_019049505.1. NCBI lineage: Eukaryota > Metazoa > Arthropoda > Insecta > Coleoptera > Curculionidae > Pachyrhynchus > Pachyrhynchus sulphureomaculatus. Next base: position 79,999,579 of record CM032451.1, on the reverse strand, counting down.
AGTGATTATTTAAAAAAAATCCTATATGATGCGGACTTAAATTGTCACACTATATATATATATATATATATATATATATATATATATATATATATATATACATATATATATATATATATATATATATATATATATATATATATATATATATATATATATATATATATATGCATTTTATTTCTTAAATATGTTTAAACTAATATGCATTTCAAAAATGAAATATCACAGCCGATTGTCAATTAGTATACTTGATAAAAAGTGCTTCTTTTATTGTATATTAAAAAAAATGGTTTTTTTCTATCTCCTAAGGAATTTTTTTATTCGAATTATAGTCTTGGCCTGACACCCCAGAATTTCGAAAATTTATGATAACTCAATTTTTAATGTTTCATAATAAAAAATGTAACATTGCAGCCGATTGTCAGTAGACATAATAATAAGTGCTTCTTCAATAAAATATCAAAATTTTGTCTCTCTATCTGCTAACGAATTTTTTTTATTTGAATTATATTCTTGTCTTGACACTCCAGAACTTTGAAATTTATGATAACTAAAATGAAGCACTTCTATTCAAAAACGAAATTTCGCAGCCGGTGGTCCATTATATACATGATAAAAAGTGCTTCTTTTATAACATATTAAAATTTGGTTTCTTTATCTGCTAAGGAATTTTTTTTATTTGAATAATAAGTATTATCATCCAATGCATTTCCTTCACAGAGGTTTCTGGATCTATTACTAATCAGTTCTGCTTGCATAGTTTTTTTTTATTTATAGTAGAAAGAAAAAATATAAGTGATTATTTTTTGATTATTATATTTTAGATGGATCTATCACTAATCAATTCTGCTTGCATTGAAGAGCAGAAACTTGTAGTGAGCTTAAAGAACCTTCCGGTAAACCAACCCCAACCCATACTTAGTCCGAAGGAGACCCATACACGTATGGTAAATCTATCTTGTTGGATTGTACGTGAAAAAGTTGTTTTCTTACCAAAACGCTTGACTGACATCATTAAACTAAACCTAGACCAATTTGTTGATGGTAGGTACTCCATCGTTTTCTTAGCGACAAAGGACATTGGAAAACTGAACCCAATCGCATTATTCAAGATTTAACACTCAGAATAATATTAAGAGGTGAGTCATTTTTGTAAATTACTGTTATTATGGAAGCCATGACGAAATCTAATAATCTCATTACTTCATTTCAAAATCTTAAAAATAAATTTTTTGATAATTTTTCGGATCGGGATGCTACCGTTTGGTGTAATCGCATACAAAAGAGGTTAATTTTTTGTCATAGTGTTATTCACCGTGGAAATATTTCTTTCTATTTGCGTCCCAGACTGCAAACTACATTTCGTTAAAATCGTTAAAAACCTTAATTAATCATACTTTGTGTACTAACAGAAATTTCAATATCAAAAATAGAGTAGTGTGGAATTATATTATATCTTGTTTCAAGGGTCGTGTTAAGTCCGGAGTTATTGTTAATTTAGTTCATAAAGATATAATATTATTTTTAAATGATGCATTTATTTTATTTCGAAAGAAAATAAAATAAAAGCTATCTTGAAGATTTTTGCAACTATAAAAGTTAATACGACTTTTTGAGGGGAGTTTATTAAAAAAGGTACTGAATCTGATATTATTGATTTAAAATATTTTAATACAAGGAATTCAGTGATTGATTTAGGAACGGATTTATAGCAATGGTTCTTTGAGCATGTCTGTGATAAAGTTCTTAATAAATTTTCTGAATTTCAGGAGAGCAATAGCGGCTTCACTTTAAAACTAATTGAAATTGATATTAAAAAAGTTGAAAATGGGGAATGGATCGTCTTACATTAAACTACCTAACGAAATAGAACGGAAAAAAGTTCGTATCAATATTAAGAACAATGATCAGATCTGTTTTTTTTGGGCAATTGTTAGCGCATTATTCTCAGCTCACGATAATCGTAAACTAACTTTTTCGTATCCGTATTACAGAACAGTTTATATTATATATATATATATATATATATATATATATATATATATATATATATATATATATATATATATATATATATATATATATATATATATATATATATATATATATATATATATATATATATATATATATATATATATATATATATATATATATATATATATATATATATATATATATATTATATTTACAGCTGCTGCGGCTGTTTGGCTGTTTAGCGTATCCTATTTTCCAAGCCTTCCTATCTCTAAAGGTTTCTTCCTCCAAATCTCGTTTTTGCGTAGCTTTTGCTATCTCTGTGTTATATATTTTTCTTGGTTTTCTTCTTTTTTGTCGTTGCCGAGATTTCCATTTCCATATTCTTTGTGGTAGTCTTTCTTCATTCATTCGCCTCATATGTCCATACCATAGGAGCTGTTTTCATAATATTAATAACAGTATTAAACACTGAAAGTTTACCATCACTTATGACGAAATTCCTAAATTCGAAAAAATTAATAATATTTCGGTAAATGTTTATGCTTTAGAACTGATAGAAACTAAGAGATCTTCTTTTTTCAATTTGGTCCTGACACTACATTTGGTTACCTAGACATGTCAATGGTTCAAGGTAAATATTTTCCAAAATTAAGTGACTTTGATACCCCCTAGGATGTTGATATTGAAGATATCGACTTCAAATATGCTGCTGGATTAAGAACTTATCGCGGCTATTGAGTTTGCAACTTACTAAACATAGTGGTAAATTATTTTCTTGTGATCGTTGCCTGAATCATTTTTTATCGGGAAACAAATTAACCGAACACGAAGTTCTCTGTGCTAAGTTAAATGAATACAAAGTATTGTTTCCAAAGTATAAATTTATTGAATTTAAAAATTTTATTTATAAGCAAAAATGTCTTTTTACCATATATGCCGACTTCTAAAGTCAGTTAATTCGTTTAAATGACTCATTAGGTGGAAATACTCAGAAATACTAACGGCACAAAGCTTTCAGTGTTGATTTTTATTTGAAACGTACGTATGACGACTCCTTCTTCCATACCTTAAGTCCTTACAAAAATATGTTGAATGAAGAATCATCACCAACCAAACTGAGGAAAAATACAACTTTAATAAAACCAGCCAAGAGCAAGTAGGACTTGCACAATTAGTGTTCCGTAGGCTGATTGCTTTTAAAATAAAAAAAAATGTTACGGTGGTCTAAAGTGATCAATAACTTTACAAAAAACACCCCAAATGAGTTTTCAACAAAGTTTGTTTCCAATCTTCGTTGAAAACTAATGATCATGAAATTTTTGTTTTTTTATATACCAGATAAATTATCAAAGGTAATGCATTCATAATAATTTTCGTTGAATTTACAATATTCCAGAATTTTTTTAAATTTTCTGGATCAGTACTTTTCGAGATAGTACTGTGTTTTCACAGAATTTCGTTTGACACCACTCGATGACTTGAAAAATTTTTTTTCACCCCTGATTTCACCCCCAAAACTAACCCCTTAAGTCAAAATATAACTTTCAAAACTACATGGCTCTGATGAGGCCATATTAGTGCCAAATTTCAACTTTCTATGTCAAATAGTTTTTGAGAAAATCGGGTGTGACAGACGGACGGACAGACGAGGAGACAGACAGAGACCGAAGTGATCTTATAAGTGTTCTGCACGAAACACTAAAAATAATACCATTTACTCAACTCTGCACCAACCTAAAGTAAGCAGGCCACAGACGCCTAAAAAAAGATGCTTTACAACCCGCATGGGCGATCGGAATTTCTTTCGGCGCGACGTTCAGCGTTAAAAGAAAGCCGAACAATACGAATGAGTTTAAAAACCGAAACACATGAATTACAAACAAATTCAGATTTTAAAGAGGAGTCAAATAAATTAGCCTGTCCTCTTTAAAAATATGCTAATAAAATTTGAGCGGATTACATTGTTAAATTTTTTTATTATTAAATAATAATACGATATAATAATATATCTGTATATAAAAAATATAATAATAACCCCTCAGGGGCTAGGGGAATCCCATGATTCCCCTAGTATGGGCATTGACGATTCCGAGGTATCTGAGTCATGTTGTGCTGTCCAGATTATTTGTAACAAAAACGCAATCTTAAGGGATGAATGACTCAGCGTTTATGAGGCGAGAATGGTTCCCTCGGATACCGGGCGCCCTTCGGGAGTAAGTACCCTTGCTGTGGCATCCAGGCTCTGCCGCAGTCGACCCTTCATTCCTAGGATACTCGTGGGAACACTATGTCGAACAATAATAATTATAATAATGATAATGGAAGGGTGTTGCGGAGGCGGACCCCTGTCGTACAGCACCACCACAACAACAACAACCACTGACGAACTAAACAACCGCCTCAGCCGAAACTCTCCCCGATAGTTTTACCAGCTCTGACATTGTAGGTGATGGAAATTGCTTTTTCCGCGCAGTTAGCTTACACTTATATGACCACCAAAACCATCATCAGAAACTCCGAGAGGTTGCTCTAAGATATATATAACAAAACTGGTCGGAACTTCACACATTTTCATTAATTAAAGACGACAATATAAAAGACTTCAATAACTACTATAATTATATGAGGAAAAACGGCATCTATGGAACGATCCTAGAGATATTTGCCCTCTCGGAAACCCAAAATAGCAACTTTCATATCTTCTCAAAACAACGAAGAACAAGAGATATAAAAATAACTTTTAGGGCCAGACCAATAATAATAAGCACAGGAAAACATACAGAAACTATATACCTTCTACTAAGAGGCAACTCAATGTCGGGACACTTTGAGCTTCTGACACCACAAAACACTGAAAACATCCCAAACAACAATAGACTAATGAAAGAAGCAGCGGGCGAGCGACATAATGTTCGAGGACGTTGCGGGAAATGGCAGCTCGACCAAAACGATGAAGACCGGGCAACCGAAAATGGACCTGCTAAAAGTGTTGTGCCGGCGAGTAAGCTGACACCCACAAAGGCGGGAAAATCAAAGCAAAGCATGAGTTGCACCACAGGAATCAACGAACACGTCATGCGTTGCTATAATTAAAGTCACAAAACCTGACAAAGAAATCACTGAGAAGAGAATCACTCGCCACCTGGATCCACCACCATCAATCTCAAGCGCAACCGACGCAGATACGGGACAAAGACAATAATCAAAGCGAGGGCAAACCGGGTATGTTTTGCAAGGACAACATACAACTATCAAGGCTGGCAAACCCAGACAGCGGTAAGATGAAATGAACAGAACAGTGATGCGCTGTTACTACAACGCCACCAAACTCGAAACAATAACATCGGGCTACAGACTTGAACTGCACAGACTTTTCTTGACTGAATATCCACATCTGCAATTAGTTGTTACAGAACAGAGAGTAATAGACCAAAAAAGAGTTATTACCAAGAACAACCGCCTCACACCTTTCGAATTGCAAACTATCAAAGATACAGTAGCTGTTGAACTGAACACAGACCAACCGAACAATAGAAATAGTAGAGTAGATACCGAACCAATCTCACACACACACAACAACCCAGTCGAACACAACAAGACCAACCACCCAGCAGGAGCATAACTCAAAATAATATTAGAAGGTAAATAGCGAGTACCGCCAAACACCATATCTGTGATATCACTCACCACTCTCAACAACATCTACACAATATCACCCCGAATCACCTCTCATACAAACACTCAAAGCAAAAATGGAGTTACATCTAGTTCGATGGTCTGGCACTGACCCCTCAACAAGAAATCCCATTCCTCGTTTAATCTTCAAATAGAGCACGAAACTAATCCTCAACACAATAAACAAGCACATAAGACCTCAGTACATAACAGACTTAAGCACAATCGAAGATATTCACACAATAATATATGCAGGAGCAATCATCACACAAAAAAAGAATTAACAACTCCCACAACAACTAAGAAACCCCAACAGCACAAAACAAAAATTCAAATGGCAAATAAGAATAGAAAACAAAAATCAATAACATCTGGACTGATCTAGGACACCTTAACCAGTTTATAAACGGGAACGCGTCCAAACGTGTCACCCTGGGTGTAGACAAGAACAAATCCAAGTCCCAACAGAACTCAGGCAGAATTCCTTGATACTTTGAAACAAAAACTATCCGTCTACGCAACAAGACTCCGTACATACAAAGAACCAAACGAGAGGAAAGACAACAACAACCTCTTCCGAAGAAGCGAAAAATAGTCCTACCGAAACACTATGTACACAACAACAGCAGTGAGTGAACCACCAAATAAACAAGAACACTAGGGGGTGTTATTATTGGAAAAGTATTTGGTCAGAACCAAACTACACAATAATAACACCCCCTGGATCAAAGCCCAAGAAGACAAACATAACACATGTGACAGAACAAAAAAATTCCACATTGACTACAGAAGAAATTATAGAACAATCAAATACACACAACTGGAAATGCCCTGGAATAGACAATATACAAAACTTCTGGTACAAACAGTTTACCACCACACACGAAGCACTTACACACCGAATCAATAAAGCCATTCTACAACGACACACATTCCCCACTTTCGTTACACAAGGAATAACATACGTTACAACGAGTTTTGATTGGTCTCGTTGCACGAAAGTAGGCGTAGCATTATAAGAAAATTATTGATAGGTTGAATGTGTATGTAGTGTAAAAGTTAGATAAGAAAATTGTAATTGGTTGGTTGACTAGGTAAAATGTCTTCCATAAGGCATGTATTTGATTGGTTTGTTGTGTACAGGGGTAATAAGAAACTTGTAATTGGTTGGTTGACTGGGTAAAATGGGTGTTGGCTAGTCGAAACTACACTTGTTTGATATTTTGGAGTGTTAAAGCTATGGTGTAAAAGTGGTTCAAAAAGTAATATATTAGTTGGAAATTGTGTTGAAAAAGGCCTTATTAGGAAATATATTCGAGGTAAAATTTGGTAAACGTTCCCCTAATTTGTTGTATGGCGCCATAAAGTCGGTAAAAATGTCGAAGATAAGGCTAAATATAAACAAAAAGTCTGACTCATGCTAATTTCCTTGAATTGAAACCAAGTAAACATGTGCCTCGATAGGTTATATTTGTCAAGAATAGTAAAATAAGTATGAAATGAGCTTAACATAGTTTTAAAACAAGGATATTTGGATTCGATTGTTGTTGTCGTCTAAATGGTCTGATAGGTCACACACAATAGATAAGAAAGTTCAAAAATTGCTGATAATGAGTTGAGTAAAATGTATTGAGAATGCAAATAATTGAAAGACCAAGAAATTTACGGTATTTGGTTGTCGTAACGTTAAATGTAAACGTAAAAGTTGTTGTTTGTTCTCAAAAAGTTCCTACTATTATTATATTGATGTATGAAATGAGCTTAAATTAGTCTAGTTGGGCCTCGTTCAAATGTTGTGTGAACTCGTTGGATTTTGTTAGAAAGCAAAAGTTAAATAAAACACACTTATCAAGAATAGTAAAATAAGTATGAAATGAGCTTAAATGCGTCTCAAACGAGTTTGGATTCAATGGTTTGAACTCGTTGGCTTGTAATAATAGTAAAATTTTAAATGAGCCTAGCCTTTTACTTTCATTGTCGTAACGTTAAATGTAAACGTAAAAGTTGTTGTTTGTTCTAGTTAGGTTAGTTTTGTTGAGCCTAGATTAGTATAATTTGGCCTCGTTGGATTGTAATAAAAGTAAAATATATATGTAGAGATGAGCCTAGCCTAGCCTAGCCTAGTTTGGACTCGTTGTTATTTCTATATTATGAGAGGAGAATAAAAACACAGTATGAGCACACAGATTTAATAAATATATTAAAGTTCAACAAATTTGATAAGAAAGATCAAATATTTGTTGATAAGAGGATGTAAAATGTATTGGATAAAGTATAAATTGCAATGTATAATATGCTTTACTAATAACTATATATTTGACTAGAAATATTAAATATGTATAAATGAGAGAGAGTTCAGTAAAAACAGATAAGAAAGGTTAAAAATAGTTGATAAGAAGTAGATTCGAATGTATTGAGAATGCAATAAGTTGAAGACCAATAAATTTACGGTATTTCGTTGTCGTAACGTTAAATGTAAAACGTAAAAGTTGTTTGTTTTCAAGTTACTACTTAGTAATTCTGATATTTGTATAAATCAAAATTTGTTTCCAAAAGAACAAAGATTTGACTTATAATAATGAACTAAGAAATAGCCTGTAAATATAATCATATGACTAAATGCAGAGAAAATCATACTAAATTACTACAAAAAAGTACCAAATGGCTTAAACATAGGAGTAAGTTTATCAAAAAATTCTAATAAATAACCTATATATGTTAAACAATATATCTTGACAATAAATTTAAACACAGATTGTTGTATAGTTGTTTTAATGATTTTAAAATAATACGAGAAATGGATGAATGTTTTCTTTTTGAATCTTTGAATACATTCATCTAGGTTATTATCTTCATCTGATGATGATGATAACGCTGAGCATTTATATTCGGGAGAACCAAATAGGATACATTGACTCCAACCACTATCACCAAAATGTTCTCTATTTGTTGTACTATTAATATCTCGACAATAAATTTGAACGTGTTGTAAATGTGGTACTACTTGGAAACATCTCTTACATTGTTTAAATCGTTCTTTAGGTACATTATAATTAACCTTCCAATCATACCATTCTATAGTTTTCAAACCACACACTGGACATTGTAAATTTAATTTAAATCGACCAATATCACTCATACTTTGATGTATATTTGAAAACATGGTTAGATGGATAAAACTATTTGTTTTACGTTTTAAACTACTTTAAATTTTTTAAAGTTAATCAAATATATACACATAAATAATGATGTATTCAAAAATAACAAAACAAATGGATTAATTTAGTCTATAAAATGATAAGAGATAAATGTTGAAAACATGTTTATAATAACAAATATCTGGTGATTGGAAAATTTTGCCTGATTTACTCACAGTAAAAGTATCAGAGAAAACAATTTTATATTTATTCGAGTTCTATAAATATATATATATATATATATATATATATATATATATATATATATATATATATATATATATATATATATATATATATATTTTAGATAGCAATTTATCATTTATTTAACATTGTATTAAAATTTATTTTTTAATACAGCTCAATAGATTTACAACTAGTTTAGATAATTGATCAATTAACTTATTATTTTTCTTATTATGATTGCAATGAATACTACATTGTACGTATTTGTTTGATGTCATCAAAGATGACAATTCTTCATTGACACGTTTTAGTACCATACGAATGTGGAAACATTCACATGTATCGGGTCCTTCTCGAACTCCAGGATGTGACCATACACATGATACGTAATGTGTTTCTAAATTATTATTTGTTGTAACTTGTTTGCGATCGATAAAAGGTGTTAAATATTCTCGATAAGATATTAATCGAATCCTTGTTTCACAACATGATAATTTCTTGACAAAATCATAAATTCTTCTACAAGTTTTATATACTAAATCATCTTGACTGAATAAAATCATTATAATTTGCAAATAAGATGAAATCTTTGACAATTTAATAAATGTTATACTGATATTCTCCTATGATCAACTGATTGATCTTCTTTGAGATTCTTATACCATTGAGAAGGGATATGTATATTTAAATGGATATGTTGTGACTGGTTAGTAGTCAGTATTTGATACACATAAAATCAAATAAACAATGAGTCAAGAACGTCAACGAGAACAACAACAACAACGAGACCAAGTATATGTAGTAACAAAAAGAAATGGACTTTCGATTAATCGTGATGCTGTCGATTTAACACCTGGTAAATTGTTAAGTGGAGTCGGTTTATATCAAAATGGAGGATGTATAGCCTGTGGTGTTCGTGATAACGATCTGTTATATCGTTCAGTGGGTCAACAACAACAAAGAATGCATTCGAAATGTCAGGATATCTGGAAGACTGGTACACATGATCGTATAAATAAATATGTACAATCAATAATTCCACGACCGATTGGTGAACGAGAATACCAACAACAACAACGAGAAGAAAGAGGCAACCAGTAGAAATTCCTTGATAATTCTTGTTTAGTTTTTAAGTAATAGATATATGTATATTTGTCCTAATAAAGTCCTTATATCCTTAAATATTTAATGTTTTGTTTTTCTAGCATAATCAAGTCCTTATATTCTTACTACATTTAGTATTTCAAATAGGAAATGATTTCTTCTGTCTACTAATAATAATAATAATAAAACACACAGGTTTGAATTGAAAATATTTATTAAACTCGCTCTTTCATTAATTTTTCTACAAATTATTCCGTTAACATTGTTTTACGAAAAATTCCAAAGTTTATTATTAAATACAGATTGATTTTTGATGTTGATATACATTATGGAATGAATATCGAAAGCCATGTCAACAGTGTCATACAATTTGTAGTACTACATTGAACTTTAGCATTATAGGTTAGATTATGATCTAAACAGGAAGGTTTTGTATTTTTAAATGTTGGCATGTTCCATACGTTTAAAGTATCTATATCGATCATCTTGAAATTGGGATTAGTATGCATATTAGAAGCAGCAGCAATGTTGTCTTGAACGAATCGAAAAACATGTTTTCCTTTTACATACGATACATCAATATTGTCCAGTACTCTATCTAAAATTTCTCCAACTTGATTGTAATTTACATAGCCGGAAGAATATCGTAAACCATGTTCCTTTTCAGCCTTACAAACAGCTCTTTTATTGAGTCCAGATAATTGAGCAAAGGGTATTTTCGGTTTCAATACATAATGACTTGTCTGTAAACCATTTGATATCGTAATTTCTTTAGCATGGAATTCTTCCACATACACATCATCATGATTAGCATCATCGGCAGCAAATAAAAAGTAATCCCTGAATATCGAGAACAGCCAACTTCATCGTGTCACAGTTACTTTACAACTAATACAACTTTTACAAAGCACACATATATATATAATATGACTTTGTCTCCACAAAACAAGTCAGAATTGACTCACTATAGAGAAAAATGATATGTATTTTCCTTGTTTAACTGAATTGATTTCAATCTTACTCTTATTCTTGTTTTTCATAGTATTTGTAGTGAATAGAATAAAAATAGTTAGGTCTCTAGAGATTTTAATGTTAAAATATTAAACAAAAGTTTTAAACGAGAGAAATATTTATTTTCTTCTTAAAAAAACATTTATATATTACAAAAATATCTAAAATCTAAACTATAAAATTTGATATCCTAATTTAATTACATCCTCCCAACTTAAATATTCATTATCATCCACCTCATCTGCATTGTATCCATCATCATCATCATCATCCACATCCATTTCACTCTCTGATTGGTCACTAACTATTATCATCTCTTCCTCCTCATCCCTTTTCTCCTTTAACCACCTTTGTTTTAATATACTCAGCGGGATTTCATCATTATCATCATCATCATCATCATCATTCTCAACTTGAACAGTTTGTTGTAATCTTTCTTTTAATATATTTAAGGGTAAATTTTCTTCTTCTTCTTCAGCAATTTCCATTTTTCTTAATTCCAGTAGTCTTAGTAATTCTTTATTTCGTTTAATAACTTTGTTGTCATAATCTTCTTCTTCATTAAAAAGCGTCATTATTATTAGTATTATTTAGAATATTATTAAGTAACGATTAGACGAATGAATTTTGTATTGATTTTAATACCATTCTATACACCTATTATATAGGGCATTTAATCACATCATATACAGTCGTCATGAGAGTCAATTAGTCTATTAAAAATTCCAAAAGATAAGCAAGTATGTAAACTAGTGGAGTCGTTTTGTCTGTAAAAATGTTGTTTGATAAGGTTTTAAGTAAACAACATATTGGTAAAAATTTGATAATTTATTGCTCTAACTAGTCACATAAATTTTTCAAATATCAAATGGCCTGATTTATTTTTTTTCTGTATTTACTATATAAGCATTAAAATTCTTACTCCGAGTCAAATTACATCTCTGTGTGTAGCAAATAAAACAATAATGGTTTTATACATCTTTGAAACCGAAAATGTAAAGGTTCTTTCCACAATTATGTTATATATATTATTGAAAAATTTATTCAAGTGAGTATTTTGTTTTTTATTATATATTCTGGTGTTAGAGTGAATTTTACAACAAAGAATTTTCTTAACATTATCCAATATATACATCTCTCATAAGAAAGACATACTTTAAAATGAAAAGGACATACTAAAAATTAAATTCTGTTTGTATTGTTTTATTACAACATTGTATGTATTTATTTCAGACGTGGTGTTCAACACATATGTATACAAAATGACCAAGTCTATGTGTATGTGGATGAAGAGATTCCACCAACTAAAATAGAGGACATTGCATGGATGATACCTGCTAAATACTTGAAAGTTGAAGCCTCGAATGAAGAAGAGAGGAGATAACATTTAAAGAAGCAATAGAAAAATATCCTAAAGTGAAAAATTATATATTAAATAATCTATATAAAGGGTGATTCATTTAGAGGTACTTTTTTTTTAAATAAAAAAAAATGAATAAAAACAATTTTATTTTATAATCTTTATTATCATATAAAAGAACCATTCTTTACAATTATTTCTTAAAGATAATTTCTTTCAAATGTTGTCCGCGACTACGGTTATCAACGTCCATTCTGAAGTTTCAATTTTCAATGACGCGTGTGAGTATTTCTAGTGGTATTTGGCCAATGACTCGAGTAATATTGGCCTCCAATGCCTCAATTGTAGCTGGCTTATCCATGTAGACTTTGGGCTTTACATAGCCCCAAAGGAAAAAGTCAAGAGGTGTGATGTCACATGATCTAGCCGGCCAATTCACTGGGCCAAAGCGTGAAATGATCTGTTCGCCGAATTGCTCTCGTAGTAAACCCATGGTTCCACTGGCTGTATGGCAAGTGGCGCCATCTTGTTGGAACCAAATTTCGTCGAGACTACGGGCTTCAATTTCTGGCATCAATAGTCTGTTATCATGGCGCGATAACGGTCACCATTCACAGTAACATTCCGGCCGGCCTCTATTTTGAAGAAATATGGACCGATTATTCCACCGGCCCATAAACCACACCAAACAGTTGTTTTTTTCTGGATTTAATGGCAGCTCTTGAACCTCTTCAGGTTGTTCATCACCCCAAATACGGGCATTTTGTTTATTCACGAACCCATTAAGCCAAAAATGGGCCTCATCGGTGAACAAAATTTTTCTCGAAAACAGTGGATCTTCTGCAAGCTTGTCAAGAGCCCAACGACTAAAACGGAAACGATTCGGAAGGTCGGTCGGCTTCAGTTGTTGCACTAGTTGAATTTTGTATGCTTTTAAAGAAAGATCCTTACGTAAAATACGCCAAGTTGTTGAATATGACAGGCCAAGCTGTTGAGAACGGCGACGAATCGACACTTCACGGTCTTCGCGTACACTCTCCGCTACCGCCCCCCTATATTTTCTTCACTACGTACTGGATGTGGTCTATTCGGTCGAGCATTATCCAATAATGAAAATTGGGTCTCAAACTTATTGATGGTAGAGCGAATTGTGCGTTCGGTAGGCCGATTATGTGGACCATAAGTTTTGCTCTAAGCGCCCGATACACATTCCTCGTAGAACGCCCATTTTCGTAATAAAGTTGAACAATTTGTAGACGCCGTGCCGGGGCTAAGTCTTTCCATTATGAATTGTCAAACACTACTGAACAGGAATGCCACTTCAGTTGACACGACGCATGCGCAATCTGCAATTAAATCCCCATCACAAAAAGTACCTCTAAATGAATCACCCTTTACCTTATAAACAAATAAATTGAAAAAACAAAACTTTGTTTTATTTGATATTTCCTTGTTCTTTATGATTTGCTCAAGTATTTTCCTTTTACATAGTTAGATATAGGATACATGTGCAAACAATATAAGTATTTAGTTATTCATCTGATATTGGTTAGATCTCTTGGGATATCATTTTTGTAGATACTGAAAATGAATTAGGTAGTAGGAGTAAAATAAAATAATCTTAAATTTGACTTGATTCGTTATATCAAAAAGAGGTTTTTGAATGTGTGTTTAGTAGAAAACGAGATATAAATCGATAAAGAATGGATTCCTCATCGTCATTGTCATCAAAACAAGTTGGAAATGTCCTTCATGTCAAAGTAATATAACCTATTTGGGCCATAAACCTTATAATCAGAATACTTATTGTTCCAATTGTACTCGATATTACAAAAAAGCTTCATGGCAAACTGTACGTAGTCTAGGCTATATACCAAAAGATACTTTGGAAAGACAAAAGGACAAATTGGAAAATGAAGCCAAGAAACAATTTACTAATAAGGAAAGTCTATATAATCAATATAGATCTGTAAGAGACCGAAATGAATCATCATCATCATCATCATCATCATCATCATCATCATCATCATCATCTACAACAAGTGGTGTATGGCTTTCAAAACCCAAGAAAAATTAACTTAAAAATACATTAATAAATTTTTTGGTAAATATGTATATAAACAAAATGTATTTGGATAGAAGTTGAATAAAGATGTTATTTATTTGTATTAGTTTTTTAGTAAATTCTAATAAAAAACATGTTGTTACTTAAACATATCGTCTATTTTATAACTGGATACAATTTTAAATAAACAAGTACTAAATATTAGCTAATTACATACTAAGAAATTTTTCATAAATCTGAGTTTATTCTTCGATAAGATGCCAAATAGTCGTGCGTTCGCATTTGTAACAATAATCTCGTCTGAGTCGAGGTCGAAGTTGTTGAACAGTATTGTTACGTCTAATGATTAAATTTACTCGACTATATGTGGTTGAAAAGGTATACTTTTCGATTCTCTCCAACAACCACTACATAAATAAGTAAAATTCATGTTTGGTAGTAGTAGTAGCAGCAGCTGTTTTTTTGTTATTTCTAAGACTATTTCTAAGATACTGATTTGTTAAATCAGAAGATACCACATAGTTATACGAGCACATTGGTTACAATAAACCCGTATTCGACTTCGAGGTCTTTGATGATTTGCATATGGAACCCTGTGTGTTTCTCTCCAACAACCACTACATAAATAAGTAAAAAATTCCATGCAGACTAGTAAGATGTCAAGAGTAGCACACAAAAATTATGTTGTTTCTATTACAAATAAAGATAATAATCTACAATTATTAATCGTAAGATAAATTGTATTACTATGCAATTACAGTAGTAGTTCAAAATGCACCAAATAACCGGTCAAGTACAAGTTGAGACTAATGATCTATGTGTGTTATTTTAACTTTCTCCTCCTCCTCGTAGTTTTCTATTATTTTTTCTACACGTCGACAATCTAAAAATATATTTGTCTTTCGTTTCCAAAAGCATTTCTTCTCGTTCTAAACAGTCTTTTAGATTTACGAAAATTTTTCGTTTAATCTTTCCTCTGTTGTTTTAAATCCTTTTGACATTTGGACAAATCGTTATCTAACTGATAGATTTCACGAGTCAGATCGGTCAAATTACTTTTAAAATTTTCCATTTCCTCCTTTAAATCGGCAATTACACATATGCTACTTTGTTTTTTTCTTGACAAATTTGCAATGTTTCCGTTAGATTGGTTCTCAATAAATACAAATCCGATTCCAATTTGATATTTTCCTTGAGCAGAGCAATATGTTTCGTATAATTTAACGACATTGTTAAATTCGCAGCCAGGTATTCATATTCTCGAACTTTTCCCATACAAATATCATTAACAGCTTGTTCATTATCGTATAAATCCATATAATTGTCCAGTGATTCAATACATTCCTGATACAAGTTTAAACTGGTATTATAAAGTGAATGATAATCCTCTAATAAATATTCATAATTTTGATTACAAGAATTATTGATGATGACCTCATCATCGTAGTTTGTACTTTGAACAACAACATTTGTAAACAAATAGTTTAACAATAGATAAAAAACATTATGAGCGAATGATTTAATTTATTAAAAATGAACCAAAAACTTATTTAACGTCTGTTTTTATAGAGATCGTTTTCCTCCCGAGAAGACCAATAATAATAATAACCTCTTGTTTGAAATAAAATATGGAAAATGTAAACTTTAAACTGTTTAAAATGTGGATGTAAAGTTAACAAAACTATAAATAGTTACTATCGAGATCGAGTTAGAATACGCAAATATTGTACATATTGTTTAATTAATTATGTATATGGGAAAAAATAGCCTAATTTCCATGATTTTATCAATTACGACAAATAGTAATAGTAGTAGTAGTAGGGAGAGATAAAGATACTTGTAGAAAACATTTAATTAATACACACACATCATATCATTCATTCAAAAATGCCAGTTATTGTACGAGTAAAATGTCCACAATGTAAAGGTGAAAGTGAAATACGAAATCAAAAATCTTTGTCGTGTGTGGTCAAAGATCGAATCAAAGAGACCCGATGGAGCAAAACACGTACCTGCTGAATTTCTTTCCTTTGGTAAAGAAGAACGAGGAATCGAGAGAGAGAGAACTGCTGCTGCTGCTGCTGCAAGACAAGGAAACAGATAAAATTCATCAGTTTCCTGTTGATCAAAACTATATAAAAAACATACATCAACAATACAATCATATTATTTGTATATCTCTCTTTGCTTGCTATTGACACATACATATATTATAAAATAATGGCTTGTCTAAGAGCTTGGTGGAATGAAATATCCAATTTTCCCCCCCGATTTTACCAGAAAAATTTATCATTTATTTTCAAGATTTTGTCAATTGGAATATCATATCACGAAAACAACATTTAGACGAAGATCTAATACGAACTTGTATCAATAAAGTTAATTGGCAACTCATCTCCCAATATCAGCAAT
This sequence comes from Pachyrhynchus sulphureomaculatus, assembly GCA_019049505.1. Taxonomy (NCBI): domain Eukaryota; kingdom Metazoa; phylum Arthropoda; class Insecta; order Coleoptera; family Curculionidae; genus Pachyrhynchus; species Pachyrhynchus sulphureomaculatus. The sequence goes on along the minus strand of CM032451.1, from coordinate 79,982,589 downwards.
TAAACGAACGATTTATGACGGAATTTTGCCGGAATGTTGGATTGGAATGCAATTAGTATCCATCAAAATTTGACTGAAGATTTTATCCGTCGACATAGAGAACAAGTTTAATTGGACATTTATTCAAAAATTTCAACGAGGAATCAGTCCCGCCTTTTTACATGAAATGAAACCCTACATTGATCAACAAGAACTTGAGAATTGTTGTTGTTAAATCAGTATAATCTTAAGTTATTCTCTTTATACTTTATTTTAATAAAACCTTTTTGTAACAGTACAAGTTGTTTTTGTTATATTTAACTACATACTGCTAATACTACACTTTAATTTTATCATTGCATAAAGCACGAGTTATGTTAATGTTGCATTTATATTGTACATTCAATGTATTTAAATCTACTTCTTATCAACTAATTTTAACCTTTCTTATCTGTTTTTACTGAACTCTCTCGCTCGTACATTTTTATGGGATTTTGTTGTTTATAAAAAGATTGAATTGGTAAATACAAGCAATACAGTTGTCAGCGCTTTCCTCTCACACAACATATATATTTATATAATTCTTTTGTTTTGTGTGTGTGTAATTACTTAATCAGGTGAGTTTTAACGGGTTTTATACAAACCACATCATATCTAATTCGAATTGTTGTTTGCAGTATGGCATCTGCATCTTTAAAACGGTGAATCTACTATGTCTACAACATCATCATCATCTAATCTAATGATTGATATGGATGCAAACAATTCCTACTACTAGTACTACTACTACTACTACTAAAAATAAGGAAAAAATTTTCCACTTGCTAAAAATATATTTTTTGGATGGTGTTACACATATGGGACTACTCAATTTTCTCAAGAGATATTCAAATGTACACCTTTATATTGCTGTTAAACAAGAAAATGGTAGTGAATCATTAAAGACTTTTAGACAAAACCTGTACACGTTAACAATTGTGAATAAAATGCAACAACAACAAAAAGAAAATGAAAAATCTCTATTTGAACGTTCACCACTATCTCAGTTGTATTTTTCGTTAATATTTGACTCGTTTTGAAAATTTTGATGAAAAGAATATTATTGCTAGTATAAAGGAAATTCCCACAGAAATATTTGAACAATTTCCATCGGTAATTATTATCCCTAATAAGTCCAATCTTAAGGACATTGTTTGGAAAAATTATGCAACGACAAGAGCTAGATTTAAGTTCACAGCCATAAAATATGTAAAGACTCAATTTAAATTTTTTCACTTTATTGTCCAAATACAACATTTTCAACAAATATGTCTTTTTACCCCATTATCCACAAATGTATAATAAAGCTTACTTTTCCGACTTGTATGTACGTATAGAAAGAGCAATTCAAATACTCAATGACAACGATGACGATTCGAAAATAATTATTCCGGGAAATAATTCTTGTTGGAAAGCATATAAATCAGATGCAGGTTTCGATCTTTGTCTTAAACAGGATACATTTTGTCCCGCAGGGAAAGCCACAAAGATTGAACTGATTGAGAAGGTAAATATTCCTATAGGATTCTATGGACAAATTGTTGCAAGATCCTCTACGAATGTTATAGGAACTATACGAACAGGCATCGTAGATGCAACCTATAATGGAGCTCTAATTATTTATTTTATATCGGATGAAAATATTTTATTGGAAAAGTATCGAAAAATTGCTCAATTAATTATATGTCCTTTGGTAAATGCCTCGATCGAAAGAAATACTACAAGTCTAAAGAGGAGTTTTATTAGAAAATCTAACAATTTTGGTTCTTCGGGAAAATATAAAATTCCCGCTGCTCAATTTTTGGGTGGACGACAATATTGTGCACAACCTCAAACAGATATTGAAATTGACGATTATAATAGATGTATTAGAAATTTAGTTTATTCAGATTCTTCCGATTCTGAGTAAATTATATATTTTAGTTATCAAAGTCATTTATTTACCTATGTTTGTTGTTGTACCTCTAAAAATTATTTCTATTGTAGTACAAACTGTATTAATTAATGATTTATCTATTATTAGTTTTTAAGATTTATCTATTAGTATATATTCATAAGTTTAAGCTAGTAATTTGTTAATTTGGTTATAAAATAAAACAATGTTTATAAGATTTTTGTATTTATTTAAGAGACTACCTAAGAATTTTATCATAAAAAAACAAATTTCACAGGTAACTTATAAAATTCCTCCCATTCTTCTCGTGTCGGTTCCTCCTCCAAACACACATGAATCGTGTGCTGTCCTCTTCTTATTTCAAACAAAATATCTCTGAAATCAATAATAATAATATTATGTTAGACAAGAAACAAGTAAAATTTTAGAAAGGTGAATAGTAAAATATACTCACTTGAAGAACTCTTTTAGTAACACATACAACATGTCTAATGATATATCACATCATCTATTAAGTCGACTATGAAAAAGATCATATTTTTTGTTTTCAAACTAGTGAGAATTACACAACAAACAAAATTGTAATTGACTCGGCATAAGACTTGTGTTTTATATATTAAATTAATCATCCAATACGCATTTGATTTTTAGAAATATATACTAATTACACATGTTTATCAGTATAAATGCAACAAAACAGTTTAATTTGGAAAATTACCACTTATCTAATAAACTCATATATTTAAAGTATCTAATACAAAAATAACAAGTAAATCCTGGGGAGAAACTATCTCTAGAGAGAGACATACATCAAAAAATTAATATATACCTATGTTTTATTATTATTAGTCAGTCAGTCATTCGATAGATCATTCAAGATGATTGAATCAGATGTGTTTATATTGACATTCAAGGATATATATTTGCTCTTTTGGATATGTAATCAAAGAATTGGCAATTTATGATGGTATGCGTTCTGCAAAATTATTTATTTAAACCACCATTCTCAAGAACTATGATATCTACTGCTGAAGATCAAAAATTGATTGATTGGTCAGAAAAATATCACGGTTTATGTTGGGAAAATGGATTATGTGGAAATAAACGATATCGAACACATTTTACAAGATGTATTGAAAATTTATCGAACTCCATATCGAATTTACGTCAAAGGAAATGCAAAAGTGAATCTTTTACAGAAATTCTTAAATGAGCTGCATTCCCATTCAACAAGAACCTAAATTAAGTCAATTTAAAATGATTCCAGAATGTTATTTTCATGAAGATATTAATCCATGACATTGTGCATTATCCAATGTAAAACTACTTTATAATTATCGAAATTGTTGGAAATAAAGAACTCTCACATTTAACTAAGAAATATGTCTTCTGTCAATAACAATAGCAACAATAATAGCAACAACAGCAGTTACAAAGTTTTTTTTGGATTCCCTATTTCTTTTGGAAACAAATTTTGATTTATATACAAATATCAGAATTACTAAGTAGTTTACCTTTTACGTTTACATTTAAACGTTACGGGCAACGAAATACCGTAAATTTATTGGTCGTCAACTTATCGCATTCTCATTGCATTCGAATCTACTTCTTATCAGCTATTTTTAACCTTTCTTATCTGTTTTTACTGAACTCTCTCTCATTTATACATATTTAATATTTCTAGTCAAATATATAGTTATTAGTAAAGCATATTATATATTGCAATTTATACTTTATCCAATACATTTTACATCCTCTTATCGACAAATATTTGATCTTTCTTATCAAATTTGTTGAACTTTCATTTAATTTTATAACAACTGATTTTTGTTGGTATCATTTCGTATCAGGCAACATATTATTTACATCTTAAGATTTTAGTTTACATTTAACGTTACGACAACGAAATACCGTAAATTTCTTGGTCTTTAACTTATTGCATTCTCAATGCATTCGAATCTACTTCTTATCAAATAAACCTTTCTTATCTGTTTTTTTATTGAACTCTCGAATTTATATAGTTATTTGTAACTTTATACATTTTACAAGTAACTTGAGAACAAACAACTTTTACGTTTACATTTAACGTTACGACAACGATATACGATAAATCTAAAATGTTGTTTTATTACATTCTCAATGCATTCGAATCTACTTCTTATCAACTAATTTTAACCTTTCTTATCTGTTTTTGTTGAACTCTCGAATTCGTATAGTTATTAAATTGCAAATTTGTACTTTGAAAAACAACTTTTACGTTTACATTTAACGTTACGACAAACAAATACGGTAAATCTAAAATGTTGTTTTATTGCATTCTCAATGTATTCGAATCTACTTCTCATCAACTAATTTTAACCTTTCTTATCAAATTTGTTGAACTCTCATTTAATTTTATAACAACTGGTTTTTGTTGGTATCATTTCGTACCAGGCAAAATATTATTTACATCTTAAGATTTTAGGTAGTTATTAGTAAAACTATATTGTTTTATAGATATTTTGTACTTTTAAGTAGTATTTTAGTCAGTAGTTACTCAAATTTTCTCCTTTTTAAAGGCTCTTTTGTTTTTGTTTTGTATACCATTTCAAACGAGTTTTATTTCATTGGTATTAATATATTTATTAAATCTGTGTGCTCATACTGTGTTTTATTCGCCTCTCATAATATAGAAATAACGAGTCCAAACTAGGCTAGGCTAGGCTATGCTCATCTCTACATATATATTTTACTTTTATTACAATCCAACGAGGCCAAATTATACTAATCTAGGCTCAACAAAACTAACCTAACTAGAACAAACAACAACTTTTACGTTTTACGTTACATTTAAACGTTACGACAATGAAATACGGTAAAAGGCTGGGCTCATTTAAAATTTTACTATTATTACAAGCCAACGAGTTCAAACCATTGAATCCAAAACTCGTTTGAGACTCATTTAAGCTCATTTCATACTTATTTTTACTATTCTTGACAAGTGTGTCTTATTTAAACTTTTGCTTTCTAACAAAATCCAACGAGTTCACACAACATTTCAACGAGGCCCAACTAGACTAATTTAAGCTCATTTCATACATCAATATAATAATAGTAGGAACTTTTTGAGAACAAACAACAACTTTTACGTTTACATTTAACGTTACGACAACCAAATACCGTAAATTTCTTGGTCTTTCAATTATTTGCATTCTCAATACATTTTACTCAACTCAACAATCGAATTCAAAATATCCTTGTTTTAAACTATGTTAAGCTCATTTCATACTTATTTTACTATTCTTGACAAATATAACCTATCGAGGCACATGTTTACTTGGTTTCAATTCAAGGAAATTAGCATGAGTCATACTATTTGTTTACATTTAGCCTTACCTTCGACATTTTACCGACTTTTACGGCGCCATACAACAAATTGGGGGAACGTATACCAAATTTTTTCTAACCTCGAATATACTTCCTAATAAGGCCTTTTTTCAACAACACAATTTCCAACTAAAGCAGTATATTACTTTTTAAACCACTTTTACAACCATAGCTTTTACACTCCAAAATATCAAAAAAGTGCAGTTTTTCGACTAGCCAACACCCATTTTAACCCAGTCAACCAACCAATTACAAGTTTCTTATCACCCCTGTACACAACAAACCAATCAAATACATGCCTTATGGAAGCCATTTTACCTAGTCAACCAACCATTACAATTTTTATCTAACTTTTACACTACATACACATTCAACCTATCAATACTTTTCTTATCATGCTATGGTGCCTACTTTCGTGCAACGAGACCAATCAAAACTCATCTAAACTAATGCAACTTTCTCCTCTAATGCAAGTTTACGCAGTTTTTAATGAAGTTAAGGTACCCTGCTAATATAAGCGCTATTGAAATACACACTATTACGGTACGGTAAACCATTTACCGTCACGATAAAAACAAACATTTACATACATCTAACCTTGCCTTCTACTATACGGGACCTTTTGACCAACT
>CM032451.1:79862424-79976579 GCA_019049505.1 Pachyrhynchus sulphureomaculatus | reverse complement strand
GTTGCAGGGCATGTGGAGTCAATAAAAATATCCCAGAGAGACAAAATAAACATACTCAATGTGCCGAAATCTGGGCGACAGGTACGATTGATATTATAGATAAATATATCAGAAACGCATACCCCACGAGGAGAGAAACATCAACAACAACAAAAATCTCAAAGAAATGTCTTTGACCATTGAGTATGTTCCAGCAGCGTGGAATGAAAATGGATGGGTGGTAGAATTATTTTGTGAAAACAAAAAAACATTATAATTATAAAAATAAATTTCGTTATTGTACATTATCGTAATAAATTCATTATTAATAGTTATTCTACAAATATTCTTACTACCTTTATATATATATATATATATATATATATATATATATATATTATATATATATATATATACTAGCCGGGCCCGCGGCTCCGCTCGCGTGGACTTGATTCACTACTATCGTCACTGCTTATTCCTTATGTTACCCAACGTAATAAAATATCTCCCATTATTTCCCCTTATCTCCCAATATTTTTAATGCTTTAGGCAGTGTATTGCAAGGAGAACGCGCTAGCAGCAAACTTTTCTCCGACTTGATTCGCTATTATCGTCATTACTTATTCCTTATGTCACCTAACGTAATAAAAATATATCCTATAACCTGGCCAGAGAACATATGTATGTTTAAAAAAAGCATGTAAATCGGATAAGTGGTTCTCCAGTGATAAGCGCACTAACGGACAGACAGACAGACAGAGAGACGTTGCATTTTATATATATTATAGATATTCTTTGTTACATTATATTGTTCCATATTTAATGGTTTAGCGTGTTTAAAAAAAAGCTCGTAAATCTGATATGTGGTTTCTCCAGTGATAAGCGCACTAACAGACAGACAGACAGACATACAGAGATACGTTGCATTTTATATATATTATAGATGTAATAAAAACATATATCTATAACCTGGTCAGAGAACATATGTATGAATTTAAAAAATCACGTAAATCGGATAAGTGGTTCTCGAAGGATAAGCGCACTAACGGACAGACAGACAGACAGAGAGATGTTGCATTTTATATATATATATATATATATATATATATATATATATATATATATATATTATAGATATAGATTATATATTATATAATCTGGCCAAAGAATATATGTATCAATTTAAAAAAAGACACTTAAATCGGATAAGTGTTTCTCGCGTGATAAACCCACTAATGGACAGACAGACAGACAGAGACATTCCATTTTATATATATTATAGATTATAGATATTCTCTGGTACATAATATTGTTCCATGTTGAATGGTTTAGGCTGTGTATTGCAAGGGAACGCGGTACCGGCAAACTTTTTTCCGACTTCATTCACTACTTTACGTCACTGCTCATTCCTTATGCTAACTATCGTAAAAAAATATAGCCTATAACCTGGCCAGAGAACATATGTATGTTTTAAAAAAATAGTACGTAAATCGGATAAGTGGTTCTTCAGTGATAAGCGCACTAACGAACAGATAGACAGACAGAGAGAGACGTTGCATTTTATATATATTATAGATATACATATATATATATATATATATATATATATATATATATATATATATATAATTTTTTTTTCAATTTCTTGGGCTTTATGGTTCTTTTGTTTTAAGGATAGAGAAATTACATCACGTTCTAGTTAGAAGTTTATTGAAAACGTTTCGCCTAATTTTTTTTAGGCTTCTTCAGTTCATCTAAAAAATTGAAAATTTTCTGTTTTGGATATTCAATAGGACGCACAAATTTTTTTTAATTATGAATATATAAAATTCTTAAACTTATAATACAATGTAGAAGGCGAAAATAATAAAAATACACACAAAAATGTCAAAACTTACATGTGTAGGTTGAAACGAAGATACACTTAACATTCTTTAAAAGGTGTTACTAAGACGGTCACATTTTTTAAAATAACTTTAGATTTGTATAGGGAACGAAAGTCATTCTTTGGTTTGTTTATGTGTTTTTATTTATTAACTGCCATTGAGTTATTATGAGAAGAGTCCGAAATAAATATGACTCAGACCCTAACGTCGCTTTTGTCGTTTATATTGTTTTTCTCTTTATTAATACAGATCATTTCATGGATTGATCTTTTAAAATAATTTGACTCTTTTTTTAAGATTTTTGTATTTTTAAAATCAAACGACTGTTTGGTTTGTTTAACGTGTTTTGATAGAGCTGTTGGGTTATTCTTATCATACTTATGGCCATTCAGTCTAGTTTCTAGATGTTGCTTAGTCATGCCGATATAACAGCCGCTGCAGTTTTGACATGGAATAGAATATATCAGGTTTGATTGTTTCAGTAGGGGTGTTTTGGATTTTAGGGAGGTAAAAAGGTGGTTTAATGAGTTACGTGTTTTGTGGCAAACAGTTAAATTATGTTTTTTGAGGACTGCTTTAATTTTTTTTCTGAAAGTCCTTGAATATATGGCATGGATATGTATGTTGTAGCTGTTCTTTGTTTTGGTTGTTTATCTAGAGTATTATATAATTTGTGAATTCTGGTTTTTAAAATTTTGTTAATTAGCTTAACCGGATAATTGGTGTTGGTTAAGATAGTTTTTATTTTTTCTATTATTTCTGCTCTATATTTAGGACTTGTTAGTTTTAAGCCTCTGTCAATTAAATTTATGACGGTTTTTTTTTTTTTCTTAAAATTTAAAGGATGGTGTGAATGGTAGTTTAGATATTTTCCAGAACTTGTTGGTTTTGTGTACCATTTGCTATTTATTTTGTTTTTTCCTCTTATTAGAGTTAGATCTAGGAAGTTTATGGCGTTGTTTTGTTCTGTTTCGATGGTGAATTGTAATTTTTTGTTGAATTGGTTGAAGGCTTTAACTGTGTTTTCTATTTGGTCTTCTTGTAGTGCCAGAATGCAATCATCTACGTATCTTTTGAAGAAAATAGGTTTGTTGCTTAAGCTATCAATAACACTTTCCTCCAAATATTCCAATGCCAGTTGGGCAAGGCTAGCAGAAATAGGAGCCCCCATTGCACAACCTTCCATTTGAAGGTTTCGAATGAGTTCTGGTACTGAAAGAAATTGTTTTTAAAGATTATATTTATGGCATTTATGAATTCTTCTTGTGGTAGGCAGGTGTGTTTTTTAATTTTGGTCCCATTTATTTGTTATTGCGGTGATTATAAGGTTTATGGGTAAGTTTGTATATAAGGACATGACATCGAGGGATATGAGTTTACTTTCATTGGGCATGTGTATACTATCTATGAAATTTTTAAACTCGAAAGAGTTTTTTATATAAAAAACATTTTTTCCAGTGACTTTAGAAAGAATATTTGAGAGGAATTAGGAGATATTGTAGAAAGGGGACTGTATGCTAGAAACTATCGGTCTTAGTGGGATGTTGGGCTTGTGCAATTTGGGAAGGCCGTATATTTTGGGAGGTTCTGCATTGTGAATGATAAGAGTGCTATATGTTTCCTTACTGATGTAGTCTTTGTCTTTGTTGTACCAGGTTTTAACTAAATTGTTATTTAAAGTCTGATAGGTATTTGTGCGATTGTTTTGTATTTTCATCATTTAATAATTCTAACATTTTTGATTCGTAGTCGTTTGTGTTAAGAATAACCGTTTTGTTGCTTTTGTCCGGAGTTAGGATCGTAATTTGAGGATTATTTTTAAAAAACTTTTTTACTTTGTGTATTTTATTATTAATACTGCGTTGAGTTATGTTATTTTTTGCATTAATGTTGTTTTTGATTTTATTTTTATGGTTTGTCAAAATGTTTACTACTTGTGATCTGACTGTATTTTTTGTATCGTTATTCAATGTTTGAATTGCATATTCTGTGCTGGCTATATAATCAGTAATTGGGTATTCAGATGGATTAGTTATTGTTTTGGTAAAATTTCGGCCATAGGATAAAAGAACACGTTAAACAAACCAAACAGTCATTTGATTTTAAAAATACAAAAATCTTAAAAAAAGAGTCAAATTATTTTAAAAGATCAATCCATGAAATGATCTGTATTAATAAGAGGAAAAACATATATAAACGACAAAAGCGACGTTAGGGGTCTGAGTCATATTTATTTCGGACTCTTCTCATAATAACTCAATAGCAGTTAATAAATAAAAAACACATAAACAAACCAAAGAATGACTTTCGTTCCCTATACAAATCTAAAGTTACCCCACCCACACATGTAAGTTTTTATATATATTTTTGTGTGTATTTTTATTATTTTCGCCTTCTACATTGTATTATAAGTTTAAGAATTTTATATATTCATAACTAAAAAAAAATTGTGCGTCCTATTGAATATCCAAAACAGAAAAAATTTCAATTTTTAAATGAACTGAAGAAGCCTAAAAATTAGGGCGAAACGTTTTCAATAAACTTCTAAGTAGAACGTGATGTAATTTCTCTATCCTTAAAACAAAAAGAACCATAAAGCTCAAGAAATTGAAAAATATATATTCATTATTCCAAGGTTCAAGTAAGAATTCAACCCAACCTTATGATGTCGTCGATGATGCAACAATAATTATATTTTCTCATAACATAAATCATTGACTCACCAAGAGAGAAATGATACCTAGAGAATTTATGTAAAAAATGTTAGAGTTTCCTTATATTTACTTAACGGATTTTCTAAAATTGGGCTCTTTGTTTTTAGTAGTATAAAATTTTAATTAAGAGGATAAATATATTTATTCTACTTTTAAAACTTTACAAAACTTAAATATATATAAATACAAAATGAACATTACAAAATCTTATATCCTAATTTAACCACATCACTTCAGTTTAAATATTCATTGTCGTCTTCTTCTTCTTCTTTGTGTTCTGAATCCGATATTGTTTCTATCTTAATTTCGTTAAACCATTTTTGTCTTAATACCTCTAGAGGTACATCATCCTTATCATCATCATCATCATTATTATCAGCGTCTTCTAGGCTAGGCTAGGCTCGTTCATTCTCATTCATACAGGCTTTAGTAGTCAAAACTCTAAGATTAAAACAACAAAAGCTGTTAGGAATATTATTATTTTTTGATTTTTTGGAAAAACTTATTTGTATACATTTTTGGCAAATTTTGCGAGTAGAAATTTGTTGTAATGTTGGGAAAATTTTTGTTGTCAATTTTCTTAAATCTCTCTCTGCTCATATTTGTGTTTTATTTACAACCTCTCTTTCTCATCCTCATATAGCAAAACCAAGAAGTTACAAGAACATTTTCAACGAGTCCAAACTCGTGTTTTTTGAGACAAAGACCAATTGTATCCCGTCATTTCTATTTTTAGAATATTACGCAGTTAAACACTTTACTGGAAATATATCAGATTTTACACTCTACAATGCATTTTACTCAACTGCTTATCACCAATTTTTGACCTTTCTTATCAGTTTTGATGACCTATCGACTCACTAAAACTATTTTTCGACCTATTTTTAAACGATTAGCTCATATTATGTTTACTTAAGTCCTTATCCCACACATTTTTTACAGACTAAACGGCTCCAATTGTTTACTTTTCGAGCATTTTCAGCGACTAATTGACGTCTAAATACAAAATAGGGTAACCTAAACCCATTTAAACACGGCTAAAACGAAGCCAATAAGGCCTTTTTGCACACATTTCAACAAAAACATTTACCTCCCGATACATTTTTACACGCTTAGCCTCTAAACAACTTCCCCTAAATGAAAGTTTGAGGAAGTTTTCCGAAGTTAAGATACCCTGCTAAAATGAGCTCTATTGCAAAGTTTATACAAATAATGCCACGTTAAATAAATAACGGTACGGCACACTCAACGATAAAAAGAGCGCTCTCACCATTTCATCGACTATAAGGACCTTTTGGCTATCTACTTTTCACCCTGTTTTCAACAAAAAAACACCCCTATTATTACGAATAAAGGCCTTTTCGAAACATTTTCAACTTTTTTTCACCTAATAAGGCCTTTTTGACAACATTTTTCTATAATAATCTCTTTTTGACTACATTTTGCATTAAAGCTTATAATAAGGCCTTTTTGACACAACCCGTATAGGAAAATTACGTTAGAGACTATTTATCCGGACGCTAAACACCTTTTTTCAAATGCCAGACATGTTCCACGATTCGCGGCTTTTTCCTAAATGTTATTCATTATACGTAGCAATTATTACTCAAAACCTCCAATTACTTTTACTCAACATCTTATCACCAAAAATTTTTAAATGTTTTCATTATATAGCAATTATTAACTTTTAATGCACCTCTCGACACATTTAAACTTTTTATAGTTTTAATTTGCATTTTAGTATTTTGCAATTAGAATTTTTTCTTTAACTCGTTTTCATTATTTTTGGTAATTATTACATTCTCCAATACATTTATTCAACTCCTTATCACCAAAAATTTGATCTTTCTTATCAACTTTGCTCTCTCGAATCTCTAATTTTTTATTTGCAAGTATTTTCTTTTATACTTTCTATATATTACATCATGTCTATTTTAAAACTGTTGGTGGTAGTTGTTGTTGGTGTCATTTAGTACTAGGCAATTCATATTTAAGTTATTCAACTAATTTTTTCTTTTAGTAAAATATTGTTTAATATATTATATTATTAACATTTTTTAGGAAAGATATTATTTTTTTTCTCATGTTGAGAAGTTATTTAGTTCTTAACTTTGCTCATACTTGTATTTTATTTACCTAACAAACAAAACAACTAGGAAAAAATATTTTATTAACATTTTGAAAGGTTTTTGTCATGTGAAATTATTTATTTCTTAACTCTACTCTTACTTGTGTGTGTTTTTTTAGTTACCTAAAAAAACAAAATTTTGTACCTTTTTCAATGTATTCTTCTTATTAATATATTTATTAACTCTGTTCATACTGTGTTTTATTAACTTCTCACACAACACAACAACCAACGAGTTCAAATTTTCTCGCGTTTAGCCTAATATAAAATATACTTTACTATTTGTAGATGGTGGAATTATTACATTTTACAATGCATTTTACTAAACCCCTTATCACCAAAATTTGACCTTTTTTATCAGTTTTGATGACCTCTCGCGTTACACGTCAGTTGTTATTGTGTTTAGGAAAATATTATGCTAATTAAGCTATTTTTCAACTTTATCAATACATTTTTACACTTATATCGCATTTTCTGTTTACTTAGTTTCTTATCATTAGAATTTTTATAGACTAACTGACTCCAGTTGTTTACTTTTTAGCTTAACATAACAAACTAGGGGAAGCTGGACTCAAATTACACCTGCAAAAAACTACTTTCACCTACACTAATAAGGCCCTTTTTCACCATTAAAACAAGAAAACACTTACATCCACGCCCAATTTTACCCACATTTCCCCAACACAACTTCGCCTAACTCCTTCGTAATGGAAGTTTTCGGGAGTTTAGATACCCTGCCAAAATATGGCCTGTTGCAACAAAACAAAAAACTAACGTATACGGTAAACTTCACGTTAAAGTTTTTTCAGCTTTTCTTAGCCGATAAGGACCTTTTGGACACCTTTTTTCAGAAATTTTTCACAAATAAGGGCCTTTTGCTCACTCTCAAGAGGCCAAAAGGGCACTGTTTCAACAGCCTCTGGTCGTGTGACGTCATTGTCGATCACTTCTTGCACACCTCAAGGTCATTTTTCGGCGGTTCAAGGTCATTCTTCGGCTATTGGTACACTGCGGATGGACAGAGGCAACCGCAGTCCCAGAATCCCACCTGTTCAACGACTTTGACCGACAAAACCATAAAATTAAGTGACTTAGAAAACAAATAAAAAGCAATACAACAGCGAAAAAAAACTTTGATTAAAAACAGTTACCCTTTGAAATTAAATAATGATACATTGATATTCTTAAATAAATAAAAAAATAAAATCAAACAAAAATAATATAATAAAATAATAAAAATCACTTTAATGCTATTGTATATATATATATATATCTATATATATATATATATATATATATATATATATATATATATATATATATATATATATATATATATATATATATATACATGGGTCATTCTTCGTCAACCGGATCCCCACCATTAGTTCATAAATTGACGCAATTAACGAGGACACTGGTCTAGATTAAAGCTTATGGTATGTAGTTTTAAAATTTGAATGTCATATTAAAAAACTGTGCTGATTTGGGCTCAATACTGACCTAAATTTGAAATTGATTTCAAAAAATTTCAGAAAAACTAAAGTGAAAATGTAATTTCTTAATATAACCCAAAACTTTTTCTGATAATTTTATTCTTCCCCAAAAAAACCTACAAATTTTGTACATAAAGTTTTATTTTATGGCCTCAATTTTCGGAGATATTTATCATAGCGTATTTGCCATATTTTGGATATTCAACAATTTTTTTACTCGAAAACTAAAACGTTTAGAGAGATTGTGTAAGAGACAAAAAAATACTTGCTTTTATTCATAGAATTACTATAAATTTTTTTCAGAATTTTTGACAATTCGTTATTTTTTTACGATTTTTTCATACAGAAAAACAAAAAAAAATTAAAAGAAAGCACATTAATAATATTCAGACAGGTAAATCAAATAAAACGGTAATAATGAACAAAATAGACTATGAAAAACAAAATGAAAAAAAAATTACTTCAAGACAAAACTACATACAAACTAATTGAAAATGACACAACAATAATTTTACAAAAGCAAAATAACAAAATTATTAGGGTTAGGAAACGATTATTAAAAAATTAGTTATACGTAACAGCCAATCCCCTAAAATATATGGCCTACCAAAACTACACAAAATAGATGAGACCAGTAGGTAGTTGCATACAATCTCTATTTGAATATTTATTTAAGTTTCTAAAGACATTCTAACAAATGTAGTAAGTAAAAACCCTTCATTTGTCAAAGATTCATGACATTTTAAAGACAAAATTCAAAATATCATTTTTCCAAATAATTACATATTGATTTCGTTGGATATCGTCTCACTATACACCAATCGATTTAGTACTAAATATTATCAAGAAGAGATGGAAGGGTATTGAAAAGTTTACGGATATTCCTCTTGAAGGATTTTTGGCAGCTACTAAGAAATTCCTCAAAATCTTCGTATTTTTTTATGTAACATCAAAAATATACAAATTGAAGGTTGTGCCATGGGAGCTGGAACCTCAAGTGTTGCAGCCCAAATGGTACTTAAATGAATCAGCAAATATGATTATTCCAAAGCTAAAATACAGCATTCCATTTTTCTTTAGATACGTGCCACTGCCATATCGGAAAATATGCAAAATGACGTATGAAATAACTTCTACAATTCTACACATTTCACCTAAAGTTACAATTTACCATTGTATCAGAAACAAATAAAAAAATAAACTTTCTAGATATGACCCTACTTTACACAAACAACAAAATCAAGACAGAATGCTATAACATACCAAAGAAACCTGGCCAGAAAAATACCCTCATTACTTCTCTCAACATCCAACGACTCAAAAAGAATAATAATAGGATTGGCCGACAAAACCCTAAAGTTAAGTGACTTAGAAAACAAACAAAAAGCAATACAATAGCAAAAAAACTTTGATTAAAAACAGTTACCCTTTGAAATTAATTAATGAAATATTCAAATTACGAACTGAAAAATTAAATATACCACACAAACAAAACAGGGTCACCAAAGGAAAAAGGAAAAATTTGACAAAAAAATAAGACAGCGTTGAGCAATCACGAAAACATAAAGAAACACACTTTGAATTTTATATTTTTAGTCTTCTCCAAAAAAACCTTTTGTAGATAAAATTTTTTTATGGCCTCAATTTTAGGAGATATTTATCATAGCGTATTTGCCATATTTTGGATATTCAACAATTTTTTGCTCGAAACCTAAAACTTTTAGAGAAATTGTGAAATTGTGTAAGAAACAAAAAAATACTTGCTTTTATTCAGAGAATCACTATATATATATATATATATATATATATATATATATATATATATATATACGTATATATATATATATATATATATATATATATATATATATATATATATATATATATATATATATATATATATAAATAGTGTTAGTACTGTGACTGTGTTGTAAGTAGTAATTACACATTTGAACAGGTAAAAGGAAAAAGATGTCAAAAAGGCCTTATTTAGGGGCGAGTGGGAGTCAAAAAGGCCTTGCATGTCAATATGAATACGAAAAGTTTGTTAAGAAAATGGATGAGAAAATGAATGAACCTAAGCATGCATATACTGACCTAACTCATGAAAAATATTTAGCATGTGAATATTTTAATAGTAGGGGAAGGATTACGAAACGCTACTATTCAAAGTAAGAGGGCCTTTTTTTTCTACCTCCAATTGTACCTGTAAACAGCCAATCGAGTGCTAGAAGGCAGGGATGCTCGGAAGGCGACTGCTGCGCATCTCCACCACCATAACCTCTGTTACTTTCAACGTCATTACTCCATTTTTAGCTGAGTTGCAGGCACGTAAACGTGGTGTAATTCGATTAGTAGTTAAACAAAGAGAGTTCTGCTTTAAAGACCAATCCGAGCCAATTATTTAGGCGTGGTTCTGACGTTATAGAATTATGGACTAATTAGGGTGCAGAGCACTGTTGTATGATGTGGTAACGTTGTATTATATGTAGTAACATTGTATGACAGATATGACGATGCGCGCACAGCTGTCATATGAGGATGCGTGAGCAGTTATCATGTGTAATATTGGTTCCATAACCTCAAATATGGTTATTCCAGCGGGGTGCCGACTGTGGGACCCGTTTCAGTATGCGAATTTAGCCTAGCGCATTCTCCATTTTGTTTTATTAGACAGTTAATTGTACGACATAAATTTAGTATATAGGTTAGGTTCGCAGCGCGCGAACCTAACCGAAATGAAGAGAGTAAGATTTATATAAATTAAAGTAGAGAATCATCAGAGTCGCTATCGTAAGGATCTTTAAAACGTCACTTCGATCCTATATGGATTGTTAACATGTAGTTTCTTAAGACAATGATTCTGTTGATATACTTCAAACAGGACTTCAGAAAAACAACTCTGACACCGAAACTCCATGTTATGATAATAAAGTATAAATATTAAAGATTTTATTACATTGTTTAAAATTATCATTACATTTCTTACATATTCTTATATTAAAGTCCTTAACTAAATATACATTAACCCATATACAATATGGTATATCATCGAAGTTGTCTACCCAATCTGTAGTTGTAATTACTGCATTTCTGGAAGCCATAGAAAAAGTTTTACTTAAATGCATGAAACCTAGATAAGTATTACATCTCGATTCATAATTATGCTTAGCAATTCTATTAATATAGTAGTATAGTATCTCGTAGCGGGATATAGAGGTAAAATTTGCAAAATTAAAGACCATGGTAACTGAGGAGGTGAAGAAACAACTAATTTGAATAAATTTGTAACAAACTCACAAATGCTAATAATACAAATCTGCGTTAGAGGATACGCTTTATAGAAATTATTGGATGGCGAGGTCGGAGAGGACATCTGCAAATAAGAAAAAACCCTGTTTAATTCGTTTTAATTTTAACCCTAAAGAGTAAGATTAATCTCTCCGTTCTCTGACTAATACATTTTTTGCCCGAGCTGTGGCTTGTTTATCTGGATACCCCAACTTAAGGATAACACCAGTACCAGCTTTTACTGCTTCTTTACAAAATGTGGGGTGCTTATTACCCACATAAGCTCTACAATGCCCGTAGATCCAATTTGAAGATATACTTCAGCATAGAAGCATCAGCCGTGTTTTGTGAAACTAATTTGGCTTATTAAGTAATTTTGTAATATGTAATTTTGATTTGATCTGAATCCGTAATTTTTTAAACTGATTGTCGTTATCTGTATCCTATTTTATGGATGTCAAAAGTTCCTATTATTATTCGCCTCAAAATGGTTCAAAAAATTTTTAAAAATTGCCAACTATAACATTTAAACTCACCTTTCATTATTTAGCAAAATACACGATGTAAAATTTAGCTTTTTAAAAGTTTTTAAGTAGTACACAACCTTGCTGTGAAATTATATGATTTTATTTTTATTTTATTTATGTGGGCGAAAAAAAAAAAAAAAAAAAAACAAATTTTACTTAGTGTCAATCAATAGTCTGATGACAATCAACAATTAAAAACATAATCTAACAATACCGAAGGTTTGAGCCCTCGTCCTTTCTAACTCTTGAAAGGATTTTTTGGCCTGATTTGCTGACTATTAGACGAAAAACATCATTTGCGTTGGAGCAGGCCTAGGGATTACTATAAGTATTTTTGAGGTATAATGCAAAGCGTAATTTTTCGACTATAAAACGAAAAACATTATTCAAGGTGAATTGAAGGTCTAGAAGTTACTCAAGAAATGACTATGCATACCCCTACTAATCTTCTTATTGCCCCAGCGCAAAGTTTGACCACAGTAAACATAAAATACAGTAGCGACGCTCAAGAAAGTTTTTAGATCCTGTTTTTTATCACGCATGCGTCCCCTATCAAACAAATAACATGTGTTTACATCTGGAATTCAAGGAAAATCTTTTTATAACGTGCTCCGAAATTCATTATTAATAATTTTCCAATAAGTAAATGACTCGTTCGACGTTATATTTGAAAATAATTATAAATAACCGGTCAAGTGCAAGTTGGACTTGCGCAATTAGTGTTCCGTACGTTAATTGCTTTTAAAATAAAAAAAAAAAATGTTGTGGAGGTATAAAATGTTCAGTGACTTCACAAAACACACCTCAAATGAGTTTTCGACAAAGTTTGTTTCCAATCTTTACTGAAAAATGACCTTGAATTTTTTTTTATATATACCTAGATATATTATTGAAGGTAATGCACTCGTGATAATGTTCGTTCAATCTTCACCCCGTGCAGAATATTCCATAATTTTTTCAAAATTTTTTGATCAGTACTTTTCGAGATAAGCGATTTTTCACGACAAAGAAAAGTGTGCCCGTATTATTTATTTACGATTTTTTAAAAATATATATATAAGAAAATATGTGCCCAGGTATTATATATATATTATATATATATATATATATATATTATATATATATATATATATATATATATATATATATATATATATATATTTTACTCTTGGTTTCACAAGCTTTTATTTGACACCACACTCGATGACCCAGTAATTTTTTTTTTTCACTTCCGATTTCACCCCCCCCCCCTCAGTCAAAATTTAACTTTCAAAACTACACGGTTCTGATAAGGCCATCAGTTCCTATATTAATACCAAATTTCAATCTTTCTATGACAAATAGTTTCGGAGAAAATCGGGCGTGACAGACGGACAGACACCGAAGTGATCTTATAAGCGTTCCATACAGAACACTAAAAAGATGTCAATAGGAAGTTTTTTGTAAAAAATATATGTGGTATCTTCAAAGGAGTTAGTTTTTTTAGATTTCCCAAAGATCCTAAAATAATTCTTTATTTAGATTTTGATAATTGCGTTTTCCTATTAGAGATACATTTTATTTGTAAAACAGCTGATGTTTTATTATTGTTAAGTATTGGTTTATATTATTCCACTTGTACTTTTTTTTCTGAATTCAGGGCAAATTGTTTGCTATATATAGTTATAATATCTGCTAAAATTCGCTAATCAAATTTTCAAAACTCAATCTGGGCATGCAAAACTAGTAATTCCCCAGCACGAATCAGTTTGAATAAATCAGTATATGGATTTAATTTTTTTATATAAGTAGTATATAGGCACGAAAAGTTATTAGTTGTAAGAAAATTATTATATTAGATTTAACTAATGATAAAATGGATCAAAAGTGTGTCCACTTCATTTTTAAGTTCAGAAGAAAAGACTGGACTCGAGGAAATATAAGAAACAAGATTATACGCGTGAAGCTGAAGGTGTGCCGATATATATTCTCAAAATGAACATTTTCTCACCCTGGACAATATCTCTAATAGCCGAGAAATAAAAGTCAGCAGTGAGATATTTACATGATTAACGTGCAAAAGGTGTCGAAGCCAAATGTAATGTTTCCTTGTATTTTTTGCCTTTTTCCCTGTTTTTTTTTTGTTTATCTGTTTTAATAAGAACTCGATAAAAAAATGCTTCTAAAAAAACTTTTTTAATTTTTTTATCCTTTCAATCAGCAAAATTCATTTTTATTCTATAGAATAGGATTTTTTGAAAGAAGGAATTTGAATATTTCAAAAACTCGCTGGCATCATACCAGCAATATGGCGACAGGTTATGTTATCATCAAACTTGAACCCTTGAGATCAGAGGTGCCTAGTCAGACTGTCGCTACTGTGTTTTATGTTTACTGTGGTTTTACGGTACAAGGAAATCTTGCTGAATATTTTACCGAAAAGTCTGGGATTATTTTTGTTTACAGATTTATTTGCTCTCTCTTAGGATAATACAAATTTATTTTTAACACTCATTTTTTATTTATTTATATTTTTAGACGTTAAATTTACCTAACACAGCAGGAAATGTTATGAACTCGATGTCATTTAAAAACAAAGCAAACTTGGACAAAATGGAACAACACTGTAGTCCACTCATACACGAAAATTACATGTATACCTACGTCGATTTTATTGTGAACATATTTATTACTATACATTCGGTTTACACTGCGCATTATCTGAAGATTATGTTGTTCGCACCTGAAATTACCCTTAATTGTTGTGTACTTATAGTATTAAAAATAACGTAGTAATTTTAAAATATTTATTGTAGAAATAAATACTAGTAAATATTTTGTAATTTTGTATATTGAAGGTAATCGTATCTAACTCATAACTAGATGTATTTTTCAGACAGGAAATACATATTATATGGGTTGAAAAGTCGCGAGAATTTTGAAGAAAAAACAATTTTCTTGTCAAAAATCGATTTTATTTACGAAATACGAGGGCTGCCTTTTAACTTTTTACAAAAGACCACTAGATGGCGCTATTGAGATGTGATATTACCATTGTTGGAAAATTTGACATTTGTTATTGTTAAAACAGTGGCAGCTCAGAAATTGGCCGAGTAATTTGTTTACAGTGAGCATTTAAAATAACAGTTTTGTGAACAAATGGAAATTTCACGTAAAGGTTTTCGTTGGATGATTTTTTATGATTTTAGTAAAGGCCTAACTCAACAACAATGCCTCGAATCGCTTCGTTCAACTTTTGGTAATAAATCACCATCAGAAAAGACTGTTTACAATTGGTTTGCAGAATTTTGTCATGGTCGCGCTTCCGTCGGCAATGAATTTCGTGAAGGTAGGTCAAAAATCGGTTGTTGTTCCAAAAAATATCGGTGCTGTGCCTAACATGATTGAAGAGGATCGGCATGTGATTTATCGTGAGATAGAGGCATCCTTAGGCATATCGAAGATAGTAGTATATCTGTTCCCGATGGATTCCGCATAATTTGACCGAAAATCAAAGGAAATGCACAAAAAATTCGACCGAGGACATGCAAAATCCGTGTACAATATCGTAACAGGAGACGAGATTCGTACGAGTAGGAAAGTAAGCAACAATCAACTATTTGGGTGTTCCAAGATAAACCGAATCCAACAAAAGTGGTCGTTCGCGAAGTACTTTCAAGAAAATGACTGTTTCTTTGGTTATACCCGACATGTTGCAACCATTGCTTTAGAGCAGAGGTTCCCAAACATTTTTTTCTCGTAGACCACTTTCAAAATTTTACTGGTTTCGGTGGATCCCCTGCTGCTACATTTCTACCATATTCCCAAAACCCGTCAAAAAATGTGAAGATTAGATCTAACCATGAAAATTTGCGTCGTGGCTGAGTTCCAACCCCAAATTCGGAGTGGTAAAAATAAAAAGAAAAATAATATATTTTCTTGTGTTCTATTTATTAAAATAATATGATTACAGACTGAATAGAATTAAAATTAAACATTAATAACGTACCGTAACTTCAACAATGCAAATCAAGAATAAAAAAAAAATAGTCATAATTTTAATGGGAGGGATGTACTTGATAGATTGACAGCAAATTATCAATACTTGGCTTCAGCTTTGTAAGGAATAACGCAAATCTCCCCGTTCTGTGATGTTCAATCTGCTCCTTGTTTTTGTTAATAGGTTTTTGTAACGACACTAAAACTTTTTTCGACAAGGTATGACGAGGGAAAACGCTATCAAAAGTTTTCTCGCAATTTTCCACAGCCCAGGATATTTTTCGGGTATTTCTGCCTGCAGTCAAAATGTTTGATAGCCTTTTTTAAATTTCACCTTCAGCTCCTCATTGGTGCTAAGCTCGAGTAGCTCCTCTTGTAATACCACATTTGCCACTTCCGTTTCATCAAATGGATTTATGATCCATGGTGGTATTTCCATCGTCAGAATATCTTCAAATCTATTTTTGAAGTCATCATGCAGGGCATTTAAATGTTGAACGTATGTCTGAATATCCTCATCAAGACATTCTGCCTGTGACAAGTTTGCAAACTGAGAGAATTCGCGCCAGCTAATATTTTGCTTCATAAATTTCAATTTTCCAAGAAAAGCCGAAATTAGATCCTTTGTTTTTATTAAATTTAGGCTGTCCCCTTGTAACTGCAAGTTAATGCCATTAAATTTTTTGAACAAATTTGTCAAATACTGTTTGCTTTCAATTTGATCAGGTTTTCTTTTAAATCTGGATCTTTACTTTCCAAAAACTCTAAAACTGTTTCAAAAAGTGAGTAAAATCTTGTTAAACATGCACCTTTCGACAACCAGCGTACTTCAGTATGTAAGAGCAATCGTTGGAAGTCTTCATCATTTTCGTCGCACAATTGTGCAAATAAACGAGTATTAACGCATTGCTTCTTATTTTGTTAATGCTTTAATCACAAATTGAAGCGATTGGTGCAATCTATCACTCAAATTTTTCGCTACCAGGTGTTGTCGGTGGATGACACAGTGAATTGCAGTTACTCCTGGTATAATTCTTTTAAGATGGCTTGTAAACCCACGATATCGCCCGAAGGTGGCAGGAGCTCCATCTGCTGCCACCGAAATAATGTTTGTAAATGGAATCGATTTTTCCTTAAAAAAATCACTCAGGACATTAAATATTGATTCGCCTTTAGTGTTCGTCTCCAAAGTTTTCACGAATAGCAGCTCTTCATGGATTTCTTCATCTATAACAAATCGAACATATGCCAATAATAATGCTTCATTACCAGGTAAAATTGACTCGTTCAGTTGAATAGAAAAATGAGTTGTTTGCAGATAATTACACAAGAAGCTTTCAATATCAGAGCTCATTTCATCAATACGTCTTTGTACAGTGTTATTACTCAAAGGAATTCTTTTGAGTACGTCAAATGGAGGTTTGTGCAAAACAGTTTTTAAAACCTCTTCAATAGCGGGTAAAATTAACTGTTCTCCGATGGTGTGCGGTTTTCCAGATTTCGCTATAAGCAATGAGATATTGTAAGATGCCCGCAAGCCATCATCGTTACTTTGAGACGTGGAAGCGAACATACTGTGCACGGTGGGTCTCTTTTCATATTTTTCCTTCAATGTTTGAAAATATTTTAAATCTTTACCTATTTTATCAGGATGACACCTTCTTAGATGATCTTCGAGCTTCGATGGTTTCATAGAGTCATTGCTCAAAAGTTTGTTGCATAAAAGGTATATGGGCAATCGTTTGTCTGCCTTTGATGGAAGAAAACCAAATTTCAAATAATCAACACTGTACTCTCGACATTTCTTCTTAGATTCAGCTATTTTTCGTATCAGTTACCTACCTGTAAAGGTAAAAAAATGTTTGTTTTAGTAATCATAAGGCGACTTTAACAGAATATGGCTATTTTAATAGAAATAAAATAGGATTAATTAATTTTTGCAATGAAAAAAAAAAAAACCAAAATGCCGGCGGCAAAACTGATTTTAATTATTAAAAGCAATAAACTGCTAAGACCCATATAGAGGTTTTCACAAAACGGCTGAACCTATTTTATTGTAATATTTTTGATTAATTATATTTTGATATATTTCTGTAAATTCGAGAGAAAATACTTTTAAAGAATATTTTGACATCAAAACTCCGCGATTTTAATGATTTATTTATTACTTTGATGTACATTACGAGTGATACATAAAGACACGTACAATTTATGAAAATATTTTTAGTCATTTAGCATTAGCAGCTACGAGGGCACTGAAATATGTACAAACATGCAGGTCAATCATATATCTCTCCTTTAGTGAATCACCACAGTCGGGTAAATAAATAATTTTATAATAAAAAAGTACTAAAAGTTCAATCTTTCTCGGCTTTCTGTTCTTTTATAGAACTATCGAATAATGGCCCTGTTCAGTATTTAATTATTACGTACCTACTACACGCAAACATAACAAATATAATATTATTACAATATAAAATAAAAGGGTGAATAACAAATAGGCAGGTACTTACTTTTTCCGGCACTGGCAAACACTGACATCGATTCACTCACACTTTTCTTTTCAAAATTCCGGAAACAAATGAGTAACGTTTGTCCTTGGTATTCGTATTTATATTGGTGAAGAATCAAACAAGTTCATGTAAGATTGCAAGCACAACACAAGTCGTATTTCGTCCCTTTGCACGTCTGAACGGGCGGGCGGGCGGGCGGCGCTTTGCAAGTCTCGACGCGCGTTGTACTGAATATCGAATATGCAAGTTTTTACAAGTAACAGTCGCTGACCTTCTTAAAATACACTACTCAAAAAAATTAAGGGAGGTTTTAAAACAAGGAAATTAATGCTAAATAAACAGGCTATCTGATCCATATGCCGGCCAACTGAAAAAAATTTTTTTCAAGCCCGTAGACCAAAAAAAGCAAAATATGTGCAATATTATTTTTTCGCGGTATCTGTTAGGATTGCATGAGAACCGTAGCTCCTAAAAAATTTTAGCCAAAAAATCTGAAAATTAGAATCTTAAAGCTTCAAAATGCTTCTTTTTTAAAGTCTCAATACGACCATTTTTCACCGAAATACAGCCTGTCAAAAATCACCGAAAAATTTGGAATTTTTTTTGCTCCCTTAATTTTTTTGAGTAGTGTATTATCTGCCTACATTGATAGGTAAAGCCAAGCCAACATTTTTGTTCTTTACTATCGAAACCAGATAAATTTTCGTGGACCCCCACTTACAACTTGTGAACCCTCATTTTTTTTTTTCACGCCAACGTAGACCCCCGTCGAGTCTCCCGTGGACCCCTGGGGGTCCACCTGAACCACTTTGGGAATCACTGTTTTAGAGGATCGAAGAACAGTTAATGCTGATTGGTATATAACAATTTGTTTGCCAGAAGTCATCGATGTAATCAGGAAAAACAAGCGAAAACGTCGCATCATTCTTCATCATGACAATGCATACAACACGTCAAACAAATGATTATTTAATGGAGAAAAACATCGAAGTAATGTCTTATTGCCCGTATTTACCTGATTTATCACCTAACGACTTCCTCTTGTTCCCAAATGTCAAAAAAAATGCAGGGAGAGCGATTTTCGACACCTCAAGGAGCTTCCAAAATTATGTTTTTGGTTTGAATGCATGCAAAAGTATATAAATGTTAAACAGTGTTTAAGAAACAATAAAATGATTTGTACCAATTTTTTTTTCTTTCATTGTTTTTGTTGCAACTTAAAAAGTAGCCCTTGTAGTCTCCTTCAAGAACAATATACTTATGCCAGCGATATTTCGACATTTGGATACTTTTCATAAAGTATGATTTCTCAAACTCTCTAAAACGAGCCTAAGTTTCCAAATTTCACTTCTTCATTTGAGCCAAATCTCTTGCCCTGGAGCCTAACCTTTTTATATTTGGAAAGAGGTAATAATCGCCAGGAGGGGGGGCAGACTTTGAGAATATGGCGTACGAGGAAGCAATTCACAGCCCAATTGGTCTAATTTCACCATCGATTTTATGGAGTTGTGAGGTGATGCATTATTTTGGTGAAACAACACGTTTTCCTTGCTAAATACGGACTTTTTCTTCTTTATCACCATTCAAATGACCTAATGGCCTAAACTAACATAATTATCTCAGGTGGTTGCTTGCCCTTTCTTAAGATACTCGATGAGTATTATTCTATCTGCATTCCAAAAATACTTACCAAAACCTTTGTAGTTGTTGTCTGTATTTTTGGACGCTTCGGTCGGTTTTATGCGGCTCCAGCTATTCTGTAGACTGCCTATTGGACTCAGGTGTGTTGTGGTGGTCCATTGTCACGAATCGACGCAAAAAACTCCTTTGGATTACACCGAAAGCGTGCCAAACAGCGTTCTGAATCTTCGACATGTTGCTGTTTTTGATCAGTCGTGAGATTGCGCGGCACACATTGGACCCATAGCTTTTTCATATGCAAATATCCATGCAAAATATGCCACACGCGTTCTGTTGATATTTCTCTCACCTTCATTTTGCGGTCATTCCGAACAATATGGTGGATTTTTATTGTATTTTTTGGAGTGACTCCCTCATTTGAACATTTCTTCCGTTCTACTGTTGAACGTGCCATTTATATCAAACATTACTGTTCGAAATTGGGCCGTGGATATACATGCTGCTTGAATTTTCGTTATATTGGGTGTGACAGTTTTGTCATCGGATATTCCATACCCAAGGAAAAGATTTGATTTTAAAAGTTTTTCACCGAGTGTGAAATTCCTTTTGGCAGGATTTGTACCTGCCCATTTGCAAATATTGCTAATTGTTATTAATATTTTTGAAAAATATTGTCACACTCCCTACGCTGACAGGTTTCAAATTTAAATCTGCACCCATATGTCGGCCATCTTAATAATAATCATTGTAGGCTCCGCCCCCAGGTAAGATCTCAATTTGCTATGAAATATTATGCCGATAGTCGAAAAAAATTCATATGGTAAGTACTTTTAAATATATTTTTAAATACACTGTAAAAAAACTTTGGATTAATTAATTATTTACTTAAAATTAAGTTTTTTTTTTTTAATTTTTCAAGCGTTTAATCGAAATTTGAAACATTTACTTGATTTTTCAAGCACTAATCTACTTGATTTTTTTGAATATATACTAAAATTTAAAAGCATTTTATTTGAAATTTTTAGTAAACGCTTGAAAATTCTAGCAAATACTTAATTTTAAGTACATACTTTAAAATTCATCTAAAGTATTTTTACGGTGTATTAAAAAAAAATAAATATTTTTCAGCATATTTTCTATAATGAAAATCTACAAAATTTTTTTTTAAACAAACATACCGAATGAATTTCTTGCGACTATCAGCACAATCTTTTATAAATAATAGGAAATTAATCCTTTTTAAACGTAATTATACTTGAAGAATCCGGAAATTTTTATTTTGGTATTAAAAGCTGGTATTAAAAACAAATACCGATTTGGGCCCATAGAAATAGAGTCAAATGATTTTGTTCACTAGAACTAGTTGTTCCGAATTCCACGAATTCTATTACATATGAAAATGGTCAATTTACCCTCCCAATAGATATGGTAGACTATCCCAGAAAAATTACATAAAAAAGGCTTTTTCTTGCCCATGGCGAAAGGCCCGAACACTATGAGGTTTCAAAAATGGCAAATTTGGATTCTACGGGTCGAAAAACATAAAAATATAGCAATTTCAGCCATCCATTACGTACTTTATGTAGAACCTACAATAGCGTCTGTAATATCAGAATTTCGATTTTTTTTTTTTGAACTTTCAAAATATCTTGGCTTGCTCGGGTACAAGCGACGCGTCTGCTCTTTTGATACTCTATTAATTAAGACCTAAATTTTCTAAAAATAACTTGGCCAGACGCGTAGGACGCAAAACTTGGGACATGCGGTCTAATTTATTCAAAAACTCGAAAAACGACCGTTTTTGGCTGGAAAAACTGGATCCAGCTTCGTCCTCCGGTATTGGTGGTGTCTGCCTTTGCAGGCTCCCTCTTATTTCGTCAAGAACAAACTAAATTTATTGATTTTATATGGGTACATGAAAGTCCATTTTTGGATCGACTTTTTTGGGTCCTAAAGCTGGGGCGGTCTCGGCGGCGTCTGCCCTTTGAAGCGCTCAACTTTTTTAGTGTCAAACAATGTTATGGTACTTGATTCAAGTGCAGGCCCAAAATGC
Source organism: Pachyrhynchus sulphureomaculatus (assembly GCA_019049505.1). Classification (NCBI taxonomy): domain Eukaryota; kingdom Metazoa; phylum Arthropoda; class Insecta; order Coleoptera; family Curculionidae; genus Pachyrhynchus; species Pachyrhynchus sulphureomaculatus. The sequence goes on along the minus strand of CM032451.1, from coordinate 79,954,373 downwards.
TACATTTTCGGATGTAGCATTTTGGGCCTTATCTGGGCATTCCAGGGCACGGGGCAGCAAAATCAACTTTAAATGCTTTTATTCGACTCTCCCAATAGAATGAACCACTAGGCAGACGGTTAGTAGACAGGTCAGAATTTCGGGTAGCCCTCTTGGTTTATGTGTTTTTTCGTAACTGAGGAATGTTGGGATCTGATGAAATGAAAATGATTCAGAAGGTGATTTTTTACAAATACACTTTTCTTGGTTGGAGAAGTAAAAATACATTCAAAGAATATGTATTTTCAAAAAAAAAAAAACAGAAGAGGTCACTAACAATAAAATCAAAATTATGTCAACAATCAACATCCTAGACTAAAAAAGGACAACTGAGAATTATGTTCATCTTACTGAATAATATACTCGATACAGTTTGTCGGCATCACTTTTCAGGATGATAAACATGTTAAAAACATACGAAAACATAATCCTGCAGTAGATTAGTAGTAATATGTCCTTCTTTTTTTTGGGTTGATTACCCTTTTAATAAATTTTCATTAACATATTTTATTAATAAATGGACTATACAAACAATAAACAACGAATTGTTTTATTCATAGGAATTCCTAATGATAACAAATTTGCTTTTTGGTAGCCTCTAAATAGCACAAAAAAGACGTTTATTTTATTACAGTATCGTTAATTCACAGAGAGTAGATGGTTAGGTCTACTATAAAAGAGTACAGTTATAATTTATGCAAATTAATTTTGATATTTTGATTTGATTTGAATTTGATAAGTGTCTAAACAATGTTAGAAAATGAAGAAAGCCTTTCTATCGGTAAAATAGTTAATTATTTTTTTCATATATATATATATATATATATATATATATATATATATATATATATATATATATATATATATATATATATATGTATATATGTATATATGTATATATATATATATATATATATATATATATATATATATATATATATATATATATATATATATATATATATATATGTAAGTAACAAACGAAATATCTAGGGCTTATTAAAGTTAATATTTTTGTACATATAGTGGCATATTTTTGTTATGCTCTTCTAAAAGATATTAAATATTATATTCTAGTTATCATTCCGAAGCAATTTCTTTAAAATTATTGTTTTAAGTTCATATCAGTAATAAATTAATTTTTCTAAATGGTTTCAAGTTAATGACTTATGTTTAGGATGATTTAATTGTCTTTGTTTTACGAAACCGTTCTAACTATCTACAATATGCATCAGTTATCATATTAGGATAGTTAATTACTTGTTTTTATTTGACGCTCATTTTTAATACCCGAGCAAACCCGAAATAACCTGCGTACATCACATCACTATTAAAAGAACGTGTCAAATTTAAGCTTTCTCTCAACTGCTTTACTACTTAAATTGAAACAACACAAAATAATTTCACGGGCATTAAGCAAAAACAGGCAATAAAGAAAAGAATAATACCAGAATACTTAATACAAATTATACTTTGCGTATTGTGTTTGAAAGGGTTTAAGCACTCGGTATACATTTTTGTTGTAGAGTATTCGGAAAGGTCTAGAGTCTCAAATTCTATTTTAAAAGAGCTTTTCTCTTCACACACACACGCACACACACACGCACACACACACACACACACAAACACACACACACAGCCACACACACCCACACACACACCCACATACGCACGCACACACGCACGCACACACGCGCACACGCACCCACATACGCATCCACATACGCACGCACACACGCGCACACACGCGCACACACGCGCGCACACGCGCGCACACACGCGCACACGCACACGCGTACACACACGCACACACACCCACATACGCACCCACATACGCACCCACATACACACCCACATACGCACCCACATACGCACCCACATACGCACCCATATACGCACGCACATACGCGCACACACGCGCACACACGAGCACACCCGCGCACAACCGCGCACACGCGCGCACACACGCGCGCGCGCACACACACACGCCCACGCACGCACGCATGCACACACGCACCATGCACGCACGCATGCACGCACGCATGCACGCACGCATGCACGCACGCGTATATATATAGAGATATATATATATATATATATATATATATATATATATATATATATATATATATATATATATATATATATATATATATATATATATATATATATATATATATATATATATATATATATATATATATATATATACAGTCCCTGGCCAAATTATTAGACGCATTGTATTTTTTTTAGTAATTTTATGTTTCTTAAGAGTTTTTATGCAATAATGGTATATTTAAATTACAATATTATTGATTTTTTATTTAAAAGAATTGTTGTAGACTACATATTTGTATTTTATTTTTAACATATGTCAACACTGTGTTGACAGAGTGATACATGGACGTAAATAAGTACAAACCTGTATCAGTCGCGATCGGAATCGAGTCAGGTACGGACGTGTTTCTGTGGCTTTATGGACTGTGATTGTTTGTTTAACAGTTTTATACTACTCAGTTATTAGTTTATTTTGTATGCAGTGTTTTAAAAAAGTAATTGGACTATTTTCATTATGGGTAGAAAAGGCGATCTTTCACCACGTAAAAAAGCTGAAGTGAAGGCCCTTGTGATTGCGAAAACATTTACAAACCGAGAAATATCACGAAGATTGGAGGTTTCTAAAGCTAGTGTACGACGCATAAAAAAGAAAATTGAGTCAGGGAAGGAATTAGGCCCGAAAAGAAAGAAAAGATGCGGTAGAAAACCAATTTTCACTCCACGGTCAGGTGTCAGATGTTTGAAGAAAATTTGTGTAGAAAACAGATTTGCTACCACAAAGGTAATAAAATCACAACTCCAGGATGCTAGCCTAAATGCTTCTGAGCGCACTGTTCGAAGAAAATTGAAAGAATTAGATTTTAAGGCCTGTCGCCCCTCCAGGAAGCCCAAGTTAATAGCTGCAATAAAAGCAAAGCACCTGAAGTGGGCCAAACAATGGCAAGACAAAGATGTGGACTTCTGGAGATCGGTAAGATACAGCAATTTAATCATAATTGATACATTATTATCATTTTCAGTTAAATAAAGCAAATAAACATGGAAGTTTATATATTTTTCCTATTTTTGACAGGACTGCTTCAGTGACGAAAGCACATTCGAAATTTTGCAGAATAAAGCTCAGTATGTGCGTCGTCGTCATGGAGAAAAGTTTCATCCTGATTGTGTCGTCCCGACGGTTAAACATCCCACCAAAGTGATGATTTGGTCAGTCATCAGCGGCAAGGGCACTGGACGTCTGTACGTCGTCAAAGGAATAATGAGGCAAGATCAGTACAAAGAAGTATTACAAAATCGGTTGATTCCGCAGCGCAGAGAATGGTTTCCAAATGGGGAACCATTCTCTTTCATGCAAGATGGAGCTCCCTGCCACACTGCTCGGTCTGTTAAAGCTTTTTTGGCAGAAAAAAAATATCCCTCTGTTGGATTGGCCGGGTATGAACCCCATTGAAAATGTGTGGGAGCTGATGAAAAGAGAAGTGGCTAAAGATGTGATTACCAACAAAACCCAGCTCCTAGAAAAGATTATTCATGTGTGGAATCATCATCCTCAAATGCAGGAGACAGTACAATCTGCATGCCGCGCAGAATTAAAGCTTTGATAGCGGCTAAAGGTGGCTCAACTAAATATTGACTTTTACTAACATTAATTTCACTTTTCTTTAAAACTTAATAAACTTATGCTTTTCTAAATTAATGCTGTTTTATTTATGTCAAATAAATAGGTAATTGATTGGATAATATAAAAATAAAAAACAAATCAATTTAAAATAATAAAACGGTACAATATCACTCGGTAATTAATATTTTACATGAAATCTTGCAGTGCGTCTAATAATTTGGCCAGGGACTGTATATATATATATATATATATATATATATATATATATATATATATATATATATATATATATATATATATATATATATATGTATGCATGTATTTAACATCGCTTCTCACAGTCTCGAGGGCAATACCTTTATATATGTATGTATAAATACATAGGCAGAACTGTTATCTTTCACGAAATAGTCTTTTTTTTGAAATGTTACTAGAAGACAGCCTGTAAGTCATTATGTTTTTCGTATTATTGAAATGATGTAAATTATTTGAGGAGCATTTACCCGTATGCAGTTTTGTAAAACCTCCATCTTTAACCAGAAATGTAACTGTTGCCCGACACTCGCGATGTGGACGTGATGGTAGGTACTTGAGAACAAGCTCTTTGATAGTCTTATCATACACACACATTCATATTTCTAACACCACTCTGTCAAACAACACATCCATAACTTTTTTTTTCTATATATTATATATTCTTTTTTATTTTTTATATTATTTTATTTTATATTTTAATATTTTTCTATAAATTCAATGATTAACACCATAGTTTTATTCCAGCACGGTCGTTGTCCAGCAGTACCCTCTCTTCAGATGTTACAAAATGGGGCCTTCAGAGCCCAATATTTTGGATCCTATTGGTTTTCGTCCTTCGAGACTTTTCATCAGGGTCGCCCGAGTTACAACATACTACATTTTCAGCCAGTTTGACCGGGGTCACTTTTCCATATGTTGTGTGCGGGGTCCTCTAGCTTAGGAGACCTTTTTGGATGGTGTCTCCTAAGAGATAGAAATTTACTTTTATACTTGATTGACAAGGAAGAATCAATGATGTTTTGTTGCAATTTTCCTGGCCTAATGAATTAATAACATTTATGATTCATCTAAGCGAGAGCAAGTACTCTTCGAAAATAAGTTTCCAGGGTGTTTTTTTACATAACGGTAACTGTTAGTGTTGCTTATTCTGTTTGGTTGAAGGAGATATACGAAAATATTCAAAAGCTTTAAACATAAAACAAGGTTTATTAAAGCAGTTTTTAAAAGCTTTCTCAATGGAAGGATCCTGCTTTTAATATATCACAAAAAAGTTTCCTAACATAATAGTGGAAAAATTAAAAGAAGAAATATTTGTGGGTCCCCAGACTCACTCATTAACGACGCTCAGCTAAAGGATCAATGACCCAAAGTGAAAACTAGGCTCGGATAAGCGTCAGGTCTGTTACTTAGAACTTGTTCAGTAACAAGAATTTTTACTACATAATAATGATTACCAATACGCCAAACATTTTATTTTTGAAATTGACTCGTGTTTGTCTAACTACCTTGCTGTCAAAACGTAAAACTCGTCTACTGCGAAAATAAAGTGTTTGGTGTAGTGGTGATAACTATTGCGTAGTGCCATTAAGTCAAAGATTCAAAAAGCTCGACGTAGCGATTGGACATGTAGCCAATCAGGGACACATGCAACTTCCGAGCCAACTGGGTAAACCCTAAGCTATAGAAGCAACCCCTTAACCACAAGCAACCAACTAGTTTCTCGGTTAAGATTTACTTTATTAGGAATTTAGTTAGTCTCTATAGGTCCTAGCTAAAACATACTATACTCTTATTTAACATAAACGTACAGTCTTTCACACTTGATTATTATTTATTTATTTTTAAATATTTTATGGTATTACTGGTATTACTGTTCAGAAACAGGCGAAACTTGCTGATATTTTATAAATCTGAATTGGGTTTATAACTTTGATTTTTTATTTTTATCGATGCGTCTCTTTCAATCCTTTCACTTCAACAGGAGGATCGGTGACACTATGCAGTTTCTGCCTCAACTGACATTCTCCAGGGATCTGGTTGTTAAGCGACTTGGCTCGTGCATACCCAAACTATGAAAAGATCTTACTTGGTCAGACTATCTTGTTGGAGACCTTTCCCTTGATCCCTCTACCTTCCCTGTTATTACCAACTTTGCCATGGCATCCACTTTCCTCATAATATGACCAACATATTGCCGGTACTGTCTATTAATTCTATTTGAAAGATGGTCATTTATACTAAGCTCTTCAAGAACAACACATAGGCTGAAAAGTTTTTGGTCTAGTTACTTAAAATACACTTTTTGCAAAACTCGACTTTATTCATCAATATAGTCTCCTTCAAGAGCTATATAATCAAATACCTTTCCTGTAGAAGAATTTAATTTTGCCTTCACAATAGGCCTCAGTTTCGGCGATAACTTCTTCATTGGAGCCAAATCTCTTTCCCGCGAGCATTTTTTTGAGGTCCGCGAATAGATAATAGTTACTGGGGGCCAAGTCAGGAAAATACGGTAGACAAAGAAGTAATTCGAAATTCAATTCATGCAATTTTACCATCGTAACCATTGACTGGTGACACGGTATATTGTCTTGATGAAAAAGAGCAATTTTTTTTGTTCATTTGGGGCCGTTTCTTTGCTATTGATGATTTTTTCCCTTCTCAGCATAGTCGATGAAAATTATTTCATGCGCATCCCAAAATACAGAGGCCAAATTGTTGCGTCTTTGGTCGTTTCGGGGGCTTTCTCCAGCTGCTGCCCACTCAGCTGACTGCCGATTTGATTCCGATGTGTAGCGGTGGTTCCATGTTTTATCTATTGTCACATATCGCATGAAAAAAATCCTTTTTATTGCACTTAAACAGGTCCAAACAGCTCTTAGAATCATCAACACGTTGTTGTTTTTGGTCCACAGTGAACAAATGCGGTACACATTTCGAACAGAGCTTTCTCATGCCAAAATGGTCATGCAAAATATGACCAACACGTTCTTTTGATATCCTTATGGTGTCAGCTATCTCACGCAATTTAACTTTACGGTCATCCAAAACAATTTTGTGGATTTTTTTGATGTTTTCGGGGGTAACCACCTCATTTGGGCGTCCAGAGCGCTCAGCATCATTTGTATCTGTACGACCTCGTTTAAATTCAGCATACCAGTAAATGATGAGTGATTTTCCAGGGGCAGAGTCCCTGTAACACTTATCAAGCCATTTCTTTGCTTGAACGGTATTTTTTCTCATCAAAAAACAGTGTTAAATCAACATACGAAATTCCATTTTTTCCATTGTTTTGAAAATATCATAAAGTAGCGTCACTAAAACCACTATAACTTGTAAACTAATCGTCGAAATGTCATGGAATTTTGACACGTATCGTTTGAAGGTTGGTACTTCCTAAAGTCATTATTTGAAAAGGGCGACATCTATGTGTCAGGCCAAAAACTTTTTAGCCTATGTGTTAGATACATTAGACCTTATTATATAATCACTATATATGTTAAAAAGTAAGGGTTACAGAATACAGCCCTGTCTTACGCCGCACTATGGGGACAATACGTAATATTCACATAAATTAATTTTCTGGGTACAATTTTGCTTTGTTGTCCAAAAAACCTTTTTTTAGGCAGTAAAATGAGCCTCAGTTACGCAATTTTGAGGAATCGCGATAATTTTTTTTTTTATAATCTTCGTTTTTGATTTCAAAACCTATCATAACCCTATGCAAAGAAGGCAAATGGTCAGATATACGTTTCCTAAAATTAAGGACTTTTTTAAACCTGGAGCCCCAAACCTAACACAACCTAATGTAAAAAGAAAAATAATATTTTGAAGTTTTTCTAAGGCATTTACATCACGAACTCTAAACATAATATAATTGGTTCCTAAACCTATTACATTATAACACACCAAATTTTAAATCATATATAACCTATTCCTAAAAATATACTTATTTATGTCTATATATACTAAACTTAACATAACTTAATGTAGAAAATTGTAATTATGATTTTTTCTAAGCCCAACGAATTACAAATCAAACGTAATCTAATACCCAAAATTACACTTATTAACATACCATATATGTTATACTTAGGGTTTAGAAAGTTAGAGTAAAATTTCAAATTGGTCAAGATTAGAATCGTTTCCGAGGTTTTAAGGCTACAAAGTACGATATGCCCCTGAAATTTGTAGACTTTTTTGCATTACCCAGGATATATCACGTGGAGGTAGCGTTACGACACAAAGAAGGCATTGAGTACCACGAGTACTACTATATATTCCTTGGCTGTTTCAATGCAGAAGTTTTTGAAATCATTGATGTCAATACCATTTAGCAGAATAATGTAAAACCTCTTAACAAAATCTTCATCAACAACTGTGATTTTAACAAAAACGTTATAATTTGGAAGAACTTTCTGGCTGTATCGCCTTTATTCATATTACCTTCCCCCTTGCTTGACACACTCAACCAGCATACCCAGTTCTTTCTGAATGTTATTCTGAATCTTACGAATTGTCTTCTCCAACAAAGTATTTTGTAAGTAAAGGAGACTTTCCTAAAGGTATTTGAACACGTAGGCAGAAGAGTTTTTGGTCCGACACATAGATGTCACCCTTGTCATTTGATCTTTAGGAAGACCAACCTTCAAATGATATGTGTCAAAATTTCATGACATTTCGAGTATTAGTTTACAAGTTACAGTGGTTTTAGTGACGCTACTTTTGATATATTCAAAACAATGGAAAAAATCGAGTTTCGTGTGTTGATTAAACACTATTCTTTGATGGGAAAAAATACCATTCATGCAAAGCAATGGCTTGATAAGTGGTACGGAGACTCTGCTCCTGGAAAATCACTCACCATTTACTGGTATGCTGAATTTAAACGCAGTCGTAAAGATACAAATGATGCTGAACGCTCTGGACGCCCAAACGAGGTGACTACACAAAATACACAAAATTGTTTTGGATGACCGTAAAATGAAATTGCGTGAGGTAGCTGTCACCCTAAGGATATCAAAAGAACATGTTGATCATATTTTGCATGAACATTTGGGCATGAGAAAGCTCTGTTCGAAATATGAACCGCGTTTGCTCACAGTGGACCAAAAACAACAACGTGTTGATGATTCTGAGTGCTGTTTGGACCTGTTTAAGTGCAATAAAAAGGATTTTTTCATGCGATATGTGACAATAGATGAAACATGGATCCACCACTACACACCGAAATCAAATCGGCAGTCAACTGAGTGGACAGCAGCCGGTGAAAGTGGCCCAAAACAACCAGACACGACAGTCGGCTGGGAAGGTTTTGGCTTCTGTATTTTGGGATGTGCATGGAATAATTTTTATCGACTATGCTGAGAAGGGGAAAACCATCAATAGCGAATATTATATAAAGTTATTGGTGCGTTTGAAGGCAGAAATCGCAAAGAAACGGCGCCAAATAAACAAGAAAAAAGTGCTCTTTCGTCAAGACAACCGTGTCACAAGTCAATGGTTACGATGGCAAAATTGCATGAATTGAAGTTCGAGTTGCTTCCTCATCCACCGTATTCTCCAGATTTGGCCCTCAGCGACTATTCTCTATTCGCAGACCTCAAAAAAATGCTCTCGGGAAAGAGATTTGACTCCAGTGACGAAGTTATCGCCGAAACTGAGGCTTTTTTTTGAAGGCAAAGACAAATCCTACTACAAGAAAGGTATGGAAATGTTAAAAAAGCGTTGGACTGGTTGTATCGCTCTTGAAGAAGACTATATTGATGAATAAAGTCGAATTTTGCAAAAAAATGTGTTTTACGTAGCTAGACCAAAAACTTTTCAGCTTACGTGTTATATGCTAAATTTAGAACCCACTCCATATTGCTTATCCATGTATGGAGAGTTGAAAAACCATACTTGTACGCTTCTACATTCACCTCCATCCCCTCAATTTATTCATTTCTGGTGGAAGAGCATTACGTATGGAGCACCTTAGGGAAGAAATCGTGCTTGTAAGAGCTTGACAAACCTTACCATCAGTCATTTCTTAAAATTGCGTGACTGAGACTTATTTTATTGCCTAAAAAAGGTGTTTTTTGGAAAAAAAGCAATATATATATATATATATATATATATATATATATATATATATATATATATTGATAAATTAATAAAAATCATGGTAAATAATCGAAAATCCGCCCAGATAGATCGATAGAGGAGTCAAAAACGTCGATTATAGAAAAAAAATATTGAGATTACTTAAAATTTGCGGGACTAACTCTCATTTTATTGCCTAAAAATGTGTTTTCTTTTTTTAAAAAAAGCAATTTATATTGATAAATTATTAAAAATCAAGGTAAATAATCAAAAATCCACCCAGACAGATCGATAGAGAAATTAAAAATGAAGATTACAAAAAAATATATATTGAGAGTCTTTGAAAATTGCGTGACTCATTTATTTTGCCTAAAAAGGTATTTTTTAACTACAAAGCAATATATATTGATACATTAGTAAAAATAATGGCAAATAATCAAAAATCCGCTCAAACAGATCGATAGAGAAATCAAGAACGAAGATTAAAAAAAAAAAAATTACTGAGATTCCTTGAAAATTGCCGTCAGAAAATTAATTTGGATAAAAATTACGTGTTGTCGCCATAGTGCGCCGGCTTCTACGTTAAAGGGATGGAAAAATAATTATTCAGTTTAATTCTGCTATTTGTATTCTCATATAAGGATCGGATAAGGTTTACAAAATGTACAGATGTTCCCATGCTGATTAGAATGGACCAGAGTTTGTTCCATTGTATTCAGTCGAAAATTTTAGTGTACTCTATGAAACATATATAGGTTGTTATTTCAAATTCCCTGACTTTTTCTATTATCTGGCGTATGTTAAGAATTTGCCCTCTAATCCCTCTTTCTAGAATAAAGTCTAGAAGTTGTTTGGTAGATATTTGCGGCAGCAGAAAAGTTTTGAGTCTTGGCTATCTTGAAAATGGACAAACAGAGGTCGATAAATCGTACTATATGAAAGGTCCCCAAATGTTGGAAGATTTTTGGAATAAGTGTATTGCTCTTGAAGGAAATTATGTTCAAGAATAAAATCGATTTTTTGCAAAAACGATTGTTGTTTTTTTAAAAGTCTCGGAATCTTTAACCCCATGTAGTTATAAGAGTCTCCCGACCTCTGACTTTACATGGTACTGTAACCAGCGCTAGATACATAGCTGTGGTTCTATATTCTGAAGTGGTGAAATCTGTCCAACCACATATACTACTTTACTGGAAGAAAGCGTCGGTTGGTTAGTTGTAACATCCTTAGATCGCAGTATAGTCCAATATATCTTTTGTTAGCTTCTGTCCCAGAAATGAACAGGATTGAGCTCATATATCACGTCGGTTAACGTCAATATTTAAACCGTCTGGCTACTGTAAAAAGACTCGTCAGGGTTGGACACAATGCATTGTCAATTGTTATGCTCTAAAAAGTCTAGAGTCTTATAAACTATTCTTTTAGTTGTATGGCTAGCATATTGCTCGATGTTAATGCGTATTTCCGGTATTAAGGGAGGCGATATTCCTCCATTTGTAGGGCTTAAATAGTATGTTTATTATCTCTTTTATAATACCCATAAATATGATTGCCTAAATAACAAGTATTCCAGAGATCATTAATGGAGATACTTGTAGATAACGTTATAACAGGTTGTTACAAACGTATCGGCCCTTTTTTATTCCTGGTGGTTTTTAAGTTGAATCTAGTCATACTGCACTGCGTATACGATATTTAACAAAAAAGGTGGAATTTTCGAATTTACCGGGCTGTAAAAGTCTAATTGTCAAAATTTATTCGTTCTGTTGGTATGCTTGTCTTCGATATATCTTGACATTAGAGGGTACTGAGTTAAAGTTAAAGTTAAAGGTTACACGTGTTTTCTGTGCTCGGCGATTATTTATTGGTGGAAGAACAAAGAATTTGCATTCAATTTTGCTTTAAGAATGGAATAAAGTGTAGCACCGTATTGGAAATGTTAGAGGAGACTTCTGTGAATAAAACAAAGATTTTTAAGTAGTATAAACATTTCCAAGAGGGCTGTGAAGACATTGAAGATGACGAGCTCTATGGACGCCCCAGCACAACAACCGATGACAACGTCAAAAAAGTAGAAAAAAATAACTATGGATAATTACAGAATCACTATCAGAGAGGCTGCTAATTATGTTGGCATATCATTTGGCTCATGCCAAGCATTTTTCAATATTTTGGGCATGAGGTGATTGGCAGCAAATTTTGTTTCAAATTTGGTGAATTTCGACCAAAAACAGTGCCGAATCGATATTGCTCAGGACTTGCTAAATGAAGTCAGTGATAATCTAGAACTGCTCATACTGCATAACTGATGATGAAACATAGGTGTAGGGATATGACGTTGAAACTAAGGCTCAACTGACTCAATGGAAGCTTCCTGAAGAGTCAAGTCCGGAAAAAGCTCGTTAAGTTCGATCGAATGTGAAGGTTCTGCATACTGTTTTTTTCGATTTTAAGAGTATAGTGTACCATGAGTTCTTGCCACCATGGTCAATAAAGAGTACTACCTGAAAGATCTACGTTTATGTGAAACAATCCGGAGAAAACGCCCCGATAATGCACCTGCTCATATTTCACTACTTGTTCATAGTTTTTTGGCAAAAAACAACACAATTATGATACCTCAGCCTCCGCATTTGATAGCCATCGTTCTCTGTGACTTCTGCCTATTTCCGAGGATCAAAAAAAAAACCATGAAATAATGACGTTTTGCCAATCGGATATTGAGTTCCAGAAGTGCTTTGTAGATTGGAAAAAGGGTTGCGTAAGTATATTGTATCTGGTGGAATTACTTTGAAGGGAACACAGTTAACATACATGAACAAATAAAGGGTTTTAACAAAAACGAAAATTCCGCGTATTTTTTTATCAAACTTAGTAAAAGGTGATATTTCAGGGAATAAATGAAAAAAAGGTTTTCATATTTATTGATCGAGTCCAAAGGTACGACGTCTGGAAAATGAGTAAAATTTCTGAAAAAATTAGTCATATTGCATACTTTTACTACGATAAAGGAGACAAATATTCCCCAGGCCAAATTTTTATGTTGTTTATGGTTGGGATATTTTATCTAAAACATATGTTGGAAACTTTGATGTCAAAAATTTATATCGGTCTGGTCGGCCAATCTCCGAAAAAGTCGATGAAATCTTAGAAAACGTTGAGTAAGATCGGCACGTAAGAAGTTACGATATCATTTGAGAACTAAACATCCACTTCATAATAGTTTTAAAGTATTTAGAGAGGTCTGAATTATTTAACGACGAAAAATTTAATTGAACGAATTTCCATCTGCGAAATATGTAAAAACTTAATGAAATCGATAGATTCTTGAAATGTCTTATCACCGACTATGAAGAATAGTCATGTTCGACAATATTCTGGTGTTAAAGCCAAGATTAATGCCAAAAAAACTATATGTTTAGTGGGATCGTATATCATGTGGTTCTTTAACCCAGACAAATAATTGATTCGGATCTTTCATGTCTCTTTACATGAGAAAAACGGGCTCGAATTGATCAACAGAACAGGTGTTGTCTTCCATCATGGCAATATTAGACCACACATATATCAGAGGATTTGGAAGAAATTACTACCGCTTGGCTGGAAAGATGAATACGCATAGAACAATAGGTGACCCCTGCCGTTACCCATTTGATAGCGCGCACGCCGGAGTTAGTAAAAAAAGTCATTTCTTTTTTTGGAGTTTATTTTGAAGAAAATTGTGATGGGTTTTATTATTACAGGTAAGAGCGCATACATATTGATCATTAATATGTATTTTTTTAAAAATAATTATTAATGTTTTGAAAGTAGAAAATGTTACTCGAAATTGTTGTAAGAAAACTTGTTTTTTGGTATTTGAAAAGGTATTTGTTATATTTCAGGGTGGGTCCCAGTGATTTTATTGGTTTCAACAGAAAAAAAGAGTATTTGAACTAATCAAATATATCAATATTAGCTGTGATTTCCCGTGAAATCGAGGTTTTCATGGGCTTTAACTCAGACGGTGAAAACCACGTGGTATTTTGTATTTATTTATTTTTTTAATTTAACAATTTTTATTTTGTTACAGGAACCGAGGTAACTTCAGTTGCTCGAGTAGTAATGCGTAGACTACTTTTTGGCAAAATGCAGGAACAAAATTTGCCAAATTTTAAAGAAAAATTGATATATCTTGAGAGTTATATTTCATCGCAAGGTGAATTTTGTGATGAACAAAGGAAGGAAGTTATTCTGTTGGAAGTCACAATTCAAGAAATAGTGGACAAAAGCGCATAAAAAAGCAGAAGTTTTTCTTAAAAAAAATGATGAATGGTTATAAGGAACATTTGAAATATATAGGGTAAAACGTTGTTCTTCTGGTCGACCAACAAAGTCATTTGGACAATCAAGTGAGGGAAGCAAACGTAGAAAAACAGAGGAAGTACGCTGTGCTGTAGATAAAGAAGTAATAGTGCGTGCTGCTCAATCATCCCTTCAAAGTTCTGGAGAGAGAACTACATCCAGTATTCTAAAAAACGTAACCAACACTCCCCAGATAGCCCAAGCATACCAGAAAGTATATAAAATATCAAAGGAGCATGAAAAATACCCACAACTAAATCCAATAGCCGCCCTTTCAATGTTTCCAGAAGCTGACCTCTCAAGGGGATAGTATGAAATAATAAGGAATAGTACAGAAGTACAAGAAGTATTATCCGAGTTTCACAATGTTACAATAAGCAAAAAGGATTTGTTATCCGGCGTAGGAGGCTTATCGGGTAACTGAAACGTGTGCTGAAATTAACGTTTTTTTTTTTCTCAATATACTGTTTTTCTTTTACATTAAAACGTATTTTTCTTCAAAATATGTAATCCAAAATCTTTAGAAATAAAACCCGATTTAAAATATCTAAAAACAAAAAGTTATTTTGGTCACATAAAACCCTGAAATAACCCTATGTGAAAGGACCGATATCTTTTCGACAACTTAATATAATAATTAAATGAATTAGCTATTTTTTGATTTTAGAAAATTTACTGCCTAGAATGATGTGTGTTCTAACTATTTATAAATACAAGTATATGGTATGGCTTACATATTTTGTTGCAAGTTTTTGGTCTTTTATAATATTCTCACAGGCTATTATTATGCTTAGAGAATTTAAGTTTGACTTTTTTCTTCAATATGGACCTTTGTTATTTATTTGTGGCTGTGTAAGTATTAAACAACATTTATATGTAATCAATATAAAACAAAAAATGGACGCACATCTTGACGCGGTTTATATATATATATATATATATATATATATATATATATATATATATATATATATATATATATAAATATATATATATATAGTGTATATATATATATATATATATATATATATATATATATATATATATATATATATATATATATATATATTTTTTTTTTTTTTTTTTTTCGTTCACCTCACCGCCTGCGTAGGGATTTTACCCTTTTTGATCTCCTAAGGATATCGGCGAGGATGCTGTAATACCCGTCACCGTTGTCCAAGTGCCGAAACATACATCTCTGTATTTTACAGCACCTTTTAGACAACGCTGTAGTGCTGCCTCGGGCGTTATTGTATTTCTGCGAACAACTACTACCTATGTACGTGGCCAGGCCAAATATACTTAAATAATTTAATAAATAGAGTATACCGACCTGCGGGATTGAACCCTCGACCTTCTGCACAGTAGCAAGGTACTATACCATTGAGCCATGGCTGCCACACTGAGCCACGGCTAGCACATATAATATATAGCCCTAATAATATATAGCTCTCAATGAAAGTTGTAAGATACAGTCTATCAAATAAGAATGTGCCCGCTCGTATTCTTGAAAAAATGTGTGTCGAGAATATTTTTTGCCATCAATGTATTCTTTGGTGTTCTAACAATGACGCACTACCTTAGTAAGTTGTCCAGTCGTCTCCTGCATCACCTGGCATCTTCGAAGCATGCTGTCGACGAGATTTTCTGCATACTCGCTCGGTAATAATCTCCAAATATTTCGAATCTTTTGAGACAACTGAGTCAAAGTTCTTTCCTCTGAGCTTTCTCTTTACAAGAGACCATACGTTTCCAATAGGTTTGTTGTCCAGCGATTGTGAGAGCCACACTAGTATCTTATCGTGTGCCCAAGCGAGCCGCTTTGCCACGTGATTTTCGCCCAGTGGAGCGTGTGCTTCGGAATTTGACATCATGAGCACGAGGATGTTGTCATAGGACACATTCAAGCCCGATTGTGTTAATTTTGCTGCTCCTTGACGCAGCGTCAATTTCGGGTTTCGTGAAAACTAAGACACGATTCATTTTTTGACTTTCGGAGGAACTTTGCTAACCGAGCCACCTTTAGGCATCGTCGACATTTTTCGTCTCGTTAAAACGATTTACCCACTTCTTCACAAACGACACCGACTTTTTAATATATTTAGCAGCCGCGGAATGTGTCATTTTAGGCCCCTTTGGATGGCAACAAAGAAAGATTTTACGAGATTTTGACGTCGTAGACAAAGGTTCCCTCTATTTTGGTTGAATCGATAGATTCGCATCTACCAAAAATGAATTATCGCGGACTCGTTCTTATTTGACAAACTGCTATGGAGATTGTAAGCAAGCCTGAAGGAAATTGTTGACGAGTTTTAATACGGTAGCGAAATTCTACCTACATCAGGGCATTTTTTGTAAGGGGATTGCGAATTTAAAATAACCGGCTATGTCCAATGATATGTCCTCAAGTTGTCTAAGCGTTTTTTTCTCTCTAAAGAATGATTAGTTGTTATTTAAGTTACTTAACTAATTTTGGATCTGGTGATCTTTATGATTTGCTTGCCTGTTTCATAATACTACATTAAGTCGTCATTAGGTTTACTAAATTGGAATGGATTTATTGAACCTTTATTTGTATATTCGTCTGTTTTTTTTTTATGTGATACTGTAGTGAATTGAGGAAGAGTTCAGTGGTATAGATCTCGAACCATGGAACGGACGGAGGTCCAAAGCTTAAAACATGAAAGTCACAGTTATATTCCAACTTGCACGTTTTTTTTTGTTGTAATCATTAGAATGCCCTGACAAAAAATGTCTCTCCATTATTTTAATAATTTAAATAATTTAAATATTTTAAAAGTTAGCAGAAGTCTGATTTAAAAAAATATTATTTTGTTATTATTCAAAAAAATTGTTGAGTTTTTGAAAGGTTTCTCAACCTATTGCTTTGAAAAGCAAATTGGAATCATATACAATAGCAAAGCATATCAAAAGCTTCGTTCACTTCTTTAAGATGGTTGCTATAGAAATTTCATATATACATTCTTACTCTAAGTAGTGTTTCTACGTTTAGTAATTTTATATGTAACATTAGCAAAAACTTTTATAAAAAGCGCTATTTCCAGCCATTTTTAAAATAACAGTCCAGCTTATAATTCTTCTACTATAAATGATGAATTTTTCGGTACTTTAGAAGATACCACGTTTTTAAATTGTAAGGTTTGGTATATTTAAATCTTTAAAATTACTTCTAGCTTAAACACAAGTGACAGTAATATCTTCAGTTTGAATGGAAACCTTTTTTATTGGATATCTTAATTTTATTTGAGTAAGGGACCTCTGGTAATAATAGTTTTAAGCCTTGAAAGCGAAAGCTGATGAGAAAAAATCTTGCAAGTAACAAGAAAATGGAAACTTTTAATTTTTACTGGGTATCATTGTGATTTCTGAGTTGTCATAATAATGTAAGCTTGCGACAATTAGTGTTCCGTACGTTGATTGTTTTTAAAATAAAAAATTTTGTTAGGGAGGTATAAAATGATCAGTGACTTTACAAAACACACCCCAAATGAGTTTTCAACAAAGTTTGTTTCCAATCTTTACTGAAAACTGGTGACCTTGAAATTTTGGTTTTTTTTCTATATCAGATAAATTATTAAAGGTAATGATAATTTTTGTTCAACCTATACCCCGTGGAGAATATTCAAGGATTTTTTAAAAATTTTTTGATCAGTACTTTTCGAGATAAGGTAGGGGACAGCGATTTTTCACGATTTTTTAAAAGTAATTCGAAGAAAAGTGTGCGCAAGTATTACATTATATATATATTTTTACTCGTGTTTTCACAAGCTTTCATTTGACACCACACTCGATGACCTAGTAAAAAAAAATTTTTTTTTCACTTCCGATTTCACCCCTCAAAACGAATCCCTTAAGTCAAAAATTTATGTTACGGTGATATAAAATGATCAGTGACTTCACAAAACATACCCCAAATAAGTTTTCAACAAAGTTTATTTCCAATCTTTACTGAAAATTGATGACCTTGAAATTTTTGTTTTTTTTATATACCCGATAAATTATTACAGGTAATGCAGTCGTAATAATTTTCGTTCAATCTACACCCCGTGGAGATTATTCCAGAATTTTTGCAAAATTTTTTGATAAGTACTTTCCGAGATAAGGCGGGTGGACAGCGATTTTTCGTGATTTTTTAAAAATAATACAAAGAAAAAGTGCGCGCAATTATTACATTACATATACATTTTTTACTCGTGTTTTCACAAGCTTTCATTTGACACCACACTCGATTACCTAGTAAAAAAATTTTTTTTTCACTTCCGATTTCACCCCCCAAAACTAACCCCTTAAGTAAAAATTTAACTTTTCAAAACTACATGGCTCTGATGAGGCCATCAATTCCTATATTACTACCAAATTTCAACTGTCTACGACAAATAGTTTCGGAGAAAATCGGGTGTGACAGACGGACAGACGGACAGACAGACGGACAGACACCGAAGTGATTTTATAAGTGTTCCGTACGGAACACTAAAAATGCACCCATCTTGCAAGTAACAGAGTAGCGGTAGTAACTATTGCTCTTATACAATTTTATAAAATAGAAACTCATAAACATAGATAGGATTTCAGTATTTATTACGGATTAGACACGCCTGTTTAACACCGGATTTTAAAGTCCTCCATGCTTGTTTACAATCTGAAATTACAAAGAGCAAATTCCGTTTTCGATAAAAATTTACTATAGAATCTATCATAAATATTTATCTTTTTTCCATAACCTAAACTATTCAATTAATACAACATTGCGATATATATAATCTCTTTCATATATTAAATTATTATATTAATTTTTGTCCGTTAAGTCTGTTTTAATTACGATCTGAATTTTTTTTAATATAAATTTATTTTTCTTTAATTCTTATAGAATTGTTCAGTTCCTATTTAATCAAAAGTACAGGATTTCATTTGAAATAAAAAAAAATGTTGATAATTACATCAGGAGAATTTTGATCATATAATTTTACTGAAAAATTACAATTTATTTAATTGTTTCTCTAAGTAGTTTTCCTCTTCCGAGTAACTAAGGTATTCAATTAAATTTTTCAGGCTGCAGTTCCAGTATTTATACTACGGTTTACGTACCAAAGATGGTGGACACTAATCCAAGTATATAGAGCCGATTTTTCATCGGATTTAAGTATGATCAACATGTATCTAAAAAGAAAAATTCTTGTGGAAGCTAGAAAACCAGAGATTTTTTTTTTATGTGACTGTATTCTGCATAATACACTATTTATAATAATTAGCATTATCTGGGTTAAGAATCCAGGCGCATTTTGCAACATATTTTTTTTCCTGCAATTCTATGCACCTAAAATGATATTTCCATTACTAGGGATTTTGTTACCAACGTCTTATGTAGCAATTATGATGTTGTGGTACGTTCCGTATTATTATTTGATGATTGTGACCATAATAAAGTGTCAATTATACGCTCTGAAGGATTATGTTTTACATACTTTTGAAAAGAAGAAAATAGTTTTTCCAAATAATGACCAGAGGTATGTTACACGAAATCTTAAGGCCGTCGTTAAACGTCATCAGAAAATTGTAATGTAAGTTTTTATATGAATATTTATTTATATATAAATTCACACTACTCAAAAAAGGCTTTCTCTTTCTGCTTCTGCTGACTGGCTGTCAGTTACAATTACAATTTACTGAAGAACTTAATTCTTACTAGAAGTTGGTAGTGACTTTTAGAACACATGGCTCGCCAAAAATATGAAAATTTTTTTAACGTTTTGCCAAACTGTCAAGACATCTGCTGAAGGCGCTAGCCAATTCTTTGTCATGAAGTTTTTAGAGTTCTTTCAATAAAAAGTAGTAAGATTTATACAGCAGAATAAAAGATAACAAAGGATAAAAAAAAGCCAAATAGTACAATAAAAAATGATTTTTATATTGATTTAGACAAATAAATAATTAATATACTTATTTATATATATTTTTTTAGGATTCATAAAGATTTTCTAGAGTTTGCACGGATGGGTTTTCTAACTTTGGCTGCAGCAGTAATTTGTATAACTTTTTTTTTTTTTTTGTAAATTTCGCTATATATTCTGTAAGTTGATTTACATAGTATATATATATATATATATAAATATATATATATATATATATATATATAAATATATATATATATATATATATATATATATATATATATATATATATATATATATATATATATATATATATATATATATATATATATATATATATATATATATATATATATATATATATATATATATATATATATAATACATTCAATTTCCGGGTTTCAATCCGTTCACCTAACTATGAATTTGCACGACGTTTCGCCAAAATCTCATTTGGCACTTTCATGTGCTCCTGTTGCTGCTGCTACTTGATACTGTGATCTTGCTGCTGTTACTCGAAGCTAACTCTAATAATAAAATATATATATAATACTATATATATATATATATATATATATATATATATATACATATACGAGGATGCATTAAAAAGTTCGCGGCCTAGTCAAGAAAACAAAATAAAATACGTACAAAAATATTTTTATTTTTCGTCGTAATCTCTACCTAGTTCTATGTACTTCTTTCACCTGCTTTCCAAAGCTTCCGCACCTGTTTGGAAAAAGATTTCTCAGGGTCTTCAAAATACTGGTTAACTGCAGCTTCGACTTCATCATTTCATGAAAATTTTTGATCACTGAGGTGTTTTTTTAGGTTTGGAAACAGATGAAAGTCCGAAGGTGCCAAATAAAGAAAATAAGCCGGGTGGAGCAGTAATTCGAAACCACAATCACGAATTTGAGACCTAGGCTCAACAAACGTATGAACGCAAGCGTTGTCCTGATAGAACAAAACTTTCTTTCTTAGTAATCCTGTGTGTTTCTCTTTAATTTCCTGGCGTAGAAGACGCAAAAGGGTGCAATAGTAAGTCGAGTGTATTGTTTCGCCTTTCGGAAAGTAGGCCATCATAATAATACCATTAACATCCCAAAAACCTGACGCCAACACTTTTCCAGCGGACAGAATTGTCTTCACTTTCTTTCGGATCGGTTCACCAGATTTTTTCCACTGTTTGGATTTTTGTTTTGACTCTGGAGTATGGTGGTGAACCCAGGTTTCGTCTATTGTCACAAACCTGTTAAGAAAATCTTGCGGACCAGCCTCAAACATCTCCAAACAGTCGCGAGAAATCGTGAGTTGAATTAGTTTTTGTACAGCTGAAAGAAATCTGTGGACTCACATAGCGGAAACCTTAGACAATCCGAATTCGTTGGCAATGATGTTTTGTGTTCATACATACGAGATGCCTATAGTGTCTGCAATCTCCCTGATAGTTAATCTACGGTCTTTCAATATGAGATCATACACTTTGCCGATCTTTTCTTCAGTAGTAGACGTCGTGGGCCGGCCGGAGCGAGGGTCATCTTCGATGCTCTCTCGTCCACGTTTAAATTCTGCAACCCATTTTTTCAAAGATACATATGACGGAGCAGATCCCTCTAGTGTTGTTTTCATATCACCGTCGATCTCCTTTGGTATATTTTTAAACAGGTATTTAATGACCGCACGTTGTTCATTTTTTTCCATATTTCTAAAAACGATGCACTTGGTCTCACTAAACTCGTTCTAATATAAAAATCACAAATTCTACAGAAACAAAATTTTACACTGTGAAAACTAAAGAAAGTATGAACTTATTGAGGGTACTATATTAAAAATATTATAATTATTTTTCGGCGAGGCCGCGAACTCTTCACTCCATCCTCGTATATATATATATATATATATATATATATATATATATATATATATATATATATATATATATACATATATATATATATATATATTATATATATATATATATATATATATATTATATATAAGTTTTATGAGCTATATTTATATATTATATTTACAAAATATCATATATATCACCCGTCCTGATGAACATCTTAATTTTCCTTCTGTCCTTTACATTTCAGTATCCAGAAGAAGCTACCAATTAGGTAGCGAAAGCATGACTAAAAAAAGAAACTAGAGCTTAAGGATCTTCGATTGCTCATATCTATTTCCTCATAAGGGCGTTTTCCACACTACATATATATGTATATATATATATATATATATATATATATATATATATATATATATATATATATATATATATATATATATATATATATATGTAATATATATATATATATATATATATATATATATATATATATATATACATATGCATGTGATCAAAAACTAGTAAGACATTTAAATCTCCCAGGCATTTCCAAATCGGATTAATTTTTTTTCGTTAGGTTGGTAGGACCTTAACTGTGTCAAATTTTAAGACCATAGCTTCAGTAGTATATATATATATATATATATATATATATATATATATATATATACATATATATATATATAAATATATATATATATATATATATATATATATATATATATATATATATATATATATATATATATATATATATATATATATATATATATATATATATATATATATATATATATATATATATAGGGCATTTTAAAAATCGTTTAATATATTGAAACAGGTGACTAATAGGGTCATATAAAAACCCAATTTAAATTTTATCGCCAGACTAACCAACACTTGATTTGAGATTAGTGGCTGCCATTAGCCCAAAGAAGACGAAAATGCTTAACAAGAAATGGAAATCGTCCAGTGTTGGAAAGAATATATATTTTTACATCTCAGAAACAATTCATCTAATAATAAATTCAACCAATAAAAAATAATATGCGTACCTAGAAAAAAAAATCATAACAAAGAAGATTTTTTACCTATTATTTCAAAAGACATCCCTTGATAAGCCGCGACAAGATGTGCGTTTCGATATCTTCCAGGTTATTGCCCCCTTATTGCAAAATGTTGTTATAATAATAATTTCAATAGTAATTCCGAGATGATAAACGTTTCTTATGACAAATTCAAGGTTTTTTAACAAGAAAGAAAAAGTGAGAGATATCCCTAATAACAGTAACTTGAGAGGTGGAGATAATTTATTATTAATTACTTACTTTGTCTTATTCTGAAACTAATTCAATGATCAGGCATTAATTTTTTTTAGTTGTATAAAACTATTAAGTCTTTTAAAATAATACAAAATCGACTAAATTTACAAATGATTGTTTTTTTTTTTATTTTAATTATTTTTATAAACATTTTGCTATTTGTATACTGTCACTAAATACAAATTTGATAAATTTTAGGTTCGTTTCCCAACACTAATTTGGGAATTCTTGGTCTATGCAAACGTGTGTCTCAAGTTAGCAACGAAATAAAGAGGTTACGTATATTCAGTTTACTGGTTAACACTTAATTATCATTTGATTAAAATTTTACAAGCAGAAGGGCTTTGATTTAGGAAATTTAATTAAGAATGGTTAAATATGAAATAAAAAATAAAAAAATATACACAGAGAATATCTCCGAATTTAAGCCTGATACATTGTATATCTCCTGAGGTAAGTTAGCTTGTAGACATACAACTTAACGTCTTGAACCCTTGATAACCACTTATTCTAAAATCAATAAAAATATCAAAAAATACACTCATACAATTTGTTTCACATTAAGTTTAAAGTAGTCTATATGCCTTGAGGCATTTTAAGTAGAAAGGGTTGTAAAATACCTTTATTTAAAAATTTTAAGAAGGATCATGAAGAAATATAATTACAGAATCTCTGGAGCAGGGGTCGGCAACCTATGGCACGCGTGCCATCTCTAGCAGGTCAAGCAATTTTGAATGGCACGTATACCTATTCAAAGTTTACACATTAATATCTGTGACATTTTTCGAAATTAAGTAAATAATCGAAGACAGTATTACTTTAACGATACAAACCAAAACGATATATTATATAGGTCACTAGGTATTATTACCAAAAACTACAAAATATATATTTTGTAATTTATAATTTTACTGAATACATTGATTTGGCTTTAATTTCGGCAAGTATTAAAGACGGCAAGCCTCAAAATATAAGTCTAGGCAAAAACACAAATAAATGTCCTCAATTCAGATCAAAAGAGCCGCTATAAGGCGGTTTTTTTTTGTTTGACTTGACTTCAATCGTTCCGACGCGGCCGCAACCCTTTTTATATTGCCGAACTTTAGTTTTTGTTAGATTTAACTTCTAGGCGGCCCTTTGATTGTAATGGGCGCGTTGTAGATAATAATTTTTGTTCTAAGAAATTTAAAAAACGTAATTATTGGAATTTTCTGGAAACATTATTTTTCTATATATAGCAAGCGGTTACACGTTTGGATCATTTAGTGTAGAAGTAACATCCGTTCCAGTCAATAGTCGTCGAATAGTTTAAAAATTAAAATTACGTTGCGTTATGGCCGCGAAGAAACAGAAGGTAAACTTTCGATCATTTCAAACTTCATGGACAACAGATTACGGTTTTGTACAGCAAAACGATCGGGCCATTTGTGTCCTATGTCGGGAAAGCGCAGTTTTCCGGACATCTAGTGTTCAATGACATTTCCAGAAAAAACATGAATCGTCATTTAAAGATAACGCTGATAAAAGGGAGGCAATACAAAGAGCAAGTAAACAATACGAGAAACAGTCAACATTCTTTAACAAAGTTTTCCAAGGAAAAAATCAGGTAACTGAATGCAGTTTCAAAATTGCACAATCGTTGATACAAAAGGGTAGGCCGTTCACTGACGGAGAATTTATGAAGCAAACGTTTTTGAGTACTGGCGAGATTTTATTCGACGACTTGCCCAATAAGGATACAATATTGGCCAGGATTAGGGACACACCGGCATCAGCGCGGACCATCTAGAGACGAATTACCGAAATGACACAAAATGTCCAAAAACAACAGAGAGACGCTATCAAACGGTTTTGTATTTAGTGGAGCATTGGATGAAAGTGTCGATATTAATGACATTGCCCGCCTGGCAATCGTTGCGCGATACTTCGATGATGGCAGTGTGTATGGAGAGCTGATTTGTCTGCTCCTATTGCAGGGAACTACAAGAGGAGAGGATATATTTTCAGAATTTGTTAAACATTTTGAAAAGCGGAACATTAATTTAAATAAAAATTTTGCGTAACGACAGATGGCGCTCCTGCTATGATTGGGAGACATAAAGGATTTTTGTTTTCCTTCTTATTGAATGCATGGGTCGATCAGTTTTGAATTTTCATTGGATAATTTACCAAGAGAGTTTGTGCGCTAAAATCTCCGCTGGAAGTTTAAAATCCGTGATGGATACGGTGGTTAAAATAGTTAACTACATTGTCGGTTGTTCTTCACTGATTTATAGACAATTTAAGGCGTTTCTGCAGGAATTAGAAAGTGCGTATTCAGATGTACCATTGCACAATAATGTGCGCTGGCTCAGCCGTGGTAAAGTGCTCTCTAGATTTGTGCAATGTCTGGGCGAAATTAAATCGTTCTTGTTGGAAAAAAATCAAGTGGATGCTTATCCTGGACTAGAAGATAAGAACTGGATCTGTATGGTAATGTTTCTTACTGATATTACAAACCATCTCAGTGAACTCAACTTAAAGTTACAAGGTTCAGGCAAAACAGTTCTGGATTTATACGAATCCGGGAAATAATTCAAATTAAAAATAGATTTATTTATCAGCGATATTACTACAAACACATATAAATATTTTCCAAATTTAAAAACTTATATATCCAGTGTCGACGATGGTGCACTAATAGACGAAATTCTTAAATATATGACTAATTTAAAAGAGGAGTTTATCGAGAGGGGTCAGGATTGTTCGCTTTTTTAATCAAACCAGATTTAATGGATTTTTCCAGCAGTTGCTGTGACATATCTCTTTTCTCATGGATGGACATTAATGATTTTGATCTTCAATACATTGGATTTAAAAGCTCCGAGTTATAGAACACGAAATTTGTAGAATTAAGAAGGGTACTAGAAGGTGACTGCCAGAACCATTCAAACGAGATACTCAGTTGTTGGATGAGTTTACCAGATAAATTTATTTGTCTTAAGAAAGTAGCGTTTGCCATGCTTACAGCTTTCGGCTCATTCTATATCTGTGAACAACTTTTTTCCCATATGAGAGTGATTTTAAACCCGTACCGAAGCAGGCTGACAACAGAGAACTCGGAAGCATGTGTGACACTGAAAATAACCAGACATGAACTGGATATAAGAAAACTCTTTAAAGAACTTCAAGCACAGGGTTCACACTAGGTCCTAGGACTAGTATAATAAAATTATTTGTTAAATGTTAAAATTTTTTTGTAATTAAACCTTCTAAAAGCAATATTTTAAGTTAATTTAACTTAATTTTTGTTAATTTTAGTTGTAGTAAGTACCTATGTCGGCACGCAAAATGTTGTATGGACGAAAACTGGCACCCCTTAGTTAAAAGGTTGCCGACCCCTGCTCTAGAGGTATTACATTTGTCAAACTAAAGCCGGAATAAATTCAAGTATGTTGTTAATTTTATTAATAATTTTCTAATAATGGTAGCTTACAGCTTTGTCAAGGGTTCTAAACACGAAAACTGTTTAACCAGGAGTTAAATGGCTCGATGAGTTTAGCTTATATCAAACTAAATATGGAACTTATTCTCTGTATATTTTTAATCATTGTAGTATAGGGGATGATAAACCTTATCAATGGTTCCATAAGCTATGTTGTATAACTGCTAGCTGTGAGTAATTCTTTGTTCATATTTTTTAATTTTTTATTTTATATTGAAACGGTGCTTCTTGAGTGTCTTGCCTCCTTATCAAGGGTCAACAATGATTATAACTAAATTTCCCATATCGAAACTCTTCTGCTTATACAATTTGAATCAAATAGTGTTTAAGCTTCAACCTGTGAATTTATTTTGTGTAATTTCTATAAAATGGGAACTCGTTAGCATATTCGATCATTTCGTTGGTATTTTCAACTAGAGTATCTAAACTATTATCTGTTTAATTTTAGTCAGCTTGTTTTGACAGTCACTGATTAGGGATATCGCTGGTCTAAAATATTTATTATTAAAAAGTGATTTACTGAAGTACCAATATTAAATTATTAATGAAAAAGTACGACGCGAGACCTATTTTTTTAAAAGGCCTTGTTGATTTCGGACCACTCTTTTAATTATTATACAATAAAAAAATAAAATCAATGGTGTGCATGTTGTAGTACATATTTAAATAAATACTTTTTACACTACTCGTTTAGGCAGTGCAGTTTTTCCTTTATTATTTTCGAATGTTTATGGTGTTATACAGTTATTTTCAAAATTTGAAATTTTTAGTTTAGTATAGTGAGTTTTATTTTAACAGTTTTGTAGAATTTTAGAGGTAATAACAATTTTTATTTTTTTTTTTATAAATTTTGTTATGAAACTTTGGTTTGTTTATTAGTAACAGAGTGAAAGCGATCTTTTTATTTCATTCGTTTTATTTTTTTAGGGGAAAATTTTTGCTTTATAAAACAGAACCGCTATTTATCAGTATTTTTTGTAATCCTTTTGCTATAAAGACTCACTAGTTTCAATATATTAAACGATTTTTGTCAACTTTGTATATATATATATATATATATATATATATATATTTATATATATGTATATATATGTATATATATATATATATATATATATATATATATATATATATATATATATATATATATATATATACATATATATATATATATATATATATATATATATATATATATATATATATATATATATATATATATATATATATATATATATATATATATATATATATATATATATATATATATATATATATATATAAGTATATATCTTACTTGACCGGAATTGACGACCTTGCCTATGTCATTAGTTTCGCCTGAATAATTCAAGGGTTAGGCTAAATATAAATAGGATAGATTTGTAGTTTTGCTTTAGTCCTGATGAAGCTAATATGGTTAGCGAAACGCGCGGCGAGTCCAAACATAAAGTGTTTG
This sequence comes from Pachyrhynchus sulphureomaculatus, assembly GCA_019049505.1. Taxonomy (NCBI): domain Eukaryota; kingdom Metazoa; phylum Arthropoda; class Insecta; order Coleoptera; family Curculionidae; genus Pachyrhynchus; species Pachyrhynchus sulphureomaculatus. The sequence continues at coordinate 79,926,165 of CM032451.1, read as the reverse complement.
GTGTAGTGGTGATATAAGTAAGGTAAGTTATTACGTTTTTTGGGATGCGCTGTTTGAAGACAGTATCGAGCATTTTGATCCCACATTAGAAAAAGTGAGTGGCTGTTGACTCATTTGAGCTTTCGAGCTATATTTTGCCCTAATCTATCGAGAGTCATCGTGTAAATGTAAAAACATAACAATATTCTTTCTTTTCCCTCAGATCTTCTTTTCTTCTGTGTGTTTTATTGCTATAAGATTTATTATCAAATTAGCTATTATAAATTAATAATTTCAATCAAATCAAATGTTATCTCTTTTGAAATTTATATGCTGCTTTGTTGTCGACGTTTTTTCCTTAGTCGCATTTTGGTATCTGATTTTCCTGTAAACCATAACTAGCTCGTTATTTAGAACTGTTTTAAATAAATTTATATATTTTAAAACGTTGTGTGTTGTATTTTGGTCTTTGAGAATAAAATTTCTTTTATGAGCATTAAACAGATACTCTTTTACTTCGTGTATATTGTAGTGTGTTAATGGTTGCCCCAGGCTTGGGCGCATTTTTTGTAGGGTGTGAAAATTTGTTTTTGTCCCACGCTTGGGCGCAATTTTGTAACGTGGTAACTTGCCCTCAGTTTGAGGCGTCATTTTGTACCCTGTGAAAATGTATGTAATTGCGCCCCACGTAGACTGCGTCATTTTGTGGGATGTCAATTTTCACTTCGCTCGCACCTTTTACAGCCCCGATTTAATTTCTGATAATGAATTGAGTGAATCCTGATTTTAAAAGAACTAAAGAAATTAAACATACACTAGCTCAGTTTTTCTTGGTAGAGTTATATGGGTAAGAGATAATTGTTGTACGTCTTTTTGGAATTAGTTTCTCGTTGTTAAAAGAAATTTCGGTTGTACTAAATTTTTGGGCACCATTCATTTTAAAATAGAAAGGATCTACTTTCAGCTAAAAAAATGAAAAAATACTGAAGTGTAATGCAGTTGTTAATAAAAAGAATTTTCTGGTACAACCCTTTTATCCTGAAAAGTAAGATAGGTATTCAGTGAGACACTAGCTTTAATCAACAAAAAAAGGTTTATTAATGATTTAAATTAAAAGTTCTAACTCTTGCAGTTTAGTAATTACAAAAACTCTAGCCTTAAAGGTAGTTATTACTAAATAGAGTTCTGAAATCAGACATTTTACTTCTAAAATTTTGCTACACCCGGTATTGAAAGTTCGTGACGGTCACTTCATGATTTATCAGTTCAATTCGATGCTAAATCACTTATATGCGGGAAATAGGTCTACTGATGAATATTTTGGTGACTTACGGTTTTCCTACGGGCTGCTAGGCCTTAAATTGAACACTTAAAACCGCTTTCACACATTCCATCACTAGTTTATCGGTACTGCTTCATGACGAGAAGAGCCTACAACGGCTACTTCATGTTAAAATAATAAAAAACCGGTCAAGTGCAAGTTGAACTTGCACAATTAGTGTTCCGTACGTAGATTGTTTTTAAAATAAAAATTTTTTGTTAGGGTGGTATAAAATGATCAGTGACTTCACAAAACACACCCCAAATGAGTTTTCAACAAAGTTTTTTTCCAATCTTTACTGAAAACTGGTGACCTTGAAACTTTGTTTTTTTTTAAATACCAAATAAATTATTAAAGGTAATGCACTCGTGATAATTTTCGTTTAATCTATACCCCGTGGAGAATATTCCAGAATTTTTTCAAAATTTTTTTGATCAGTACTTTTCGAGATAAGGTAGGGGACAGCGATTTTTTAAAAGTAATACGAAGAAAAGTGTGCGCAAGTATTACATTATATATATATATATATATATATATATATATATATATATATATATATATATATATATATATATACATATATTTTTTACTCGTGTTTTCACAAGCTTTCATTTGACACCACACTCGATGACCTAGTAAAAAAAAATTTTTTTCACTTCCGATTTCACCCCTCAAAACGAACCTCTTAAGTCAAAATTTATGTTACGGTGGTATAAAATGATCCGTGACTTCACAAAACACACCCTAAATGAGTTTTCAACAAAGTTTGTTTCCAATCTTTACTGAAATCTCATGACCTTGAAATTTTTGTTTTTTTTTATGTACCATATAAATTATTAAAGGTAATGCACTCGTGATAATTTTCGTTCAATCTACACCCCGTGGAGAATATTCCAGAATTTTTTCGAAATTTTTTGATAAGTACTTTTCGAGATAAGGCCCGGGACAGCGATTTTTCGCGAATTTTTAAAAATAATACAAAGAAAAGTGCGCGCAAGTATAATATTATATATATATTTTTTACTCGTGTTTTCACAAGCTTTCATTTGACACCACACTCGATGACCTAGTAAAAAAAATTGTTTTTTACTTCCGACTTCACCCCCCAAAACTAACCCCTTGAGTCAAAATTTAATTCTCAAAACTACATGACTCTGATGAGGCCATCAATTCCTATATTATTACCAAATTTCACCTTTCTATGTCAAATAGGTTCGAAGAAAATCGGGTGTGACAGACAGACAGACAGACAGACAGACAGACACCGAAGTGATCTTATAAGTGTTCCGTACGGAACACTAAAAAACAAAGCCCACTACGGCTTAATGATTTAAACTCGTACTCGACTTGGCTCTCAAAAAAATTGAAAAAGCCTCCACTGCGGCTGGATGAACAAAGCCTGGCTGCGGCTTGATCGGAAAAAAAACCAACTACGGCTACTGATTGCAGAACAGCCTTCTGCCACTACATGTTGGAAATCTTCGGCGGCGGCTTCATGGAAATAAGCCTTCTCGGCGGCTCGATGGAAAAAAGCCTTCTCGGCGGCTAGTTGGAAATAAGCCTCTCGGCGGCTTGGTGGAAATAAGCCTTCTCGGCGGCTTGGTGGAAATAAGCCTTCTCGGCGGCTTGGTGGAAATAAGCCTAGATCTGCGTTCTCCGGACCCTTAAATAAGCCGTGAGAACTCTGTCTCTAAAATGGCCGACTTCCGGGAAACAAACATTTCACCAATCCCGGCGTACTACGAATTCGATAGATTCGGTCGGAAACCCGCACTGCATACTGTACCATGAGCGGCTAGACGTTCCAGTGTAATACACTGCTCGATACAAAAATGAAAAGAAGTACACTATAAAGCCAAAAATCAGTAACATTTCATACTCTTAAAATCTAGGAAAAAATGAATGTTACAATATATACCTAGTATTTTAAATATAAATAAATAATTAATTCTTTGTTAATACTATTAATAAAGAACCGGTCAAGTGTAAGTTCGACTTGCGCAATTAGTGTTCCGTGCCGTGATTGCTTAGGCTAAATTAATTAGGTCCTTGACATCTTAAGATCCAATATGTATTTTAGCATTTTTTCTTAGTTACTAATGTTTAATAGTTATAGAGTTCTAGAGACATAATAGTGAATAAATCAATCTAACTCAGTCTAGAATCTAGTACTAAAAATGTAAAAAAAAATATTTACGACTCACATATTTGCTTAATTATAAATAAATAAAATAAAATTATCTTGTCTCTAGAGGAGCGACGCTGGGTACTGCAAATATATATATATATATATATATATATATATATATATATATATATATATATATATATATATATATATCACCACCATACTGCCATGAAATCTCCTCGATATTGTCATGGCACATAGTGTTTTTTATATCAGATAAATTATCAAACGTAATGCACTTGCAATAATTTGCACTTACTCTACACTTTGTGAAGAATATTCCAGAATTTTTTCAATTTTTTGATCAGTACTTTTCGTGATAGGGTGGGGAAACAGAGTTCTTTTTTTAAATAATACAAAGAAAATTGTGCGCAAGTATTACATCATATACATTTTTGAACTCATGTTTTTACAAACTTTCATTTAACACTCCACTCTATGATTTTAGAAAAATTGTTTGATTGGGGCTTCAATTCCTATATTTGTTCCAAATTTGAACTTTAATCTGTTAAATAATTTCAGAGCAAGTCGGATGTGACAGTCGGACACCGAAATGATCCCGTAAGAGTTCCGTACGGAACACTAAAAAGAATATAAAAATAAAATGATAATTTGAATTGCCTATTTTTCTACAAAGTTAATTTTACTCAAGCTAATCTCGATCGTTCACTCATGTGATGTGATTTTGGAAGCACATTCTTCCAGTTTAGGAAGGTTCTGTACAGATATCGAAGAAAATATATGATTTATGTTTTTTTAATATTGAAGAAATTCATTCATAATATGATGATGATGGAACTAAGGTCAAAAATTTAAAAAAAAAATAGATAAATATCTTTAAGTAAAAGTTCGGAATGATTTTGTTTATACACTATTTCTTGAGTTTTTTATGGGTCTAGCACACGTGTAACAGGGAAATGTCTAAAGCTTCACAGGAGCGACACGTGCTCGAAAAAAGCGGTTCACGTTGGTCTTCAATCGCTGTAATTTGTACTTGGTCGGAAAACGCAGTCCTGAGCAAATTACTCCAAAGAGATGAGATTCTCCATATAAAAGATTGCTTGAAAAGGGTTTTCCGAGGAATTATAGGTTGAGCCTCATACGGATGTATGGAAGTATTAGCGTAACGTGTATTTCTAGCATGCAACGCTCTGGGAGGAATTAAGCGGACTACATCCATGAGTAGGAATATTTCAAAATAGAAACTACAAGGATCAAAAGTAATAAAATTATGTTATACCTATACTTCTTTTTTTGATTTTGACGCATTAATTTTTAGGTAGAGCTTAATAATGATTATTAAAGACACTTACGTATTATATTTGATTATTTTACGAAATATGTACTTTTATTTACGAAGATCCAAGTCTCAGTTGCTAAATGTATCAATATTTCGGAACATACACTTAAGAACCATAATAGAAAAATACAGATAATCTTGAGAAGTTACATCAAACGAACAGTTAAAAGACAATAACTGCATTCTTAGTACAGTGAATACAATTCGTTTAATTATTTACGGATTGCAAAGTTGTGAAATCCATCTGTGAGTCAGACTCGCAAATAAATTCGTTGATTATCAATCACCGGAGTAAGCAGGATTTCGAAAAGGGTAGAGTACCATCGAGCAGATATAAAACATCAAAATTTTGAATGTAAAATGCAATGAATATAATATTCCAGTTCATTTAACTTATATTGGCTACAACGAAGCCTTCGACTTAATAGAGCTATGGGCCATATTTCGGGCTGTGAATAATGCTAGAATAGATTAAATACCGAGACCTATTTAAATACGTATATGGAAAGGCTACAATACAAAATAAAATCAATGATAATCTAATAACCGATGAAATATCTGTACTATGAGAAGTAAGATGTGACACTATCTCGCAGAAGCTATTCAGACTGGCTTTAGAGAACGTCTTGAGACAACTGGATTGGGAGAAAAGAGCAATAAATGTAGATGGGAGATATTTGAGCCAACTCCGCTTTGCAGATGATATGGTTCTGATTGGTCACAGCTTATAAGAGTTACAAGAGCTGGTTCAGAAAAAATTGGAGTGACTTGGAATTTAATTAAACTAAACTGTTAAGGAGGACCAGATATCCGAATTAAATAAGAGGACTTTTAATCACACATCTCACACGGACAGCCACAAGAAAATTAAGTCTCGTCCTGAAAAGTTTTGATATTCGTATCAATTTGAAAACTACAGTTTTTAACATGTACATTCTCGCTGTAATGATGTATGGGCTAGAAACAGCAACACTAACAGTGAAAACAGCCAATAAACTTTGAATTACCCAGTGACTATTAGAACGAATCATATTGGGAGGAATGTTTAGCGGTCAAGTATGAAACGAGGAGATATGTCAACGAACCAAGATAGAAGATACAATAAAACGTGTGGCAACTCTAAAATGGACGTAGGTAGGACACGTCGTTAGACAGAAAGTGGACAAGAATACAGTGGAGAGCTAGAAGACACAGGAGAAGTCTGAGACTGTCACCAAAAAGATGGATCGATGACATGAAAAACAGGTCGCTAGAAACTGGCACCAGATAGTTAAGGATAGAATGGAGTGGAAAAGACTAGAGGAGGCCTCATTCACTTAATTAAGGAGTGAAAAGCGAAAGGCTACAGAAAGAAAAAGAAGAAATTCATTAATAGGAAAGGCTGGAAGACTATAAAGTTAGTCCCAGGATATGTTATGGCAAATATCGTAATTAGCAATTAAGTTTTCATAATTTTAAACTTACTAACGTTAACTCATGTTCTTAAAAACCTAAGTATTAGGCTGCACATAGGTAATCCCCCGTGGGGGAGCGGGATAGATTATATCCCCCGGTACGTTCTACCTGTCGTGGAAGAATAACCTAGATGGTAGATGCACAGATCCCACCATCATCGCCCGGTGTGATACCCTCGTATTGGCTTAGGCTGCGTGAAGTTGCTTAACGTTTCATAGTTGTGCCGATGTCTCGGACTATGGGACCAAATAGTATGATGAGGCACCTGATTATAAAAAATTCCGGAGGTAAAATAGCCCCCGTTCGGATCTATGGGTGGGGGCGGGTTCAGGGGCGTCGACATGCTCAGATCATAATTTTAAAATAGATTTCCGCAACATACGAGGTTTAAACTCGAACATAAATTCAGTGCACCAACACCTGCAATCAAATAAACCTCTTATGGTATGTCTGAAAAGTTCTGTTTGTGGCTCTCATGTTTCCTCAGAGAGCGTTCTTTATGAGTGGCAGTCGACGGATTTCTTTCTAACACCTTCACTATCAACGCCGGTGTGCCCTAAGGCTCCATACTGTCTCCTACCATCTTTCTCATTTACATTAACGATCTGCTGGAAAAGATTGGGAATCCGATCTACAGCTTGACAGATGACAGTACGCTTATCTCTTCATTCCGGATATACAGGGTACAAAGTAAGGATAACGCATAATTAGGCATTCTACTTATACGAGTAGGAAGCTAATTTATATAAATAAATGTCGGAATGATCTATAATATTTTTATCAAAATTTGATAATAATTTCCGTTTTATTGGAAACACAAAAAACTCAGTAATGTTCTAAACTACAATAGATGGTCATTTAATAACTTAGAAAACTTTACTGTGTAAGTTATATTAATATTTACTAAGGGTAGAGGATAGAAAAAATTAATCAAAAAGAAACAAATTCAATCAGCTGTAGCTGAAAATAATCATTATTCTACAGGAAGAACTGACAATTTTTCAGAAGCTCCCCCTAAATTGATGTATAGTAACAGCAGTGCCTAAACGGCAGTAACAATTATGTTGGTCTTGTACATGTAGTCCTCGAAGGGAAAGAGCCTTGAAAAGTTAATTCTAAATGGATAAGGTTTTCATTACAAATGAGTTCTTGAAGAGGGCAGTACGAGGATTGACGAGCCCCACCTTATACAGAAGTGATGACACGACGGACATTTCTGTAATGCTCTGAACAGAAATTAAGGTTGCTGGTAAGTTTCGGGTCCCCCCTTAGACGTATGCTCCTCTTTTAGATAAAACATGGAAAGTATGTTTGGAAACAGAGGCCCTAACATAGACGTAGTATTACATCGACGGTCAAATTTGAGCTTTGCACTGGATGAAAAGATATTGTGGAGTATGAAGCAGCCTAGTACGAAATGGTATTCGTAGGTTTCAAGAAGATTTTTTGGAACTATGGAAAATAATCGTCTCAAGATATATTTACTCCTAATAAGTTGTAGGCAGTGACGGTGCTAGTTCAGCGAAATGTCTAGACCTAGTTATGTCGGGTTCTGTAATGTTAACTTTTCTAGAAAAAACTATTACCTGGCTTTTTGTAGCATTAAATTCTACTTACTTAGTGGTACTTAAAGACATTATTTCTGTTAGGTTAGTTCAGGTTATTAAGTTGTATAACTTCTTGCTCCTTGCGGATGTTTGCATCGGTAGCTGATGTTTGAGCATTTATGTTTATCTGACTCCTCAGGGTTCTACTTACAAGAAATGTAAGATGAACCTAAGTCATTTTTTCGGCCGGCGATTTTTTAAAACGAAATATTTATTAATTAAAATATATATCCGAAAACCACAAAATCTTTAATAAGAGATACCGATTACCACTTGTGTCGTATGTGGAAATCAGTTGTGGATATTATAGTAAGATGCTTCTCGATAAACATTAGTCATATATAAATATTGGAATTGTGCCTCCCGCTGGTCTTATTTCGTGGTCTTGTCTCAAGGAGAACTTTAAAGAGGCTTCATTCTATCGTAAGTGAAATATCAGAACTTATTTATTTTTGTTCTTAAGTAGCGATCATATAATTATTATCTAAAATTTTCTATTATCCACAACAGTTATTACACAGGAGATTTATAACTTAACCCACTGGGCTAATAAGTAACTGTTAAATATTAAATTATAGTTGCTTTTCGACGGTTTGCCTACGATTGTATGTGACTTCTTGTGGAATCTTGACCGCATGTAGAGGTGCTTAAATCTGACTGGTGCTCACCGAATAGTGACACAGTATAATAACTTGTAATGTAGAGTGTCATCCGTAGTCCCAGTAGATCCAAAAGTCTTTTGTTTCTTGGTTGAAGATATAGTAAAATTACAACTACCAATTATCACTTCAGGTATAATCAAATTACAATAAGCATATTTCTCGATCAATCTTAATTCTTATTATACATACACTGTACATTTATTAATCAATTTTCATTTATTTTAGCCACTTTATGGGCCGGTTCCAGCAATTGCCACATTAATTCTAATACTTGTAAAAATTTTTTTTATATCATATTCAGGACAGGATTTTGAAGATTTGGTAAAGCTTGTAAATTAGTACAAAGTTGAAAAATATATGGTGGCTAAACCAAAAACCAGATCAACATGTTCAGTTGGAAATACAAGAAGTCCATAGCCATGGACAACTCATACCAATACTTGCATATTTTGCCGCGGGCTGAGCCACAATATATTTTCCTTTTAATATCAATAATAATTATATATACATGTATATATATATATATATATATATATATATATATATATATATATATATATATATATATTTTTATATATATATATATATATATATATATATATATATATATATATATATATGTATATATATATATATATATATATATATATATATATATATATATATATATATATATATATATATGTATTATACATATCTGGGACATAATATTACAATCGTGAAAGAAAACCAATAATTGGGAATTTCTCTTAGAATTGGACTATCTTAGGCTGCCTTCGGTAGGTTGAAGTACATATTAACGGATGGAAAAATTCTCATAAATCTAAAAAGACAAGTGTTGTGTAACCCTTTGGCGGTTTAAGCAAACAACATGAGGACGAGGAAGATGGCCAACTAGATGGATAGACGACGCGCAGAATAATATATGTATATGTATATATATATATATATATATATATATATATATATATATATATATATATATATATTTATATATATATATATATATATATATATATATATATATATATATATATATATATATATACATATCTTTGACAGCAAACAGGGTCCACACATTTAATACATTAGAACTTTTTTTTATTATTTTTATAACCAATTATTGTATTTTTTAGAGTGAAGAATTGCAACAAATATTATATGACTTGGATTGGTATACGTGGTCTTCTGAGAATCGTAAAATATTTACCATATTATTTTTGAATGCGTCCAAAGTATTACCTATTGGTTACATGTCGTTACGGATTAACAATGAGTTTTTTAAAAAGGTATGTCAAAATATTCTAATTTGTTAATTTTTATATTACTAGAGGGTAATTAAGTAACATATCTATAAAGAGTAACGCGTTGTGAAAGATATCTAGAAAACTAACCTGAAGGTGTCAATTAGTTTTAAACATTTAATGTGCAATTTATATTTTTTTTGAATGCAAAAGTCGAGTTCTTCAATAATAAGACATAATTAAATTAGGTTGTGGTAATATATGACAAATTGTACGAGACTGCTGAAATATGGGACTCGTCCGTTTTCAGTTGTCGTACAATTAACTAAATTAGGTTGTGATAAAATGCATAAAGCATATGTTGTTATAAATTTCAATTGCCATATGTCGACGTTATGTTCAGTGTTTAAGCATGTGCCGTTTACGAATTCATTACGTGTTTATCTAGTATCCATTAACGATTACGATTCTAGTTCTCACAGAATTGTCAGAAATTGATTTTCTGAAGTACAACAAACAAGCGATAAGCAGAGATCCGTTAACCTGATCATATTTTTTGAAAGGCACTTCAAAATATAACGTCAATATAAGATTTGTATTCAGTGGCAGACATTCTCTTTATTACTTTACATTTTATTTTTTTTTAAAAAAAGGATAGTTGTCAGCAATTTTGGAGATATGAGGGGTACTAAAAGTTATTTTAGCCTTACTCCCGGTTTTATATTTGTGACGTATTTTTTCATAAAAAATAATGTGTAATTATACAACCACACACAAAAAAAGTTCATTACCACAAGCCAAAATACATGGATCTACTGTATTTTTCGACCCTAAATTCTAATCTGTAGTTTAAAAGGAGATTTATAGTGTCATTTTTTTTTTGGTCAAAAACGTCGCTTGAAATGGGCTAAACACTCTTAACGAAGTGTAAAAAATGGTAGATATTTTATAGTTTAGAAAAGGGAATATGTATTCTAACCACAGCAAGCTATTTCTATTAATGAAACCAAAATGCACCCTTATAGAGGGTGAAAAGTACCTCTAAAACTCAAATAACGCACGTGAGTTTAAATAACATGTACAAAGGACAATATCTTGTAGCTCTTAGGACAAAATTCAATTGGGTTGTTTCTCTTGTTCGTGTGGTTTCAAAATTGAATGGAACACTTTTTAATTATTTACTCAATTTGATACAATTTTAATTTGTGTTAAAGGTATCTAACATAAACAAGACGAACTGTCGAACGTATTCTGGGTCGCTGAAAAAGAATCCGTTGTCCATTTCGACCCAGTACGTCTAGTTTTTGCGAAAATCAAAGAAACATAATCTCAAAACTGTATAAGTAAAATCACCAAAAAATATCAAACTTACGATAACTTAATTAATAAACAATAAGCAAGCCAAGTTATAAATTAAGTTCTGTGTATAAACTATAAACTGGCCTAATTTCTAACAAAATCTAAACTAACCTAATCACAGGCCCACAATTTTTTTTTGTTAAATACGTGAGAAGTAATATGCTATGAATCTGTATTCTGTATATTTAATTTCGGTCGCTAAAAACATGCCCTTGTTCGTTTTGCTCCATTACGTCAGGATTTTTTTCTAACTTCAAAAAGGTGCTCAAAATTAGTGAATATCTCCATTCTTAGCACAGAAATACTGAAAACTGGTAAAAGATGTTTAAAACAATATATTTCTATGTAGTTTGAGATGCTATACCTGACGTTGCAATTCATCTACTACGTCACTATTTTTTTCTAACCTCAAAAAATAGCACAAAATCAGAAAATATCTTCATTCTTATAACGGGAATACTGCAACACTGATAAAACATGTCTGAAACAATATATGTCTATGTATTTTAAGACGATGAATCTGAATCTGACGTCGAAATTTCCCTACTAAGTAACCATTTTTTTCTAACCTCAAAAAAAGCTGAAAATCAAAATATTCTGAATCTTACGGCGGGAATACTTCCAAACCTAATTCTAAAAACCTTACACCAAAAACATCAAAACGGACATAACCTAATGAGAGAAGTTTACACCAAGAACTCCAAACTCACAGAAATAAATCCCACCGATGGTGAGAGGCGGAAGGATTCATCGAAATTAAGCTCCACTATTATGAGAGACGAAAAAAAGCACAAGCGAAGTAAAGAGTCAGCAATCCAAGATACACAAAAACGTATTGTTTAATTTTTTACCGGCACTATATTTCCGTCGAAAAAATAAAATTTTCACTAATATGCGCAATTTTTAAGGTTAGAAGCAGAATAAAGATATTCACTGACATTGAGCTATTTTTTACGTATAGAAAAAAAAATGATGGCGTAGTTAAGTTAGTTTCGGAGTTGTTTGTGTAAAGATCTTAGAATTAGGTTAAGTTAGTTTCGGAGTTCCTGATGTAAAAATCTTAGGATTAGGTTAAGTTAGTTTCAGAGTTCTTGGTGTAAAGATCTTAGGATTAGGTTAAGTTAGTTTCGGAGTTGTTTGTGTAAAGATCTTAGGAATAGGTTAAGTTAGTTTCGGAGTTCTTGGTGTAAAGATCTTAGGATTAGGTTAAGTTAGTTTCAGAGTTGTAGGTGTAAAGATCTTAGGAATAGGTTAAGTTAGTTTCGGAGTTGTAGCTGTAAAGATCTTAGGATTAGGTTAACTTAGTTTCGGAGTTGTTTGTGTAAAGATCTTAGGATTAGGTTAAGTTAATTTCGGAGTTCTTGGCGTAAAGATCTTAGGATTAGGTTAAGTTAGTTTCGGAATTCTTGGTGTAAAGATCTTAGGATTAGGTTTAAGTTAGTTTCGGAGTTGTTGGTGTAAAGATCTTAGGATTAGGTTAAGTTAGTTTCAGACTTTTTGGTGTAAAGATCTTAGAATTAGGTTAAATTAGTTTCGGAGTTGTTCGTGTAAAGATCTTAGCATTAGGTTAAGTTAGTTTCGGAATTATTGGTGTAAAGATCTTAGGATTAAGTTAACTTAATTTCGGAGTTGTTTATGTAAAGATCTTAGGATTGGATTAAGTTAGTTTCGGATTTCTTGATGTAAAGTTCTTAGGATTAGGTTAAGTTAGTTTCGGAGTTGTTGGTGTAAAGTTCTTCCATTAGGTAATGTTAGGTTCGGAGTTCTTAGTGTAAAGTTATTCCATTAGCTTATGTTAGATTTGGACTTCTGGGTGTAAAGATCTTAGGATTAGGTTATGTTCGGTTTGAAGTTTTTCCATCTGAAATCCTGAAGTGATGGAGCAAAACAAACAATGGCGTGTATTCAGGTACCGAAATTAAATATACAGAATATAAATTCATAGCTTATTACTTCTCATGTATTTAACAAAAAAATATATTGTGGGGCTGTGTTAGGTTAGGTTTTGTTAGAAGTGAGCCCGGTTTATATACGGAATTTAATTTGTAAGTTCTAGGCTTGCATATTTTTTTATGAGTTATGGTACCTTAAGTTTGAATCATGATATTTATTTTGGTGATCTTATTTATATAGTTTTGAGATTGTGCTTTCTTGATTTACGCAAAAACTAGAAGTGGTGGATGGAAACGGACAACAGATTGGTTTTTAGCCACCCAAAATACGTATAGGATACCTTGTCTTGTTTGAGTAAAAAAAATTGTGGTCCTGTGTTACTTGCAATTATGCATTAAAATATAACTTTTTCACATTTTTCTTCATTAGAATTATTCTTTCCTTTTTGGTCTTTCGTCTTTTGATGTCACAACTGTTTTCGTGGCTGCCTTACTCGAGGCTTTCCTGACTCGTCTGTAAACTCTCCATTTCATAGTCACGTTTATCATCCTCCTTGAGTAAGGAATTTTGAAGTGATTAAGGTAAGCCGCAACACCGTATTTTCTGTCAAATATTCAATTTTGATTTTGAACTGATTGTCGGTATCTGTATCCTATTTTATGGATGTCATAAGTTCCTATTATTATTCACCTCAAAATGGTTCAAAAAATTTTTTAAAATGGCCAACCAGAACATTTAATCTTACCTTTCATTATTTAGCAAAATACACGATGTGAAATTTAGCTTTTTAAAAGTATTTTAGAATACTACACAAACGTCCAAAAAGCGTTGAAGCAAAGTGTATTGTTTCCTTGTATTTTTTGCCTTTTTCCCTGTTTTTTTTTTTTGGTTTATCTGTTTTAATAAGAACTTGATAAAAAAATGCTTCTAAAAATTTTTTTTTGTTTTTTTCTTCCTTTCAATTAACAAAAATCATTTTTACTCCACAGAATAGGATTTTTTTGAAAGAAGGAATTTGAATATTTCAAAAACTCGCTGGCGTCATACCAACAATATAGCGACATGTCATGTGATCAGAGGTTCTAGTCGGACTGTCGCTACTGTCTTTTATGTTTACTGTGGTTTTACGGTACAAGGAAATCTTGCTGAATATTTCACCCAAGAGTTTGGGATTATTTTTGTTTACAGATTTATTTGTTCTCTACTAAAATTATACAAATTCATTTTTTAACACTAATTTTTCATTTATTGATATTTTTAGACGTTAAAATTAATTTACACAGTTGGAAATGTTATGAACTCGATGTCATCTAAAAACTAGGCAAACCTAGACAAAATGGAACAACACTGTAGTCCACTCACACACGAAAATTACATGTATATTTGTACCTACGTCGATTTTACTGTGAACATATTTATTATTGTACATTAGGTTTATACTGTGCATTATCTGAAGATTAAATTGTTCGCACTTGAAGTTACACTTAATTTTTGTGTACTTATAATATTAAAAATAACGTTTATTTAGAATAGTAATTTTAAAATATTTATTGTAGAAATAAATACTAGTTAATATTTTGCTAATTTTGTATATTGAAGGTAATTGTACCTAATTCTTAACTAGATGTATTTTTAGACAGGAAATACATATTATATGGGGTGAAAAATCTAGAGACTTGTAAAGAAAAAACAATGTTTTTGCCAAAAATTGTCTCTATTTACGAAATTCGAGTAATTTTTTACAAACGCCCACTCAATTGAGATGTGACATTACCATTATTGTAAAATTTGGCATTTGTTATTGTTAAAACCGTGGCAGCTCAGAAATTGGAAGAGTAATTTGTTTATAGTGATCATTCAAAAGAACAGTTTTGTGAACAAATAGAAATTTCACGTAAAAGTTTTCGTTGGATGATTTTTTACAATTTTAGAAAAGGCTTAACTCAACAACAATGCCTCAAATCGCGTAAAAAATATCGATGCTGTGCGTAACATGATTGAAGAGGATCGACGTAAGACATACTGTGAGATAGAGGCATCCTTAGGCATATCGAAGACTGTAGTATATTCGATTTTGCGTGAACATTTAGCTGTGAAAAAGATCTGTTCCCGATGGATTCCGCATAGTTTGACCGAAACTCAAAAACAGGTTCGTATCAATTGGTGTAAGAAAATGCTTAAAAAATTGGACAGAGGATATGCAAGATCAGTATATAATATCGTAATAGTAGACGTACGAGCCGGAAAGTAAGCAATCAACTATTAGAGTGTTCCAAGATGAACCAAATCCGTCGTTCGCAAAGCAATTTCAAGAAAATGATCATTTTTTGGTTTATACTAGACATGTTGCAACCATTGCTTTAGAGTTGAACCAAATCCGTCGTTCGCAAAGCACTTTCAAGAAAATGATCATTTTTTGGTTGTACTAGACATGTTGCAACCATTGCTTTAGAGGATCGAAAAACTGAATGGTATACAACAATTTGTTTGCCAGAAGTCATCAATGAAATCAGGAAAAACAACCGGAAACGTCGCACCATTCTTCTTAGTGATTTCTATCACCTCAAGAAGCTGTTGAATCCTTCCAAAACCATGTTTTTGAGGTAACAATTTCAGAGTGGAAAAAATGTTTCGAAAATTGGTTTGAATACATGCAAAAGTGTATAAATCTTAAAAGCGAATATTTCGGGAAACCATAAAACGATTTGTACCAATTTTTTTTTCTTCCATTTTTTTTATTAAAACTTAAAAAGTAGCCCTCGTAGTCTCCTTCAAGAGTAATATACTTATGCCAGCGATCTTCCGACATTTGGATACCTTTCATAAATTACGATTTGTCAAACTCTCTAAAATAAGCCTAAGTTTCCAATTTTGCTTCTTCATTTCAGCCAAATCTCTTTCTCTGTAGCCTAACCTTTTTATATTTGGACAGAGGTAATAATCGCGGGGGGAAGGGGCAGATTTGGAGACTACGGCGTATGAAGAAGCAATTCATAGCCCAATTAGTCCAATTTCACCATCGATTTTATGGAGTCGTGAGCTTATTTTGGTGAAACAACACTTTTTCCTTCCTAAATACGGACTTTTTCTTCTTTTTCTCACCACTAAAATGGCCTAATAAACTGACGTAGTTATCTCAGGTAGTTGCTTGCTCCTTCTCAAGATAGTCGATAAGTATTATTCCATGTGCATCCCAGAAATACTTATCAAAACCTTTCTAGTTGATGTTTGTATTTTTGGACTTTTCGGTCGGCTTTTGTGCGGTTCCAGCTATTCTGTGGACTGCCTATTAGACTCAGGCTGTGTAGTGGTGGATCCATATCTCGTCTTTTGGATTACGCCGAAAGTATGCCAAACAGCGTTCTGACTCTTCGACACGTTGCTGTTTTTGATCAGTCCTGAGATTGCGCGGCACCCATTTGATCCATAGCTTTTTCATATACAAAATATGCCTCACGCGTTCTCTTGATATCATCAGCTGTCTCCCTCAGTTTCATTTTGTGGTCATTCAGAACAATATGGTGGATTTTTATTGTATTTTTTGGAGTGACTGCCTCATTTGAACCTCCGGAATGTATCGCATCATCGGTGCTTGTACGACCGCATTTCCCTCAACCATCGGCATATAACTGCTTTTGACGGATCAGACGTGCCATAACACTTCTCTAGTCATTCTTGAGTCCTGGCTGTATTTTTCTCTTTTTGTGTCAACGTTCTGCAAAAATGAAAAATACCGTTACTCAGACCTCTATAACGCGAAAATACTAGACAAAATGCCTTGAAAATTTTACACAAATTTTCTGATAGTTAACACTAATTAAAAATTATATGTTTTTTTGTTTGTGCTGCCACCTTTCGGAACGTCTCTGGACTTTTCACTCCATGGTTGTAGGTTGTCGGAAAAGAAACTGATCTCTCGCTTTAAAAATTATGCTATTGGCCCCATTTAGACGTAAATGCAAACTAAATATTGATCGGTACACTATTGAGAGTGAGTAGTAGCACAGAAGTATATAGCTATCGCTATAGAAAGACAAATATATAGAACAAAACGTCGTTGCAAAACGAAGCCGGTAGTCTACCGCGAATTTCTCAGAGTAGCCGTTTAATTTCCTATTGGGATCTTACCTATTCAATATGACATCTCGCGGATTTTTCAGGAATTAAACTTGAGTTATCATAAGCGTCTGTGTAAATTACTATCACAAATTTTCTTAAAAATTAACACCGAAATTTTTGCTTTTGTTCAAAAATCAAAAAAAAAAAAACTTTTATACTGTGTTTATAATTGTGAAGGTCGTAGGCTTTGATTTTTTCCTATTTTTAAAAATATATTTGTCTAACAGATTGTTGTAAATCAACTATTTTTATTATTATATTGTTTTACCCTTTAGCTACGTTTATGAGTTTAATACAAGACATAGTTTAACAAAGATCAGTTCTCAATAAAAGATCTACTATGTACACTTACTAATGGCTCAATTGATAATAATTTCCCTTGTAAACTTCTGGATGGCGCCAAGAAGTCGTTAAACTTATTTAGTATTATCATGATAAGTATATATTTGTTAGTTAAAGTTAAGAGTACGCCTATGGTAAATTTTAGAGAACAAAAGTATAAAACAATAGGCGGTCAGCTAGAGAGAGCAATAACATTACATTATTAAAAGTATCATTATTAGTGACATTATTAGTATCGTTATTAGTATTATGATTAGTATTGCTGTATTACAGTAACATTCTCATTTATTAGTTAATTAACAAAGTACCAAGTAATAAATATTATTTTTTGCAAGCAACGATAGCATTACACTCATATTGAGATAAATGTCGTGAAATTTTCTTAATAAAGAGTTGGAAGTTTTTTATTAAGTGTTTTTTTTGATCGACTTACTAAACCAGTAAAACAACGATCGGCTACAACAAGATATTCTCTAAAAAGGAACACTTTGGCTTGACGACATACACAGGGAAGTGGAGCTCCAACTCTAAAGCAAGGGTTTCGTGGGGTGAAAAGGCGAGAGACTTTCTCAGAGATGGCAGCATAAATGAAAAAACCGTTTGGTTTTCAGTTAGTGTCAACTCTCAGAAGATTAGCATAAAATTTTCATGACATTTCGTCTATTAGTTTGCGAGTTACAGCTGTTGTAAAAATCAAGAGTGACTCTACTCTTGATTTTTACAAAGCGATGGAATAACAAGAATTTCGTGCCTTGATTAAACATTACTTTTTGATGGATTTAAATGCATTTCATGCATTTCCAAAATGCAATGAGGAAAAGATAAACGTGTGGGCAGGGATTTGTGGACCGTGGTAGTATATCCATGAAAACTGATTTATTAAAAACTTAAAATCAAGGAACTACTTTTTTACAAAATTATCCAAAGTCGTGTAGACAATCTCCCTAGATTGATATTCGGTTCCGCTGTTCTTTAAAATAGTCCCCCAAGCACTGAGGTAATCGTAAAATGCACATATCTTATAACCTACGTCGAAACACCGAAACAAAGAAAGATCTGAAATCTGGCAAAACTAACAATATATTTTTGGCTGTTGTCAATTGTACAGTATTAATATTCATTTAAAATTAATTTCTAAAGGAATTAAGCTTTTACAACTCTCAAACGAAAATCACAGAAAAAACCTACATATAATTTTCCCCAAAACATTTGCTAAGAAAGTCTATAAAAATTTAATATATACAAGGTAGGTTATGTTCTTCATAAACAAATGAATTAATTTGATCTATATTTTAATTAAATCATTTAGAAATGATCACGATAAAAGTATAAAACAAGAATAATTTAAAAAATATTACACCATGCCATATATACATACATATACATATGTATATATATATATATATATATATATATATATATATATATATATATATATATATATATATATATATATATATATATATATATATATATATATATATATATATATATATATATATATATATATATATATATATATATATATATATATATATATATATATATATATATATATATATATATATATATATATATATATATATATATATATATATATATATATATATATATATATATATATATATATATATATATATATATATTCTGTATATTAAAATCTTATAGACTTTTCTTTGGTCCCTTTTTTATCGATGTAAATCTTACAGGACAGCGGTATTTACAGTTACTCCAAGAGCAAGTTATTCCAACTTGTGCATGAATTCAATATGAAGTAGCACACATCATCCCGGATTCTCTGCAAAATTCTGTTCAGGCTTTATATGACAGATTGTTACCTAAAAAATAATCCTAGAGTATTTATTAATATATTTTTTTTTATTTTAAATTTCAAATAACAATAATTCCAAAACAGTTCAATTTAGACATATGGTATGTTAGACAAATGTCTAGAATTTGTAGTAGGTCTCAAAAATAAAATATTGTATAGGCCTTTCATCGAACTGACAGTTCAAAACATTTTATTGTCAACGTCAGCATGTCTGACGTATAACACCCTATAACTTTTATTTAAACATTTTTTTGATACGCTGATTAATAAATGCTGTGGAAGCATTATTCCATACATATGGGGTACCTTGTAAGTCTGAGAAGTGCACCTGTATAATATAACAGGAAATGGGTAAAATTATAACTACAAACTTTAAAAATGACATATAGGTAATAATAATTTAGAAAAATTTGCAGTACAGTCTGTCAAGTAAGAACGTGTCAGAGATAATTCATTTTTGGTAGATGCGATTCTAGCACTTCAACAAAAAATCGGTAGAGGGAACCTTTGTCCACGACGCATTTTAGTAAAGGTATCAGTTGATTCCGAACTTTCGTCGAAATCACGTAAAATCCAAAATGAATCACTTGTTTACTCATCGGTTCGAGGCAGACTTTCTTTATTTCCAATCAAGGGGGTCTAAAATGATACATTCCGTGGCCGCTAAATATACTAAGAAGTTGATATCGTTTGTGAAGAAGTGGATAAATCATTTTAACGAGACGAAAAATGTCGACGACTTGTTCAAACGTGGCTCGGTAGGCAAAGTCACTACGAAAGTCGAAAAACGAATCGTGTCTCTTTTTACGGGACACCGAAATGACATCAAGGTGCGGCAAAAATAAGAAAATCGGGTTTAAATGTGTTCCATGAGATCATTCGAAGACATCTTCATGCTCACGATGTCAAATTCCGAAGCACGTTGGAGAAACCTTTGCTAGGCGAAAATCACGTCGCAAAGCGGGTCGCTTGGGCCCACGATAAGATACTAGAGTGGCCCTCACAATCGCCGGACGCCAATCCTATTGAAAACGTTTTGTCTCTTGTAAAGAGAAAGCTCAAAGGAAAGACTCTGAGGACTTCGACTTTCGTTTTGAAAAATTTGGAGATCATTGCGGAAATTCTCGTCGACAGCATGCCTCGAAGATATCGGGCGATTATTGATGCAGGAGCCGATTGGACAACTTACTACGGTAAGTGTGCCGTTGTTAGCACACCAAAGAATTCATTGATGACAAAAATGTTCTCGAAACACATTTTTTCCAGAATGCGACCGGTCAGGTTCTTACTTGACAGACTGCAATTCGTCGCAATATGGGTCCACATTCATCACATCAACTACTAAGTGAATATGACAGTTTTTATGGCTCAAATTGCACAGAATTCGGTAATTTGTACAATGCTAATTAACGTTCTATGTATAATTGCACTCTATTTGTTGCTATAGGATGTAATTAAATCTAACTAACAAACTGACGCACGTTGCGCGATAACGTCAAAAATCGCTGCTACCGTTCTCTCTCTTCTGCGCAGGAATCCTTCATATAAATTGTTTTGATTTTGTAGCTTGCACCGCCTCCCCACACCGCTCGCGTGTAGACAGTCACATAGGACAGCGTAATTTCGAAATTCATTTTTCACAATGGTTTTTGTTTATTATGCACTTATATTTTTAGACATTAAAGTTTATTTACACTTTTGAAAATACTTTGAACTCGAGAAGAAAGTGAAAAGTAACAAGGATCAATCTAGAACAAATTGAAGAGTCCAGAAGAAAAATTCAGAGTTGCACGATTAAAATTAATTGCTTGTCTATTGTGTAGTGAAAAATAAAACATATTATGCAAGTTCATCAGTTTATAATACAGTATTTAAGAGGTTACATCATTTTGAGATTTTCAAAAAATAGAATTTTTTTTTTTTGGCTAGATAAATGGTTTATATTTAAGACTATTTTAAACGTTTAACCGTTTCAAAATTCAAATTATTTCCGAAGTTATAGCAATTAGAAGTGAGCGCGGCAGAGTGTCAACCCGAAACTCAGGTAGAGATCGGAGCGTCACTAGCGGTCAAAGCCTTGACAAAGGGTATCGTTCTTTTAGTCAGTCCTTTAGAACAATAATTTCTTTGGGGAATTTTGAAAGCTAAATATAACTCAGGTACACAAATTTGGAACTAGTTTAGACTCGCTGAACATTCAACGTCACAGAATCAGTTTGCTTTGTGATGCAGTAGTGTACATATCGCCACGCGTATTAAAAAAATTATATTTTTTTTATTATTTTTTAATAGAAAACTATTATTGAAATATCGAAACAAGTATATGTTGATAAAAAAGGTAGCTGACAAGCAGTTTGATGTCCTTGTCGAAGCAGGAAGAAATGACATCACCCGATAAATCGTTATTTAATGGACAGAGAGGAAGCTAGCACCAGTAAATAAGCTAAAAAATTAAAGAGCAGTGAAATTGTTGATTTTGATGTGGACGCATCTTTCGGGCACCGATTAGTTAATTTAGTATCTGTATTTTCTGCTATAAGTGAAGCGATAAAGTATAAAGAGTGCGGCGGTGATATAAAATTTACCGAAACTTCTCGTCGTGGTCTTGGTTTTTAAACTAAAAGTGAATTGTGTTGAATGTGAACCAGTTCTAATAAACCCATGCCCTCTTATCAGTGGGGAATATGACGATTAGTTTTTGCGTTCAGACTTCTTGGTATTGGTTTAGTAGGAATAGAGAAATTCTGTGGAATCATCGACTTATCTAAACCAATTTCTCAATTGTTCTACGATAAAGTTGTGAATGCCATTAACACTGCTACAAAAACTATTTGTGAATTGTTCATGAAAACTGCTGTTCAAGAGGCAAAAGAATTGAACAACGCAGTAGAACTCACCGTTTCAGGGGATGGAACTTGGATGAAACGTGGTTTCTCATCCCTTTTAGTCGTTTCTATTTTTATATCATTTTACTCAGGAAAAGTTCTTGATTTTATAGTAAAAAGTTCATCTTAAAAGCTTGTAAATTTTGGAAAAATTTTGAAGATACTGAGAAGTATGATGAGGGGAGCAATGAACATTCAGGTAAATGTTTTGCCAATCACGAAGGATCAGTTGGAAAAACGGAAGTGGATAGTCTTGTAGAAATGTTTAAAAGATCTGAAACACTTTATAACGTACGATATGGTAATTACGTAGGCGATGGAGACAGTAAGAAAAGGAATTGTTGACTCAAATCCATATGAAAATTTAGTTGTTAAAAAAAAGGAATGTATAGGTCACGTGCAAAATCGAATAAGTACGCAATTATGCAAAGTAAAAGAAAGATAATCCTGGTATAGGTGGCAGGGGGAAGTTGACAGCCAAGCTTATTGATGAGTTAATAGTTTACTATGGTCTTGCAATTAGAGCGAGTATAAATACATCAGTTGTATCAATGAAAAATGCGAAATGGGCAGCTTATTACCATTAAATATCCGCTGATGAAAAGCCAGAGCATGACCAGTGCCCGTCCGGTGAAGATACCTGGTGTTCATATCAGAAAGCGAAGGCATCTGTAACTTTGGATTCTTATAAACATAAAAATTCTATTCCTGTAGTTGTCCAAAAAGTAATTGAACCGGTATACGATAGATTAACTGATACCGATTTGTTAGAACGCTGTTTAGAAGGATACACTCAGAATAACAACGAAAGTCTTAACGCTGTCAATTGGTCTATGACTCCAAAAGTGCATTACAGTGGCAAAAAAATTGTTGAGATTGCATCTTATATTGCAGCTAGTATATTTAATGGTGGATATACTAGTGTCTTACAAATGACGCAATTATTAAATCTTGAAATTCGCTCAAGCGCGTTGCGATCTACCGAGAACTTGAATTCTCAACGAATATCTATAGCCAACAAGAGAGTCCAACAGGAGACTAAAGATGCCAGGAAATTGAAAAGAGCTACTCAAAAGGAGTTGGAGGACATCGCGGCACTAATGGAAGACCTCATACACGGTCCAGGAGTTGCAGACTGAAGGTAATTTAAAAAAATATTTAGTTTTAAGAAGTTGACGCCGTACTGTTTTTTTTTGCGTTTTTTTCGAAACAACTTTTAAGGTCATTAAAAAAATGTATGAAGAGGAAATTATTAGCTGCGAGCTATTTTGTCGCACCTGTATGAATATATTAGTAAGTAACACGTAGGCTGAAAAGTTTTTGGTCTAGCTGCATTTCTAACATTTCTATAACTTTCTTGCAGAAGGATTTATCTTTGCCTCCAAAATCGGCCTCAGTTTCGGAGATAAGTTCTTCACTGGAGCCAAATCTCATGAGCTTTTTTTTTTGAGGTTTGCGGATAGATAATAGTCGCTGGGGGCCAAATCTAGAGAACATGGTGGATGAGGAAGCAATTCGAACTTCAATTCATGCGATTTTGCCATCGTAACGATTGACTTGTGACACGGTGCATTGTCTTGATGAAAGAGCACTTTTTTCTTGTTCATTTGAGGCCAATTCTTTGCGATTTCTGCCTTCAAATGCACCAATAACTTTATATAATATTCGCTATTGATGGTTTTTCCCTTCTCAGCATAGTCGATGAAAATTATTCCATAGGCATCCCAAAATATAGAGGCCAAAACCTTCCCAGCCGACTGCTGTATCTTTGGTCGCTTCGGGCGGTTTTTATCGAATGAAAAAATCCTTTTTATTGCACTTAAACAGGTCCAAACAACGCTCAGAATCATCAACACGTTGTACCGGTACCCATTTCGAACAGAGCGTTCAGCATCATTTGTGTATGTACGACTGCGTTTAAATTCAGCATACCAGTCAATGATGAGTGATTTTCCAAGGGCAGAGTCCCCGTAATACTTATCAAGCCATTGCTTTGCTTAAACATCAAAAAACAGTGTTTAATCAACACACGAACTTCAATTTTTTCCATTGTTTTGAAAATATCAAAAGTGGCGTCCCTAAAACCACTGTAACTTGTAAACTAATTGTCGAAATGTCAAGAAATTTTGATACGTATCATTTGAACGTTGATACTTAATAAAAATCATATGGGTTTTTTGAAAAGGGCGACATTTATGTGACAGACCAAAAACTTTTCAGCCTACGTGTTATATTTTGTAAGAAATAATTACCAATACAAATTTAAGATTCTTGGCAGATACAGTTTTATTTTTTTTATACTTACATTAACAATTACAGTCACAAAAGATGTAAATTTAAAATTTAATGTATTAATTTTATAGAGCTAAAATATACGATAACTCAAGTACCTACAAAAGTACTGCTGGTTTTAGTTTTAGACTTTAAAAGAACGCATGTGAATTTTTCAAATTGTATTACAATATTCTTGTCAGGATGTCGAGGAATAAACATGAATGAATTTAGAAATATCCCGCAAATTTATTGCAGGATAGTTCTGATGCAGAAGAATCCCGTTAAACTAAATGATTTCATGATTATTGAGTCGAAGTAATAACTTGCAATTTAAAGAAATCGCTAGCAAATATTATACCAAATAAATTTGGTATAATATTTGCTAATTTTTGCTAATCGCTACTAATCTAAACAAAGCTCCAAATCTTGTTAACTAAAATTCGCATTAATTTAATTCAAGATTGTAATATAATTTTTTTTCACAAGATTAGAACGTTTTTTTTTCTATTGAATTTCATCTTCATTGTTTGTACTTTTCCAATAATCTTGAAATATATATATATATATATATATATATATATATATATATATATATATATATATATATATATATATATATATTTATATATATATATGTATATATATATATATATATATATATATATATATATATATATATATATATATATATGTATATATATATATATATATATATATATATATATATATATATATATATATATATATATATATATATCCAATTTTTATAACCTCACGTTGGAGCGCTATTTTGTAACGTCTCGTTGCGGCGTTATTATGTATAGCCCCAACTTTCTTTATCTTTAATAAATATTTCATTTATTAAATAGAAACCGTTATTTGCCTCTTATGTATATTTTAATTTTGAGAATGGATTGGGTGGATATTAATACTAATAGAGGACAGAATCAGGTATCAGCTAGCTCGTTTTGTTTGAAGAGATTATGGATAAGAGAAAATTTTTGTACATCTTTTGAAAATAGTCTTTATAGTTGTTTAAAATTTGGTTGAACAATTTTTGGACACCATTCATTTTAGAATAAAAAGAATATGAGTTCAGCTCAAAAAATGAAAAAAATATAGAAGACTATTTAGTTGTTAATATAAAATTGAGTTGGGTACAACTCTTACGTCCTGGAAGAAAGAGCAGGAGTTTAGTGAGACACTACACATTTAAATAAAGAAGGGTATATTAACAAAATAAAAATTCCTACTTTTATTACACTCTTAAAATTACATCTACTAAATAAAAACCTCTTATGTTATGAGAGTGTACACTATTGCATAGAGTCTTTAAGTTAGGATTATTAAGTTTTTAATAAAAGGCTTGATAAAACGCGATATTAAAAGCGAGTTACACGTGTTGAGTAGTTGTTGGGAACGCATTTGTAGACAGGAAGTGAGATATTTAGACTGGTGTGCTTATGACCTACTGACTGGCTTCTCCTCGTGGGTTTTTCATTAGTTTCTTGTCTCAGCCACTACAATCCTAGTTTCACTTGGGTTGCTAAACACTTTTTGACCCAAAATGCCTGAGGATGAGCAGGATATTTCTAGAATGGAAAAATCCTTAAACTTGAGAGCTAGAAACCGTTACTGCACTACTGCATCAAGGGAAAAAAAACACTCTGGCGTGCTGGAGAAGAAAGCCACTACGGCCTACGGGCGGAAAAAGCCGTTACTGCTTCATGGTGGAAAAAGCCCTTAAAAATTCGATACGGTGGCATCAATATCTTTGTTACTTCTCCTTGGGTCATTTTCCGGCATGCAAATTTCAACGCATTTAATGCCGGTTTTAAATTAAACTGCTGTTTTAAGCTACACTGCTCAAAAATTGAAATCACTGCAATAAATATAAACATGTAATAAAATATAAATTACAAGAAGAAAAACAGTGTCGTAACATGATCTTAAAATCTAGGAAAAAATGAATGTTACGATATATAAATATGTATGTATATATATATATATATATATATATATATATATATATATATATATATATATATATATATATGTATATATATATATATATATATATATATATATATATATATATATATATATATATATACATATATATTTATATATCGTAACATTAATTTTTTCCTAGATTTTAAGATCATGTTACGACATTGTTTTTCTTCTTGTAATTTATATTTTATTACATGTTTATATTTATTGCAGTGATTTCAATTTTTGAGCGGTGAGCAGCATATATATATATATATATATATATATATATATATATATATATATATGCATATATATATATATATATATATATATATATATATATATATATATATATATATATATATATATGCATATATATATATATATATATATATATATATATATATATATATATATATATGTATATGTATATATATGTATAACCAGATTTTGAAATTTCCCATACCACAAAATTTGGTGCTGATTTCGCAAGATCAGAACGTTTTCTTTTCTATTACATTTCATCTTTATTGTTTGTACTTTTTCAGTAATCTTGAAATATATGTGTATATATATATATATATATATATATATATATATATATATATATATATATATATATATATATATATGTATTTTAATGTCTCTTTTAGCGGCTAGCTTATAGCCTCACGTTTGCTGCGCTATCTTTATTTTTAACAAATATGTTATTTATTAAATAAAAGCCGTTATTTGTCCCTTATTTTACTTTATATATCTTAATTTTTGAGAAAGGAATAAGTTAATGCTGAGGGAACAAAAATTAGATAAAAGCTAGCTCATTTTTTTTCTGGTCGAGAACATGGAGATCAGTAGTAGAACAAGCGGGGTTTTGGAGCACTTGGCGCCTGAACCATTTCATCAAAACTTTTAGTCTTGAATCTTGACAAAAACGTAGAAAATGGTGAGAGCGCATTAAATGTAGTTTATTTGCTATGAAATGGCGAGATCGTTTTAGGTGGTTTGTATAGGGGTTATGTCAAAAAGTCCTTATAATAAGTTTTGTTGTTAAAAAGAGCTGAAAAAGGCTTAATAATAGCAAAAAGTAGTCCAAAAGGTCCATATTCATAATAATAAGGGTGTTTTTTGTTGAAATGAGGAGTGAAAAATGATGAAAAAAGGTAGTCCAAAAGGTCCTTATATGTGTTAATAGGGTTGTTTTTTGTTGAAAATTGTCGAAAAAGGCCTAAATGAGTGTGTAAAAGTCCTTATTCGTGTAAATGTGGGTTGTTTTTGTTGAAAACAGGGGTTGAAAAGTATATTGTCGAAAGGTCCTTATAGTAGAAGGCAAGGTTAGATGTCTGTTAATTTTTGTGTTTATCGTAACGGTAAATGGTTTACCGTAACGTAATAGTGTGTATTTCAATAGCGCTTATTTTAGCAGGGTACCTTAACTTCATTAAAACTTCATTAAACTTTCCTTAGAGGAGAAGTTGTGTAGAGTAATATGGAGTAAAAGTGGATCAATAGGTAATATTTTTGTTGTAAATGTGTGCAAAAAGGCCTTATTAGCGTGTATTTTTGAAGTAAAAATTGGTAAATGTTCGCCTATTTGGTTAGTTGGCGCCGTAAAGTCGGTAAAAATGTCGAAGATAAGGCTAAATGTAAACAAAAAGTATGATTCATGCTAATTTCCTTGAATTGAAAACAAGTAAACTTCTGCGTAATATTCTAAAAATAGAAATTACGTGTTAGCCAAAGTGTTGTAAATGGTCTAATAGGTCACACAATAGATAAGAATGGTCAAAAATAGGTGATAAGGAGTTGCTTTGAATGCATAGAAGTGTAGTAAAATTGGTTATGTTTGTCAAAAATAGTAAAATAAGTATGAAATGAGCTTAAAATAGTTTAAAACAACGATATTTGGATTCGATTGAAATGTTGTCTAGATGGTCTGTTAGGTCACAAAATTAGATAAGAAAGGACAAAAATAGTTGATAAGGAGTTGAGTAAAATGCATTAAAGTGTAAAATTGGTTATATTTGTCAAGAATAATAAAATAAGTATGAAATATATAATTTGGTCTTGTTGAAATGAGTTTGAACTCGTTGGATTTTGCTATATGCTATATGAGATGAAAGCGAGTTAAATAAAACACAAGTTATATTTGTCAAAAGATAGTAAAATAACTATGAAATGAGCCTAGATTAGCCTCAAACGAGTTTGGAGGAAATAGTTTTTTAACTCGTTGAATTGTAATAATAGTAAAATTTTAAAATGTAAGAAATGAGATGAGCCTAGCCTTGAAGTGTTGTAAACTTTGTTATATTTAGCAAAAATAGTAAAATAAGTATGAAATGAGCTTAAATTAGTATAATTTCAACTCGTTGAAATGTTGTGTGAACTCGTTGGATTTTGTTACATGAAAGTAAGTTAAATAAAACACATATTTGTCAAGAAATGTTAGAATAAGATGAGCCTATCCTTTTACCGTATTTCGTTGTCGTAACGTTAAATGTAAACGTAAAAGTTGTTGTTTGTTCTCAAGAAGTTAATTAGTCAGTTTTGTATGAAATGAGCCTAGATTAGTTTAATTTGGCCCCGTTGGAATGTAATAAAAGTAAAATATATATGTGTTAAAATGAGATGGGTTGATGGGAGTTTGGACTCGTTGTATTTTGCCATATGGGGTGAAGATGAGAGAAATAAATAAAACACAAGTATGAGCACATAGAGAAATATGAATTGTCTAAATTATTGACTTACTTAAATACTTAAAAGTACAAAATATCTATAAAACAATATATTTTACTAATAACTA
This sequence comes from Pachyrhynchus sulphureomaculatus, assembly GCA_019049505.1. Classification (NCBI taxonomy): domain Eukaryota; kingdom Metazoa; phylum Arthropoda; class Insecta; order Coleoptera; family Curculionidae; genus Pachyrhynchus; species Pachyrhynchus sulphureomaculatus. The sequence goes on along the minus strand of CM032451.1, from coordinate 79,896,911 downwards.
ACTAAAATCTTAAGATGTAAATAATATTTTGCCTGATACGAAATGATACCAACAAAAACCAGTTGTTATAAAATTAAATGAAAGTTCAACAAATTTGATAAGAAAGATCAAATTTTTGTCTATAAGAGGATGTAAAATGTATTGGATAAAGTACAAATTGCAATGTATAATTTTCTTTATTAATAACTATATATTTGACTAAAAATATTAAATATGAATTGCTTAATAGTATGTTTAAATGAGAGAGTCCAGTAAAAACAGATAAGAAAGGTTAAAATTAGTTTATAAGAAGTAGATTCGAATGCATTGAGAATGCAATAAGTTAACGACCAAGACATTTACTGTATTTTGTTGTCGTAACGTTTAATGTAAACGTAAAAGTTGTTTGTTCTTAAGTTACTACTTAATAATTTTTATATTTGTATGAATCAAAATTTGTTTCCAAAAGAACAAAGATTTGAATAAACCAAGAAATAGCCTGTAAATATAATATGACTACTAAATACGAATCCAAAACTTTGGAACTGCTGTTGTTGCTATTATTGTTGCTATTGTTGTTGCTAATTTAAGTATTTAAAAGTACAAAATATCTATAAAACGATATATTTTGTTGGTTTCTATAAGAGATGATGAGAGAGAATAAAATACAAGTATGAGCAGAGATATAAGAAAATATATTAATAATTCTAAAACGGTACAAAATGTTACAAAATATACTTAAATTTATGTTGTTAAAATAATTCATTCAAGTCATCTGTTTCCTTGTCTTTCGTTGGCTTCTCTTTCGAGTCCTTTTCTTTCTTTACTGGAACTGCTGTTGTTGCTATTGTTGTTGTTGTTGTTGTTGGCAGAAGACATACTATATATGCCTTATATGCTTAAAAAAATGAGAAAATTTTGAATAACTATGAATTGTTTATAATAACTTAAAATTGCAAAATATCTATAAAACAATATATTTTACTAAATTAGCAAAGAAAAATTTTAATATTAAGAGAGATGTATTTTGGCTGGTACGAAATGATACCAACAAAAACCAGTTGTTATAAAATTAAATGAAAGTTCAACAAATTTGATAAAAAAGATCAAATTTTTGTCGATAAGTGGATGTAAAATGTATTGGATAAAGTACAAAATGCAATGTATAATATGCTTTGCTAATAACTACATATTTGAGGAAAAATATTAAATATGAATTGCTTAATAGTATGTATAAATGAGAGAGTTCAGCAAAAACAGATAAGAAAGGTTAAAATTAGTTGATAAGAAGTAGATTCAAATGCATTGAGAATGTCTTTACAACATATTGAATAACTATGAATTGTCTATAATAATTAATTAAAAGTACATAATTGTTTCAAAAAGACCATATATTTTACAAACTAACTAATTACAAGGTTTGAAAACAATATAAATAGAAATCTATTTCTTAAATGTTTGTAATTCTGATATTTCTAAAAAATAGCAAGAGTTGTTTCAACTTAGCATTTGTGAAAATCAAATTGTATAAGATGACAAATCTCTATTTATATTGTTTTCAAACCTTGTAACATGTATTACGTTTTAAATAAATTAATAACAAATATATATTTTATGTTTTATTAGTAAATGTCATTGGTGTTAATCATTAATTTTCTCATTCAGGTTAGTTCATTTTAGTCAGTTATATGCTGTTGTGAAACCTGTAGAAATATCGATAGATTTGTTTATAAATTATCCTATTAATTAATTGCTATAAAAGTTTTAAAACTAAAATAACAAGTACATAGTAGTAATTAAAATCTCTTGTTTTATTCACTAGTTAATATATAATTGTAGAAATTCCATTTCTATCCTATACATAAACAATTAAACATATGAACTTTCTTAGATCAAACAGGAATTTATTGACATTAGCAAATTATGATGGTATTCGTTATACAACTTATTTATTTAAACCACCATTCTAGTGAAAATATATCTATTTTATCAGTTTATTCAGTTTAAAACTAACATTTACCAATCGACAACAACGATATTTTTTGTTATTTAAATTATTACATTCTCCATACAGCTACTCAACACCTTAACACATTATTTTTGATCTTTCTTATCAACTTTGTTGAACTCTCGCTCGAATTTAATTTTATTTACAAGTATTTTGCCTTTATACTTTCTATATATTACATCTTTTCTATTTTGTTTGGTAATTGTTGGTTTCATTTAGTAGTAATTTCATGTTCAGATATATTTCTTAACTCTGTTCATACTTGTTTATTTACCTCTCATCACATAGAAAAACAACCAACGAATTCAAACTCTCTCTAGTTTCAACGAGTCTCCAAACTTATTGTTGTTTAAGCCCTCCTAATTTAAAATATTACTTTACTATTTGTACATATAGTAATTATTATATTCTACAATGCATTTTGTCAACACCTTATCACCAAAATTTTGATCTTTCTTATCAAGTTTGATGACCTCTCTCTTGAATTTATTTGCAAATATTTACTTTTATACTTTATACATACTATTATATCATGTCTATTTATAATTTGGTCATTTCGATGCCATTTAATATTAGGAGACAAAGTTAGTCCATGAATTGACTCCAGTTGTATACTTTTTCTTAATAAATCCCCTCTGAATATGCCCAAAACAGTCTGTATATAAAGCTAGTAAGAATATGAGGACTTTAGTACGGAAAATAATCACCAGATATTGTTATTAATAAAATATTTTATATTTCGCAGTTTATTTTTCAAAGAGATAGCGCTAATAAAGTCAGACCAAATTTTCCAATCACCAGTTATTTGTTAATATAAACATGTTTTCGATATTTATCTCTTATCATTTTATAGACTAAATAAATCGACTTGTTTACATGTTTTTGTTATTTTTGGGATTTTTTAGAGACTATTCGACTCCATACATCAATTTATGTGTATATATTTGATTAACTCATTCAAAAATTCAAGTAGTTTAATACGTAAAACAAATAGGTTGTCCATCTAAACAGGTTATTAAAAGTATGAGTGATATTGATCGATTTAAATTAAATTTACAATGTCCAGTGTGTGGTTTGAAAACTACAGATTGGGATGATAGTAAATTATCTTGTACCTAGTAACTAAATGAATGATTTAAACCATGTAAGAGGTGTTTCCAATTAGTACCACACTTACAAATTGTTCAAATATATTGTCTCATAATAGTAGCAGTACAACAACTGGAGAACAATTTGAATCAATGTATCCTCTTCGGTTCTCTCGAATATAAATGGTAGTCAGATGATGATGATGATAAAAATAAAGAAATTTTCCTCAAAGAAACCGAAATGAATGTATAGAGAGACGATTTGCATACAAAAAGCGGTCATAATTCTCATTCAAGAAGTATATTACTTAAAAAACTATTATTGATTAGGAAATTATTATTTAGGTATTATTAATGTATCCCCTACGGCTCTCCCGAATATAGAATGACAATTTTCATCCAAAAAGCAATCATAAGTCTCATTTAGGGAGTATTTTTACTTAAAAAATTATTAGGAAGTAGGAAATATTATTATTTAGGTATTTTAACTAATTATTGTCATTTAGTATCATTTATATATAAGATGGTTGGTAAAAATTATTCTTTTGTCTATTGACACATATATCACATAACGACAATAATATTTTTTATTGATATTTTACAGATGAGGAGCTTTATATTCATAAAGTTAGTAAAATCCTTTAAGTTGTCGATTTACACATATATCAAAAACAAGTCGAGTTTTGTGTAACGGCAACGATATAAGGTAAAATTTTTGGTATTTAAATTATTAACATTCTCAATGCATTTGAATCTACTCCTTATCACATATTTTTAACCTTTCTTATCTGTTTTTATTGAATTCTCTCTCGCTCTCTCGAATTTATATTAGTTATTAATAAAGAAAATTATACATTGCAATTTGTACTTTATCCAATACATGTTACATCCTCTGATCGACAAAAATTTGATCTTTCTTATCAAATTTGTTGAACTCTCATTTAATTTTATTTGTTTTTGTTGGTATCAGTTCGTACCAAGCAAAATATTAGTTATTTATTTGCAAATTTACATCTTAGGATTAAGGAATTATTTAGTACTTTTTAGTAAAAAGTATTGTTTTATATTTTTGATGGAGGAACACCTTGTCTAATCTAGTTTTGAACAAATATTGCATTCATTTTATTAACTATTTGGAAGGGTTTTGTCCTTGTACGATAAAACAAACGACTAAAAATGATTTTGCACTTACTTTATTTACCTCAACCAATCAATACTCTTAGACATTATTTTATTCACATTTTATGTACCTTTTTGTAGGATTGTGTTAAATTATGCTTTTATTAAATTTATTTATTAACTCTAGCTCATATTTGTAAAACCTCTACTATCAAACTCAAATTTACCCTAATATCTACTATATGAGAACCTTTTAACATCTATTTTCACCACTTCTTATGCAATAAGGACATTTTACTGTCTTTTTTTTTTTTAGGATACAAGACCATTTTGACTCCCATTTAGATCTTTTTGATCACTTTTCAACCATCTTAAGAGAAAAATATGTATATTAATGTTTTAATCCTATGTATTATTAGATGTAGAAATTAGTACATTCTCCAATACATTTAGTCAACAGCTTATCAACTAATTTTAACCTTTCTTATCTGTTTTACTGAACTCTCTCTCGCTTTCGAATTTATATAGTTATTAGTAAAGAAAATTATACATAGCAATTTGTACTTTATCCAATACATTTTACAACCTCTTATCAACAAAAATTTGATCTTTCTTATCAAATTTGTTGAACTCTCATTTAATTTTATTTGTTTTTGATGGTGGTGTCATTTCGTACCAGGCAACATTCTCATCATCTCTTTGGATTATAATTTAGTTAGTTAGTTTGTAAAATATATGGTCTTTTTGAAACATTTTTGTACTTTTAATTAATTATTATAGACAATTCATAGTTATTCAATATGTAGTAGTAGTTGTAAAGACATTCTCAATGCATTTGAATCTACTTCTTATCACTAATTTTAACCTTTCTTATCTGTTTTTGCTGAACTCTCTCATTTATACATACTATTAAGCAATTCATATTTAATATTTTTCCTCAAATATATAGTTATTAGTAAAGCATATTATACATTGCATTTTGTACTTTATCCAATACATTTTACAACCACTTATCGACAAAAATTTGATCTTTCTTATCAAATTTGTTGAACTTTCATTTAATTTTATAACAACTGGTTTTTGTTGGTATCATTTCGTACCAGTCAAAATACATCTCTCTTAAGATTAAAATTTTTCTTTGTTAATTTAGTAAAATATATTGTTTTATAGATATTTTGCAATTTTAAGTTATTATTAACAATTCATAGTTATTCAAAATTTTCTCCTTTTTTTAAGCATATAAGGCATATATAGTATGTCTTCTGCCAACAACAACAACAACAACAACAACAACAATAGCAACAACAGCAGTTCCAAAAGTCTTGGATTCCTATTTAGTAGTCATATTATATTTACAGGCTATTTCTTAGTTTATTATTATTATTATTCAAATCTTTGTTCTTTTGGTAACAAATTTTGATTTATATAAATATCAGAATTACTAAGTAGTAACTTGAGAACAAACAACAACTTTTACGTTTACATTTAACGTTATGACAACGAAATACGGTAAATTTCTTGGTCTTTCAATTATTTGCATTCTCAATGCATTTGAATCTACTTCTTATCAACTAATTTTTAACCTTTCTTATCTGTTTTTGTTAAACTCGAATTTATATAGTTATTAAATTGCAATTTGTACTTTACTTGAGAAAAACAACTTTTACTTTTACATTTAACGTTACGACAACGATATACTGTAAATCTAAATGTTGTTTAAATTATTACATTCTTACTGCATTTGAATCTACTTATCAACTAATTTTAACCTTTCTTTTCTGTTTTTGCTGAACTCTCTCATTTATACATACTATTAAGCAATTCATATTTAATATTTTTAGTCATTAATAAAGAAAATTATACATTGCAATTTGTACTTCATCCAATACATTTTACATCCTCTTATCTACAAAAATTTGATCTTTCTTATCAAATTTGTTGAACTCTCATATAATTTTATAACAACTGGGTTTTTGTTGTTTGGTATCATTTCGTACAAGGCAAATTATTATTTACATCGCTCTTAAGATATTGTTTTATAGATATTTTGTACTTTTAAGTATTTAAGTAAGTCAATAATTTAGACAATTCATAGTTATTCAAATTTTCTCATTTTTAATGCATATAATGCATATATAGTAGTTGTAAAGAAGATTTGATCAAATTAGACGAGGCTCATTTCATACAGGTTGTTCTTGTAATATTCAGTTTTTATGGAGGAGAACCTTGTCTAATCTCTAGTTTTTTGAACAAATATTGCATTCATTTTATTAACATTTTGGAAATGTTTTGTTCTTATAGAATAAAAATTATTTTTGTACATACTTTATTTACCTCAACCCATGCTTTTATTAAATTTATTTATTAACTCTAACCCCTACTTGTGTGTTTATTTTAGTTGTTACCACCTAACACATAACAAGTGTCTAAGAGAAAAACTAACATTAAAAATGCCAGTTGTTGTACGAATACAATGTCCCAAATGTAAAGGAGAAACAGATTTGTATAATGAAAGATGTTTGGCATGTGAAACTAAGGATCTGTTTGAAACAAGAGATGGTTCAAAACATTCACCTTCTTCTTATTTTTTCAGTAAAGAAAGAAAAGGACTCGAAAGAGAAGCCAACGAAAGACAAGGAAACAGATGACTTGAATGAATTATTTTAACAATATAAATTTATGTATAGTTTGTAACATATTGTAACATTTTGTATAATTTTAGAATTATTAATACTTGTATTTTATTCTCTCTCATCATCTCTTATAGAAACCAACAAAATATATTGTTTTATAGATATTTTGTACTTTTAAGTATTTAAATTAGCAACAACAATAGCAACAATAATAGCAACAACACCAGTTCCAAAGTTTTGGATTCCTATTTAGTAGTCATATTATATTTACAGGCTATTTCTTGGTTTATTCAAATCTTTGTTCTTTTGGAAACGAATTTTGATTTATAGAAATATCAGAATTACTAAGTAGTAACTTAAGAACAAACAACTTTTACGTTTACATTTAACGTTACGACAACAAAATACGGTAAATGTCTTGGTCTTTAACTTATTGCATTCTCAATGCATTCGAATCTACTTCTTATCAACTAGTTTTAACCTTTCTTATCTGTTTTTTACTAGACTCTCTCATTTAAACATACTATTAAGCAATTCAAGCAAAATATTATTTACATCTTAAGATTTTAGTTAGTTATTAGTAAAATATATTGTTTTTATAGATATTTTGTACTTTTAAGTATTTAAGTAAGTCAATAATTTAGACGATTCATATTTCTCTATGTGCTCATACTTGTGTTTTATTTATTTCTCTCATCTTCACCCCATATGGCAAAATACAACGAGTCCAAACACCCATCAACCCATCTCATTTTAACACATATATATTTCACTTTTATTACATTCCAACGAGGCCAAATTAAACTAATCTAGGCTCATTTCATACAAAACTAACTAACTAACTTCTTGAGAACAAACAACAACTTTTACGTTTACATTTAAAGTTACGACAACGAAATACGGTAAAAGGATAGGCTCATCTCATTCTAACATTTCTTGGCAAATATGTGTTTTATTTAACTTGCTTTCATGTAACAAAATCCAACGAGTTCACACAACATTTAAACGAGTTGAAATTATACTAATTTAAGTTCATTTCATACTTATTTTACTATTTTTGCCAAATATAACAAAGTTTACAACACTTCAACGCTTGGCTCATCTCATTTCTTACATTTTAAAATTTTACTATTATTACAATTCGACGAGTTAAAACTATTTCCTCCAAACTCGTTTGAGGCTAATCTAGGCTCATTTCATAGTTATTTTACTATCTTTTGACAAATATAACTTGTGTTTTATTTAACTCGCTTTCATCTCATATAGCATATAGCAAAATCCAACGAGTTCAAACTCATTTCAACAAGACCAAATTATATATTTCATACTTATTTTACTATTCTTGGCAAATGTAACCAATTTTACAACCTTTAATGCATTTTACTCAACTCCTTATCAACTATTTTTGTCCTTTCTTATCTAATTTTGTGACCTAACAGACCATCTAGACAACATTTCATACTTATTTTACTATTTTTGACAAATATGACCAATTTTACTACACTTCTATGCATTCAAAGCAACTCCTTATCAGCTATTTTTGACCTTTCTTATCTATCGCGTGACCTATTAGACCATTTACAACACTTTGGCTATCACGTCATTTCTATTTTTAGAATATTACGCAGAAGTTTACTTGTTTTCAGTTCAAGGAAATTAGCATTTTCACACATTTACAACAAAAATTTACCTATTGATCCACTTTTACTCGATATTATTCTACACAACTTCTCCTCTAAGGGAAGTTTAATGAAGTTTTAATGAAGTTAAGGTACCCTGCTAAAATAAGCGCTATTGAAATACACACTATTACGTTACGGTAAACCATTTATCGTTACGATAAACACAAAAATTAACAGACATCTAACCTTGCCTTCTACTATAAGGACCTTTTGACAATATACTTTTCAACCCCTGTTTTCAACAAAAACAACCCACATTTACAAGAAATAAGGACCTTTTACACACTCATTTAGGCCTTTTTCAACAATTTTCAACAAAAAACAACCCTAATAACACATATAAGGACCTTTTGGACTACCTTTTTTCATCATTTTTCACCCCTCATTTCAACAAAAAACACCCTTATTATTATGAATATGGACCTTTTGGACTACTTTTTGCTATTATTAAGCCTTTTTCACCTCTTTTTAACAACAAACTTATTATAAGGACTTTTTGACACAACCCCTATACAAACCACCTAAAACGATCTCGCCATTTCATAGCAAATAAACTACATTTAATGCGCTCTCACCATTTTCTACGTTTTTGTCAAGATTCAAGACTAAAAGTTTTGATGAAATGGTTCAGGCGCCAATTGCTCCAGAACCCCGCTTGTTATACTACTGAGATTGAGATAATTTTTGTACGTCTTTTGAAAATAGTCTCTATGGTGGTTTAAAGCTTGTCGTACAGTTTTGGGCACCATTCATTTTAGAATAAAAGAAGAAAAAATCTAAGTTCAGCTCAAAAAATGAAAAAACACTGAAGAGTTATTTAGTTGTTAAAATAAAATTGAATGTAATATGACCTGTAAATCCTGAAAGGAAAAGTATATTAACAAAATAAAAATTCTTGCAGTTATTACACTCTTAAAATTCTATGTTCTATGAATTACTGATCCTAAGTAAAAAACAAAAGGCTTGAGCAGACACGGTATAAAAGTTTGTAAAATTAACTTTACAGATTTACACGTGTTGACTTACTGCTTGGCTTCTCCTCGTGGGTTTTCCACAAACAGTTTGGCCTCTCCTGGTGAGATTCTCATCCAGATATTATCTCACCTGCTACTTTCCTATTCCCATTTTGGTAGCTAAACACTTTTTGACTCGAAATGTCTTAGGATGAGCAAAATATTTTTAGAACGGAAAAAGGCCACTGCACTACGGCAAGATGGAAGGCTCAGCCTACAACGGCTTGACAAAGAAAAAAACTGCTCTTTCACTGAGAAAAAAAACCGTTACTGCACTACAACATGACGGAAGGAAAAAGCCACTACGGCATTCTGGATGAAAAAGCCGTGACTGCATCTCGGAGGAAAAAGCCCTTAAAAATTCCATATGGGCGTTTATATATCCTTTGCCCCTTCTTCAAAGTGAAGTCTTTAAAATGGCTCACTTCCGAAACGCAATTTTTAACAAATCAGACGCATTCAATGCAAACGAACTACGTTAAGTCAGCAACACGTTATACACGGTTGAGTTACACTGTTCAAAAATTTGAAATCACTGCCTAATCAAATATAAAAATGTAATAAAATATAAATTATAGAAAGAAAACCGGTGTTGTAACATGATCTTAAAATCTAGGAAAAAATGAATGTTACATTTACCCCCTTCCAAAAAGAAATATACTACATTAGTCTATTAAAATAAGCCTACCTAAATAAATAGTACAAAGTGTTACACTCTATCACTTAATACTAAGGTCAAAAAATAAAATTACAAATTTCAAACCTTACTACTAGACTTAATTTAATTAAGCACTAATATTAAGCACCTTAAAAATCAAATAAAAGTCCTTGCATGAACATAAGAAATACTTTTCTACAATAACAATAACAGTTTTCCTATATAAAAACAATATCTCTGTTATTGTTACTAAAACAAAAAAAATATAACCTTATCTAGACTCTTGTCTAACTCAAAAAAATTTAACTCAACTAAAATACGAACACTCCCCTTAAGACAATTTTAGGATTGTCAATTTTCTATTTTAGTAAAAGAAATTTTAGAAAAATCCAGCATAATAAAAAAATAAGAGATTCTAGTAAAAATACTAATTCTAAAAAGAAAGTCTTATAAGACCATTTAGCCCATGGCTAAGAAAAACATCTGGATAAATCACCAGACAAACGCTCGGGAAAATCGCGATTTATGCTCTAGCTCACCGCTAAGAGAACGTTCCAAATCTAGTATCATTACTAGTCGCATTCCGCAAATGCGCAATGTCGGCGTCCTGAGCCGTCCAGACAAATGCAAAAATCTCTAGGGAAAACGCTCTGGTACATCGCCAGAAAAGACGTCGGCTCATCGTCAACAAAATACTCTGGTACATCGCCAGAAAACACATCAGCTCATCGCCAGAAAATATTCTGGTATATCGCCAGAAAACACATCGACTCATTGCCAAGAAAACACTTTGTAAATAGCCCTCAGCTACACAAAGTCCGCATTCTAAAAGAACAACCTCACTACAAACATAGCTATAAAAGCTAACAATATCACTATGAGCACAGTGAATAGTTATAAAAGCTAATAATATCACTATAAACAGAGTGAATAGCTATAAAAGCTAAAATTCACCAACTGAATGATCCTGCTTCACAAAGCAATGTTCACAAAGAACAGAATGAATAGTTCGTGCGCAACTAATATTGAAGGAAACATTCCCAAAATAACTATATGAAACTGCTAGTTTCGAAATAGGTCCTCCCTAAAATCACAATTTTATATATAGGAGTCCATAAACAAAACGACTCAAAATTACTCATTTTGAGCACATGCCTTCAGGCAGCAAATATATATAGGAGTTCAAATCCCAACCTCTTGGTTATGACAACTCCATATCGAGCTTGGTAAAAGCTCTTAGCAAAAGCTAAATAGATTTTCGGCACATCGCACCAAAGTAGCAAATCTACCTAGGAACTCTCCGTCGCTCTTCAGGGTAGCTACACAAAGATAAAAACATAACCCGCATTGTGCTTCTCCAAGTTATATGAAGAACTCTCGTGTACTGGTCTCGCCCCAAAACAGCAATGGAAAACATCTAATCCATCCCAGATAACAGGAGATAAACACCTCACTACGATATACTGAAAGGTGGAGAGAATAGAATACAGAACTGGTGACCCTGGTGTCCACCAACAAAAGGGAGTAGATTATAGAATCCACTATACTGAAACGGTGTCTATCACACCACCATAAGTAAAAAAAATTAATTTGTAGGGTGTCCCTAAACAAACTACTGCCAATAGGCTAATTGGAGTTGAGGTCAAATACAGTAGCTAGGCTCTCCTTTGGCTCAGACAGAGATAACCACTGAGTGAAGAAACCGTAAAAAGGTCCCAAAGGTAAAACGTTCGCCCCCCATAGACTACTCTTCCAATCAGTCTGTTCACCAGGAAGACTGACTCCCTGCCAAACGGCGTAACGGTATTTGCTCGCACCCGGTGCATCAGAGCCTGTAAAAAAGCAAAAAAACTGACTGGGATACAACCTAAAAGTTTGTAAGGTTAAGTTAACCGAGCATCTAAATTGAAATTTTCCAAAAAGCGAATATGAGCTTAAAAAAATCTAATCGAAGCGAAAATTTCTTAACTTTTCTGTGGCAAAATATAAAAAAATATATTTAAGAGCTTTTCCAGCCGAATCAGAAACAAGAAGAAAACACCGTTGACAGTGAAAATATTCGATCACGGTGTTAATCGTCTCCCCAGACAATAGCCTCTAGAAAAAACTGCTACAGGTTGTCAGCCCAAACTTCTAGAATTCTCTAATGAAAATCTAAAAACTCGGTTAGGAATTTTCCTTCACTGCGCTTAGCCTTAGGTTCTTATCTCGGTGTCAGATTTTGATCATTTCTTTGTGAAACGACTGTCTTACTTTGCTCTCATCTCCTGTAAATGATCAGCCTTTAATTCTCCTGCAAGATTTCAATTTCCTATCAACGTGATAGTAAAACAAAAAAACAACGTTTTTACGCCTATGAGTATATGCAAAATAGAATCACAGAAAACCACTGACTCAGAGGTAACATTGATACGGCCCCGAGAAATATAAAAAAACACCCTCAGCTTGTTAGTTCAGAAGAAGATCTAAATAAAAAAATAACCCAAGTTTTAGACTTACTAGATAAATCAAAATCAATTTACTTTTAATTGCACCCAAAATATACCACATATGTAATAAAATACACCCCTCGGGTAACTAACTATGAAATTGCTCATAAAATCTCCTGACTCAATGTCATACTAGACGAGCTACGTCTTGCGTTTGTCCAAACTCAAGATCACTTTGGATTGCCTCTAATCAAGTTTTCACCTCCAAGTGTAAAGAACTGAGTATTGTTTGGGATCATTAGCAAATCAAATCTCGCAACCACCGACATAGCAGTCATATGATATATCCTGAGTGTGACACTGTCGCAAGCTCGCAAAAAAATTGAGTCGATGCTAAAACATCAACTAAAATCAACCTAAGTTTGGATATGACCAATACCCAAAACCTTAGCAAAAAATAATAAAAGTAAGCTATACACTGCTCAACTTTTACAGCAATCAAATAACAAGGTCGTCACCTCTACAGAGCAACATCAAAAAAATAAAAATCACATTGGGCAATTAAGATAATATAAATATAAATTATTCTTCTTCTGGCAAACTTTCATTAGGGTTAGGTCCATTGAATGGTTTTAAGTCTTTAGTATGCCGTTATCCTACTTTAGTCCCATTTAAATTAACCAAACCGTAGACTAAATCTGAAATTTTTCTCTCATCACGCAATGTACAAACTTAGGTACCAACTTAGATGTGAATTTATCTACTGCACTGAAAATAATTTTATTTTTCCGCTAAACGTGATCACCTATTTTAAAGGAAAAATCCCTTTTTCTGAGGTTATAAAACTTACTGTTCCGTTCATAAGCCTTATGTATCCTATTACCCAAGTCTGTGAAAATATCTTTTAAACCCTTTAAATTTTGGGCGTACGCATTCCTATTACCTGGAATTATTTCGCTGTCAACATCTAAATTTTTATAATATAATCCAGATAGAGGTATATGTCTGCCATAAACTAAGAAAGACGGTGTAAACTTGGTTATCTCGTATTTTGCTGTATTTATAGCCTGTTGAATCTTTGAAAATCTCCTTATTCCAGTTATCATATGAGTCAATGTAACTTCTTATAGTTGTTTCGTTGGTTCGATTATTACGTTTAACGAAATTACGTTGTGGAGAGTACACGGGATTAAAACCATGTCTCGCTCAAGCTCTTAAAATTCTTGGAGGTAAACTTAGTACCGTTATCGCATATCAAAAGCGATGGAACTCCGTGTATTAGAAAAACATCGGTTTCTAAAATTCTCTCTATGCATTCAGCTTTAGAGCTTTTCAAAGGAAATAACATGGTATACTTTGTAAACCAGCAAGAAACCACGAAAAGCCATTTATTTCCTGTTTTTAACGTGGAAACAGGCCTACTAAGTTAGCTGCTGTGACTTGAAAAGGGTAATTAACTATAGAATTTATATGAGAGTTGACTTCGCGTGACTGTGGATATCACGAGTTATCTTTAAAATTTACTAAAATTCCGAATTTTGTGCAAAATCACATCCTAAAATAAACTTGTGTGATAAAGAAAGGGTAATATGAGAGCTGGAATAATTAAACTATGACCATTGCAGACCAGCGGCAACTCGACCGTACCTAAAACTTTTTGGTGGCTGCCATCTGCGATGGTAACCTTTTATTTTTGACATGGCATATTTTTATACTCATACGACTTAAAATTTTAAAAACCATTCCGACCTATTGTAGGGCAAAATAAAGCAGTAAATCGACACCTAACAAATTTATCTTTATATACGGTCTGTTATTTAAATACTTATGCACGAATAAAGAAGACATGTGACCATTTGGAGACACAGGAATTTTAACTAAAGAAGGAGAAAATTTACTGGACTAAAAAAATTAAAAACCTTTTGTAACCATTTAGTCCAATCAGATTTATGGGAATATTTTTGGTCGTCTACGTCTCTAGGACATTTTAGACTAGTGACCTTACTGTGAAAATAAGCTTGAAATGATTAATTCATGATCCAATTCATATTCCAACAGGTGATTCATTTTAAAATTGAAAGCTTCCAGGACAATGTATTTAAGTTATAAAATTTAAAAAAATTGTTTAAAAATCGTGAAAATATTTTTCCTGTGCTCCATAACAGTCAAAATAAGAAATATGTAAAGATAACTAAAATATTAAAACTTCTTTACTAAATATTTTTAAAATTTTCAACAATTTCAAAAAAAAATTTTAAGTACTGCATATAAGCAAATTATTTTTAACATTCATGCAAATCATAAGTAAACAAAAAATCAGTTTTTTTTCAGCACCGCATTTTTAAGATACCAGATAAGTACACATGTGCCAAATTTTGGGTAGACCAGCGCATCCGCCAATCTGGACCACTTAAAACTTAAAGTTTTAAAATTTTTAACAAAATTAGTAAATTTTTAAATCAGGCTCTATTAACAAAATTCAAATATCTATAACACTATCATCAAATAAAATGAAATAATTAATTCATCAATATTCCTGCTCTTCTCTTATTACTATAAACCTTCGGCAATATAGAAAAATAATATCAGAATTTTTATTTCGTTCAAAACCTTGTACACTGAACTACGCTCAACTTCATAAGAGAAAATCTTCAAAGCCCAACACGTTGGAGCGCTTTTTTATACCTTCTCTTTTTACGGCAATTTTATAGCCTCACGTTTGCGGCGCTCTTTTGTATAGCCTCAACTTTCTTTATTTTTAATAAATATGTTTTTATTAAAAAGAAGCCACTATTTACTCCTTACGTATATCTTAATTTTTGAGAATGGATTGAGTGGATATTAATACTGAGGGAACAAAAATTAGATATATGCTAGTAGACTCAGGTGAATACGCCTACCAACTTATACATAACCTTAAAAGATCCACTTTAAAGCACCTTAAAATTAGAGTTCACATCTCTTAAAAATATACCGTTCATATTTTTACTGTGATTTAGTAAATATGGAAATATGATTACAATTTTATGAAAAAACAAACCACTAATGTTATACTACTTTTTATAATAATACAGGCAAACAAAAAAAATTGTCTTGTACTGGACATATGACAGGTTATTTCCTATTTATTTTTGTCTGCCGAATCCAAATTTGATATTAGTTTTATCAGATTGGCTTAAAAAAAGTGGTTAGTATCCAAAAAACTATGAAATTATTGTTTCAAAATTAGCCCATTTTTGCAACCTCCATAACTCTGAGAAAAAAAAAGCAAACTTAACGTAAAAGGTCTTAAATTAAAGCTAATTAAAAATTTTAGGACATATTTTTTCGTTTTTTTATTTAGGGTTTTTTTGAGTTTGTTGTCCTGTTTTGAGGGTTAAAAGGGTGAAAACAAAAAAAGTTTCCGAATTTTTTCCCATAGTGAGAAGTTGTTTTTTACATTATACCGGTACTGAAACGGATTTTAATCCCCTGGATATATAAATGGCAGGATACCTTTCTTATTGTAACCCCTTTCTTAGAGGGTGGTTTTTAATTTATTGTACGGTATTTGGGTTAAAAATATGTAAATATTTGAAATTCTGGACCTATATTTCATGAATTTCACATCATAAACATTTTTTCTTATTTTCTGTTAAAAACTTATTTATTTTCACACTTTTAACCCCCAAATTACAGGGTAGTCACCCCTAAATAAAAAATATGTCCTTCTCGATTTTTAATTAGCTTTAATTTAAGACCTTTTACGTTCAATTTGTTTTTTTGTCTCCAAGTTATGAAGGCTGCAAAAAAAACGGGTTAATATTCATACTTTATTGCGGTTATTTCAAAGAGTGACCGCAAAATTAGCCCGTTTTAGCAACCTCCATAACTTTAAGACAAAAAAAGCAAGCTTAACGTAAAAGGTCTTAAATTCAAGCTAATTACAAATCTAGAAGGATATATTCTTCCATTTTTTTATTCGTTTAAATTAAAACAACAATTCATCTGTGATCTCTGAATTAGTCATAGTATAAACATACATATGAAAACGTTGCTATACTTTTTTCAACACAAGTTATCTCATCATACTCTATAATTCGTACAAATAAATCATCGATATGATAATGTTAAAAAATAAGTTATTTCAGTTAGTAAAATAACCGCGGATTGAAACAACATATATAAATATTCTTTATTTTTTTAGGTTTTTTTTAGTTCTTGCATTAATAATGCATTCATATTTACGATTGAACTTATTTTTAATAAAAAAATCAACTGCACTGCGCTTACTGAGATTCAGAATACTTAGTGGCATAAGCCTAGTCCTACATCTTCAATAATCTGAATCTTTAGGATATTAATACACAACAATACTTGCATAGTCACACTTTTACTAGGCACACCAAACACGTTCAAAACAAAACTTACGAAGCCATATGTTAAGCAATTAGAACCTATTTATTTAAACAAGAGAGAGCACACTTCATAATGATTACAGGTGATTTTAACGCCAAAAATGGAAAACAGAAACAAGGGGATACAGAATTCGTCGGACACTTTAGACTGGGCGATAGAAATAATAAAGGAGAGATCCTAATGAACTACCTCAACAAGGAAAAACTGTACTGTCCCAACACATTCTTTAAGAAATCAAAACAACGTAAATGGACCTGGCGAAGCCTAGATAGCAAGACAAAAAATGAAATTGATTTTATACTGTCTAATTGTAGAAATATATGTAGAGGCAATGTAAGGGCAAAAGTAACTATAATCACCAAAACCGAAAGAAACAAACTGTTCAAAAAACAGCGCCACGAACCAGAGAAATTTTAAAATAAAAAGAAGAGGAATACCAAAAAGAACTTAAACGAAGAATGACAACTGACACATAGGCACCGATGAATACAAACGAAATTACAGCCAAAATTACAACGTCAATAACAATATTGAACAAGAAAATATGTTCGCGAACAAAATTAAGTCCTGGGACATTAAAACTATTCGAAGAAAGAAGAAATATCACAGATAATACCTCAGCAATTCAAATATCATAGAAAAAATTAGAGAAGAAATTATAAAAGATAACTGTAAAATGAAGGTATTACGTTCACGACTGTCTAGTTTAAAAACGAAAATTACAAAACTACGAGATGAAAACAATAGAATACTAAATAATAAGAACGATATAATTAGAGCTGTTGAACTCTTCTACACAAGATAATACTCTGCAATTCGGAGGTCATACGTCTCTTTAAGAAAGGCGATAATACTGGTATCGAAAATTATCGACCCATATCTCTTCCGTCGTACTTATATAAACTCTTTACTAAAATCTTAACACATCGCCTAACAGCAAAACTAGATTTCTATTAACCTGTGGAACAGGCGGGCTTTAGAAAAGGATTTAGCACGATCGACTACCTCTACACAATACGTACTATAATAGGAAAATGTACAGAATATAAGGTACCAATACATTTGGCCTTAATTGATCTTCATAAGGCATTTGATACTGTTGAAATCTGGTCAGTTCTAAAATTCCTAGGGAATGCAAGAATAGATTCCAGATTATAAAAATAATAGAGAACATCTACAAAGAAGCATTTATACATATTAAAATTGACGAAACAACTATCACTATCAACACTATTAAAAAGAGGAGTGCAACAAGGAGATACTAACTCGTCTAAATTAATTAGGATTGCCTTTGACGTCTCTAAGCAGTTAAATTGGAATGAGAACCAGCTGAATCTCGTCTCTGCAAGGGTAGGTTTTAAAATGAACTTTAAAAAAACTAAATTTATGAGCCCTGAAGATACCGACATACAGATAGGAAATAGCTCCATAGAACTCGTCGATGAGTATATCTATTTAGGTCACACGATATTTAAATTAAGATCGGAAAGGTGAGAACCAGCATGCAGAAATTACCAGGCGAATAAGGCTGGCATGGGCAGCTTTTGAAAAAATTAGGACATATCTTAAAAACTAATGTAATATCCATAAACCTAAAAACTAAAGTCTATGTTCTATTGGTCAGCACATATGAACTAGAATCGATGTGTCTCACTAAAGCATTTGTTAAAAAAGTTCGTGACTTCACCAGAGAACATGGAGAGAAGCATGCTTTATATTTCCCTTAGGATAGAATTCATAACAAACAGATAAGGAGTACGAACCAAAGTCACTGACATAACTCTTTAGGTGGCAAAGATGAAGTGGCGATGAGCAGGTCGTGTGGGGCTAGATCATCCGGAGACAGATGGGTGTATAGGATCACGGAATGGAGACCCAGAAAAACAGGCAGCGGTTTCGAACCTTTTTAGTATTTTTACCGATATAGGGTCTGTCCTATACGAAATACCGAAATTTAACGATTTTTCCACGATTTCTGAGAATACAAGGAAATTCTCCCGATTTTTTTTACCGATTTTACATTTCAGTTGGCAACCTTCTCCGTTTATGTTTTTAGGGGTATCCCTCGTATTGTATGATAAGTAGTTATTGCAGAATTTTCCCGATATCTTACGTCCTATAACTTGTAAACTCGACGCCTTTAGGGCATACTCCCAGCTAATTCGCTTGTCTATATAAACAAGAATCCGGATTTTAATGTTTTGTTAATTTTCATTATTTAGAAGAGAAACTTTCTCCGAGTTACTAATAGCGTCTACTAGTAGTACCTACCAAAAATATTATTATAATACCAAGTCAAAATGTCGTCAGACGAAGAACCGAGTACAAGCGCGAGTGCAAAAAGAAAAAATACCTACAATTTTACAGAAAAGAATGGGAAGAAGAATTTTCAGGCTGGTTGCAAGAAAGTCGTAAAAGCGCAAACTATGCCTATTGTAAAAGTTGTTAATGGGGATATTAATATTACATCAGGGAAAGACGCTCTTAGGAAACACAAACTCTTTCACAAGCCCACTTGGTATCATCAAAGATATAAATCACAATCAAAGATATCATCATTTACAGTGACAAAAACTTAAAAACCTGATTTACAAGTTAAACAAGGTAAAAATAATTCATTACTTTTTACTAAGTACCAGTACCATTGGTAATTATTTTGTATTCTAACCAGTGTATAGTAGATACGTCTTTTTTAATTCCTTTTTATAATTTCAGGTGAAGTAAGATTATCTTCGTTTGTTGCTGAACATAATCTACCATTTACCATTAGGAGCACCTACCGAAACTGATACAGTCCGTTTGTCCTGTGATTTAGACAATGCATCAAAAACTAAGATATTCGACGACGAAAACTCACGCCATAATTCATCATATTATAGGTAAAGAAAGTTTTTGATAATTTATGTGAAGATCTGCGGCAAACTAAGTTTTCATTTATTATTGATGAGTGTCCACTGATCGTAGGCACAACCAAACACTTGTGCTTAGTCATGCGATATGCGAAAGAGTATCGCATCTGTGATTGTTTTTTAGCTTATATTCCATTAGAAGCTGTTAATGCAGTATCCTTATTTGAACATATTGTAAATACCCAAAACTTTTATACAAGCGCTGATATTACAATAAAAAAAAATAATTAATAGATTTTGCATCTGATGGGGCATTACGTAATAATGGGGCGTGATAATTCTGTTGTGACATGCTGTAGAACGAAATTCCCAATATTTTTATACTTAAGTGCACATGCTATTCGTTTCACCTTTTGTTCGTTATATGCTTGTAGCAAACTGCCGCGCTTATAGAGGATCTTATAATGGGACATTTACAATTACTTTTCTTCTAGTCCAAAAAGAGTTGCAGAGTTTGAAGACTTTCAAACTTTTTTGTGACTTGAAAGTACATAAAATACTTCACCCCGCTCAGACACGCTGGTTATCAGTACATGAAGAAGTAAAAAGGGTATTGGAACAATTTTCTGCTCTAAAACTATTTTTCATAGACCAAGTATCTAATAATGATAATCATTTAGCTGCAGAAAATATATTACAGAAGCTTCAAGATACCACTA
Source organism: Pachyrhynchus sulphureomaculatus (assembly GCA_019049505.1). Lineage (NCBI taxonomy): Eukaryota > Metazoa > Arthropoda > Insecta > Coleoptera > Curculionidae > Pachyrhynchus > Pachyrhynchus sulphureomaculatus. Next base: position 79,876,336 of record CM032451.1, on the reverse strand, counting down.
CATTACTATTTTTTGGGAATTGTTAAATTTTGTGTTACCAATATTTAACGATTTAAACAAAGAAATGCAGGCACAACACCCAAAAATTCACATTTTATATGAAAAAATAAGTCAAACATTAAGAACTTTTTTTGATTACTTTTTTAAAAAGAGAATATTTAACAAGTACTCCAATCGAAAATGTTGATTTTAAAAATCGTAGACATTTTTAAAGTGGATCTGGTTTAATATCGAAGCTTTCAAGCAAATAACTCTGCGGTTTCCATTGAAAAATAATTCAATAAAAGGTTTAGACATAATTGAACCAACGAATGTTAAAAGTGACAAAACTGTTTCGTTAATTCCGGGGTTAGTAGACTCTTCCCAATATTGTTCAGAACAATGATTTCCAATAAATTGATACAGAGTGGCGTATTTTAAGGGAACTGTGAACAAATTAAAACATTTTCGACCTGGATAACCTAGAACTATTTTGGGATAATGTCAGTTTACTAAAGTATGGCGATGACACTCCGATGTTTCCTTTGTTGTCTATTTTTCACTTTACTATTTTATCACTGCCCCATTCTATGCTAATGTTTGAGCACATGAGTTCTTGCATATAATATCGTTATGAAAACAAAACAGCGAAATAAGCTGTCATACTGAGCCAATCACTGAATGCTATTACATACAAAACCACCATTTAATGACGCTAATTGTTATGACTTTAAAATTCGTTTTTTAAAGATGACTGTGGCTATGGCCAAAGAATATTGGGTATGATCCTAAAAATCGTAAAAATGATAATTAGATTTAAGTTTGTGTACCTATTTGATGTTAGATATTTTCAGTAATAAACGATTTTCAAATAGATTAGTATTCACTAGTGTTTATTCACTCATATCTAAAATATTGTAAAAAAAATAATTACTCTTATTAGTTTTTAATTGTATATTCTGTTAAGTTCCTATTTTTTTTACAAAGATAAATAAGTTTAAAATAAACAAATTTGATTGAATATTGTATTTTTTTTCATATACCAATTTTGGGTACAAATATACCGATATTAGTGGGCAACTCTACCGATTTTGCATTTTTGATGTTCGAGACCACTGAAACAGGAGGAGCGTTTGGACGTTGACAAAAACGATGAGTCGATGATATAAAGAATAGTACGGACAAGCATTGGTTTTTTAAAGATAGGGAAGCATAGAAGATATTAGAAGAGACCTCCATCCAGGAGTGGACAGACTTAGGTTGAGATTGAAGAAGAAGAAGAAGAAGACTAAATCATTGCTAAGTGGATTATAAGAAAAATCACAAACCAATTTTAAGCAGGGAGTCCATTAATCCTTTTATTTTTTGGCCTTAGAGATGCAGTCAACTAGCTGCCAATTCTTAATTTGAGCTTTTACTTACAAGTTAGGTGAGCTTCAAGGGATTATAATAAATTAAAGTTCAACAAAAAATTATTCCTTATTATTCCTCAGTCATATATCCGGTTTTGCTCAGTGTCCAGACGTTATATGGTTTATGTCGTTTGAATTTTATTGGTACTGTCTATTACAGCTACAATAAGCTCTATTTTTAGTCAGACAAAAGTTTTGATAGAAAACGGTGTCAAGAAAATTCATTTCGAAGGTGCTAAACTGCCCCCGATAACATGCAGTCAGTTTGTAAGAGGGTGGTATCAAAAAACCATTCATGAACAGATTTATAAATATTAATTTATACATTTTTTATTACCTGTTATTATTTTGTTTTTTGCTCTTATGTTTTACAATTTAGTTCAGTAATTAAGTATAAGGTCATTTGTAATTTAGAGTAAATAAAGCAATTAAAAAAAAAAGATTTTCTGGTTCTCGTTAATTAATTTATGTATTATTTCCTTAAATCTTAAATTTTTTTATTTTGATATATTCATTTTAATTCAAGTCAAAATATCCCAATAAAAAAATTAAAGCAAATAACACGTAGGCTGAAAAGTGTTTATGGTCTAAGTACTTCAAACCCATTTTTTTTTGCAAAATTCGACTTTATTCATCAATATAGTCTCCTTCAAGAGCGATACAATCAGTCCAACCATTTTCTAACATTTCTATACCTTTTTTCTTGTAAAAGGATTTGTGTTTACCTTCAAAATAGGCCTCAGATTTTCGGCGATAAATTCTTCACCGGAGCCAAATCTCTTTTCCGCGAGCATTTTTTTTAAGGTCTGCGAATAGATAATAGTCGCTGGGGGCCACAATCTGGGAATACGGTGGATAAAGTAAGCAATTCGAATTCAATTCATGCAGTTTTTGCCATCGTAACCGACTTGTGACACGGTGCATTGTCTTGATGAAAGAGCATTTCTTTTTTGTTCATTTTGGGACCGTTTTTTTTGCGATTTCTGCCTTCAAATGCACCAATAACTTATATAACTTATACAAATATTCGCTATTGATGGTTTTTCCCTTCTCAGCATAGTCGATGAAAATTATTCCATCCGCATCCTAAAATACAGAGGCAAAAACCTTCCGACCGGACTGTTGTATCTTTGGTCGCGCTTCGGGGCGGCTTTCAGCGGCTGCCGTATTCACTCAGCTGACTGCTGATTTGATTCTGATGTTTAGTGGTGGATCCATGATTCATCCATTGTCACATATTGCATGGAAAAAAATCCTTTTCATTGCGCTTAAACGGGTCCAAACAGAATTTTCAACACGTTGTTGTTTTTGGTTCACTGTGTGCAAACGGGGTACCCATTTCGAACAGAGCTTTCTCATGCCCAATGTTCATACAAAATATGACCAATACGTTTTTTTTGATATCTTTAGGATGTCAGCTATCTCACGCATTTCACTTTAACGATCATCCAATACAATTTTGTGGATTTTTTTATGTTTTCCGGTGTAACCACCTCATTTGGGCGGTCCAGGGCGTACAGCATCAATTGTATCTGTACGACCGCGTTTAAATTCAGCATACCAGTAAATGAGTGATTTTCCAGGGTCAGAGTCCCTTCATCAAGGAACAATGTTTAATCAAAACGCGAAATTCGATTGTTTTGAAAATATCAAAAGTATGGCGTCAGTAAAACCACTGTAACTTGTAAACTAATCGTCGAAATGTCATGCAATTTTGACACATATCGTTTAAAGGTTGGTGCTTCCTATAAATTAAATGGATTTTTTTGAAAAGGGCAACATTTATGTGTCAGACCAAAAACTTTTCATTCTACGTATTATAAATTCATACATTTATCAAAGGTACATCTTATTTTTTATTTATTAGAATCAATTTAAAATAAAAACAATATACAATAGTTATTGCTCATTAAATGACAATTTTTTGTTTTATTAATTAGAATCTTATTAGGAAAAATAAAATATTTTCCTTTAATGGCTATACATATTGCTTTTAAATGGTTTTTTACAGGAGGGAAATAATTTTATTTTGGTTAAATAGCGTAAAACATAAGTAACTAATAAAATAACAAATATATACCAGCTGAATTTGAGGAGCCCGATATATCAAGATGAAGAAATTTTTGCTGTCGGTAAAATTATTTATTACTTTCTCCGTTTTTTCCACTATAGAGGTTTGACCAAGAGCATTACTGCGCAGAGCAAATATTTAAACCAAATGAAACAGACAAAAATAAAATCAATATATTTATTTTTTGACGACAGTAAAGATCTCCGGACATTAAAGCAAATCTTTCAAGAGATAAGTTGCGCTCGTATAATCGCTTCTAATACGCATTTGCCTTTTTGAATTATTTTGTTGGGTAGTCGTGCATCGTTTGCTATATTGTTTTTTACTTATTGACACCCTACAAAGCATAGGAAGGTATTTTTATTGTTTATAGGTATTCGTGAATATGCCAGAGGTGAATAAAGTTGGACCGGTTTGCAACTGATTCATGTCGATTTGCAAAAATGCCAGCAGACCTTTATGAAGACTTATAGTAGTTTCGATATTGCCCCCTATATAAAAAACCTATGAGTAATGACCTATTAGCAGATCGCATAGCTATAAGCTGATGTCCTTTTATATCGGAAACCATTTAGGTGTAAATCTTTTAAGTGTTTTCTTCTTTCGACCACTTCTTAAAACATTCTATTTAATCCAGACAAATTAATTTGCTCTCTCTCCTTTTATTTATTTTATTTCGAAAACTATATTAAAAGTAGTCGCAATTGAAGAAATAAATCCTCGTATGTGGAGAGAACAAGCCGGCAGGCCCGCCGCTAGCTATACCTGAACGCCGCCCCCCCAGAAATTTTCTGTGACCAGTCCCTATCCTCTATCCCATTTTCCTTGACTGTAATTTGTACAAAACGTGACGAAATCTCTGAATTTGCCGCCCTCCTGGATTACCGCGCGCTATGCGATGAACGTCCTGCACGCCTGAATACGGCGGGGGCCTGAATACAAGGTGTCCTATAGAAACGTTTAATTTTAAATATTTATAGACTTCCTGCTGTTTGCGGATATTTGCATGAGTATCGCCGATGTTGGAAACGTTCATTAGTAAATGAAGAAATAAGCGTTTTGTTCACCTCAAAGCTGTAGATTAGATCTCTGGTCCTTTCCAGTCCCAGCATATCGTTAAAGCAAAGGTAAGAGATAAGTTTGGAGCTTTGGGGCAACACAGCGTTTATTAGTAAAGGTGTTAGAAAGAAGCTCGTCAACTTCCACTCATTAAGAACGCTCTCTGAGGAAACATTAGAGGCATAAAACCAACTGTTAAGATATACCATAAGAGTATAGCCTAGCTAAATTAAGATTTAAATTAATCTTAACTAACAGGCTCGCTGACCTGCCTCCGACGTAAAGCGCTGCTTACTTAGAGTTTACTGGTCTACTGGCTGTTTTATGTCTTGCGCTTGATCGGCTGTAACCCGCCTTGATTGGCTTGTAAATTGGCTCTGCCCCCTTGTCCAATGATTCAGTTGATTCCATTGTTGTTTATTTTTGTTCTGTATGTGACCTAATGGCCAATTTATTTGCTCTCCCATTCTAGCCGATATTCTTAGTTTGTCTACGTATTCATACTTTGCGGCAAGTTTCAAATGATACGCTGTAGTATATTTACCCTGGTTTTCCAATTAGATCTCGACTTTAGGATTTATTATAATAGATCCTTATTGTTCATAGTGGTTTCTATATAGACGATTTGTCGTGCTTTTTTGCAGTTGAGTCCCCACTTTATTGGTGGTCCTTTTATATAAGATATGGTGGTTTGGATTTTGTTCTGATTGTTGTTTCCTGGCGTTATTTATTTTATGTTCTGCTTATATCTATTGCGTTTTAAGATTCGGGGTAATTTTTTAGTCCTCTAGTTTCAGGTAGCATTGTCGGTAAGGCAGATGATCTTGAAAACTTATGGTTTCACCAGGCTTGCAGATGTAAGGCAAAAAGTGGGAGTATGGATTTCCGCATAAGATATCTATTTGCATGTATTGGTTTTCTGTTAATATCGGTGAATATTCAGAATGTACATCATAAATTATTAGTAGGTCACGTTTCGTCTAAAAAAAAACAGCTGGTAGTTGGTTCGGCCCATTTCTAAGTGAAACTAAATTCTTCGGTGAATGGAATTAGTCTGAAAAAATTATAGGAGCTGGAGCTACACAACGATATACGTCATCGACGGATCGCATCAATTAGCTTCGGTTTCATTTTTTTTTATTGTTCACCTCCCCGCCTACCCATTTTCATATCTTGAGTAGATATCGACAAGGATAGTTCGTTAAAAAAGCCCCGTCAACGTTGTCCAGAGTGCCGATCCTGGAAAACATACATTTTTTCTATAAAGGTTTTTCCCATTAGGGATGTACTGGCTTTTGTACCAGCTTAATAGGCGTCCAAGTTGGTTTTGGTTCGGTCAGGCCCCCCCCCCCCCCCCCCCACAATCCGGGGGTTTGACAATCTGATGTCAGTGTGTGTTTAGTAAGGTTTGCCCATTCAATCATGAATTCGTTTTCACGTAAATTGCTACAAACATGATCTCCGATTACTCCAAAATTATTCCAAAATAATGCCGATTATGCCTGACAGGAATTGTTTCTTCCCAGCAATTTGACGACATGGACGGCAGTACGACTTTTGTTTTCCAAACAGGATGGCGCATCGCGCCCCCATATTTCCTTGGCGCTAAAAACATGGCCTTATTGCGCTTCAATTTTCGGTGATGGTCATTTATTTCACGACAATGGCCCTACCGGCTTGTGCCCGGCCGCAGATCGTGCCAATTTTAACCGCGTTTGGGACGGAGTGTGCTTCTTGGATCGGGCCCACGTTGTGGTGCACAAGTTTATTCAGCAAACAATTTTTTAATCTAGCAATCTCTGTGATTGCACTATGAAAAAACCAACCAGTCGTCTTGCCATAGCCGGCGCCTTAAGGCATGCTGGAATATAGCTGGCTCCATGAGAGTCAGGGGAAAAATTTTAGGGGGCGGTGGGCGGTGCTGTATGTAATGCCGGTTATTCCCTGGCTGTAGAAAAGAGCTCGTGAGTCGCAGTCCAGTAGGGTTTTATTCAATTTTTAAAGTTAGCCCCCCCCGGGACGACACTTAATGGGAAAACCCTCTATATGCACATGGGTATGTCTTCGTGTTACTGGATGGTCGGCTCATGGGCAGCGAGAGTAGATCAGTCGGAAAGATTTGATTAATGCTAGTTGATAGTAAGGATCCCGATAGTTTACAGCCTCGTATTTTGTCGGTGAGTATGGGTTGTTTGGTATATGACGAGAGTGCGGGCCTTTCCTTAAGTAACGTTCTTTTGACAGTCTATCGGTTAATGGGTCATGAATGTTCTCGTTCTGGGGCTGTTTGTTTTGCATGCAGTGGCTTTGTCATAGCGCCGTTACAGCGATGAAACTCTGCTTTAAATTGAACGCTAAACATGAGAGAGAGTGTAAATGCAGGATGGAATCGCAGCTGCAATCTCAGCGGCTCGTCTCTCTGGACCACTCATAAGGGTGGTTTTTTATATTACTATGAGGGTACTTAAGAACAGAAATTGAAAAAATTATAATTGTAATTATTGCAGTCTGTCAAGTAAGATGCTTGAGTCTAGCGATTCAACAAAAGTATCGACTAGCGGGAACCCTGTGGTAGCTACGACGCCAGTTAGTAAAGTATCAGGCGGCAGTCCGCATACGGTCGTTAGGTAAAATCACGGAAAGATTCCTAAAAGGATAGTGCCCTTGTTGGCGCTGCGTGTTTGAGGCAAGTAAAAGAGTCTTTCTTATTGTCCGCAACCAAAGGGTGCGTATATTGAACACGTTTCGACGGCCAGGAGAAGTACAGTTGCGTGTGTCCCCAGTATTCTCGTTGTACGATAGAGTTACTAATGATGGTTCTGGGTCTGGAAAATGTGGAGGACATGGTAACCCGAACTTACCTTTTTTAAATCCAAAAAAATTCGTAATTTGTGATGAGTAACAGGGTGCTAAGGGATGACGTTGTGAGTCTGAGTTGGGGCGCAGGAGCTGGCGGAATAATTGTACTATTTGGGCGACAAGTTTAGGGAGTTTCGGGCGAGCAAAAATCGGCAAAGCAGCGCACCGGGGATGGGGGGCGGGGGTTTTTGGGGGAGGGTTGATCGGCATGGGATATGGTTAAAGCTTATACAGTTGGGTGAGAGCGAGCCTGGGGACATCATTTGCTGGGGCAGGGCCCACTATGATGGAGGGGAGAAACCGAGACCGATTTTTTATTTACAGGAGGGCGAATGGTATACGTGTGTGATAGAAGAGAAGGGAGTGAGTAACGGTGACGGGACGAATACATTTGGACACGGGGCGGGGTGGTGGGGTTGTATTTAAAGGGCATATGAAGAGTTAGATGAGGAAACAAAATAGGGCGGCGTTTCCTGTACATGGGAACCAAGGGGCGGTGCCTATGGTTTGGTCTGACTGGCCTCAAATACCAAGTCAAGCACACAAACACTATTAACCATTGTGTATTAATTTGATATGATCACTGCGCAATGGCTTATCTTGTTTCAATATTTACTGTACTTGCTGGAATGTTTCTTTATGTGTTAATGTTTGTGTGGAAGTCGTAAGTGTAACCTAAGCTGTTGGTTGTGCATGATTAATTGGGGTTAAGGCCTTGGTGTGTTTGTAGTTATTATTGCTGGGGACAATGATTGACTTTTTTCTTTGTTTCCATATAGCCTTTTTATTTCGGTTTGCAAGGTGGTAGTTCGCCGTGAATGTTTTTACTGTTGTATATCATTTCGGAGAATGGTTGTGGACGACAGCTATTTCAACTTAGATATGGCGACCTTTCCTTGTGTGCCACTAAAAGTTAATACTCATGTGGTCTGATCGTAGCGGGATGGAGCGGTGCGTTCTTGATGGTGTGGGACGTGGTTTGATCGTTTGGACATGTTTGTGTTGGGGAAGCCTAGATATGTTAAATACTTCTTTGTCGTAGCAAGTTTTTATCGAGGTTGTTTCATTATTGAGGTGTGTCTAGTGTTTCTTTCAAGGGGTGAGCACTTTTTCCTATTGCCCTTATGGTTGATTGCGGGATGGAAGTACTGGACTTGTCTATGTTACTTACCACTAAAATATTGGATATCTAAGGTGAAACATTTTTGTGCTATTGAGGAGTTCTCCCTTTCAGCTGATTGTTTTTTTTGTGCCAGCGTAAGAGTTTTATGTCATCCATATATATGAGGATGGGTTTTGATTTTCTGTTGGTTCAGTTTTTTGGGATGTCTGATGTTTGGAAGCCAATGAGTCTGTACTGTTTTTAGTGTATTTGAGAGGTGGATTTGAGGACAGAGGCAACACCCAATAGAAGCGGCTTGAGGCGAGTTCCCCCTGGCAATATACCCTGTCTGATGTAACTAGCCTCTTCTGTTTTGTGATGCGTTTTTGGGATTTGTGTTTTTAAAGGTGGGATTTTGGTTTTCTATGTTTTTCATAATTATTGTGCGAGAAAACTTGCCTAAGATTTTGGTTGATTTTGGTAGATTTCGTAGGGGCTCTGATTAGCCTGCTGTGGGGGAGTGTTAGGATGTCGAATGGCTTATTTTTATAGTCTTATTTAACTATATGTAAAAGGATGCTGTGTATTTTTTCTGCGTAGGGCCCATGAACACGCTTATCTTATGATCAGCTGGCCTCTTTTTGCTATGCCTCGACGCGGAAACGATTTTGCCTGGCACCCCCGTTTGCTCTTCTGTCGTTGAGAATACTGTTGATCTATGAGGTGTTGGTCTCAATTTTCTTGGAAATTGGCGGCTCTGATGTATCTTTAGGATTAGGGCGTAGAAGACATGGTAGGATTAGGTTCGGTATTTACTAGTTGACGGTGTTTGTAGGTGGGTGGCAGAGGGCTGTGGTAGGAGTTTTGGAACTTATTATTATTTACTTGTGTAAGGATTAGTGTTCGAATGGCTTTATGATTTGGTGTTGTGCGTGAATTCGTGTTGTGCGTGTATATAAACTGACTGTTGTACCTAGAAGTTTTGTATTGTTTCTATATCAGGGTCCTTTCCAGTTTTGTGTGGAAGTGGATGTTGTCTGTATTTGTCTTGCCCCTTATATGGTATTTAATTGGGGATTTGTCGTGGTCTGTACGGTTCATAGGTTGTCTTCTTCGTCTTATGATTCAGGGGGGTGTGGATTTTTTTGTGGAGTGTGCGGTTCTGTCCAGAGACTTTTCTAATATATTTGTGTAGTTCTTGTTGGTTTGTGTGTGCTGTCATGGCTCTCTTGTTCGGTGTACAGTGGTGTTGCGTCGAAGAATCTTAGATTAAGAACTGTTTTTGCTTTTGCTTCGGAAGGAGGGTTTGTTGGTGTATTGCCTCGTCGTTTGAATCTTTTGGATCCTACGAAGTCTTGCGGCATATACGAATAGTTTTCGTTTCAAGTATCAAGGATTTCTGGCAGAGTTCTGTTGGGAGACTTAGATTTGATCTTGTATACACCCAGTGTGACACGTTTGGACGCGTTCCCGTTTATAAACTTGGTAAGGTGTCCTAGATCTCTCCTGATGTTATTGATTTTGTTTTCTATTCTTATTTGCCATTTGAATTTTGGTTTTGTGCTGTTGGGATTTATTTGTCGTTACGGGAGTTGTTGATTATTTTGTGTTAGAGTGGTGATTGCTGCTGCTATATTATGGTGTGAATGTCTTCGATTGTGCTTAAGTCTGTTATGTACTGAGGTATTATGTGCTTGTTTATTGTGTTGAGGATTGGTTGCGTGCTCTGTTTGAAGATTAAAAGGGGATGGGATTTCTTGTTGTGGGGTCGGTGCCAGACCATCGAGCTAGATGTGATAGATATTATTATTATTATTGTAAATTGTAGAGGGACGCCATTATTGCACTGTGTATACTTTTAAATTGTCATAACTTTTTTGTACCACTTTGTATGATATTTTTAATAAAATACTCGTGTTCCCCGCGTTTTCCTGTCTAAAAAGCTCTCTTGGTAAATGTTGCTTCGAGCAACAGTTTCTGAGATAGTGGGACTTTGTTTCCATTTTCAAATTCGCTAATGTGTTTCTTTTGCACATTTCTTCACATTGTATAGTTACTTGGCAACGCTTAAAAATTACTCCGGCAATTATGTATGATATCATATGTTCTATGACTTAACTGGCTTGTAGTAATACTGACAGAAAGTAATTTTTGACAGATATCAAACAAGTTTTGCGAGTTTTAACAAGAATTATTCCTTTCTCAAGCTCAACAATGTTTTAAATCTAGATTATTATGGAGTACACTTTTGGTAAGCAAACTGATTGATTTTATGTTGGACATTTAAGCCGATCAGGAATAATGCTGGGCGGCCTTCACAAGATAGAGCACCCGATGTTGAAGAGAGGAAATTCTTGAAATTGTACACGATAATCCTGGAATCAGCACTCGTTTAATTGAACGTCAAATGGGAATATCAAAAAGTACAACTAACCGGATGATTAGACAACACATTATTCACCCCTTTCATATACAGTCCGTCCAGGAACACTTACCTCCAGATCTTAGATCCCGTTTACATTTTTCACAAAATAAGAAAAACTCACATGCTGTGCGACAAGACAATTTCAATGCGAATTCAGTAAATCTCTGGATGGGATTTGTCGCGAACTATTTGATCGGGCGTTTAGATTATCAGATCGACTTGATGGAGACATTTACTTGAATTTCATCCTTGAAACTATTCTGAATTACTGGAAAAGTTACCTTTAATTTACGTCTCGACATATTTTCATGCACGATGGTACACCACCCCATTTTGCACTTAATGTGAGAATTTTTTTGAACGAAAGTTACCCAGATAAATGGATCAGAAGAGGTGAAGATGCTCTTATTCACTGGCCACCTCGTTCCCCAGACTTAGATCCATGCGATTTTTTCCTTTGAGAGAATAGGCTTTTAAGAACAGTACATTTAAATATGCCTCGACATATTAATTTATGCATTAATGAAGGTGGCGGCCATATTGAACATTTATTGTGAAATTAATATCTTCTCAGTTGAGCGATTAAACCTTTTTTTAATTTATCAATTTGTGGGTAAATTTTATGCCCTTAGCCAGTTGGATTTTACATTCTTACTGTTGTTGGCCCTTTAGTCTTTAAATTTATTATTGTTGTTAGTTCTTTTGGACCTGTCTTAAGCCTGGAAGAAGGGTGAAGCGAATTCGATAATGGAATTAAGAAATGGAAACAAACATCCCATTATCCAGAAACTGTTGCTAGGAGCAACATTTACCAAGAAAGCTTTTTAGAGAGGAAAAGGCGGAGGATACGAATATTTAATTAAAAATATATACAGAGTGGTCTAAAAAAGTTATGACAGTTTAAAATTATACACAGTGCAATAAGTGGCGCCCCCTACGATTTACAACAAAACTGTGAGCTGGTTTTGATTTCCATCTCAGAAAACCTCTAAAAACCGAATATTGTGTAAATAGTACGATTATTAAGAAAGCTCCTTAAGAAACACTAAAATAAAAGTATAACTTTGACACCCTGTATCTCAAAAATTACGAATTTTTGGGTTAAATGGTCTTATTTTCATCCCAGAAATCGACAATAACTCTATGTACACGGAATACTGGATCACTCTGTATATTAAAATGTCTGCTTCGTTTGTGAAGAAATGGGTACATCATTTGACGAGACGAGAAATGTCTACGACTTACCAAAAGGTAGCTCGGTAGGCAAAGTCATTCCGAAGTCGAAAAACGAATCTTGTCTTTGTTTTCACGGCACCGAAATTGACGCTGCGACAAGGAGCGGCAGAATTAAGAAAATCGGGTTTGAATGTGTCTCGTGAGACAATTCGACAATATCTTCGTGCTCATGATATCCAGTTCTGAAGCACATTCAAGAAACCTTTACTGGGAAAATAACATCGCGTAGCGACTCGCTTAGGGCCACGATAAGATACTAGAGTGGCCCCATAATCGCCAGATGCCCACCCTATTGAAAATGTTTAGTCCCTTGTAAAGAGAAAGCTCAGAGGAAAGACTCTGAGAACTTTGACTCACTTGTCTCGCGAGATTCAAAAAATTTGCAGAGTATGTAGAAAATCTCGCCGACAGCATGTCTCGAAGATGCCAGGCTATTAGTGACGCAGAATATGATTTGAAACTTACTAGGTAATTACGCCGTTGTTAGTATACCAAAGAATACATTGATGGTAAAAATGTTTCCAAACCAAGTTTTTTTAAGAATACGAGAGACTGTAATAATATCTTTGATATCTTTTCTTTTTCTATAAGCCAGCCTTTCTCAACCTGCGGGGTGCGCCCCACTAGGGGGGCGTTATTACATTATTGGGGGGGCCCGAGCGTATCGAAAAAAATTATTATTAAAAACATTCATTAAAAACATTTAATATAATTTATTGAAAGAAAATAAATACATACTGATATAATAAAAAAATAAAATACACATTTACACTGATATAATACACCTATAAATAAGATTTTATTAGTACTGCACAATGTAACATACTAACTAAAACTAACAATACTAAATTAAAAACAAGATTAATAATTATTAGTGACTCCCTTGGGCCTGTTTTGCAGAGCAGAGGTTTTCGAAGGATGGTTTAATATTAGAAATAGACACTCTGAGTTCTTTTTCTTTATTTGTTGAGATCTATATTTTGTTTTCAAAGCAGCCACCGCAAAATCCGGTTTTGCAGAGGTAAGATGTTGAAAATGGTAATAGTATAAGAAATGCTCTTATTTTCAGTGCAGAAAACTCATTTCACCCCTGTCCAAAATTCAAAGAATGATTTATTATTAAATTGTCTTTTGATTTAGCACTTGCCGTGAAGTCTATGAAGATTTCTTCTTCGGGAGTATTTTGAAATGGATCCCTAACCCACTCGTAACTTGCTACCAAGTTGTTGTCAGTAAGAAAATACTTTTTAAAATTCTTTGTCAACATGGCTAGATGATTTTCAATGGTTACTTAAAGAACTTTTACATGTTGTTCTTCAGCTTTGTATGTTTTAACACACTCACCCACATTGCATACATTTCTAGTTTTTTTGCTTTACATTTCTGCCCACAATTCCAATTTTCTACAAAAAGCATTAATTTTATCACCCTGTATCGAATATATGTGTATTTGTTTCTTGGAGTTGAAGATTTAAGGTATTTAGTTTCTCGAATATATCGATCAAGTAGCTCAATTTCATCACAAATAAACTATCTTGTAACTTCTCAGCTTCCGGTCGGTTTTCCTCTTCTAGAAAAATGGTGATTTCATTTCTGAATTGATAAACCGTTGCAAACATTTCCACGTGATACCCATCTTGCCTTGCAATAAAATAGTAACGCTGAATGTTTAGCATCCATGTCTGTTTGTCAGAAGCAACCTCTCTTGCCAACGAGAAGAGGCTCTGGAGCCCCCAAACTTTGATGTTAGATGGTTAAAAATAAACGAC
>CM032451.1:79823015-79862324 GCA_019049505.1 Pachyrhynchus sulphureomaculatus | reverse complement strand
GCCAAAAATGGAAAACAGAAACAAGGGGATACAGAATTCGTCGGACACTTTAGACTGGGCGATAGAAATAATAAAGGAGAGATCCTAATGAACTACCTCAACAAGGAAAAACTGTACTGTCCCAACACATTCTTTAAGAAATCAAAACAACGTAAATGGACCTGGCGAAGCCTAGATAGCAAGACAAAAAATGAAATTGATTTTATACTGTCTAATTGTAGAAATATATGTAGAGGCAATGTAAGGGCAAAAGTAACTATAATCACCAAAACCGAAAGAAACAAACTGTTCAAAAAACAGCGCCACGAACCAGAGAAATTTTAAAATAAAAAGAAGAGGAATACCAAAAAGAACTTAAACGAAGAATGACAACTGACACATAGGCACCGATGAATACAAACGAAATTACAGCCAAAATTACAACGTCAATAACAATATTGAACAAGAAAATATGTTCGCGAACAAAATTAAGTCCTGGGACATTAAAACTATTCGAAGAAAGAAGAAATATCACAGATAATACCTCAGCAATTCAAATATCATAGAAAAAATTAGAGAAGAAATTATAAAAGATAACTGTAAAATGAAGGTATTACGTTCACGACTGTCTAGTTTAAAAACGAAAATTACAAAACTACGAGATGAAAACAATAGAATACTAAATAATAAGAACGATATAATTAGAGCTGTTGAACTCTTCTACACAAGATAATACTCTGCAATTCGGAGGTCATACGTCTCTTTAAGAAAGGCGATAATACTGGTATCGAAAATTATCGACCCATATCTCTTCCGTCGTACTTATATAAACTCTTTACTAAAATCTTAACACATCGCCTAACAGCAAAACTAGATTTCTATTAACCTGTGGAACAGGCGGGCTTTAGAAAAGGATTTAGCACGATCGACTACCTCTACACAATACGTACTATAATAGGAAAATGTACAGAATATAAGGTACCAATACATTTGGCCTTAATTGATCTTCATAAGGCATTTGATACTGTTGAAATCTGGTCAGTTCTAAAATTCCTAGGGAATGCAAGAATAGATTCCAGATTATAAAAATAATAGAGAACATCTACAAAGAAGCATTTATACATATTAAAATTGACGAAACAACTATCACTATCAACACTATTAAAAAGAGGAGTGCAACAAGGAGATACTAACTCGTCTAAATTAATTAGGATTGCCTTTGACGTCTCTAAGCAGTTAAATTGGAATGAGAACCAGCTGAATCTCGTCTCTGCAAGGGTAGGTTTTAAAATGAACTTTAAAAAAACTAAATTTATGAGCCCTGAAGATACCGACATACAGATAGGAAATAGCTCCATAGAACTCGTCGATGAGTATATCTATTTAGGTCACACTATTAAGATCGGAAAGGAGAACCAGCATGCAGAAATTACCAGGCGAATAAGGCTGGCATGGGCAGCTTTTGAAAAATTAGGACATATCTTAAAAACTAATGTAATATCCATAAACCTAAAAACTAAAGTCTATGTTCTATTGGTCAGCACATATGAACTAGAATCGATGTGTCTCACTAAAGCATTTGTTAAAAAGTTCGTGACTTCACAGAGAACTATGGAGAGAAGCATGCTTTATATTTCCCTTAGGGATAGAATTCATAACAAACAGATAAGGAGACGAACCAAAGTCACTGACATAACTCTTTAGGTGGCAAAGATGAAGTGGCGATGAGCAGGTCGTGGGGCTAGATCATCCGGAGACAGATGGGTGTATAGGATCACGGAATGGAGACCCAGAAAAACAGGCAGCGGTTTCGAACCTTTTAGTATTTTTACCGATATAGGGTCTGTCCTATCGAAATACCGAAAATTAACGATTTTTCCACGATTTCTGAGAATACAAGGAAATTCTCCCGATTTTTTTTACCGATTTTACATTTCAGTTGGCAACCTTCTCCGTTTATGTTTTTACGGGGTATCCCTCGATTGTATGATAAGTAGTTATTGCAGAATTTTCCCGATATCTTTTGAGAAATGCCCTTATGTCCTATAACTTGTAACTCGACGCCTTTAGGGCATACTCCCAGCTAATTCGCTTGTCTATATAAACAAGAATCCGGATTTTAATGTTTTGTTAATTTTCATTATTTAGAAGAGAAACTTTCTCCGAGTTACTAATAGCGTCTACTAGTAGTACCTACCAAAAATATTATTATAATACCAAGTCAAAATGTCGTCAGACGAAGAACCGAGTACAAGCGCGAGTGCAAAAAGAAAAAATACCTACAATTTTACAGAAAAGAATGGGAAGAAGAATTTTCAGGCTGGTTGCAAGAAAGTCGTAAAAGCGCAAACTATGCCTATTGTAAAAGTTGTAATGGGGATATTAATATTACATCAGGGAAAGACGCTCTTAGGAAACACAACTCTTCACAAGCCCACTTGGTATCATCAAAGAATATAAAATCACAATCAAAGATATCATCATTTACAGTGACAAAAACTTAAAAACCTGATTTACAAGTTAAACAAGGTAAAAATAATTCATTACTTTTTACTAAGTACCAGTACATTGTTATATTATTTTGTATTCTACCAGTGTATAGTAGATACGTCTTTTTTAATTCCTTTTTATAATTTCAGGTGAAGTAAGATTATCTTCGTTTGTTGCTGAACATAATCTACCATTTACCATTATGGAGCACCTACCGAAACTGATACAGTCCGTTTGTCCTGTGATTTAGACATTGCAGCAAAACTAAGATATTCGACGACGAAAACTCACGCCATAATTCATCATATTATAGGTAAAGAAAGTTTTGATAATTTATGTGAAGATCTGCGGCAAACTAAGTTTTCATTTATTATTGATGAGTCCACTGATCTTAGCACAACCAAACACTTGTGCTTAGTCATGCGATATGCGAAAGAGTATCGCATCTGTGATTGTTTTTTAGCTTATATTCCATTAGAAGCTGTTAATGCAGTATCCTTATTTGAACATATTGTAAACTTTTATACAAGCGCTGATATTACATAAAAAAATAATCTAATAGATTTTGCATCTGATGGGGCATACGTAATAATGGGGCGTGATAATTCTGTTGTGACATTGCTGTAGAACGAAATTCCCAATATTTTTATACTTAAGTGCACATGCTATTCGTTTCACCTTTTGTTCGTTATATGCTTGTAGCAAACTGCCGCGCTTTATAGAGGATCTTATAAGGGACATTTACAATTACTTTTCTTCTAGTCCAAAAAGAGTTGCAGAGTTTGAAGACTTTCAAATTTTTTGTGACTTGAAAGTACATAAAATACTTCACCCCTCTCAGACACGCTGGTTATCAGTACATGAAGAAGTAAAAAGGGTATTGGAACAATTTTCTGCTCTAAAACTATTTTTCATAGACCAAGTATCTAATAATGATAATCATTTAGCTGCAGAAAATATATTACAGAAGCTTCAAGATACCACTACATTACTATTTTTGGAATTGTTAAATTTTGTGTTACCAATATTTAACGATTTAAACAAAGAAATGCAGGCACAACACCCAAAAATTCACATTTTATATGAAAAAATAAGTCAAACATTAAGAACTTTTTTTGATTACTTTTTAAAAAGAGAATATTTAACAAGTACTCCAATCGAAAATGTTGATTTTAAAAATCGTAGACATTTTATGGATCTGGTTTATATCGAAGCTTTCAAGCAAATAACTCTGCGGTTTCCATTGAAAAATAATTCAATAAAAGGTTTAGACATAATTGAACCAACGAATGTTAAAAGTGACAAAACTGTTTCGTTAATTCCTGTTAGTAGACTCTTTCCCAATATTGTTCAGAACAATGATTTCCAATAAATTGATACAGAGTGGAGTATTTTAAGGAACTGTGAACAAATTAAAACATTTCCTGATAACCTAGAACTATTTTGGGATAATGTCAGTTTACTAAAGTATGGCGATGAAACTCAGATGTTTCCTTTGTTGTCTATTTTCATCTTTACTATTTTATCACTGCCCCATTCTATGCTAATGTTGAGCGCATATTCTTGCATATATATCTTATGAAAACAAAACAGCAAAATAAGCTGTCTACTGAGCCAATCACTGATCTATTACATACAAAACCACCATTTAATGACGCTAATTGTTATGACTTTAAAATTAGTTTAAAGATGACTGTGGCTATGGCCAAAGAATATTGGTATGATCCTAAAAATCGTAAAAATTAATTAGATTTAAGTTTGTGTACCTATTTGATGTTAGATATTTTCAGTAATAAACGAGTTACAAATTACTAGTATTCACTAGTGTTTAATCACTCATATCTAAAATATTGTAAAAAAATAATTACTCTTATTAGTTTTAATTGTATATTCTGTAAGTTCCTATTTTTTTTTTACAAAGATAAATAAGCTTAAAATAAACAAATTTGATTGAATATTGTATTTTTTTTCATATACCAATTTTGGGTACAAATATACCGATATTAGTGGGCAACTCTACCGATTTTGCATTTTGATGTTCGAGACCACTGGAAACAGGAAGGTGCGTTGGACGTTGACAAAAATGATGAGTCGATGATATAAGAATAGTAGCGGGCAAGCATTGGTTAAAGATAGGGAAGCATAGAAGATATTAGAAGAGACCTCCATCCAGGAGTGGACAGACTTAGGTTGAGAAGAAGAAGAAGACTAAATCACTGCTAAGTGATTATAAAGAAAAAATCACAAACCAATTTTAAGCAGGAGTCCAATAATTTTATTTTTTGGCCTTAGAGATGCAGTCAACTAGCTGCCAACCCTTAATTTGAGCTTTTACTTACAAGTTAGGTGAGCTTCAAGGATTTTAATAAATTAAAGTTCAACAAAATTATTCCTTATTATTCCTCACTCATATATCCGGTTTGCTCAGTGTCCAGATTTATATGGTTTATGCCGTTTGAATTTATTGTACTGTCTATTACAGCTACAATAAGTTCTATTTTTAGTCACACAAAAGTTTTGATAGAAAACGGTGTCAAGAAAATTCATTTCAAGGTGCTAAACTGCCCCGATAACCATGCAGTCAGTTTGAAGAGGTGGTATGTCAAAAAGCCATTCATGAACAGATTATAAATATTAATATATACATTTTATTTACCTGTTATTATTTTGTTTATTGCTCTTATGTTTTTACAATTTAGTTCAGATTAAGTATAAGGTCATTTGTAATTTAGAGTAAATAAGCAATTAAAAAAAAAGATTTTCTGGTTCTCGTTAATTAATTTATGTGTTATTTCCTTAAATCTTAAATTTTTTATTTTGATATATTCATTTTAATTCAGTCAAAGTATCCAATAAAAAATTAAGCAAATAACACGTAGGCTGAAAAGTTTATGGTCTAAGTACTTCAAACCCATTTTTTTTTGCAAAATTCGACTTTATTCATCAATATAGTCTCCTTCAAGAGCGATACAATCAGTCCAACTGTTTTCTAACATTTCTATACCTTTCTTGTAAAAGGATTTGTGTTTACCTTCAAAATAGGCCTCAGTTTCGGCGATAACTTCTTCACCGGAGCCAAATCTCTTTTCTGCGAGCATTTTTTAAGGTCTGCGAATAGATAATAGTCGCTGGGGGCCAAATCTGGGGAATACGGTGGATAAAGAAGCAATTCGAATTCAATTCATGCAATTTTGCCATCGTAACCGACTTGTGACACGGTGTATTGTCTTGATGAAAGAGTATTTCTTTCTTGTTCATTTGGGACCGTTTTTTTGCGATTTCTAACTTCAAATGCACCAATAACTTATATAACTTATATAATATTCGCTATTGATGGTTTTTCCCTTCTCAGCATAGTCGATGAAAATTATTCCATCCGCATCCTAAAATACAGAGGCAAAAACCTTCCGACCGGACTGTTGTATCTTTGGTCGCTTCGGGCGGCTTTCAGCGGCTGCCGTCCACTCAGCTGACTGCTGATTTGATTCTGATGTTTAGTGGTGGATCCATCATTCATCCATTGTCACATATTGCATGAAAAAATCCTTTTCATTGCGCTTAAACGGGTCCAAACAGAATTTTCAACACGTTGTTGTTTTTGGTTCACTGTGTGCAAACGGGATACCCATCTCGAACAGAGCTTTCTCATGCCCAAATGTTCATACAAAATATGACCAATACGTTTTTTTGATATCTTTAGGGTGTCAGCTATCTCACGCCATTTCACTTTACGATCATCCAATACAATTTTGTGGATTTTTTTTTATGTTTTCCGGTGTAACCACCTCATTTGGGCGTCCAGGGCGTACAGCATCAATTGTATCTGTACGACCGCGTTTAAATTCAGCATACCAGTAAATGAGTGATTTTCCAGGGTCAGAGTCCCTTCATCAAGGAACAATGTTTAATCAAAACGCGAAATTCGATTGTTTTGAAAATATCAAAAGTAGCGTCAGTAAAACCACTGTAACTTGTAAACTAATCGTCGAAATGTCATGCAATTTTGACACATATCGTTTAAAGGTTGGTGCTTCCTATAAATTAAATGGATTTTTCTGAAAAGGGCAACATTTATGTGTCAGACCAAAAACTTTTCATTCTACGTATTATAAATTCATACATTTATCAAAGGTACATCTTATTTTTTATTTATTAGAATCAATTTAAAATAAAAACAATATACAATAGTTATTGCTCATTAAATGACAATTTTATGTTTTATTAATTAGAATCTATTAGGAAAAATAAAATATTTTCCTTTAATGGCTATACAATTGCTTTTAAATGGTTTACAGGAGGGAAATAATTTTATTTTGGTTAAATAGCGTAAAACATAGTAACTAATAAAATAACAATATATACCAGCTGATTTTGAGGAGCCGATATATCAAGATGAAGAAATTCTTGCTGTCGGTAAAATTATTTATTACTTTCTCCGTTTTTCCACTATAGAGGTTGACCAAGAGCATTACTGCGCAGAGCAAATAATTAAACCAAATGAACAGACAAAAATAAAATCAATATATTTATTTTTTTGACGACAGTAAAGATCTCCGGACATTAAAGCAAATCTTTCAAGAGATAAGTTGCGCTCGTATAATCGCTTCTAATAAGCATTGCTTTTGAATTATTTTGTTGGCGTGCATCGTTGCTATATGTTTTTACTTATTGACAACTACAAAGCATAGGAAGGTATTTTTATTGTTTATAGGTATTCGTGAATATGCAGAGGTGAATAAAGTTGGACCGGTTGCAACTGATCATGTCGATTTGCAATAATGCCAGCAGACCTTTATGAAGACTTATAGTAGTTTCGATATTGCCCTATATAAAAAACCTATGAGTAATGACCTATTAGCAGATCGCATAGCTATAAGCTGATGTCCTTTTATATCGGAAACCATTTAGGTGTAAATCTTTTAAGTGTTTCTTCTTTCGACCACTTCTTAAAACATTCTATTTAATCCAGACAAATTAATTTGCTCTCTCTCCTTTTATTTATTTATTTTCGAAAACTATATTAAAAGTAGTCGCAATTGAAGAAATAAATCCTCGTATGTGGATAGAACAAGCCGGCCCGCCGCTAGCTACCTGAACGCCGCCCCCCCCCCCAGAAATTTTCTGTGACCATCCCCATCCTCATCCCATTTTCCTTGACTGTAATTTGTACAAAACGTGACGAAATCTCTGTATTTGCCGCCCTCCTGGATTACCGCGCGCATGTGATGAACGCCCTGCACGCCTGAATACAGCGGGCCTGAATACAAGGTGTCCTATAGAAACGTTTAATTTTAAAATATTTATAGACTTCCTGCTGTTTGTGGATATTGCATGAGTATCCGATGTTCGAACGTTCAAAGTAAATGAAGTAATAAGCGTTTTGTCACCTGCAAAGCTGTAGATTAGATCTCTGGTCCTTTCCAGCAGATCGTTAAAGCAAAGGTATAAGAGAGTAAGAGATAGTTTGGAGCTTTGGGGCACACAGCGTTGATAGTAAAGGTGTTAGAAAGAAGCTCGTCAACTGCCACTCATTAAGAACAACGCTCTCTAAGGAAACATTAGAGCCATAAACAAAACTGTTAAGATATACCATAAGAGTATAGCCTAGCTAAATTAAGATTTAAATTAAATTAACAACATTTCGCTGACCTGCCTCCGACGTAAAGCGGCTTACTTAGAGCTTACGGTCTACTGGCTGTTTTATGTCTGCGCTGATGGCTGTAACCGCCTTGATTGGCTGTAATTGGCTCTGCCCCCTCGACCAATGATTCAGTTGATTCCATTGTTGTTATTTATGTTCTGTATGTGACCTAATGGCCAATTTATGCTCTCCTGTTCTAGCCGATATTCTTAGTTTGTCTAACGTATACTTTGCGGCAAGTTTCAAATGATACGCTGTAGTATATTTACCCTGGTTTTCCAATTAGATCTCGACTTTAGGATTTATTATAATAGATCTTATTGTTCATAGTGGTTTCTATATAGACGATTTGTCGTGCTTTCGCAGGAGTCCCACTTTATTGGTGGTCCTTTTATATAAGATATGGTGGTTTTGGATTTTGTTCCGTTGTTGTTTCCTGGAGTTATTTGTTTTGTTCTGCTTATATCTATTGCGTTTTAAGATTCGGGTAATTTTTTAGTTCCTCTAGTTTCTTAGCATTGTCGGTAAGGCAGATTGATCTGAAAACTTATGGTTTCACCACGGCTTGCAGATGTAAGAAAGTGGAGTATGGATTCCGCATTAAGATATCTATTTGCATGTATTGGTTTTCTGTATATCGTGAATTTCAAATGTACATCATAAATTTTAGTGTCACGTTCGTCTAAAAAAAACAGCTGGTTGTTTCGCCCATTTCTAAGTGAAACTAAATTCTTTCGTGAATGGAATTAGTCTAAAAAATATAGGAGCTGGAGCTACACAACGAATACGTCATCGACGGATCGCATCAATAGCTTCGGTTTCATTTTTTTTTTATTGTTCACCTCCCCGCCTACCCATTTTCATATCTTGAGGATATCGACAAGGATGTCGTAATGCCCGTCAACGTTGTCCAAGTGCCGAAACATACATTTTTCTATAAGGTTTTCCATTAGAGATGTCTGACTTTTGACAGCTAATAGCGGCCATGTTGGTTGGCAGATGTTTGACATCTGATGTCAGTTGTGTTTAGTAAGGTTTGCCATTCAATCATGAATCGTTTCACGTAAAATTGTACAAAATGACTCGATTACTCCAAAATAACCCGATGCTGCAGGAATGTTTCTTCCCAGAATTTGACGACATGGACACAGACGACTTTTGTTTCCAACAGGTTGGCGCACCGCCCCATATTTCCGGCCTAAACATGGCTTTATTGCGCTCCAATTTCGGTGAGTCATTTATTTCATGAAATGGCCCTACCGCTTGGCCGCCGAGATCGTGCAATTTAACGCGTTTGGACTATTTTCTTTGGGGCCACGTTGAGTCACAAGTTTACAGCAACAAATCAGCAACTCTTGATGTACTTGAAACCAACATTCGTCTTGCCATAGCCGGCGTAAGGCCGGAAATGCTGGCCTGAGTCATGGAAAATTGGTGTAAGCGGATTCGTGTCTGTAAAAAGAGCCGTGGCGGCCATTTGTTTTATTCAATTTTAAAGTTAAGACGCACTTAATGGAAAACCCTCTATTTCACATGGGTATGTCTTCTTTATTTTGCTCTCAAGATAGATCAGGGAAAGATTTGATTAATGCTGGTGATAGTAATGATCCCATATTTACACCTTCTGTTTGTCGGTATATTTGTTTGTGGTATACGAAGTGGGCCTTCCTTAAGTAACGTCTTGACAGATCTATTAAATGGGTTATAATGTTCTCGTTCTGTGCTGTTTGTTGCAACATCTTGTCAATGCGGTTACAGCGAGAAACTCTCTTTAAATTAACGCTAAACATGATATATATTGTAAATGATATTATCTAGTGAAATCTCTCTCTCTCTCTGGACCACTTATAAGGTTGTGTTAATTACTATGATTTACTTAAAATAGAAATTTAAAAAATTATATTTAAATATTGCAGTCTGTCAAGTAAGATGCGAGTCTAGCGATTCAACAAAATATCGAGGGAACCTTTGTCTAAGACGCATTTTAGTAAAAGTATCAGTCGATTCCGAACTTTCGTCGAAATCACGTAAAATCCAAAATGAGTCCCTTGTTTGCGCTTCGGTTTGAGGCAGTCTTTCTTAGTTTCCAACCAAAGGGGCTTAAAATGACACATTTCGCGGCCATTAAATACAGGGTGTCCCAGTATTCCGTGTACGTAGAGTTACTATGGATTTCTGGGATGAAAATGTGACCATTTAACCCAACTTACCTTAATCCAAAAATTCGTAATTTTTGAGATACAGGGTGTCAAAGTTATACTTTTATCTTAGTTTTTCTTAAGTAGCTTTCTTAATAATTGTACGATTTGTACAAGATAAGGGGTTTTCTGCGATCAAAAATCGAAATCAGCTCACTGTTTTGTGGGTGTGTTTTTGTATTTTTACTGCTTTTAAATGTTAAGCTTAACATTGTTTTATCCGACTTTGTACAATTTCTTTGTATGGCCATATATTTATGGTAATCCGATACTATTTTTTATTTTTATCATTTCTATTAATATATTTATAATTATAATTATTATACTATACTTGACGAACCAATGTACACTTTGTTGTATTTAAAGGTCATATATATTATTATTACACAAAAAAGTTCTTCTTTCTTACATTTAACCAATGTGGTTCCATGTTTGGCTGACTGGCCCAAACCAAGTCAGCACAAACACTATTACCATTGTGTATTAAGGAATGACCTGGCAATGTTACATGTTTTCAAAAATTACTGACTTCTGAATCTTTTGTGTATGTTTGTGTTGAGTCGTAATTGTACTAAGCGTGGTGTGAATGTTATTGGTGTAAGGCCTGTGGTTGATATAATGCGGGGGACAATGATGACTTTTTCTTGTTTCCATAGCCTTTTTATTTTTGTTGCAAGGTGTATTTGGAGATTTTTTCTGTGTATTTCATTTGGATGTTGTGACGACAGCTATGTCAATTAGATAGGTGACCTTTCCTTTTTTTGCACTAAAAAGTAATATCGGGTCTATTGGAGGAGACTGTTTTATCTATATGGATACTGATATCCCAGCAGAGCTTGTAATCTTTGTTTTCAAGTATGGATGTTGGTGTGTATTTGTAGTAGGGATCTGTGTTTTCTATGAGTTTGTTTGTTGTGGTTAGTGCTTGGTGAACTACTTTTGCCGCTGAGTCATGTCTGGCTGTGTATTCCGTTCCGGCTAATATTTTACATCCGTTTGTTATGTGTTCGATCGTTTCTTTCTGCTGGTGGCATTTCCTGCATCTGTCTTCTGTATTAGTTGGGTCTTTGATGATATGCTTTTGATAGTTTCTGGTTAATATGACCTTATCCTGGATGGCAAGTAAGAAGCCTTCTGTTTTAGGGAATAGCTGCCCATTCTGTAACCAGGTGTACGATTGTTTTTTATTTACGTGGTTTTATTCTATGTGGTATCTGTGTTTTCCGTGGAATGTTTTTCTGACCACATTTTGATCTTTTCCTGTTGTAATTGGATGTGACTGTGTGTGTCTAATGGGTGGTCTGCCTGGGATAAGTCGAGAGGTGTGTAGTTTTTGTCTGCTTTCACTATTGCTGTGTGGAGGCTGGTTTGCTTGGTGTGAAAGAAGTTCCTAAGTACTGGTATTTGTTTTGTGTGTAGTGATCTGATGTCTATGATTCCTCTTTCTCCTGCCTGTCTCTCGATTGTAAGTCTTTCTTTGCATGCGTTGGGATGTAATTTCCTGTATTTGGTGAATTGGGAACGTGTATGGATGTGAATGTTTTCTATGTCTCTGTGTGACCATTTGATGATACCAACTGAATATGTGAGTATAGGTATAGCGAACGTGTTGATGGCTTAAGTGAGATTTGTTTGTAAAAGATTCGTGAGTCTATTTATGAATTTCGTTCTGGTGTTGTGAGTGGTTGAGTTTGGTGTTTTGTTGGAAGCTTAGATATTTATATACTTCTTTGTCGAGCATGTTATCGAGTGTTTCATTATTGAGGGTTTCTGTCTTATGGTGGCCTTTCCATTGGCCTTTGTTGATGTGGAGCACTTTACATTTACTTACACTAACTTCCATATTGATATCTAAGGTGAACATTTTTGTGATTTTGAGGAGTTCTTTCAGCTGTGTTTTTGTGGCAGCGTAGAGTTTTATGTCATCCATATATAGGAGGTGGTTTATTTTATGTTGGTTCACTTTTTGGTGTCTGATTTTGAAGCCAAGGTCTGTTCTGTTTAGTGTATTTGAGAGTGGATTGAGACAGAGGCAAAACCATAGAGCGCTGAGCGAGTCTCCCTGAAATATACCCTGTCTGATGTACAGCTCTTCTGTTTGGATGCGTTTGGTTTGTGTTTTTAGGTGGATTTTGGTTTTCTATGTTTTCATAATTTGTGCGAGAAATTGCCTGAGGTTTTGGTTGATTTTGTAGATTTCGAGGGCTCTGATTAACCAGCTGTGGGGAATGGAGTCGAAGGCTTTTTTATAGTCTATGTAACAGATGTAAAGGTTGCTGTGTTCTTTTCTGGTTTGTCCCATGATCACGCTATCTATGATCAGCTGCTCTTTGCATCCTCGGCTATTTTTCCTGCACCCCGTTTGCTCTTCTGTGAGAATATTGTTGTCTATTAGGTGTTGTTCTATTTTCTTGGAAATTGTGGCTATTATGATCTTGTATAGGGTTGGAAGACAGGTGATAGGTCGGTAGTTTGACGGGTTTGTGGTGTCTGAGCTTTTAGGTTTGACCTATATTATTTCTTGTGTAAGGAAAGTGTAGAATGGCTTTATTGATTTGGTGTGTGAGTGCTTCGTGTGTGGTGGTAAACTGTTTGTACCAGAAGTTTTGTATATTGTCTATTTCAGGGCATTTCCAGTTGTGTGTGTGTTTGATTGTTTCTGTAATTTCTTGTGTATTTAATGTGGAATTTTCTTGTTCTGTCACATGTTCATGTTTGTCTTCTTCAGCTTTGATCTAGGGGGTGCTATTATTGTGTAGTTTGGGTTCTGTCTAGATACTTTTCTAATAATTTGTGAGTTCTTGTTTGTTTGATGGTTCAGTCATTGCTCTGTGTTCGTTGTACATAGTTTTTCGGAAGAACTGTTTTTTGCTTCTTCGGAAGAGGTTGTTGGTGTATTTCCTCTCGTTTGAATCTTTGTATCTACGAAGTCTTGCGGCATATACGAATACAGAGTTCTGTTGGGAGACTTAGATTTGATCTTGTATACACCCAGTGTGACACGTTTGGACGCGTTCCCGTTTATAAACTTGGTAAGGTGTCCTAGATCTCTCCTGATGTTATTGATTTTGTTTTCTATTCTTATTTGCCATTTGAATTTTGGTTTTGTGCTGTTGGGATTTATTTGTCGTTACGGGAGTTGTTGATTATTTTGTGTTAGAGTGGTGATTGCTGCTGCATATATTATGGTGTGAATGTCTTCGATTGTGCTTAAGTCTGTTATGTACTGAGGTATTATGTGCTTGTTTATTGTGTTGAGGATTGGTTGCGTGCTCTGTTTGAAGATTAAAAGAGGGATGGGATTTCTTGTTGTGAAGTCGGTGCCAGACCATCGAGCTAGATGTGATAGATATTATTATTATTATTGTAAATTGTAGGGGACGCCACTTATTGCACCGTGTATACTTTTAAATTGTCATAACTTTTTTGTACCACTTTGTATGATATTTTTAATAAAATACTCGTATTCCCCGCGTTTTCCTGTCTAAAAAAGCTCTCTTGGTAAATGTTGCTTCGAGCAACAGTTTCTGAGATAGTGGGATCTTTGTTTCCATTTTCAAATTCGCTAATGTGTTCCTTTGCACATTTCTTCACATTGTATAGTTACTTGGCAACGCTTAAAAATTACTCCGGCAATTATGTATGATATCATATGTTCTATGACTTAACTGGCTTGTAGTAATACTGACAGAAAGTAATTTTTGACAGATATCAAACAAGTTTTGCGAGTTTTAACAAGAATTATTCCTTTCTCAAGCTCAACAATGTTTTAAATCTAGATTATTATGGAGTACACTTTTGGTAAGCAAACTGATATGATTTTATGTTGGACAATTTAAGTCGATCAGGAATAATGCTGGGCGGCCTTCACAAGATAGAGCACCCGATGTTGAAGAGGAAATTCTTGAAATTGTACACGATAATCCTGGAATCAGCACTCGTTTAATTGAACGTCAAATGGGAATATCAAAAAGTACAACTAACCGGATGATTAGACAACACATTATTCACCCCTTTCATATACAGTCCGTCCAGGAACACTTACCTCCAGATCTTAGATCCCGTTTACATTTTTCACAAAATAAGAAAACTCACATGCTGTGCGACAAAGACAATTTCAATGCGAATTCAGTAATAATCTCTGGATGGGATTTGTCGCGAACTATTTGATCGGGCCGTTTAGATTATCAGATCGACTTGATGGAGACATTTACTTGAATTTCATCCTTGAAACTATTCCTGAATTACTGGAAAAGTTACCCTTTAATTTACGTCTCGACATATTTTTCATGCACGATGGTACACCACCCCATTTTGCACTTAATGTGAGAATTTTTTTGAACGAAAGTTACCCAGATAAATGGATCAGAAGAGGTGAAGATGCTCTTATTCACTGGCCACCTCGTTCCCCAGACTTAGATCCATGCGATTTTTTCCTTTGAGAGAATAGGATTCAAAATGCTGCTAACTCTTTACGAGATGAAGGCATTTTAAGAACAGTACATTTAAATATGCCCTCGACTTATTAATTTATGCATTAATGAAGGTGGCGGCCATATTGAACATTTATTGTGAAATCAATATCTTCTCAGTTGAGCGATTAAACTTTTTTTTAATTTATCAATTTGTGGGTAATCTTTTATGCCCTTAGCCAGTTGGATTTTACATTCTTACTGTTGTTGGCCCTTTAGTCTTTAAATTTATTATTGTTGTTAGTTCTTTTGGACCTGTCTTAAGCCTGGAAGAAGGGTGAAGCGAATTCGATAATGGAATTAAGAAATGGAAAAAAACATCCCATTATCCCAGAAACTGTTGCTAGGAGCAACATTTACCAAGAAAGCTTCTTAGAGAGGAAAAGGTGGAGGATACGAATATTTAATTAAAAATATTATACAGAGTGGTCTAAAAAAGTTATGACAGTTTAAAATTATACACAGTGTAATAAGTGGCGCCCCCTACGATTTACAACAAAACTGTGAGCTGGTTTTGATTTTCCATCTCAGAAAACCTCTAAAAACCGAATATTGTGTAAATAGTACGATTATTAAGAAAGCTCCTTAAGAAACACTAAAATAAAAGTATAACTTTGACACCCTGTATCTCAAAAATTACGAATTTTTGGGTTAAATGGTCTTATTTTCATCCCAGAAATCGACAATAACTCTATGTACACGGAATACTGGATCACTCTGTATATTAAAATGTCTGCTTCGTTTGTGAAGAAATGGGTACATCATTTGACGAGACGAGAAATGTCTACGACTTACCAAAAGGTAGCTCGGTAGGCAAAGTCATTCCGAAAGTCGAAAAAACGAATCTTGTCTTTGTTTTCACGGCACCCGAAATTGACGCTGCGACAAGGAGCGGCAGAATTAAGAAAATCGGGTTTGAATGTGTCTCGTGAGACAATTCGACAATATCTTCGTGCTCATGATATCCAGTTCTGAAGCACATTCAAGAAACCTTTACTGGGCGAAAATAACATCGCGTAGCGACTCGCTTAGGGCCACGATAAGATACTAGAGTGGCCCCCATAATCGCCAGATGCCCACCCTATTGAAAATGTTTAGTCCCTTGTAAAGAGAAAGCTCAGAGGAAAGACTCTGAGAACTTTGACTCACTTGTCTGGCGAGATTCAAAAAATTTGCAGAGTATGTAGAAAATCTCGCCGACAGCATATCTCGAAGATGCCAGGCTATTAGTGACGCAGAATATGATTTGACAAGGTAATTACGCCGTTGTTAGTATACCAAAGAATACATTGATGGTAAAAATGTTTCCAAAACAAGTTTTTTCAAGAATACGAGAGACTGTAATAATATCTTTGATATCTATTTTTCTTTTTCTATAAGCCAGCCTTTCTCAACCTGCGGGGTGCGCCCCACTAGGGGGGCGTTATTACATTATTGGGGGGGGGGGGGGGCCCGAGCGTATCGAAAAAAATTATTATTAAAAACATTCATTAAAAACATTTAATATAATTTATTGAAAGAAAATAAATACATACTGATATAATAAAAAATAAAATACACATTTACACTGATATAATACACCTATAAATAAGATTTTATTAGTACTGCACAATGTAACATACTAACTAAAAACTAACAATACTAAATTAAAAACAAGATTAATAATTATTAGTGACTCCCTTGGGCCTGTTTTGCAGAGCAGAGGTTTTCGAAGGATGGTTTAATATTAGAAATAGACACTCTGAGTTCTTTTTCTTTATTTAGTTGAGATCTATATTTTGTTTTCAAAGTAGCCACCGCCAAAATCCGGTTTTGCAGAGGTAAGATGTTGAAAATGGTAATAGTATAAGAAATGCTCCTATTTTCAGTGCAGAAAACTCATCATTCACCCCTGTCCAAAATTCAAAGAATAATTTATTATTAAATTGTCTTTTGATTTAGCCACTTGCCGTGAAGTCTATGAAGATTTCTTCTTCGGGAGTATTTTGAAATGGATCCCTAACCCACTCGTAACTTGCTACCAAGTTGTTGTCAGTAAGAAAATACTTTTTAAAATTCTTTGTCAACATGGCTAGATGATTTTCAATGGTTACTTAAAGAACTTTTACATGTTGTTCTTCAGCCTTGTATGTTTTAACACACTCACCCACATTTGCATACATTTCTAGGTTTTTTTGCTTTACATTTCTGCTCCACAATTCCAATTTTCTACAAAAAGCATTAATTTTATCACCTGTATCGAATATATGTGTATTTGTTTCTTGGAGTTGAAGATTTAAGGTATTTAGTTTGTCGAATATATCGATCAAGTAGCTCAATTTCATCACAAATAAACTATCTTGTAACTTCTCAGCTTCCGGTCGGTTTTCCTCTTCTAGAAAAATGGTGATTTCATTTCTGAATTGATAAACCCGTTGCAAACATTTCCCACGTGATACCCATCTTGCCTTGCAATAAAATAGTAACGCTGAATGTTTAGCATCCATGTCTGTTTGTCAGAAGCAACCTCTCTTGCCAACGAGAAGAGGCTCTGGAGCCCCCAAACTTTGATGTTAGATGGTTAAAAATAACGACTCAACCAACCACAAGGTTCATCTGTATCCTCTATCGACCACCAAGTGATATTAACTTTAGAACATTTTCGCTTCTCTTGCAGACACCATCGATCACTTACAAATTAACTATCCAAATGCCGAAATTGCCCTCCTGGGTGATTTTAATGTCCACAATATCAACTGGCTTAAATATTCAAATACTACCGACGAACAAGGTCGTGAAGCCGAATCATTTTCAATCAGTTGTGGCTTAATTCAGCTTATTGACGAACCAACACGGATCCCTGATCGAGACGGGGAGTTCGCCAGTCTTCTTGATCTGTTTCTAACCACCAATCCGGAGATTTACACGGTCACCGTAAATCCGTTGTTAGGTTCTTCCGACCATAAACTACTTTCGACATCGAGTGACACCAATCAGTGACAGAGAGGCGCCTAAACCGCGCAATATTTGGCATTACAAATCTGCTAAATGGGAAGATCTCGTGGAATATTTTCGAACTTTCCCTTATTTAGACGTTTTCGATCCGCCGACCCATCTGACTGCGCCAGGGAGGTTTCCGATGTTATTTTGGCCGGTATGGAGGCTTACATCCCTTTTTCGAAGAAATGCCCTTCCAACGGCAAGCCTTGGTTTGACCGAAAATGCAAAGAAGCTGTTACTTCTAAACATCTTGCATAACGACAATGGTGTGAAAATCCTAGCACCATAAATCGTAACACCTTTGTTCGTACCAGGAACAGATGCAAAGAAATTATCGACGAAACCAAGGAGGCACACAATCAACGGATTAGAAACAAACTTGTCGCTTGTCCCAACAATTCCAGGTCCTTTTGGTCAGTCGCTAAGGCAGGTAGTCAAAATTTCACCAAATCCACAATATCACAACTCGGCCAGATAATTCTATTGCAACGACACCTGTTGAGAAAGCGAACTTGTTGGCTGAACTCTTTGCTTCACATTCTAATGTCGATTTTCAAGGAAAACACCATCTACTATTCCCATTGTGCAGTCAAGGATGCCCGATATTGTCTTCAGACAGCGTATCATAAAACGTATTTTGATGAAGTTAGATACCAAAAAGGCTTCTGGTGCTGACGGAATACCTGCCATAGTTCTCAAAAACTGTGCGAGGGAACTAACACCAGTTTTCTGTAGACTTTTCAAGCTATCCTACAGAAAGGGACAATAATTTGCTCCGGACTGTGTTTCCCACCGAGTACAATTTGTAGCGATTCAAGAACAACGTGAATCGCTTTCTCCGCACACGTGTCGCTCCCGTAGCGCATTAGGGAGTTCCCAGTAGCACGTGTGTTATACCCATAAAAAAAAAGTGTAGAAAAAATTCTAGATTTTAGGGGTCTCATTTTAATATAATTTACTACGGTTACAACTGTAGTGAGCACAATATTCAGAGCAGGACTCATTTCTTTGGAAGCCAGAGCTTCTCTGTGGATCATACAATGGGTCCACATATACAGTGGAGATTTTTGTTTCACAAGTGCTTGTACACTTTGAAATCTTCCAGATAATGAATGAGCATCATCGGTACATATTCCGACGCAATTTTTCCACTCCATAATTGCCTCGTTTATACATTTATTTAAGATAGCAAATAATGCGAGTGATGTTACTTTGAGTTCTATTGGTTTGTAGAGAAATAGTTCTTCTACTGCTAACATACCATCACAAAGTCGAACATAGGCAATGAAATGAGCATCTTTATTGATATCTGTTGCCTCATCAAGCTGAATTGAAAACAATTTGTCACCCAACTTCCCGAAAAGCTGATGCTGTACATCTTCAGCTATATCACCAATTCGACGGGCAACAGTATCATTTGATATAGGTATGAATAGCAATTCTTTGGCAAAATTATCTCCAAACATAGTTTATACATTCTCAATTGCTGCTGGCAAAACAAGCTCTTCACCAATGGTGTGAGGCGTTTTACATTTGGCTATTTTATATGAAACTTTGTAAGAGGCAAGTAAAGCTTTTTCATTCACAGACAAAGATTTTTAAAAAATGATTTCTGCTTTACATATGATTTTAATTTTAATTCGAAGAATTCTCGGGGTTTGTTAAGGTACTCACTATGAAGCATTTCCAAATGTCGTTTAAGTTTATTTGGTTTCATCCTGTCTGCAGCTAAGATTTTTCAGCAAATAACACACAGGGGCCTTACTTGTTCATTTACTTCAGTACTGGTAAACTCTAAATTTAAGTATTCTTGAGAATATTTTCTTGATTTTATTTTCGGAACCACTCTCGTCTGTGCATTTGTTGATGCTTCACTATCGTCTAATGCTCGCTTACGCCCACTTAACAAATTACCTATGATTCTGTATAAATTTACTGCCGTGAATACTTAATACCTTCAATTTCAGTTCACATGTAAATTACAACATACACATTCACGATAAATCCGATAGCAGTAGAAGGATTAACTCGACTGAGACGGGCTGTAATTGAACGAGGTGTAGCATTTTATACACTTTTGGGCAGACTTTTCGAATGTTCGAGACAATTCGGAAATTCTCGCGAAGCCGCTACCGATATGGTGGTCGTGACAGAGAGCAATAGAGAGGCATCGATTCTTGTTTTGTAAACGCAGCAGATATGTGTTGCCAAATATGAATAAATTTACTTATTCTTGGTAGTTTGTAAGGTTTGTAATTAAGGTCATAGTGTAGCTTTAGCATCAAAATACTGAAAATACATTATTAATGCACCCCACAGCAACTGTTAATTCTTTACAAAACCCAAATTCGACCAACTATGAAATACTGCTCCCACGTTTGGGGCTCCGCTCCCAAACATACACTGCATTTGTTGAATTCTGTTCAGAGAAGGGCGGTCCGTCTGATTGGGGACCCGGAATTGACCGGCGGCCTTGATTCGCTGGAACATCGAAGAACGGTTGGCGAGTTGAGTCTTCGAAGGATGTAGTCTGTTTAATTCCTCCCAAAGCGGTTCATGTTAGAAATACACCTCGCGCTGGTGCTTCGCATCCGTATGAGGTTCAGCTTGTTATTCCGCGTACAACGCTTTTCAAGCAATCTTTTATATGGAGAACGTCATCCCTTTGGAATAATTTGCCCAGCGCTGTGTTTCCCACCGAGTACAATTTACAGCGATTCAAGAACAACCTGAATCGCTTTTTCCGCACTCGTGCCGCTCCTGGAGCGCTTTAGGGACTTCCCTGCAGCACGTGAGCTAGACCCATAAAAAAAAAAAAAAAAAAAATAGAGAGGCATCGATTCTTGTTTTGTCAACGCAGCAGATATGTGTTGCCAAATATGAATAAATTTACTTATTCTTGGTAGTTTGTAAGGTTTGTAATTAAGGTCATAGTGTAGCTTTAGCATCAAAATACTGAAAATACATTATTATTGCATGCATTGTTATTGCATGAGAGGGGGGGAGGCGCGATGAAAATTATGTTTGAAAATTGGGTCGCAAATACTGAGGGGTTGAGAAACGCTACTATAAGCGATATTTCTTATTTATTTTAATATTTTCAAGGCTTTTTTTAAGCGTCGACTAGTAAAACTGTAAAAAAAATTAAAAAGTATTTCATTCTATTTGAAGGTTGTAGCATTAACAGTCAGAGTTACTGGTGGAAACTCAAAACTATGTTTTTTCGTAACTGAGGGATCTTGGGATCTGATGAAATTTAAAAAATTCAGGGGGTGATTTTTTATAAATACACTTTTCTTAGTTGGGGAAGTAAAAATACATTCAAATAATAAATATTTTCGAGCAAAGGGTTCACTAACAATAAAACAAAAATGATGTCAATAATCAAAATTCTAGACCAGAAAAGTACAACTAAGACCTGTGTACATCTTTCTGAATAATACACTCTATCCAGTTTGTTGGCATCATTTTTCAGAATAATAAACATGTTAAAAACATACGAAAACATAATCCTGCAGTAGATTAATAGTAATATATTTTTCTTTTGTTGTCGGTTGACCTTTTAATAAATTTTCATTAATATATTTTATTAATAAATTGACTATACAAACAATAAATAAAGAATTATTTATAAGAATGGTAGTTTATAAATAGCACAAAATAAGACATTTAGTTTAATACAGTGTCGTCAACACACACAGAGAAAGTAGTTAGGTATACTATAAAAGGGTACAATAATAATTTGTGCAATTTTATTTTGACGAGACAATCTGATAAGTGTCTAAACAATGTTAGAAAAAAAAGAAAGCCTTTCTATAGGTAAAATGGTTTATTATTTTTTTCGCATATATATGTATATATATATATATATATATATATATATATATATATATATATATATATATATATATATATATATATATATATATATATATATTGCTATGATATTAAATATTTTATTTTAGTTGTCGTTCCCAAGCAATTTCTTTAAAATAAGTGATTGTTCACATCAGCAGTAAATTTAATTTTCTAAATGAATTTCATTCTTTGACAAACTACTGTCTATAATATGACTTTAAATTAGATATAATCATTTAAGTTTAAGCTGTTTTAACTGTGTTTATTATAATAAGCAGTTCAAAATTGTGAGTATTCTGGATAATGGAGCAACGACTACGTATTTCTTTAGGAAACAAGGAAACCATTCGAATTGTCTAGAACAGTGATTTCCAAAGTGGTTCAGGTGGACCCCCAGGGGTCCACGGGAGACTCGACGGGGGTGTACGTTGGCGTGAAAAAAAAATGGGGGTTCACAAGTCGTAAGAGGGGGTCCACGAAAATTTATCTGGTTTCGATAGTAAAGAACAAAAATGTTGGCTTGGCTTAACCTGTCAATGTAGGCAGATAATACACTACTCAAAAAAATTAAGGGAGCAAAAAAAAAATTCCAAATTTTTCGGTGATTTTTGACAGGCTGTATTTCGGTGAAAAATGGTCGTATTGAGACTTTAAAAAAAGCATTTTGAAGCTTTAAGATTCTAATTTTCAGATTTTTTGGCTAAAATTTTTTAGGAGCTACGGTTCTCATGCAATCCTAACAGATAGCTCGAAAAAATAATATTGCAAATATTTTGCTTTTTTTTGGGTCCACGGGCTTGAAAAAAATTTTTTCAGTTAGGCCGGCATATGGATCAGATAGCCTGTTTATTTAGCATTAAATTCCTTGTTCTAAAACCTCCCTTAATTTTTTTGAGTAGTGCATTTTAAGAAGGTCAGCGACTGTTACTTGTAAAAACTTGCATATTCGATATTCAGTACAAACGCGCGTCGAGACTTGCAAAGCGCCGCCCGCCCGCCCGCCCGCAACGCACCCGTTCAGACTTGCAAAGGTACGAAATACGACTTGTGCTGTGCTTGCAATCTTGCATGAACTTGTTTGATTCTTCACCAATATAAATACGAATGCCAAGGACAAACGTTACTCATTTGTTTCCGAAATTTTGAAAAGAAAAGTGTGAGTGAATCGATGTCAGTGTTTGCCAGTGCCGGAAAAAGTAAGTACCTGCCTATTTGTTATATTCATACTTTTATTTTATATTGTAATAATATTATATTTGTTATGTTTGCGTATAGTAGGTACGTAATAAAAATTAAATACTGAACAGGGCCATTATTCGATACTTCTATAAAAGAACAGAATGCCGAGAAAGATTGAACTTTTAGTACTTTTTATTATAAAATTATTTATCTACCCGACTGTGGTGATTCACTAAAGGAGAGATATATATGATTGACCTGCATGTTTGTATATATTTCAGTGCCCTCGTAGTTGCTAATGCTAAATGACTAAAAATAGTTTCACAAAATGGAAGTGTCTTTATGTACCACTCGTAACGTATATCAAAGTAATAAATAAATCATTAAAATCGCGGGTTTTGATATCAAAATATTCTTTAAAAGTATTTTTTCACGAATTTACAGAAATGTATCAAAATATAATTAATCAAAAAATATTTTATATTATATTAAAATAGGTTCAGCCGTTTTGTGAAAACCTCTATATGGGTCTTAGCAGTTTATTGCTTTTAATAATTAAAATCAGTTTTGCCGCCGGCATTTTGGTTTTTTCATTGCAATAATTAATTAATCCTATTTTATTCTGTTAAAATAGCCATATCCTGTTAAAGTCGCCTTATGATTACTAAAACAAACATTTTTTTCTTTATAGGTAGGTAACTGATACGAAACATGGCTGAATCTAAGAAGAAATATCGACAGTACAGTGTTGATTATTTAAAATTTGTTTTTCTTCCATCAAAGGCAGACAAACGATTGCCCATATGCCTTTTATGCAACAAAGTTTTGAGCAATGACTCTATGAAACCATCGAAGCTCGAAGATCATCTAAAAAGGTGTCATCCTGATAAAATAGGTAAAGATTTAAAATATTTTCAAACATTGAAGGAAAAATATGAAAAGTGACCCACCGTGCACAGTATGTTCGCTTCAACGTCTCAAAGTAACGATGATGGCTTGCGACCATCTTACAATATCTCATTGCTTATAGCGAAATCTGGAAAACCGCACACCATCGGAGAACAGTTAATTTTACCCGCCGTTGAAGAGGTTTTAAAAACTGTTCTTCACAAACCTCTATTTGACGCACTCAAAAGAATTTCGTTGAGTAACAACACTGTACAAAGACGTATTGATGAAATGAGCTTTGATATTGAAAGCATGTTTCTATTCAACTGGACGAGTCAACTTTACCTGGTAATGAAGCATTATTATTGGCATATGTTCGATTTGTTATGGACGAAGAAATCCATGAAGAGCTGCTGTTCGTGAAAACTTTGGAGACGGACACTAAAGGCGAATCAATATTTAATATCCTGAGTGATTTTTTTAAGGAAAAATCGATTCCATTTACAAACATTATTTCGGTGGCAGCAGATGGAGCTCCTGCCATCTTCGGGCGATATCGTGGGTTTATAAGCCATCTTAAAAGAATTATACCAGGAGTAACTGCAATTCACTCTGTCATCCACCGACAACACCTGGTAGCGAAAAATTTGAGTGATAGATTGCACCAATCGCTTCAATTTGTGATTAAAGCAGTTAACGAAATAAGAAGCAATGCGTTGAATACCCGTTTATTTGCACAATTGTGCGACGAAAATGATGAAGACTTCCAACGATTGCTCTTACATACTGAAGTACGCTGGTTGTCGAAAGGTGCCTGTTTAACAAGATTTTACTCACTTTTTGAAACAGTTTTAGAGTTTCTGGAAAGTAAAGATCCAGATTTAAAAGAAAACTTGATCAAATTGAAAGCAGACATCGCATATTTGACAGATTTGTTCAAAAAAATTTAATGACATTAAGTTGCACTTACAAGGGGACAGCCTAAATTTAATAAAAACAAAGACTGTAATTTCGGCTTTTCGTGGACAATTGAAATTTATGAAGCAAAATATTAGTCGGCGCGAATTCTCCCAGTTTCCAAACTTGTCACAGGCAGAATGTCTTGATGAGGATATTCAGACATACGTTCAACATTTAAATGCCCTGCATGATGGCTTCAAAAATAGATTTGAAGATATTCTGACGATGGAAATACTACCATGGATCATAAATCCATTTGATGAAACGGAAGTGGCGAATGTGGTATTACAAGAGGAGCTACTCTAGCTTAGCACCAATGAGGAGCTGAAGGTGAAATTTAAAAAAGACTATCAAACAGGCAGAAATAACCGAAAAATATCCTGGGCTGTGGGAAATTGCGAGAAAAACTTTTGATAGCGTTTCCCTCGTCATATCTTGTCGAAAAAAGTTATAGTGTAGTTACAAACCTATTAACAAAAAAAAGAAGCAGATTGAACATCACAGAACGGGGTGATTTGCGGTTATTCCTTACAAAACATTGATAATTTGCTGTCAATCCATCAAGTACATCCCTCCCATTAAAATTATGACTATTTTTTTTAATTGTTGATTTGCATTGTTGAAGGTACGGTACGTTATTAATATTTAATTTTAATTCTATTAAGTCTGTAATCATATTATTTTAATAAATAGAACAAAAGAAAATATATTATTTTTCTTTTTATTTTTACCACTCCGAATTTAGGGTTGAAACTCGGCCACGACTCAAATTTCTATCGTTAGGTCTAATCTTCACATTTTTTGACGAGTTTTGGGAATATGGTAGAAATGTAGCAGCAGGGGATCCACCGAAACCAATAAAATTTTGTAAGTGGTCTACGAGAAAAAAAAGTTTGAGAACCTCTGGTCTAGAACATATATTAGTTATCTTATTAGAATAGATTACTTGCTTTTATGTGAGGCTCCTTTTGATACCTGAGTTAAATATATGTATCTTGAAATAACCTGCGTACATCATGTTACTATTAGAAGGGCATGTCAAATTAAAGCAATCTCTCAACCGCTTCAAGAAGACATTTTTCTTTAAATTTGGTCATTAATCTACAATATCTAAAGTAACTGTTTTACTACTTAAATTGAAATTAACCCCAACTTATTCTATAGAATTTACACTCTTGATGTATTTCTAGTATATATGACCTTGATGGTCTAACAGTCTAACTCGTAGAGAATAAAACCTATTGAAATTAATACTTCATTTAATATTTTCATGTTCAGCCAGATTTCTAAAATAGTTACAATGTAAGAAATTCGTCAATAGATCATATATTTAAGCCAATTATTTTATACACATCCGCGTATTTCCAGATCTCAAAAATCTAATTTGTAAACAAGCAACCAAGATAAAATTACACTTTATAGCCTACTTAAAACAAATAACTGCAACTATTTTTTAAATGTACTGATGACATTTATTTGGCCTAAAATGTATTTACTTTTTTGATAATCCATCTGTTACAACAAAAAATTGCCAGTCAATTATAAAATAATTCTTTGACAACTTCGAGCGGCAGCAGCAGCAAGATCACAGTATCGAGTAGCAGCAACAGCAAGAGCACCTGAAAAGGTCGAATGAGATTTTGATTTGAAACCCGGAATCGACAAGTCGATCGCGAGTGCTTTTTGAGTCGATCTCGAGAAAAAATTCCGATATAGAACTATTCACAGATTTTGTTTTAGGTAACTAAAACAAAATGTAATGAATAAACTACTAAAATTTATTCGATCCACAATTAGGCCAGAATAACCCCCTCATCACTTTCTTTTATCGTAATAATCCCCTGCTAGCGGCAAAAAGCGGCTTTATCAAAGGAACGCGCGGTACTTGTCAAAGAAAAGCCGCGTTTTTTGATTCCCGCCGATTTTTCTAGAAACTTCGGGCTGCGTGTTTGACGGGAACATTCGAGACTTCGTTCGCGCCGATATAAATGTTGCGCCTGCAGGAACAGGAGTCAGTCTGAGTTGTAACTTGAAGGCGATACATCGATACAAAGTTTATTAATAAAATAATCCAAAATGAGTGCGGCGAAGAAAAGTAAAACTTATCATTTTAATAACGATTGGGAGGAAGAATTTTTTTGTATGGTAAAGGATAAGTGCATTTGTCTCATTTGCCGTGCATCAGTTGCAATACCTAAGCGTGGGAACTTAGAGAGGCATCATAAAACGGTTCATAAAAACTATGAAAAGGATTTTCCGTCACAGAGTGAATTAAGAAAACGAAAAGTACATGATTTGATAACTTGTTTGAAAAAAGAACAAACCATGTTCACAAGACCAGCCAAACAATCAAAAGCTGCAACGATCGCGTCATTTAAAATATCTCATATATTGGCGAAACACAAGAAACCATTTGATGATGGATTGGTTGTGAAGGAAGTGGAGATTTTAAAAATAAAACAGATATTATGTCTGCTATTAGAGAACTTCAGTTATCTTGTCCGACTGTCACAAGGCGTGTTGAAGTCATGAGTCAGGACATGGCAGATAAACCAAATCATGATATCATGGAATGTACATACTTTCGACGAATCCACCGATATGACAGACACTGCCCAGCTGTGTATTTTTATTCGAATGGTATTCAATGACATGTCGGCTAAGGAACAATTTTTGACAATGATGCCTCTGAAAGGAAAGACCCGTGGCGAGGATATATATGACGTTTTCTTCAATTTTGTAACAAACTACAAGCTACCAATATATAAACTAGTGTGCATTACAACCGATGGAGCACCAGCAATGATTGGAAACGAAAACGGTTTTGTGGTATTGTGTCGAGCTAATGATGATTTCCCTTCATTTTTCTCCTTCCATTGCATTATACATCAACAAGTTTTGTGTTCAAAAGTTCTAAACATGGAGGAGATTATGGGCATTGCAATAAAAATTGTGAATTCTCTCCGTGCTCGTAGCTTGCAACGACGGCTCTTTAAATTGCAGTTGGAAGATAGTGAGTCAGCTGAACACACTGATTTAGTTCTTCACACGGACGTCAGGTGGTTGAGTCGCGGAAAATTCCTAGAAAGGTTTCAAGAATTATTGCCCGAAATAACAACTTTTCTGGATGAAAGAGGTGATGACACTCAGATGCTGAAAAAAAAAAAAGGAAAATGGCTGACTGATTTGGCATTTTTGACAGACATCACAATGCATTGAAACACCATTAATTTGGAGCTTCAAGGTAAAGGAAAAACTATTATTGAGATGATTAGCGCAATAAACGCATTCAAAAGTAAATTGCAACTTATGATAGATCAACTGAAAAGTAAGGATCTGAAAAATTTTCCGTCTTTGAAAGCAAAGATTCCTCAGTTGAATTATGATATTTATGAGGCAGAATTATCAAATATTTTTGGCCAATTCGAAATACGTTTTTATGATTTCAGTAAATTGGCAAATATCGCATCATTTATGAGTTATAAAACATTGAGGAATTAGCTACTGAAATAGCAAGTCAGTTTAACATGGACTCATGTTCTGTTGAAAATGAGTTAGTGCAGATTTTATCAGATATACATCTCAAAGCCACAGCATCTGATACAAAGATTCTGTTTTATATCTTAAGATAAATATCCGA
Organism: Pachyrhynchus sulphureomaculatus; assembly: GCA_019049505.1. Lineage (NCBI taxonomy): Eukaryota > Metazoa > Arthropoda > Insecta > Coleoptera > Curculionidae > Pachyrhynchus > Pachyrhynchus sulphureomaculatus. The sequence continues at coordinate 79,834,040 of CM032451.1, read as the reverse complement.
ATCTAAGGCAAATCGTCCTTCAACTGACGGCAATGTTTGGGTCAACTTACTTGTGCGAGTCTGCATTTTCTGAAATGAAGATAATTAAGTCAAAATATCGCAATCGACTAACTGACGAACATATGTCATCATGCTTGCGATTAGCACTCGGTAATTACGTACCATCTTATGAAAAGTATGCTGAGGACATGCAGTGCCGCGCTTCAACATCCAAAGTCACTCTTTAGTTAAGTTTAGACACTAGAACTCGTTTGTTTTGTAAGAACCAATAAACTCGCAATTTTGAATAATTATGAGTTTTTTCATTGACATTTTAGAGCAGACCTACACTTACCTTGACTAAAAAAATGCATATTGTGCCGAAAACTAATATCTATGCCACGATACACCCTACCTAGACGACAATCCTGCATCACACTTACTTGCAGCCTCTCAGAGTCGATCGATCGTAGTCTAACAATATTGAGGTAGATCGCCAGCAGTTCAAGTTTGAGCACCCTTGCCTTAGATCGAAGTGTGTATAGTTAGTCTAGTTATGTGTATTATTTTATTTCTTTTATTTTTTGTTTATTATCGGTGTGTGTACAGTGGTCGGGTGTAGCCTTTAATATATATATATATATATATATATATATATATATATATATATATATATATATATATACATATATATATATATATATATATATATATATATATATATATATATATATATATATATATACATATATATATATATATATATATATATATATATATATATATATATATATATATATATATATATATATATATGTATATATTTCGGTAGGCGACGAGACTTGGTCTAGGGAAAAATTCCCAAGAAGTAATAGTCGAGGCAATGGGTTCATAGGGCTCTTCATCTTCAAAGTACATGAAAACTCAATTGTATTCTGGACATATGAATCTATAATTTCCACTTGTTGCCAATCTAAGGTTATAGTGTCATTAATAGTTATTTGTTCGTGCGTCATATTAGTTTTTGTGATATTTATCTCTAAACCGACCTTTTTTACTTCAGTTTGCAATTCTTGAAAACATTTCTTTGAATTCGATTTCGTTTTCAAAACAAAGTGCTGTATCGCAATCAAATCTCAGGTTGTTAAGTCTCTCTCCGGATATGTCCCCTATTTTCCCAGTAAAAGCTCTTAAAGATATATAATATAATGCCAGGCTGAATATTTTTGGTAATATTATATCACCCTGTCTAAGCCTCTATTTATGTTTATTTCCCTGGTATCCTCGTGTAATCTCACTTTCAGTTTTGATCGCTCATTAATATACCTTTGATCGACTCTCGCGTGTTTTATGGCATATATATATATATATATATATATATATATATATATATATATATATATATATATATATATATATATACATATATATGTATATGTAAATATATATATATATATATATATATATATATATATATATATACATATATGTATATATATATATATATATATATATATATATATATATATATATATATATATATATATATATATATATATATATGTATGTGGGACTGTGCGACCAAATAGCATGATGAGGCACCTGGATACAAAAAATTCCGGAGGTAAAATAGCCCCCCGTTCGGATCTCCGGGTGGGAGCTGATTCAGGGGCGTCAACATGCAGAGATCAGAATTTCAAAATGGGTTTTTGCAACATACGAGGTTTAAACACGAACATAAATTCTGGGTACGACTTCAATTTCCGATTTAGGCGTAACTTTGGAATCTGTCTTTATGTCAGAAGCGACCTCTCTTGCCAACGAGAAGAAGCTCTGGAGCCCCAAAACTTTGATGTTATGTGGTTAAAAATAACGACTCAACCAACCACAAGGTTCATCTGTATCCTCTATCGACCACCAAGTCATACTAACTTTAGAACACTTTTCGCTTCCCTTGCAGACACCATCGATCATTTATAAATTAACTATTCAAATGCCGAAATTGCTATTCTGGGCGACTTTAATGTCCACAACATCAACCTGGTTAAATATTCAAATACTACCGACGAACAAGGTCGTGAAGCCGAATCATTTTCAAACAGTTGTGGCTTAACTCAGCTTATTGACGAACCAACACGGATCCTTGATCGAGACGGAGAGTTTGCCAGTCTTCTTGATCCCTTTTTAACCACCAATCCAGAGATTTACACGGTCAGCGTAAATCCGCCTTTAGGTTCTTCCGACCATAAAACTACTTTCGACATCGAGTATTATACCAATCAATGACAGAGAGGCGCCTAAATCACGCAAGATTTGGCACTACAAGTCTGCTAAATGGGAAGATTTCATGGAATATTTTCGAACTTTCCCTTGGTTAGACGTTTGTTTTCGATCCGGCGACCCATCTGACTGCGCCGGGGAGGTTTCCGATGTTATTTTGGCCGGTATGGGGGCTTACATCCCTTTTTCGAAGAAATGCCCTTCCAACGGCAAGCCTTGGTTTGACCGAAAATGCAAAGAAGCTGTTGCTTCTAAACATCTTGCATACCGACAATGGCGTGAAAATCCTAACACCATAAATCGTAACACATTTGTTCGTGCCAGGAACAGATGCAAAGAAATTATCGACGAAACCAAGGAGGTACACAATCAACGGATTAGAAACAAACTTCTCGCTTGTCCCGACAATTCCAGGTCCTTTTGGTCGGTCGCTAAGGCAGTTAGTCAAAATTTCACCAAATCCACCATACCACCACTCACACGGCCAGATAATTCTATTGCAACGACACCTGTTGAGAAAGCGAATTTGTTGGCTGAACTCTTTGCTTCACATTCTACTGTCGATTTCCAAGGAAAAACACCACCTACTATTCCCATAGTGCAGTCAAGGATGCCCGATGTTGTCTTCAGACAGCGTATCATAAAGCGTATTCTGATGAAGCTAGACACCAAAAAGGCTTCTGGCGCTGACGGAATACCTGCCATAGTTCTTAAAAACTGTGCGAGAGAATTAACACCAGTTTTCTGTAGACTTTTCAACCTATCTACAGAAAAGAAATATTTCCTTCCTGCTGGAAATGTGCTACGGTTCAGCCGATACCTAAAAAAGGCAAGAAGACCTTGCCAAATAACTACCGACCAATCACACTGCTTTCAATAATATCGAAATTCATGGAAAAGGCTATCAATCAGCATCTTCTAAAATATCTTGAAGGATTCAACATTATTAGCGATCACCAATATGGCTTTCGTAAAAATAGATCAACAGGAGATCTTCTGTTCTGACATATCCGAGGCATTCGACCGTGTTTGGCACGATGGGCTGTTGGCTAAGCTATGTTTTTATGGTATGTCTGAAAAGTTCTGTTTGTGGCTCTCATGTTTCCTCAGAGAACGTTCTTTACGAGTGGCAGTCGACGGATTTCTTTCTAACACCTTCACTATCAACGCCGGTGTACCCCAAGGCTCCGTACTGTCTCCTACTCTCTTTCTCATTTACATTAACGATCTGCTGGAAAAGACCGAGAATCCAATCTACAGCTTTGCAGATGACAGTACACTTCTCTCTTCTTTTACCGTGAACGCTCGGACATCGGCTACTCAGACGAATATCCACAGACATCAGGAAGTCATTCAACTTAACAAAGACCTTGAAGAAATTCTATCTTGGGGTGACAGTAACCAAGTGGAATTTAACGCTACAAAAACCCAGGCGGCAGTTTTATCTAAAAAAGTTAACGTTGCTGAACCCGACATAGTTATGTCGGGGTACTCCATTCCTCTAACATTGTCACTCAATTTGTTGGGCGTTAATTTGGGAGCAAATATGTCCTGGCATGAACATGTTGCAGGCATAGCAAGGAGAGCTTCTCAAAAGTTGGGAATATTATTTCAAACCAGAAAGCTTTACTCAAATTCGACCAACTATGGAATACTGCTCCCATGTTTGGAGCTCTGCTCCCAAACATACACTGCATTTGTTGGATTCTATTCAGAAAAGAGCTGTTCGTCTGATTGGAGACCCGAAACTGACCGTCGGCCTTGATTCGCTGGCACATCGAAGAACTCTTGGCGACTTCAGCCTATTCTACAAGTACTTTCATGGAAAGTATTCGAATGATGTGGCCCGCTTTAATTCCTGCCAAAGCGGTGCATGTTAGAAGTACACGTCGCGCAAATTCGTCACATCCGTATGAGGTTCAGCTTGTTACTCCTCGTACAACGGTTTTCAAGCAGACTTTTATATGGAGAAACATCATCCCTTTGGAATAATTTGCCCAGGACTGTGTTTCCCACCGAGTACAATCTACAGCGATTCAAGAACAACGTGAATCGCTTTCTCCGCACACGTGTCGCTCCTGTAGCACTTTAGAGACTTCCCTGTAGCACGTGTGCTAGACCCATAAAAAAAAAATATATATATATATATATATATATATATATATATATATATATATATATATATACTCGTATATATATATATATATATATATATATATATATATATATATATATATATATATATATATATACATACATATATATATATATATATATATATATATATATATATATATATATATATATATATATATGTATATATATATATATATATATATATATATATATATATATATATATATATATATATATATATATATCTATATATATATACGAGGATGGATTGAAAATTTTGCTGCTGTAGAATTTGTGGTTTTTAGGTTAGAACGAGTTTAGTGAGCGTTTTTGGAAAAATGGAAAAAATTGAACAACGTGCGGTCATCAAGTACCTGTTTAAAAAAAGATTAACACCAAAGGAGATCCACGATGATATGAAAACAACACTAGGGTAATCTGCTTCGTCATATACCACTGTGAAAAAATGAGTTGCAGAATTCAAACGTAGACGAGAGAGCATCGAAGATGGCCCTCGCTCCAGCTGGCCCACGTCTACGACTAAAGAAAATATCGGCAAGGTGTGTGATTTCATATTGAAAGACCGTAGATTAACTATTAGGGAGATTGCAGACACTATAGGCATCTTTTATGAACGAACACAAAACATCATTGCCAACGAACTCGGATTTTTTAAGGTTTCCGCTAAGTGGGTCCCCAGATTACTTTCAGTTGCACAAAAACGAATTCGACTCACGATTTCTCGTGACTGTTTGGAGATGTTTGAGGCTAATCCGCAAGATTTTCTTAACAAGTTTCTGACAATGGGCGAAACCTGAGTTTACCACTATACTCCAGAGTTAAAACAACAATCCAAACAGTCGAAAAAAAATCTAGTGAACCGGCCCCAATGAAAGCGAAGGCAATTCTGTCGGCTGGAAAAGTGATGGCGTCAGTTTTTTGGGATGCTAAAGGTATTATTCCTTCCGAAGGGCGAAACAATAAAGTCGACTTACTATTGCACCCTTTTGCGTCGTTTACATCAAGAAAAATTAAACAAAAACGCCTAGGATTACTGAGAAAGAAAGTTTTGTTCCATCAAGGCAACGCTCGAGTTCACACATCTGTTGAGCCTATGGCTCAAATTCGTGGTTGTGGTTTCGAATTGCTGCCGCACCCGGCTTATTCTCCTGATTTGGCACCTTCAGACTTCATCTGTTTCCAGACCTAAAAAAACACCTCGGTGGCCAGAAATTTTCATCAAAGAAGTCGAAACTGCAGTTAACCAGTATTTTGAAGACCTTGAGGAATCTTTTTTTCAAACAGGCGTGGAAGCTTTGGAAAGCAGGTGGAAGAAGTGCATAGAGCTAGGTGGAGAATACGTCAAAAAATAAAAATATTTTTGTACATATATATATATATATATATATATATATATATATATATATATATATATATATATATATATATATATGTATATATGTATATATATATAGCAAACTTGAAATTCTTGTTGTTGTAATTTCAAGTTTAACTAGTCGGTCGAGACTATCTTCCCCCTCTATATATCTATATCTATCTATATATATATATATATATATATATATATATATATATATATATATATATATATATATATATATATATATATACATATAAGTTCAGAATCGATATAAACAATCTGTTACAAAAATATTCGTATAGGGTGAGTCAATTACAAAACAGTTTGTTACATAGCTGAAAATGTATGTGAAATACTTTTACCAATAAAAATCTACTGGAATGTTGTTTTAAAACATCGACCCAGATATGAGGAGAAACTTGTAGAATTATAAAAATATATATTTCTCTACGTAATTACGATTTATACGTCGTCTAGTGTTTTACAAGTTGTTTTTATTCATAAAAAACGACTCCACAGGTGCTGTCAAATCTGAGAAACATTTTAGGCCGTTGAGGTGTTTCTTCCCACGTTTGAACTAAAACATATTGTATGGCGTTAAATTAAAACTGTAGGATGGATGTTGCAACTCAGTAAATCTGCAGCTTTCGTTAATGGTTTGGCCTGCGAACCTTGTGGACCCTTTTTTTTTAAACCTAAAGTTGTGGACCCCACAGTTGTATAATAGGAAAGTTTTGATTCTCCATGAATGTGAACATTTTTCTCTAGTAGTCTGCTTCATTATTTTGCATTGTTCTTCCGTAAACCTCATAATTATTTATGGAACTTTTTTCATATATTTATTGAAAAAAATCCCTTCACAGTCCCAGAAAATCGCGTTCCTCCACTTTCCAGAATACAATTGAGTTTTCATGTACTTTGAAGATGAAGAGCTCCTATGAACCCATTGCCTCGACTATTACTTCTTGGGAATTTTTCCCTAGACCAAGTCTCGTCGCCTACCGAAATATATACATATATATATATATATATATATATATATATATATGTATATATATATATATATATATATATATATATATATATATATATGTATATATATATATATATATATATATATATATATATATATATATATATATATAGATATATATATATATATATATATATATATATATATATATATATATATATATATATATATATATATATATATATATATATATATATATATATATATATATATATATATATATATATATATATATATATATATATATATATACATATATATATATATATATATATATATATATATATATATATATATATATATATATATATATATATATATATATATATATATGTATATATTTCGGTAGGCGACGAGACTTGGTCTAGGGAAAAATTCCCAAGAAGTAATAGTCGAGGCAATGGGTTCATAGGGGCTCTTCATCTTCAAAGTACATGAAAACTCAATTGTATTCTGGAAAGTGGAGGAACGCGATTTTCTGGGACTGTGAAGGGATTTTTTTCAATAAATATATGAAAAAAGTTCCATAAATAATTATGAGGTTTACGGAAGAACAATGCAAAATAATGAAGCAGACTACTAGAGAAAAATGTTCACATTCATGGAGAATCAAAACTTTCCTATTATACAACTGTGGGGTCCACAACTTTAGGTTTAAAAAAAAAGGGTCCACAAGGTTCGCAGGCCAAACCATTAACGAAAGCTGCAGATTTACTGAGTTGCAACATCCATCCTACAGTTTTAATTTAACGCCATACAATATGTTTTAGTTCAAACGTGGGAAGAAACACCTCAACGGCCTAAAATGTTTCTCAGATTTGACAGCACCTGTGGAGTCGTTTTTTATGAATAAAAACAACTTGTAAAACACTAGACGACGTATAAATCGTAATTACGTAGAGAAATATATATTTTTATAATTCTACAAGTTTCTCCTCATATCTGGGTCGATGTTTTTAAAACAACATTCCAGTAGATTTTTATTGGTAAAAGTATTTCACATACATTTTCAGCTATGTAACAAACTGTTTTGTAATTGACTCACCCTATACGAATATTTTTGTAACAGATTGTTTATATCGATTCTGAACTTATATGTATATATATATATATATATATATATATATATATATATATATATATATATAGATATATAGATATATAGAGGGGGAAGATAGTCTCGACCGACTAGTTAAACTTGAAATTACAACAACAAGAATTTCAAGTTTGCTATATATATATACATATATACATATATATATATATATATATATATATATATATATATATATATATATATATATATATATATGTACAAAAATATTTTTATTTTTTGACGTATTCTCCACCTAGCTCTATGCACTTCTTCCACCTGCTTTCCAAAGCTTCCACGCCTGTTTGAAAAAAAGATTCCTCAAGGTCTTCAAAATACTGGTTAACTGCAGTTTCGACTTCTTTGATGAAAATTTCTGGCCACCGAGGTGTTTTTTTAGGTCTGGAAACAGATGAAGTCTGAAGGTGCCAAATCAGGAGAATAAGCCGGGTGGGGCAGCACAACCACGAATTTGAGCCATAGGCTCAACAGATGTGTGAACTCGAGCGTTGCCTTGATGGAACAAAACTTTCTTTCTCAGTAATCCTGGGCGTTTTTGTTTAATTTCTTGACGTAAACGACGCAAAAGGGTGCAATAGTAAGTCGACTTTATTGTTTCGCCCTTCGGAAGGAATAATACCTTTAGCATCCCAAAAAACTGACGCCATCACTTTTCCAGCCGACAGAATTGCCTTCGCTTTCATTGGGGCCGGTTCACTAGATTTTTTTTCGACTGTTTGGATTGTTGTTTTAACTCTGGAGTATAGTGGTAAACTCAGGTTTCGCCCATTGTCAGAAACTTGTTAAGAAAATCTTGCGGATTAGCCTCAAACATCTCCAAACAGTCACGAGAAATCGTGAGTCGAATTCGTTTTTGTGCAACTGAAAGTAATCTGGGGACCCACTTAGCGGAAACCATAAAAAATCCGAGTTCGTTGGCAATGATGTTTTGTGTTCGTTCATAAAAGATGCCTATAGTGTCTGCAATCTCCCTAATAGTTAATCTACGGTCTTTCAATATGAAATCACACACCTTGCCGATATTTTCTTTAGTCGTAGACGTGGGCCAGCTGGAGCGAGGGCCATCTTCGATGCTCTCTCGTCTACGTTTAAATTCTGCAACTCATTTTTTCACAGTGGTATATGACGAAGCAGATTACCCTAGTGTTGTTTTCATATCATCGTGGATCTCCTTTGGTGTTAATCTTTTTTTAAACAGGTACTTGATGACCGCACGTTGTTCAATTTTTTCCATTTTTCCAAAAACGCTCACTAAACTCGTTCTAACCTAAAAACCACAAATTCTACAGCAGCAAAATTTTCAATCCATCCTCGTATATATATATAGATATATATATATATATATATATATATATATATATATATATATATATATATATATATATACATATATATATATATATATATATATATATATGTATATATATATATATATATATATATATATATATATATATATATATATATATATATATTTTTTTTTTATGGGTCTAGCACACGTGCTACAGGGAAGTCTCTAAAGTGCTACAGGAGCGACACGTGTGCGGAGAAAGCGATTCACGTTGTTCTTGAATCGCTGTAGATTGTACTCGGTGGGAAACACAGTCCTGGGCAAATTATTCCAAAGGGATGATGTTCTCCATATAAAAGTCTGCTTGAAAACCGTTGTACGAGGAGTAACAAGCTGAACCTCATACGGATGTGACGAATTTGCGCGACGTGTACTTCTAACATGCACCGCTTTGGCAGGAATTAAGCGGGCCACATCATTCGAATACTTTCCATGAAAGTACTTGTAGAATAGGCTGAAGTCGCCAAGAGTTCTTCGATGTGCCAGCGAATCAAGGCCGACGGTCAGTTTCGGGTCTCCAATCAGACGAACAGCTCTTTTCTGAATAGAATCCAACAAATGCAGTGTATGTTTGGGAGCAGAGCTCCAAACATGGGAGCAGTATTCCATAGTTGGTCGAATTTGAGTAAAGCTTTCTGGTTTGAAATAATATTCCCAACTTTTGAGAAGCTCTCCTTGCTATGCCTGCAACATGTTCATGCCAGGACATATTTGCTCACAAATTAACGCCCAACAAATTGAGTGACAATGTTAGAGGAATGGAGTACCCCGACATAACTATGTCGGGTTCAGCAACGTTAACTTTTTTAGATAAAACTGCCGCCTGGGTTTTTGTAGCGTTAAATTCCACTTGGTTACTGTCACCCCAAGATAGAATTTCTTCAAGGTCTTTGTTAAGTTGAATGACTTCCTGATGCCTGTGGATATTCGTCTGAGTAGCCGATGTCCGAGCGTTCAAGGTAAAAGAAGAGAGAAGTGTACTGTCATCTGCAAAGCTGTAGATTGGATTCTCGGTCTTTTCCAGCAGATCGTTAATGTAAATGAGAAAGAGAGTAGGAGACAGTACGGAGCCTTGGGGTACACCGGCGTTGATAGTGAAGATGTTAGAAAGAAATCCGTCTACTGCCACTCGTAAAGAACGTTCTCTGAGGAAACATGAGAGCCACAAACAGAACTTTTCAGACATACCATAAAAACATAGCTTAGCCAACAGCCCATCGTGCCAATCACGGTCGAATTCCTCGGATATGTCAGAACAGAAGATCTCCTGTTGATCTATTTTTACGAAAGCCATATTGGTGATCGCTAATAATGTTGAATCCTTCAAGATATTTTAGAAGATGCTGATTGATAGCCTTTTCCATGAATTTCGATATTATTGAAAGCAGTGTGATTGGTCGGTAGTTATTTGGCAAGGTCTTCTTGCCTTTTTTAGGTATCGGCTGAACCGTAGCACATTTCCAGCAGGAAGGAAATATTTCTTTTCTGTAGGATAGGTTGAAAAGTCTACAGAAAACTGGTGTTAATTCTCTCGCACAGTTTCTAAGAACTATGGCAGGTATTCCGTCAGCGCCAGAAGCCTTTTTGGTGTCTAGCTTCATCAGAATACGCTTTATGATACGCTGTCTGAAGACAACATCGGGAATCCTTGACTGCACTATGGGAATAGGAGGTGGTGTTTTTCCTTGGAAATCGACAGTAGAATGTGAAGCAAAGAGTTCAGCCAACAAATTCGCTTTCTCAACAGGTGT